>CM062812.1:96652970-97252970 GCA_031772625.1 Pinus tabuliformis
TTCAAATTCAATATTGGTTATAAAACGACGTGTCTTTGATTTCTTTTTTACTTTTTCAGATCAGGGACACTAATTATGAAAAGTACTCCTTGATCGTAATGGTCAAGTGGTTCTCTCAAGTATTATTTTATACTTTTTCGGGCTTGGGAGACACAAATTTACGAAAAAGGACAACCATGGAGTTTTCTTAAGTTTTTCTTCTGACTCCCTAAAATTGAAAAACACCGAGTTTCTCCTATACTGGACTCGTTAAAATTTAACAGTAAAGGACCTATTCAATTTTAAACAGGCACGAACCACTCCTTCTTAGGGTTCGAATTTTAAACTAAGTTGGACTCATTCGAAGGGTGAGACTATAACCAAGCAAATATTATCCTCCTCAATCTTATCAAAAATAAAGAGGTACTTGCCAGAAATGGTGGGGGAAAAGAGAGAAAAATGAACCTATTTGTTATACTTTGAGTCTTAGAAAAGAATTTAATCTCTCTTGAACATGACACTTTTTGTTCACCTGGGTTGGGAAATCCTTTGCCTAACAATTAATCAAACCATATTGAAAGTCTTCAGCCGGTTTCTAGGTGTCATCTTTGGGTCAATTGTCACCAAACCATCTGCAGTGTCGTTATGTGTTTATGAGGTTAGTTCAAATAAACCATTCATCTGCAAAATATCTATCATCCATCTTGCCCATCCCTGACTCAGTCCTTGCAAACATATTTCTTCAAACTTGATCTATGATTTCGTGTTGTGGGCTTGCATACGATGGATCGCTTTCTATCGACTTCAACTCATTATCTAGAAAGATGATCTAGAAATCGTCAGTACCTTGGGATCCACATGCCTCAATGGCAGGTTTCTCACCTTCGACGACAAGTTTCATCATTGACCTTTGATCAAAGGATTCCGTGACATGTTCGACATCAACATATCTATTCACATTTCATGGATTGTACTAAGTACTTTGAGAGCCATTGACATTACTGGTGGTTTCTCTCACACTTGTTAATAGTTTACATCATTGACTGGTAATCAAGTGGTTTATACCATGTTCGACTTCGACACTTTCATTCACATGGTTAGAATTGTACTATTTCGGGAAGTAGAAATCAAGACCCTGGATCTAGTTTCCACCATCCAGGTTGCGAGGAATTTTGTTATTCATTATACAATGGACTATTCATAAACAGATGGCTGTGCCCATACTGTGTCTACATATGTCTATACTTGTGATGTATTACAAGATCATTCCTATATCAGAGCAGTTTAGTTAGTTTTCTAGTCAGTTTTGATCTGAGTATGGGAATGCCTACCTCAGTGATGATATGATCACATATATATATTTTGTATTGAATGTTTTTACAGGTTGCAACTCAGCGATGATATGATCACATATATATATTTTGTATTGAATGTTTTTACAGGTTCCAACCAGGCTCTCCACAAGATGATCCTCGAAATGATAAAGTACTTCACTCTTCTTAGATGATAAATGAAATCCTCATCTATTACAGACTTCACACTTTAGGGGGCAATCTCTTACACAAAATATTGTCACCATGACATTTTGCAGTTAGTGTGAGTCTATCACCACTCATACTATCCTCCTATGCAAGTCTTAAAACTCAGCTCTTCATGTCAAGCCTTGAAAATGAGAGAAAGTCCTTGAAAATATCTAAAACTTTGGTTTCGCACTTTCTCTTAGCATTACCTGTGGTCCCACACCCCTTGGTCATGTCCCCTGCGGACCTGCCTGCTCTGCCTCTAAAGGAAAGGGTGCGGACCCCTGTAAAAGTAAAAAAGGTGCAAGTTTATTCTTAAAAAATCACTTTGGGTTAATTCTGGATGCTTCTAGAAGGAATCTTGAGGTGGCAAGTTCACTCTTAGGTGGTTCATGCATCCCATAACTAAAGGAGCTAACCCTTTGATGTTATCCCTTTGAAGGAGGACTCTATCCCTTTGAAGGTGGACCTAGTAACTTCCTTCCTCTGCACTATAAAATGAGGCATTGGGCTGGTTGCTAGGGAGGTTAAAATCTGAATATTTTTGAGGGTAAATGCTGTTGGAATTTAGACTTCCTAATTGGGCTTGAGAGGAGAGATTACATACCTTTTGATCTCTTTGGGAAGAGAGTGAAGCTTGTCAAGGTAGAGGAGATTCTTGTTGGACCCTGGGAGGAGCTTGTACAACATCAAGGCACCAAGGTTGTAAAGCTCTTCTTTGTTTAAAGTTAATACAATCAAGTTCATTTTTCTCCATAAGCTGTATTCTATGGTTTATTTCATGAATTCCTTGATCATCATGATAAATATGGTTTATTATATTGGCTATGTAGGTTTTATTTGATGTGTGCTTGTTTGTGTTTGCAGGTTCTTTAAAGGAAACTTGTTCGGACGGTCGAAGTGTGGCTGCCACAAACTAGCGTTGGACTTGAGGTAGGGTCTAAAACATCTCTTAGCTTTTATTTGTAAATTGCACTATTTAGAGAAAGATAGAATTTTCTTGTCTTGCTTGTCGCTAGATATCAGTAGATACTAGGGAGATCGATCTTGTCCGAAAGAACGATTTATCCGGTTGATAGTGCCTTTGGTTGAATTGATGAAGAGTAAAGTATTTAGGAAGCCTCTCCTTGAAGCCCTTGAGCTAGAAACCAAATAAACCTCCACTGACTCTGTTAATTTGCAAGATGACAAGCCTGCCATTGTTCTCAGTCCTATGATTGAGCCTGCTGATAATAATTCTCCATCTTTCTATGTCTCATTGACCATTCATGACAAAATCCTTCACAATTGCCTGCTAGATACAAGGGCCAACCACAATCTAATGCCAAAGGCTGTCATGGAAGAGTTAGGCCTTGATATCACTAGACCCTATCATGATTTATTCTCTTTTGATTCAGGGAAGGTGAAATGTCTTGGATTGATTAAAGATCTGGCCATTACCTAACTCAGCTGCCCATGAAGAGCATGACGATGGATATTATGGTAGCAGATGTCCCTCCTAAGTTTGGCATGCTGCTGTCCAAAGGGTGGATTAAGCTAGGTGGGACATTACAAAATGATTTATCTTATGCAACTATCCTAGTTTTTGAAGGAGAAAGTAGGAGATTGTATAGAGAATCACAACTGGCATACAACATTAGTGATGAGAAGAATCTTACAAATCATCATATATATGTAGTGGACACTGATTTTGGAGCATGCATTCTCCAAATAGAAGAATCTCAGAAGGCCTAAATGCACATCAGGAAATCAACAGTTCAGGCTGAAGAGCAAGGAAGTCAGATTGGGAGATGTTCTTTGATGGAGCATGTTCCAAGGAAACTGCATGAGCAGGGGTGGTGCTATTATCTCCGCAGCAAGAAAGAATTCAGTTCTCTTTTAAGCTGGTTTTTCAAGTCACAAACAACATAGCAGAATATGAAGCATCGATGTTGGGCCTTAATGCAGCCAAAGAAAGAGGAATCAAGAATTTGAAGGTGTTTGGAAATGCTGATTTGATTATCCATCAAGTGAATAGAACATTTCAAGCAAAGCACCTACGGCTAAAAGCATACAGAGATGAGGTATGGAGAATCAGAGATTCCTTTCATTTTTTCTGTATTTCATATATTCCTAGAGCCCAAAATCAGCTTGCTGATTCCCTTGCAGTCTCTGCTAGTCTATTTATACCTCCTTTGCCTCCTAGACTAGTTTATGAAGTCAAAATGAAATACAGACCGTCCTTTCCTGATAATGTCCACCATTGGAAAGTTTTTAATGATGATGATGAGTTAAATAGGTTCTTGAAAGTAATTGATGAATTTTCTGAGATGCAAATTGACCAAGAAAACGAAGTCTTGTTAGAAAATCCCAACTCCCAGCTTAGAAATAAAATTGGTAAAAACAACATTGTTCAGCTTCCTAGTAATCATATCCCTAAGGGCCTAATTCATCTTGAAAGACTGTTTGACCAGAATGATGTGCCTTACAAAACTGCCCAAAAAGAAGACCAATCTGCAGTCTGTAAGTATGATATAGGAAGTTCAGGTCAGCCTAAGTATGTCAATTTGTCCACTCATTTGTCTGCTGATCAAAGTGTTGAATACTGCAATTTAATGAGGCAATTTGCTGATGTGTTTGCCTAGGAGTATAGTGATCTGAAAACATATGACAAGAATATAATTAAGCACAAAATCCCTCTGGAAAAAGACATTGTTCCTTTCAAACAGAAGCTGAGACCAATAAATCCAATGCTTCTTCCACTGATTGAGAAAGAAATTAAAAAGCTGATGGCTGCCAAGATTATAGTTCACCTTAGATATTCTGAATGGGTAGAAAACTTGGTGGTTGTGAGGATTAGAAGAGTGGAGAAATCAGACTATGTGTTAATTTTAGAAATTTGAACAAATGCTCCAAGAAAGACAACTATCCTCTACCAAAAATGGAGCATTTGCTGCAAAAGGTCTCAGGAGCTAAATTAATGTCATTTTTGGATAGATTTTCAGGTTTTAATTAGATTGTTGTGCACCCAGATGACCAAGAAAAGACTGCATTTACCACCCCTTGGGGCACTTTTATGTATACCAAAATGCCTTTTGGATTGATGAACACTGGAGCTACCTTTCAGAGACCTATGGATATAGCATTTGTGGGAGAGAAGGACAAATTTGTGCTTTTCTACCTTGAAGATATAATTGTGTATTCCAGTATCCATCAAAATCATTTGCAGCATTTGAAAAAAGTGTTTCTGAAGTGTAGAAGGTTTGGAATATCAGTCAATCCCAAAAAATCACAATTTTCTTTGAATGAGGGCAAGCTATTAGGACATGTTGTGTCTGCTGCAGGTGTTCAGATTGACCCAGAAAGAGTCAAAGCAATTCAAACTTGGATTGTCCCTAGATCAAAGAAAGATGTACAATCCTTTTTGGGCAAGATAAATTTTGTAAGGAGCTTTATTCCAAATTTTGCAGAGTTAGTAAAGCATGTCACCTCCATGTTGAAGAAAGGAGCAGAGGTAAGATGGACTGAAACAACAAGAAAATCATTTGATTCCATCAAGAAGGCTATAATGGAAGCTCCCACATTAATCAGTCCTGACTACAGCAAGGAGTTTCAAATTTTCTCATTTGCCTCTGAAGACACATTGCAGCTGTTTTATTGCAGCAAGATGAAGAAGGTTCAGAGCATCCAATAGCATTTTTTAGAAAGAATTTGAGGGATGCTAAACTAAGGTATGATATTATAGAAAAGCAGACATGTGCTCTTATCAAATCTTTTAAAGTTTTCAGAGTTTATATCTTGCATTAAAAAATAATTGCATATGTGCCTTTTGCTGCAATTAAATATGTCTTAACACAACCCGATGCTGATGGAAGGAGGGAAAAATGGATTGCTAAAATGATAGAATTTAATATAGAGCTGAAGCCCACCAAGCTGGTCAGAGGTCAGGGTCTTACCAAGTTATTAGATGAAGAAAATTGCAGGTCTTTAGACATTGATTTCCTATGTATGATGGCAGAAAATGGTCAGGCAAAAAAAAATGAAACAACTCAAATAGTGAAAGAACAGTTAGTGGCCGAGAGTCTAGCTTCATGTAATTGGTATGCTGCAATAGTTAATTTCTTGTTGAGCTAGAAATCCCTTCAGAATTTACTCAAATTCAGGCCAGAACTTTAAAACTTAGAGCAACAAAGTATTGCATTATGGAAAATCTGCTTTACTGGAGGGATCCATCTGGAATATTTTTAAGGTGTCTGGACAAAGAGCAATCAAAAGAAATCATGCAGCAGTTTCATTCCAGCATGTGTGGAGGGCACCATTATTGGAAGACCATAGCCCATAAAATTCTCAGAGCTAGGTACTATTGGCCCACTTTATTTTCTGATGTATTTGTTTTTGTTAAATCTTGTGATAGGTGCCAAATATTTGAAGGAAAGAAACATCGAAAATCCCGGCCCCTAAAACAAATTTAGGCAAAAGGACCTTTTCATGTGTGGGGTTTGGATTTCATTGGGGAAATCAATCAACATTCCAGTGGCCAGCACAGGTGGATATTAGTAGCCACTGATTATTTCACTAAGTGGATTGAAGTAGTCCCTACAAGGAAGGCTGATCATAATGTGGTCATGAAGTTTTTGACAGAGAATATCTTCAGCAGATTTGGTTGTCCACATAAACTAATCATAGATAATGCAGCAGCCTTCAGGGCAAAAGAATTGGTGGAAATGTGTGATTCAATGGGCATTAAACTTGTTCATTCCACCTCATATTATCCTCAAGGAAATGGCTTAGCATAATTCTCTAATAAAAGTTTGATCATGATAATTAAAAAGCTATTAGAGGACAATAAAAAGAATTGGGATTCAAAGCTCAAGTATGCACTGTGGGCTGATAGAGTGGCCATCGAGAAATCCACTGGGAGTTCTCCATTCAAGCTGGTATATGGCACTGAGGCTGTATTTACAATCCAGCTAACTCTCCCTGTGGCAAAGTTCCTTCAAGAAGAGTAGAATGAAGAAGAAGACATGGCAAGAAGAATTACTGATCTAATAGAGTTGCATCAGATTAGAGAAAAATTGGTTGAAAAAGCTGCAGCACAACAGATAAGCATCAAGGAAGCCTTTAACAAGAAGGCAAAAACAAATAATTTTCATATTGGTGACTTGGTTCTGAAATGGGATGCACTAAAGGAGAAGAAAGGCAATCATGGGAAATTTGATGCTTTCTGGACAGGGCCTTTCATCATTTCACAGGTTCAAGGGAACAACACCTTCATACTGAAAAGTGTGGGGGGAGAAGTAGTTTTTGATGGCCCAGTCAATGGGCAGTTTTTGAAAGTTTATGTTGCTTAAGGTATTTGGCCTTAAAGGTTGTAAATAGTTTGTTTTTATCAGTTTTTGCAGGCAAAGTAGACTCCATGACCAATGGAACACTAGGAACTTTGATTAGTTTGTTTTCAAATGAAAAGGCATTGGTCTGTAGGTTCTTGAGACCTCACAGGGAAGATCTCATCCCTAGAAGGAGCCAGTGTTAGCTTTACTACAAATTAAGTGTGTAAGGATTAAAATCTGGTTGGAAAATGGGTTTTAGTGGCTAAGGAGCTCATGGCAGATTTATTTTACCCTTCCCCTTTTCATTTTTCCCGCTTAATCCCTTCACAACCCTGTGTACCCCTTTTCCCTTTAGTCCCTGGGCATTTTTATGTTTAATATTAAAAAATCCTGACAGCCCTTTATAAATCATATTAACTTATGCTTTTGTTTTACCCCACGCATATAATATAATTTATAACCCTCAGTTTGGATAGAGCCCGGGCCCGCAGTTTTACTTGTCATATCACATGTCGCATCGCCCAAAGCATGTGTCTTAATCCTCCATCGTCTGATCTTCTGCTTGTTGATCCATGGTATACGCTTTCCCCACTCCGCCAATCTGCTCGTCCTTTAGCATGCAGGGAAGCGGTTTCCTGTCGGCCACGTGCTTAATATTATTGTATCGCGCTTCCCCTGTACGTAAACCACCATAGCACAAAGGTGGTGTGAGAAAACCACTTCCCGCCATTGTAAAGTTTCCCCCGCCCGTTAACCATCGCCTTCTTCTGCCACCCGATCATCGTCAGATCTGCCCGACCGTGATCTGACGGCCCTAGTTCACCCTGTTCATCTCCCTCCCGCTAGTTCATTCTAGCATGATCTCCGCCATCCACTTTTCTAATCTAACGACTCATACTCAAATTGTGCCTTTGTGCCTTCCCATTGCCTTCTGCCAGAATATCTTGATCGTCCATGCAATCCATCCGATGGCCAGTGTTTCATCTCGGCCCCTGTTAGTTTTTGAAATGTTTTTCAGGGTATTCTTTAGTGTTTTTGGGCCCGTTTGGAGCGCACAAAGGAGAAAGAAAGCCATCAACTCCCTGTACTCTATGCGTTAAATTCTTAGCTACCTGAATTCAAAGACAATATGGCCAAGGACGAGGAGAATGTTCCTCGAGTAGTTCAATGACAATAGCAGTTATTGAAAATTATCAAGATAATATTTCAACTGTTCAGGAAGGACACTGAAGTACAAAAAGAGCCATTTTGTTCATTTAAAACAGTCAGAATGTATTAGAGAACCCATACCTAACTGTAAATGTGGTTGGTGATCCATTAAGACACCTCCACGCATAACCTAGCAGAGATATTTTGTAAACCGATTCTATATATACCCAGAAAAACGATGTAATCAGTTTGATGAGTGTTAGATGACTGTTAGTGTGTTGTAAGCTTCAACTTCTGGAGACTGTAACTACTATGTAACTTGCAGCTTCTGGTCTTCATTTCAAACTAATACAAGCTTCTTTTGCTGTCATTTTCTCACTTTTCACTTCTTCTATGTTCCAAGTTGTGCCTGTTTTGCATTAATTAATGTGTTGTGAATCTTTAGCATCAGAGGGGCGGTCATCCCACCTCTGTGTTAGAATTTAGCATGTATCATTGAATTTGCTTGCAGGTTTCTATTGTTTCAATACATAGAGAGATGTCATCCTATCTGTGTATTAGGAACCAGATTTACAGACCTTTAATATGGTTGCAACTAACCATCACAGGTTCCTGTGCATCTGCTGGTGTGGTCAATATTCTTCATCATCACCTTATCCTCAAACTATGAGTAATTTTTGGTTAAAAGCCTTGTAGTCTGGGGGTGTTCACCCATGTCTGGGGTCAATCATAGTAGAAGTGGTTATCTGGCTTGAATATGCAGCATTTCTTTCATTCATCCATCATTTATCCAACATTTTGTTGAATTTGTAATGTTCCCGAGCATCACTGATATACAACCTAGGTGAGTTTCTTGGGGTGATAACAGGTGGAACCCTTGAGGTTCTCAGATTCAAGGTAGAGGTGCTGACATCGATATCAATTTTTTCACAAAATCCTACATTAAGAGCTTTAATAGGACTAAGATCAGAATACACAGGCAGAGAAGTTAACACTTGGCTTTTTTTAATATTAGTGAGAGTACATTAATTTATAGGAACCAGGAGAAGAAATTGACTTTCCATTAACAAATATTTGTCAAACGACAGACCTAGTATGACGTGTCCTGACACTGCTTTCCCTGTAAAGATAAAAGAGTTACATGCGAGGGAAGCACTAGGATGACAAGGATCAGGATGATGTGGAAGAGTTAGTGACATGGAGAGCATCAGGATGAGGTGGATCCAATGTATTGGACAATAAGGATTTAAGTGGAAAAGATAATGTGTGCCATTGAAAGGATTGAAGTCGGGGACCATTTAGATAGAACTTGAGGGTAGTGATTGACGAAAATATTCACATCACATAATCTATCTCCCAGAAGAAAATATTATGTGCATCGTTTGGAAGAGCCAAGGTGATGTGGGCTCGAGATCATGTGTAAAGGTGATGACGTGTGAGGTTGTCCAACATGGAATACATGAGGGAGTGTTGATTCCTCCCAGAAGAAAATGAATTGCATGCTTGAAAATTAGTATGAGATCAGTACTTGATAGATGCTACAACTAACAAGAATTTTTGCATCCCACAGTTTGTCTCTCAGAAGGATTTCCATTTGCACATTATTTCAAAGTGAAAGGTGACGAGGACTAAGTGGACATGGAAGCTAGCCAACAAGGAGAGCATCAGGGGTGATGTGTGCACAGGAGACGAGTTAAAGTGTGGACCCACTCCTTCCCCGGGGTTAATCACTATGGTCACAAGACACGATCATATTACATGGAGAAGGAGGTAAACTCCAATAGTTGGGGGCTGAATGCTTGTGGGGTGCACATATGATGTATATATTTTAAAGTCATACCTTCCTTTGTACATAGAGGGGGATCAAACCTTAGTCTTGATGGCTATTAATAGAAGGGATTGTGCTCATGGTTTTAAGCCCCTCCTCCCTCTAACTATATATATTTAACAATTTTCTCCAACGACTATTTTAAATAAATATTGGCTATGATGCTTCTAAAGTAGACTTGAGGGTTTGAATTCAAAATTTGATTGTCTAGGCATGCATCATAGATTATCTAAAGAGTCCCTTGAACTAATAATGTGCACTTTTAGTATATGGGAATATTTTTATAGTGAGGTGGCAAAATCCATGGATATTAGAATATAATTCCTTTAGTTTATTTTATTTTTGTCTTCGAAAGAGTATCAGTGGAAATTGCAACGGAAATGTCATAAGTGGATATCATATGGAACAAGAAAATAGATGAATACATATCTGATATGTTACAGTTTGAGTGAAATAGAAATATTAATTTTGTTGTTGTTGGGTGACCTTTTATAATTGGGACCTCTGCCTTTCCTTTATCACATGAAGGCTCAAATAAAGAATACAATTTTTAGATATTTGAATGATGGGAAATTGGAAGTGCAAATGTAGATTTTTGTTAATATTAAATTAATCTACAAACTTGAATTCATAAAAGTTTCTTATTTTAATATGTCATTGAAGATCTATACATTGGGAAAAGATACATATGTCTACATTTCCAATCAACACGAATTGCTCGCATGGTGTCACGTTCATGTTTATGGATTATACAATTGAGAAGGCATTTTATTTTAAATAATACAATGGAATGTTTGGATTTGGTGTATGTAAAATCCTTCTGTGTATGCCATGTAGTGTAATTTTTACTGCTTCTATTTCAACGCAATATCTATATAGTGTCGATATGTATGAGGAGTTTATAGGTCCAACTCCAAGAAGGAGAGAACATCATAAGTAAGTAAATGAAAATATAATAATAATGGAAGATATGTAAATATTTATTATTAGTGAGACAAGGAAAGGACAATTAATAAACATATCAAATATGGTATTCATTATGTGAAACATGTTAGATATTTAATGTAGTCATTAAACTAGATGCTCTCACAAAGGCATTCAATGAACGATTTATTCTTCAAGATTCAAAAAAATATAATAATAATGGAAGATATGTAATGATTTATTAATAGTGAAATAAGGAAAGAACAATTAATAAACATGCAAAATATGGTGTAAAAATAGAGAGATATTATTGATTGTGTGAAACTTGTTGGAGATGTTAATTTATCATTAAAGTAGATCATTTAGAGGAGGCACTAAATGAAGGAGTTCTTTCACAAGCTTCCTTTGTGTGACAAGATTGTTGTCTTGCATTCTATTGTAACAATCAAAAGTAAACGTCAGAAAAATGTGGAGATCTTGTAAGGAAGGAACTCTTGATATTGTTGTGAACGTAAGGACTTGACGTTCAGTTTTTCCAATGTTTATAGTAGCTTTTGATAATGTCAGGCATTGGGATTTATGTATAGGTAATCTGCAAGCCATTTTTAGGAGAATTTGTGTACGTTTGTTTCTTTTTATTGGTGGAATAGGAAAATGAGTAGGGTTATAATGATCCCAAAGAGGTATAATGTATTTAGAAAAGTCTACAATGATGAAGGCTAGAAGATTTGGAGGTGTAGTTGATTCTTTGTAGAATACATTTATAATTTTCCCAAGCTAATCATTAACAATTCCAAAATAAACCCATAAAGAAGAGAATATAAGAAGACATATGTGATATGTTATGTGATATAAATGTAGCCCCATTTGAGTGAAGGAAAAATCGTTGTTGCTGGGTATCATTTTATAGTTGGGACTTTTGGCTTTCCTTTATCACATGAAATTTTAAATAAAAATTTTAAATTTCTAGATATCTAAATGAGGAAAACCATGGCATATACAACACCATTAAAGATGTATATTTGGGGAACATGCATATGTCTAGATTTCGAATCAGCGTGAATTTCTAGCATAGTGTCACATTCATGCATAGGATTATACATTTGAGAAGACTTTTGATTTTCAATAATAGTAATAAATTTGTGTAAAGATGGTATAGTGGAATGTTTGGATTTGATGGAGGTAAAATCCTTCTTTGTATGTTGTGCAGTGCAATTTCTTCTGCCCCTGTGTATCAATTTTCCTTCTTGCTACAGTTGTCTACCAAATATACTATAATGATGAAAAAACTACAAGTTCATGTGATGTTGGCCCCTACATATCTAATGTTAATGCTTCTGTGAGTAATAGTTTGCATCAGGATTTTGTATTCCGCCTCTTAAGGAAGGTTCTGAATTGATTTTCTCTTTAAATATTAAACACTGAGTGTGAAGTGAATCTCCAAAAAATATTTAAGACAATCATCAAGATGTCTTAGGCACTGGTCTCTCCTTAACCCAAGGGTTGTCTCTAGGAGCTACAACATCTCGCAAGGGCTCAATAGGACATCAAGATCAAAATAGACTTCGTTAACAGGGACATTTTAGCCCTCTTGTGCCTTGCTCTGGGTATTCTTTTATCTAATTGTTTTCTCTTGACTCAAGATTGAGGATTAGGGAATGGTTGACTAATTTCATTTTCTTTTGCAGGTTCAGAATGAAGACGATGGTTTGAGGAATTCAATTTGACATCATCCTTGAAGTCAGGTTCTAGTTCAATGTGGTGAAACCATGATTTCTTCACCATACATCGTCTAATGCGAACATGTGTCGAGTTAAGAACTTCAACCTTAACATCAAAAAATAATTTTGACCCATCAGAATGATATGGCTCATCAAGATCGAATTCGTTGACACCAAAAGAGTCAAATAGTTCCAATCTAGCTAGTTGGAAACTAGGTGAAACACTAGGGGAAATCCTTGTTGATTAGTCATATTGGGTTTATCAAAGCCATTTCGGATAAGAAAACAGTCCCAGGTATCACCAGACTTAACCAAATGTTATTTTACCAACATGCAAATCAAACCATTATGAAATAAATACCACTCAGGATTCTTACACTCTCCTTGGTAAAACTGTGATATTTTAGGGAGGCCCTTATGTAAATAGCATTGAAGATTAAGCTTGAAGCCAAGGAAAACCATCAACATGCATATATGGTACATAAAAACAAACCCATATCTTTCTTCACAGGTGATAAAGCGCCTAAAAAATACAGTAAGTCTTTCCATTTGAGTTTAAGGGAACTGATTGGAATACCTTTCACATTATACAAGAAACTCTTAGAAGCCAAAAAAATTCACCATGAGAAGTTGGTCACCGAAAACAATTTCGACCATTTTTTTCCTTTTGTAGAGAGGAGAGTTGCTTCAATGATAAAACCCATGTCTACCGACATTTCTACATCACTAATATTAAATTTCTGACAATTGAAAGTGGAGGCAAAAGACTTAACGACTTGGTCATTGTAACCATGGAAGCGTTGAACAAAATCCCTGCAACTGACCTCTCGAAACAAAGCAAGATGTTCCTCATAAGATTCAATAATATCACATCCAACGAGTTCTCTTCGGATTACCAGAGGCATTCCAATACAATCATGGGAATTTAATAGTCATTTTGGCCCAGGATAATCTAATACAAGTTTGGTAAATTCTCAAGGAAAATCCCTAATCATAGATAACCCAAAAACACACATGGAAAGACTAAACCAAAATGTAGGGTATGTGAGAATGAGACTGGAAGTATCGAGATAACCCACTAGCAAGAACTAATAATACTAGGGTGAAATCATATCACTCACATAATAATCATAATGACAATGTCCAATACCTATCCAATCACATGGATCATGTATGGGTATTCAAATGTGTAATTACCAACCCAGTATGGTAAAACCACGTCATCGCTTGAATCTATTATCCATTCGAAAATACATAATCCAAAATATTAATTATATCATTGCAATGGATCCATCATATAAATGCATAAGGATTTAACCATTATAAAATTTATACTGAAAAAAATGCTTATACATGCAGTCAAATTAAATCACCTTGGGCTGTAATAAAAATCACCAGAACTATAGTCATCAAAATAAATACCACAAGGTGATATTATAAATCTTAAAGTCGACACCTTTGATATAGCTCAACATATAAACCACATAATATGGTTGTATGATATATATTTGCAAGCAAATTTGAAGAATAATTAAGTGATTGATCACCCAAGCCACAAAGCACATAAGGCACCATATCATAATCTCATTTCCAATCCAAACTAGGGTATAGGAATTTATTCCAAACATAATCACAACCCCATAGTTGATCCAAGAGAACCATAATGTTGTCTTATTTATCCATAAAGATAAAAAATAAAAGAAAATGTGATTAAAAGCATGAAAATTATATTGGATTGTCCAAAGAACACTGGTATACATCTATTAATTATAGTTAGGATTTGAAAACTATATTTAAACCATTTCAATATTATTAGAAAATTACGAATCATTGAAAGGAAAACCATGTCAAAGAGTATTTAAATCCACACTCATCACACAAGATTGAAATCACTTCTTTTAAAAACTTGATCATCATTCTAGGTCACAAAAATAAATGTGCAAAAGTCCATAATACATACAAGCAATAAAAGAGGGGTCCATTTCATTTGTAAAATGTAAGGGGAGTTTGTTGGGTATCCAAAAATAACTAACTTATTCTATAAGTTTCCAACCATGGGATGCTAGAAGTTTCTAGTTGTATGGTGGGTCTTGCCCTACCTTGGATGTCCAACTTGCCTGTAGAGGCCTCTCTCTCTTATGCATGTGCATTGGTTAATATGAGTACATGTTACTTTGACTGGAGTGCTGCTTGGGGTCACCTTGGCTAAGGTAGTGTTTGTGCTTGTGCTTGTGCTTGTTGTTCTGGGGATGGCCTGGAGCTTACACTTACCTCCATTTGGGGTGCATGTGGTACTATTCCTCCAACTTGGGATTGTACAAGTGCCTTTTGAGTGGCCAACATAAATAAGTATATTATTCCTTTCCATTTTGTAAATGGGATGTCACACATTTATGCATTCAAAATGGCTCCATCCATATTAGTATATGCATTGTAATCCACTTGGCTTTATTCTTTGAAAAATCTCTTTATAATAGATAAAATATCAAAATAATCTACATAAAGGTTAACAATTTCTCTTCATTATAGAGCATGATATTCTTATCCAAACCATTTCTGATCATTTTTAATTTTTAATAAGCTTTTCATGAGAGAATATTTAGAACACAAGTCTCCATTTCCATCAAAAAATGGTGGGAATTTCCCTTTTTATAGAATTCCACATTTTTTCTTGAAGATTTGTATCTCCTTTGTGATTGATCCCACCTTCTTATCTACCATTGTCACTTTCTTTTTCTTCCTCTTCATCTAGTTTACTTTTTCCACTACCCTGGATATATCAATATATAAATTTGTGATATCTTCCTTAGACATGCAATTGAAGAAATCTATTATTACTTCAGCTTTGGTGGGAAAGTATCCAATATTGTTCTTTATTGAATTCATTCCTTTGTTATCCATTTTGATGTTATCTATCTTCTCCCTAAGTAGCGCCATGTGGTCCAAGTTCTTGTCCACCGTATTTGTTGTTCTATACTAAATTATTTCTTTTTCAACTTTGAATGAGGATTTACTCGGGTAATTCCTTTTCAGCACATCTAGCTTTTCTTCGATCTACTAGTAATATTCTTGTTTTAGGCACAATTCTATTTTTTTCTCTCCAATTCTTATTCCTTCTCTTTAATTCTTTCTCTCGATTAGAGAGTAGAGTTTACAATTTCTTGGCATCATCTAACACTGCCATTGATTCAATTTGTCCTTCAAAAGTATTAGGAGTTTGGTGGGACTGAGATGTATCATCTAAATATTATTTCATTCACTGAACTTGTGCCTTCAATAACACAATTTGGTATATGTACTCTTTATTCTTTGTTCTCATATCATAGATTTTTTCCTTAAGCTCTTGATTCTCCCGTTTTTCTGCAGCTAGCTTGTTATAGGCATTTTTGTACCTTACAACTCCAAGCATGAAATGTCCATAAACCAAGGGCTCCTAAGTCCCTAAAAGTGTTGTTCTAACCCATAAAGGAACAAGGTCAACAGATTACAGCTCCTCCCAGAAGTTCTCCACCACAAACTGCTCAGAATAAGTCAAAACAGGATCATTTCAGCTGCTCCACTGCCTAGGTGCGTTGCATTGCACCTAAATACACTAGCTAGGTGTGTTGCAATGCACCTAAATACACTGTGAGGGTGCGTTGGGCGAGAAATGACAAATGGCAGTGTCATTCCACGAGGTGGAGAGACAATGGAAGCTTCCAGAATCTTCTCCTGTGACACTTGCCTCACTGGATTCGCCCAAGGATGAGTAAGAGACCTTCAGTCTCCAAGTGGAAGCAAGAACTGACAGAGAGAAGACACTAATCAAATCACAAGCTGACTCATCCTACTTACACATATCTATATATGGATCCCTCATCCCAGAGATCCAGAGGCTGGAATTTTGCACATTGTAAGGAATTACTGTTGGTTTTGAGACAAACATCAGAGTATTGGGTGATCTATGCTTTGTTGGAGGTGAAGAGGGGCTTCTTTGCTGGGAGGTTGATGCTGGGTCAGGAACCATCGGTTGTAACTCCTCCTGGATCTTTTCTTGTTTATCAATAAAAACTATTTGAGTTTTTCCTCCATGCTTTTGTATCATTGATGCTTGTTACATTTGTATGGTTAACTTAAATCTGATCCTAAGTTTTTTATGAATATAGATCCATGTCTTTGTATAGTGTTCTTCTTCTGTGATCTTACAGGTACTTGGTGAAGCTGGGCAAGTAAGGGAGCAGGTAGTTGGAGGCTTTCAAAGAAGAGAGGGATTGGATCAAAGGATTAGCGCAAGACATAGGTTGGTTCTTTCTATTCCTCTCTATCTATAGTTCATAAAGGAAATACAAAAGTAGTTTTCTCTGTTTGTTTCTAAGGCAGCTGTCACACCTTAGTGGGATAGAGCAGTTCTAAATAAACACTTTTCCCGGTAACAAAATGGTGACTCTCATGCCGGCGATGGCGTGATTGGCGCGACAGACATGAAATTGACAAAGGCTACATCCAAAAAGGCCCGTAAGATTTCTAGTCAAAATGAAAATGAGGAACTTATTGCCTCAGAAGTAAATGCCGTGTCGACCGACAAGGGCAAACAACTGAAGCAACCAGGGGGCAAGAAGAAAAAGAAAGGGAGAAAAAAGAAGTAGGATGAGTCATCTCCTGAAAAACCTTCTACAAACCCTTCTGGGCAAAGGAATGTTGGAAATAATACTGAGAGGGGGGGTGAATCAGTATTATCAAGTTCTTTAAATAAATCTTCCTTATTTATACTTTGAATTATTTTTGCATATCAGTACCATAAAATAATGAGCATGAACAAAGAAAACAGATAGCCACACCAAAGAACACCAGATGTAAGGTGGAAACCCAATGTGGGTGAAAACCACCTGCTGCAATATGTCTCTATCTTCTTTCAAATTAGAAACTCCTTTTATAATGGTTTTGTACTGGTGCAGTCCTTTACCAGTACGTAGGCTGCAACCTGCAGAGAGCTACAACTCTCTCTCGTTTTCTAGTCTCTCCTGGAAGGGAGCTACAACACCCTACTTCTTTTCTTTCAAGGATCACTTTTCATAAATTTTCAAACTGGATCCGTAAACATCAGGAGATCATCAAGTACAAGTAAATCACCCAGTCAACTGCAGTAACCAAATCAACAATAACAGTAAACTAAACCCAGAACACCTTATCAACAGAGAAAAGTCAGCCAACAAAAGATCTTAACACAGATACGCAGTTTTTATTTCTCTGGCTTGCGAGCGTACGCACTTCACCTTTTGCTCCCCTGCGTATACCCGCAGAGACCCTTCTGCCACA
Source organism: Pinus tabuliformis (assembly GCA_031772625.1). Taxonomy (NCBI): domain Eukaryota; kingdom Viridiplantae; phylum Streptophyta; class Pinopsida; order Pinales; family Pinaceae; genus Pinus; species Pinus tabuliformis. The sequence goes on from CM062812.1 coordinate 96,670,696, forward strand.
CTGCGTACCCACGCACTGTTTCTTCAATCACACTGCGTACTGTTACTATAGTTATGCACCCAAAGATACTATCGCGCCGCGTACTGCTACTGCAGCCACGCACCCACAGATGCTATCGCGCCACGTACCCACGCACCTGCAGCTTCTGAAGCGCCGCGTACTTTCCCTGTGCCTACGCACCTGAACCTCTGTCGTGCTGTGTACCCACGCACTACGTCTTCTTCTGCTCTGCGTACCCACACACTTCTCCTTTTTCTGCTCTGCGTACCCACGCACTTGCACTGTTAATCACCTGCGTACTTCTGGTTAGGGCCGAATTGGCAGTCCACCAATGTGCTACAGATCGTCAGATACTCAGATCTGATCATGCGCTCGAGAGATCACCCTTCATAGATTCGCTTTCGTCTTCACTTTTATATAGATCAAGCTTTTAAAACAATAACCCAATATTTCAGATCTTAGGATATTCAATTTGCAAAAGATGCTTAGCCAAGAGATCTCCTTTGCTTTATATAGGCAAGCTCTTCCTAAAATCATGGATCAATGCCATAGATAACCAATACAAGGGGCCCAAAAACATGGGGCTCAATAATAATAATAATATAAAACAATACCACGGGCCAAAACCATAGAATCAAGAACGGCGGGCTAAATACCACGGGCCAAACATAGGAAACCCCACGTGAACGCGCTTCTCTGCCTTGAAGTAAGTGAACTGGGGGTACGCACCTTCTGAACGGGTGACCTGCGTGTGTGGCCGCAGTCCCTTCACGGTGTACCTGCGTGTACGCACCTTTTGAACTATTCTCCTGCGTACCTCTTAATTTTCAACATTTTGAGAGCCTGATCAGAGCATTGCCACTTGAGGGTGTTGCCATCAAGTACAACATCTGTAACATAGAGCCATACCAGAATCATAATGCCAACAATCTCCCCCTTTGGACTTGATGGCAACCTCAAAATCTTCAACGTCATTCTCCCCCTTTGACATCAAGGGAAAAGGGTTATGCTCCCCCTAAGAACATGCTCCCCCTGAATATGAACCAGATCTGCAATGAAGAACCATAATCCACCAAACACCATAAATGACCATGAAAGAGATAGAGACATATTGCAGCAATATTCAGACCAGCATCCATGATCTCCTTCTGTACGTCCTCCATAATGCCAACAATGCATTATAGGCTCCCCCTGAACCTGTGCCATTCGATCTTCAACCAATCCTGAACCCAGCACATGTAACCATCAGAAGAGATTCAACAAGATGATGCATCAACAAACCCCAACTTTTGCATGAGGTATTCAAAGGTCTCCCTGGGAAATGGTTTGGTGAGTATATCAGCAACTTGTTCCTTAGAAGGAACATACTCCAACTTGACCTTTTTTTCAAGTACTTGTTCCCGGAGAAAATGATACTTGATCGGTATGTGCTTGGTCTTTGAATGCATGACGGGGTTCTTTGAAATACTGATTGCACTTGTGTTATCACATAAGATGGAGATAGGTGGTGTACAAGTGATTTGAAAGTCCTGCAAGGTCTGCATCATCCAAAGGAGTTGAGTGCAGCAAGATGCAGCAGCAACATATTCTGCTTCAGCTGTAGACAAGGCAATCAAACTCTGTTTCTTGTTGAACCAAGATACCAATCTGGAGCCCATAAAGAACGCACCACCACTTTTGCTCTTCCTGTCATCCACGCTTCCTGCCCAATCTGCATCTGTATATGCATGAAGTGTGAGATTTGTATCTCTAGGATACCATAAGCCATAATTTTGAGTCCCTTGAAGATATTTAAAGATTCTCTTCACTGCATGAAGGTGAGTTTCCTTCGGATTTGCTTGAAATCTTCCAACTATTCCCACTGCATGCATGATGTCTGGTCGGGTACCTGTCAAATAAAGTAGACTTCCAATCATAGATCTGTAGGTTGGTTGATGTACTGCTGCTGATTCATCATTTTCACTCAGGCTACATCCTGTGACCATGGATGTACATACTGGTTTTGCATCTTCCATGCCATATTTCTTCAAAATATGCTTGAGATACTTGGTTTGAGACAAAAATATCCCTCCTTCTTTTTGTTGGATTTGCAAACCAAGAAAATATGTCAGTTCTCCCAGCAAGGACATTTCGAATTCTTTCTGCATCACCAAGGAAAAGCTTTGACTCATAGCTTCTTCATTGCTGCCAAAGATAATGTCCTCTACATACACAACAAGTATTAGTAATTTGTCATTTTCAACTTTTATATAAAGATTGTTGTCTGCTGATCCTTTTGAAAAACCTTGTTGATGAAGATATTTGTCCAAACGGTAGTACCAAGCCCTTGGAGCTTGTTTGAGACCATAGAGAGCCTTTTTCAATCTGCATACAAGATTTGAATCATTTCCAAGAACGAAACCATCTGGCTACTCAATATAAACTTCTTCTTCCAAGTCTCCATTCAGAAAAGCTGATTTCACGTCCATTTGAAATACTTTGAAGTTTTGAAAGCTTGAGAGATCAAGGAACATTCGGATGGCCTCAAGTCTTGCAACATGAGCAAAAGTTTCTTCAAAATCTATTCCTTCTTGCTGCACATACCCTTTACAAACAAGTCTGGCCTTGTTTCTAATTACTTCTCCATTTTCATTCAATTTATTTTTGAAGACCCATTTTGTCCCTATAACATTCTTATCCTTTGGTCTAGGAACCATCTCCCAAGTGTTGTTCTTTTCGATCTGATCAAGTTCTTCATCCATTGCTTTCACCCAACATTCATCTTTGCATGCCTCTTTCACATTTTGTGGTTCAGTGGAAGAGAGTAATGCCAAATAGCTTGAAGCTTCTGCAACTGTTCTTCTTGTTTGTACACCTGCTTCTTTCTGCTCCAAAATCTGAGATTCTGGATGATTCTTCTGAACATATCTGGATGGAGTCTTCTCTTCTATCCTTATCTGATCCTCTGGTTCTTCTTGAGGTTCTTCTTCTTCATCATTCTGTCTTTGAGGGTAGTCTTCATCTTCTTCGATATCTTCATGATTTACTTGCCAAGGAATGTATCCCTTCTCATCAACCACTACATCAATGCTGTCAACAATTCTTCCAAGTCTTTTATTGTAGCACTTGTATGCTTTGCTGTGTGGAGAATAACCAAGAAGAATGCCTTCATCTGCTCTAGGTTCAAGTTTGCCAAGTTGCTCATCAGTATTCTTAATATAGCATTTGCTCCCAAAGATTTTGAAGTGCTTTACCGAAGGAGTCTCACCATACCAGAGCTCATGAGGAGTTTGAGTGTTGTTCGCCCAGACATTTGTTTTGTTGAGAATAACAACTACAGCATAAGCAGCTTCACCCCAGAAAGTTGTGGGAGTTCCTAACTCATCAAGCATAGCACGAGCCATTTGTTGGACTGTTCTGTTCATTCTTTCCACTACTCCATTTTGCTGAGGAGTTCTAGCTGTAGAGAATTCTCTTCTTATCCCATGTTCTTCACAGAAATCGAAAAATTCATTTGAGGTAAACTCCCCACCTCTGTCGGATCTGAGGCACTTAATTTTGTATCATGATTCATTTTCAACCAAGGCTTTAAAGGATTTGAATTTTTCGAATGCTTCATCTTTGTGCTTCATAAGTCCTAACCAGACAAACCTGGAGAAATCGTCAATGAATAATATCAAGTATTGTTCTCCTCGAGGTGTCCTTTTCCTGAATGGTCCACATACATCTGTATGTACAAGCTCAAGAGGCATCCTAGCTGATCCTTCCTTCTCTGGAAAGTTAGTTCTGGTTTGCTTTCCAAACTGACATGATTTTCATATGGTGTTGTCTGGAATTTTGATATCTGGAAGACCGCGAACTGCCTGATATTTGCATGCTTTCCTTATTTGTGAAAAGCTTAGATGCCCCAATCTCCGGTGCCATAACCAGTGTTCATCATCCTTGCTTAGATAGCATTGTTGTTGTCCTTCTTCAAATATGAATAGATTATTTGGAGTTCTTTTACCTTTGATCACCGTTTTACCTGTATCAAGATCACGATCAAGACATCCATTTGATCTAAATATCACCTCGGTTCCTTGATCACACATCTGCCTGACACTCAGAAGATTATGCTTCAATCCATCAACATACAAAACATTTCCAGCTTTGACCTTTTCTTTTAACTGAGCAGTGCCTTTTCCTTTTATAGTTGCAGGAGTATCATTTCCAAAAGAAACTTTCTTTCCCTTTTCTAAAGCGGAATATGATTCAAGTTTTTCTTTATCACCTGTCATATGCTTCGAACATCCACTATCAATGTACCATAGATTTTCCTATCCCTCTGCATAAAATGCTATCCCACATCTTTCTGTTTGTGGTTCCTTTATTCTCCATGTTTTGGTGCTTGAGGCTTGTTCCTTTGTCTGCTGAAACATGCTCCTGCATTCAGAATCTTCATGACCAAAGTTATTGCAAATAGAACATTCAACTTCATTTTCAAGAACCGAAAAGGTGTTATAGGTCCTTTTTGTAATCCCAGTCATACTTCTTTGTTTTTGAGCTTCTCTAGTCATGATCGTCTTATATGCAACACATTGAGCTGCTTTGTGACCAAAGTTATGGCAAGAAAAGCGTTGTCCATTGAAGAAACTTCTGCGGTTATCCAATCTTCTGGCCAAACGATTGTAATTTCTATTGTCATCCATTCTTGAAGCAAATTGAGAGGATTTTACCTGTGGCTGGTTGTAGCTTTTGTTCATCCTTAAGACGGATTGCCCCTGATTTGCCTGATAGTCTTTGTTTGTAATTGGTCCCTATTTTACCTGGTGATCTCTATTTTGCCTTTGCTCATTCCTTTTTGCTGCATCAAGATAACTTTTTGAGGTGGATGCTTGAGAAGTTTCTCCATTATAGCCCAGACCTGTCTTGTTTAGAGGAGAACGATGTACATTGATGATCTCATCCAGAGTTTCAGATCCTTTGACAAACTTAAGATTAATAGCCTTTGTTTTCTCAATTTCTTTTCTAAGACCAACAATTTCACCTTGTAACTTTTCAAGATATTTTTCCTTTTCATCAATTTGAAGTTGTAGAGTATCAATGATCCTATTCTTTTCTTCTATACATGTCTTGAGTCTAGAAATTTCTTCACAAAAGCTTTCCACATCTATAGCATCCATGTAATCATCATCTTCAAATGCCATTAAAAGTTTATAGTCATTAGCTCATTCATCTTCATCACTATTTGATATACCATCACTATCTTCATGCGTGTAGTAGCTTTTCTTATTTGCAATTTGTTTCTTGTTCCATCTAGCAGGTTCCTTTCCTTTATCCTTATAAGGACATTTCGCAGCATAATGACCTACTCTTCCACAAGCAAAGCATTTAAAAGGTAACTTACCTCTGAACCTTCCGGAACCCCTTTGAAGATTTCTGACAAAATTTGATTCTTCTTCTTCTGGCACGTGACTTGCTTCATAATAGTCTCCTTTGCCTGAAGCCTTGAAAGCAGCTTCTCTTCTGTCTGAAGGACCTCCCTTTCTCATTTCATAAGCAGTTAGAATTATGTGTAGCTGATACATAGTAAGAATTCGTAGATTTTCCTTTTCTTCTATTGCAGACACTTTAGATTCAAACTTGGGGGACAATGATCTTAGAACTTTTTCAACCACAATAGCCTCTTTTAGTTCTTCACCCAAGTTTTTCATGTAATTAACAATCTCATCTACCCGAAGAAAATAGTTAGCCACACTTTCATCATTATACATTCTGAGATTCTCATACTGAATCCTGAGGGTTTGAAGTTTAGCACGCTTTACCTGTTCATCTCCTTCATAGCTCAAGACAATCTTGTCCCATATTTCCTTTGCGGATTTATATTGCATAACCTTTACGAATTCTGTTTGAGATAAGCATCCTAGCAGAGTATTGACTGCTTTAGCATTTGTTTCATATTTCTTCTTCTCAGCCGAATCTGTAGGAGTAGCTGAAGGAAAAGTGTAGCCTGTATCTATGATATCCCAAACTTCTATACCAAGAGATTGAAGATAGGCAGTAACTCTTACCTTCCAATAATTGAAGTTTGTCCCATCAAAGATTGGTGGCCTGATTGATGCTTCCCTCTCGTAGTTGCTCATGATGAATGATCTTCCTCCAAGCGATCAAGCTTCTCTGAAGGACCTGCTCTGATACCAATTGTTGGAAATAATACTGAGAGGGGGGGTGAATCAGTATTATCAAGTTCTTTTAATAAATCTTCCTTATTTATACTTTGAATTATTTTTGCATATCAGTACCATAAAATAATGAGCATGAACAAAGAAAACAGATAGTCACACCAAAGAACACCATATGTAAGGTGGAAACCCAATGTGGGTGAAAACCACCTTCTGCAATATGTCTCTATCTTCTTTCAAATTAGAAACTCGTTTTACAATGGTTTTATACTGGTGCAGTCCTTTACCAATACGCAGGCTGCAACCTGCAGAGAGCTACAACTCTCTCTCATTTTCCAGTCTCTCCTGGAAGGGAGCTACAACCCCTTACTTCTTTTCTTTCAAGGATCACTTTTCATAAATTTTCAAACTGGATCCATAAACATCAGGAGATCATCAAGTACAAGTAAATCACCCAGTCAACTGTAGTAAGCAGATCAACAATAACAGTAAACTAAACTTAGAACACCTTATCAATAGAGAAAAGTCAGCCAACAAAAGATCTTAAGACAGATACGCAGTTTTTCTTTCTCTGGCCTGCGAGCGTACGCACTTCACCTTCTGCTCCCCTGCGTATACCCGCAGAGACCCTTCTGCCGCACCGCGTACCCACGCACTGTTTCTTCAATCACGCTGCGTACTGTTACTGTAGGCACGCACCCAGAGATACTATCGCGCCGCGTACTGCTACTGCAGCCACGCACCCACAGATGCTATCGCGCCGCGTACCCACGCACCTGCGGCTTCTGAAGCGCCGCGTACTTTCCCTGTGCCTACGCACCTGAACCTCTGTCGCGCTGCGTACCCACGCACTGCGCCTTCTTCTGCTCTGCGTACCCACGCACTTCTCCTTTTTCTGCTCTGCGTACCCACGCACTTGCACTGTTAATCACCTGCGTACTTCTGGTTAGGGCCGAATTGGCAGTCCACCAATGTGCTACAGATCGTCAGATACTCAGATCTGATCATGCGCTCGAGAGATCACCCTTCATAGATTCGCTTTCATCTTCACTTTTATATAGATCAAGATTTTAAAATAATAACCCAATATTTCAGATCTTAGGATATTCAATTTGCAAAAGATGCTTAGCCAAGAGATCTCATTTGGTTTATATAGGAAAGCTCTTCCTAAAATCATGGATCAATGCCATAGATAACCAATACAAGGGGCCCAAAAACATGGGGCTCAATAATAATAATAATATAAAACAATACCACGGGCCAAAACCATAGAATCAAGAACAGCGGGCTAAATAGCATGGGCCAAACATAGGAAACCCCACGTGAACGCGCTTCTCTGCCTTGAAGTAAGTGAACTGGGGGTACGTACCTTCTGAACGGGTGACCTGCGTGTGTGGCCGTAGTCCCTTCACGGTGTACCTGCGTGTACACACCTTTTGAACTATTCTCCTGCGTACCTCTTAATTTTCAACATTTTGAAAGCCTGATCAGAGCATTGCCACTTGAGGGTGTTGCCATCAAGTACAACATCTGTAACATAGAGCCATACCAGAATCATAATGCCAACAAGGAAACCCCCTGCGGGGTGTCATATATGCGATGAGCATCATTGGATAAGAGATTGTCCACATAAAGCTGAAGTTAAGAAACTCTTTAAGAGTTTAAAAACCTCAGCAGTATTGACTGATCCGTTTCCAAACCCGGGAACGAAACTGGTTGCTAATCAAAATGCTTCCCGATCCCAAGTGCTTATGTTGTCTATCTCAAAGCAGCAAAATAATGCTTTGACAAGGAATAAAGATTACGGGAATCCACAGCTGTCGAATAACAAGGCTAATGAACAGCCTAGTAATTTGAAAACAACTTTGACAGAAGTTGTGCCACCCATCACTCCTGAACCAATGATAAAGTCACCAAAGGGAGTAGTACACAAATCGACATTTAATCCTCGTGTAAAAGTAGCACAGAATTATAATATAGTAGAGGACCTGGCCCAATCGCCGTCCGCTATGTCAACACTTGAGGTACTGCAAAATTGCCTCTCCCAAGAGCAAGCTTTATTATCAGCAATAGGTGGGATTGACCCAATGGATTCCAATCTTGTGGCCTTTGATCATAAAGGATATGACCCTCAGTTACCAGCTCAACTAGCTTTCCTTATTCAAGTGAAAGCCCTCAACAAAACTGTTCATCGAACAATTATTGACGAGGGGGCATCCACATGTATTATGTCGATGAGTTGCTGGAAAAATTTAGGCTCACCACCCTTGTCGCGATCGTCAACAATGTTAAAAGCATTTGATGGACGATCATACACTCCATACGGGATTTTAAGTAACTTGCAAATTGAACTGGGGGGTAAAACAGTAGAAATTGATGTTGAAGTAATCGACGGAAACCTCGATTACAACATCCTACTGGGAAGGCCCTGGATATATGCCATGGCCGTAGTTGTGTCGACCTACTTCAGGAAGATTGCATTTCCCTTCCAAGGAGGAATTACAATCGTCGACCAACAAACATTTCTCCCCAACAATTCACAAGTTATGGGAATCATTCCAATGATCCATGGAAGCAATCATTCGCTCCAAAATATCGGAGTAGGTCTCCTAAAAGACCCTGCCTTAATGGGTACTTTTTCCTTACCGCCTTCGAGTAATCTGGTGGAAATGGCCACAGTGGAATATGAAATCTTCTATATCTAATGGATTCAGAAGATTCCTAAACATTTTGTCAGCATGGATCAAACCCAAATCAACGCTCATCGAGTGTTTGGATAGATAGGTATAAGGAATATGGCACCTCTTCAAATCCTTCGTCGCATGTAAATTCAATAGACGAAGGATTCATTCATTCAATGATAGGAGAGGCACCATGGAAAGATTACCACCATCGCCCCCGTCTTCCAAATTACCACGAAGATTATTCCAACAACCTTCATCATCCTTCAGTTTTTGATTCTCTATCAAATACTGTAAATATGGTGGATTTCGAGGATGGTTCTTATCTCGTGTCAACCTCGTTAAAAAAAAAATGAAACAAGGAGTCTTGAGGATGGTTCTTTTACTATGTCAACCTCATTAAAAAATGAAACAAATCCCCTTTCCAAATCTCAAAGGTAAACCTTCATTCCAACCACCGAGTTGAATGCAATGAAGCTTAGGGGGCGTGCACCTCGATTTGCGTTATTATGCTAGGGGCATGCAAACTTATCATGAGCAGTGTTACTGCAGGGTTCAAGCTCGTTAAAAAATAAAGCCGCCATGAGCAGTGTTACCGCAGGGTTCAAGCTCGTTAAAAAATAAACTTGCCTCGAGAAGTTTTAGCACATAGTTCAAGCTCGTTAAAAAATAAACATAAGACATGAGCAAATGTTTCCACCCGCATTTAAGCTCATTAAAAAATGAACTATTCCCCGGTAAATAACCACCGTGAATGAAGTACTTCAGCCATTAAAGCCTTGGTCGTGTTTGCACCGTCACCTCCACTTTTTCATTGGCCGATCATTCACCTCCACTTGATTTTTTACCCATTTTGAGGAACAGCTGCGAAGAGTGATTTCACTAGCCATCCTTCTGACACTGCCGTGATTGGAAAATTCCAAACCTTACCTGGAATCAGCTGCTACCCGTTTTATCACTCGTTCCTAAAAAGACAAGTCTTCTTTAAGCTCTTTTCAACTGACTCGTAAAATATGAAAAGATTGAGTCCTTGGCCTTCCAGCTTGTTAAAGGGACAGGAAGTGCTATCCCTACTCTAGATTTTAATCTTTTTGGACCTGAGGGATTATTGCACAAAAATATCGAGCGCTTGTTTTGTTCGGCTCGTTAAAACTATCGAAAATTCATCCCTTCTATATTGTTTTATAATTTTTCGGACTTAAGGGATTAGATGACGAAAAAGGAATTTTGGAGTTACCTTTATGTACCTTTTTAGACTCTCTAAAATTTAAAAGTACCGAGTTATCTTTGTCGTTAAACTTGTTAAAAATATTAATAGCGGCAAACTTGTCTTTAGACGAGAACGAGTTTCACTATCGCTAGGCTCGTTAAAACATAGCGATGGGTTTTCCAGAAGGGAAAATTATAGAACAAGCATATGTTATCCTCCTCAATCTTGACAAAAATAAAGAGGTACTGGTCAGCAATGACTGGGGAAAAATTGGGAAGAGAACTCAAAGAATCTTTATTGGTAGCAAGTCGCTCTTGAACATGACACTTCCACTCCGTGTCCGAGTTGGGTTGGGTTGTTTCATTCACCGGTCACATCGCCATGGTCACACCATACCATCCACATTTGGGGTTAATGCTACCAATCCATCACATCAGTGTCGCCGACATGTTCAAGAGAAGTCATCCAGAGAAGCCACCTGTGTCTCACCCACTACCATACATTATACTCCATTCTTTCATGACCGCCACCCTGAACCGTATATCATCAAATCGTTTTCACCTCCATCAAAATCATTTGCTCCGTTCCGTGTCATTGATGTGGGATTCATTAAGGCCCTCCTGTGACGGATCACTTCTTGTCGACATCAGCTCATTATCCAAGTAGTTGATCTAGGAACACTCCATTCAGTACTTTGAAGCTTGCATGCCTTAATGGCAAGTTTCTCACTTCTGGCGACAGGTTTACATCAATGGCCTTCGACCGAAAGATTTTGCGTGGTGTTCGATGCCAAGTCCTTTATTCACACCACGTGAATTGTACTGTAGTACCTTGAGGGTCATTATCATTATCGGTGATTCCTCTCGCGCTTGTTAACAGTTTACATCATTGACTGGTAATCAAGCGATGTCTTTCCATGTTCAACTTCAAAACATTTCTCACATGGATCGACTTGTACTTCAAGTGAATATCGGACGAGATTGAAGACCCCGAATCTAGTTTCATCCATCTGGGCTGTGATATATATTTAGGGAAATAAAGACATTAAATGTACAAGCACTGCAGCACAGATAATCATCCTACCAAAAGGATGATGGCTCTATCAGAATCATCAGTCTACACTCAGACGATTGTCTGTCCTATGTACATGAAAATGAATTTATAAAGCTGAGCATGGGAATGCCTGCCTCAGCTAGATCATGAAAAACAGTATGAAGATAATGTATTGTATTGTATCTTATTACAGGTCTCCTCCCAGCATTGAAAGAACTTCGGATCCTCATAATAAAGCATTTCACCTGACACCAAAAGGTTAACGACCTCATACTTTAGGGGGCAACCGTTATAGAAATTTTTGTGCCTTACAACTCCAAGCATGAAATGTCCATAAACCAAGGGCTCCTAAGTCCCTAAAAGTGTTGTTCTAACCCCTAAAGGAACAAGGTCAATAGATTACAGCTTCTCCCAGAAGTTCTCCACCAGAAACTGCTCAGAATAAGTCAAAACAGGATCATTTCAGCTGCTCCACTGGCTAGGTGCGTTGCATTGCACCTAAATACACTGTCTAGGTGCGTTGCAATGCACCTAAATACACTGTGAGGGTGCGTTGGGCGAGAAATGACAAATGGTAGTGTCATTCCGCGAGGTGGATAGACAATGGAAGCTTCCAGAATCTTCTCCTGTGACACTTGCCTCACTGAATTCGACCAAGGATGAGTAAGAGGCCTTCAGTCTCCAAGTGGAAGCAAGAACTGACAGAGAGAAGACACTAATCAAATCACAAGCTGACTCATCCTCCTTACACATATCTATATATGGATCCCTCATCCCAGAGATCCAGAGGCTGGAATTTTGCACATTGTAAGGAATTGCTGTTGGTTTTGAGACAAACATCAGAGTATTGGGTGATCTATGCTTTGTTGGAGGTGAAGAGGGGCTTCTTTGCTGGGAGGTTGATGCTGGGTTAGGAACCATCGGTTGTAACTCCTCCTGGATCTTTTCTTGTTTATCAATAAAAACTATTTGAGTTTTTCCTCCATGCTTTTGTATCATTGATGCTTGTTACATTTGTATGGTTAACTTAAATATGATCCTAAGTTGTTTATGAATATAGATCCATGTATTTGTATAGTGTTCTTCTTCTGTGATCTTATAGGTACTTGGTGAAGCTGGGAAAGTAAGGGAGCAGGTAGCTGGAGGCTGTCAAAGAAGAGAGGGATTGGATCAAAGGATTAGCGCAAGACACAGGTTGGTTCTTTCTATTCCTCTCTATCTATAGTTCATAAAGGAAATACAAAAGTAGTTTTTCTCTGTTTGTTTCTAAGGCAGCTGTCACACCTTAGTGGGATAGAGCAGTTCTAAATAGACACTTTTCCCGGTAACATAGCTCATCAATTTTCATAAGTTGTACATCCAAGATCTTTATTTGCTTCTTCAGGGCCACTATCTCCCTTTCCTTATCATCCTTCATAATTTTGTATTGTTTGAAGTTGCTAGGTCCCTATAATACTAGTGATTTCCCATTAATATTGTAGTCGTATGCCTTATTAATATTGTTGTGCCCCTATTGTCCCCATATTCTTATTACAGTGCCCCATAGAATCCCTCTATTGTTATTTGTGTGCCTTTATATTATTATTGTTAGGTCGGCTAGGTTATATTGTGACTCCTTAGACTCCTATATATAGAAAGGAGGTTTTGTCATTTGAATCATCAAAGAATCATTCATTTGTGTAATGTAAAGGAGGTTGCCCCCTCGAAGAGGCTAAATACTAAGGAATTGATCTATCTTTTCTATCTTTTGTGAGCTGGTTTCATAACATTTAGTATTAGAGCTTTGGATTCTAGAGTTTCGTTGCTCCAAATAGGTCATCGTGGAATTTTCGCTATAACGTTTTTTTTGCGATGTTTCAGAAGCGAAAAAAAACCCATTGAAATTGCACTGAACCTCGGGTCCTAATTTCAGAGCTTTTCACACTGTATTTGCAGAGATATGATCTGAGTAAGTTCGTCGTTTTGCAAACTCCTAAATTACATTCCAAACAGGTGACCTGGGGAAAATCGTGATAACTTTTTCTCTGAGCATCAGATTGAAATTTCGTAAGAAGGTGCAGAAAGAGGATGGACTGTAGTTTCTTGTATACATTTTTTAGAGCCAAAGGTTGAAACAAGGACACGTGGCACATCATACAAGTTAGCTCTACTGAACTAGTGTATAATCAGGTCACTGTGGGAGATTTGGCATAACTCTTCCTTAGAGAATCCAATTGGGATCAAACTAGTGGAATTGGAAAGAGGACACAGAGGGCTACTGCAGGTTGCAATTTCAAAACTAGATGATCCAAAATTACAGAGATACATTAGAGGCAATATCGAGCTCATACAAAGTGAAAAACGGTGTGTAGAATTTTTTAAATTTTTGCTTAAGCTTGGTTTGAAAATTTATTTTAAAGGAATTCAAAGGGCATAGTAGAGCATTATTATTGGTAACTGATGCCCCGAGGAAAGAAAATGCAAACACCTAGTAAGCAACCTGAAAGCTCTAGCACGACTCATGAAGAAGAGGAAGAAATGCTACATGATATATCAAAATTACAAGACCAAGTGCAACAAATTTCACTCTCACAAAAGCTAACAGAAGCTAAGATAAATGGCGTGTAATCTAAGATAAAGGGAGTGGAAGCTAAGATTGACGATTTGAAGATAGATTTAAAGACAAATTTGACAAATTTTCAACAAGAAATACTTACTAATAGTGAAAGGGTAGTAAAGGAAACTCATGATGCAAACAAAAGAAATGTTAATCATGATTTCATAGACTCTAGTGTTGGATCAAAGACCCACCATATTCCAAAAATTGATATGAGGAAGTTTGATGGCAAGGATCCCGCAACATGGATATTCCAGATGGAGCAATTTTTCGATCTCAATAATGTGCAAAAAACACAAAAAGGTACATATTGCAACTTTATATTTGGAACCAAATCAGTTTGTATGGTATCAATGGCTTTGCTCTCGTAAACAAATTATCACTTGGGCAATTTTTACGAAATAATTGACAACACATTATGAGGATACAAAAAGAAACACTTCTTTTAGACAATTGATAAGTCTCAAACAAAAGGGTTCAATAATGGAGCACATTGAGGAGTTCTAAAAATTGAACATAAGGGTAAAAAATATTCCAAAGGAGCATAGCATTGATTTGTTCACAGGGAATTTAAAGGATAATATCCAATATGATGTTCGCCTTTGGGAACCTGATTCATTAGAGAAGACATTCAGGTTAGCAAGAAAAATGGAAAGCAAAATTATGGAAACAAGGAAGCATACCACTCACAACTATAAAGATGGAAGTGTTGCTGCCCCTAGTCTTCCACAACCTATAAGGTTGACACGACAACAATTGGAAGAAAAAAGAGCAAAAGGGTTTTGTTACAGTTGTGATAAAAAATACACTAAAGGTCATAAGTGTGCTGAGAAGAAATTATTCTACATAAATTGTGAAGAGGAAGAAGAAAAGGAGCAAGAAAGGTCAAAAGAAGAGGATATACTCCAGGAACAAGGCCTAGATAAAGAAGAAATGAATCCAACCATATCTTGTAATGCATTGGCTGGAATTACCACTCCTCAAACCATCAAGATAGAAGGACAAATCAAGAAGAAAAAGGTAATAGTGTTGATTGATTCAGGAAGTACCCACAATTTTATTCATTGTAAGGTAGAAAAAGAATTGAATTTCTTCCTATATCCAGCACCAGAGTGTCAAGTGATGGTTGCAAATGGAGGAACAATAAATTGCTTTGGAAAGTGCCATAATATCAAGCTATCCATGGGAGAATATGTATTGACTAGCCTAATGCTTTCCATTCCAATGGGAGGTGTTGATGTTGTACTAGGAGTCCAATGGCTACAATCCTTGGGTACAATAGCTTTTAATTTTCAAGAACTTTTCATTAAATTTTTTGTGGAAGGAAACGAAGTTGAATTAACAGGTATTGCAGGGAAACCGGGAAAGATAATCAGCTCTAACGGTATGACAAAGCTTCTAAAAAAGGAACAAAGAGGTGTAATTGCACAATTATGTTCGCTAGATATTTCCACATCGAAATCATCTATTTCTCTAGATCTCCAAAAAGTCTTGGATAATCATTCCAAGGTATTTGAGACTCCCAAATGTCACCCACCTATTCGTGATCATGATCATGCTATTCATCTAATTCCAGGAAGTGTTCCTCCAAACATCAGGCCATACAGATATCCTTATGCCCAAAAGAGTGAAATTGAATGTATGGTTGCAGAAATGCTAGAGGCTGGTATAATTCAACCTAGTCAAAGTTCCTTCTCTACTCCAGTAGTATTGGTGCACAAGAAGGATGGATCATGGCGCATGTGTTCGGATTATAGGGAGCTTAACAAGCTCACTATTAAAGATAAGTTTCCCATTCCTGTCATTGATGAATTATTGGATGAATTGCATGGATCAATTTACTTCACCAAGTTGGATCTTCATTCAGGATATCATCAAATCAAAATGAAGCCTGAAGACATTCTGAAAACAACATTTAGAACTCATGAGGGTCATTATGAATTTTTGGTCATGCCTTTTGGCCTTACCAATGCACCTTCTACATTTCAAGGTTTGATGAATTCCATTTTCAAACCCTTCCTTAGAAAATTTGTGTTAGTATTTTTTGATGATATACTAATCTACAGCAAGTCTTGGAGGGATCATGTTGAACATGTTGACAGGGTGCTACAACTATTGGAGGAGAAACAACTATATGCAAAAGATCCAAATGTTTCTTTGGAGTACAAGAGGTGGAATATCTCGGTCATATTGTATCTCATAGAGGAGTTAAGGTAGACCCTAGCAAAATTAAAGCCATTGAGGAATGGAAAATCCCCACATCAATAAAGAATTTGCGAGGATTTCTCAGGTTGACAGGGTCTTATCACAAGTTTGTTAAGAATTATGGGAGAATAGCAGCACTGCTAACAAAATTATTAAAGAAAGATGCATTTTGATGGACTCTAGAAGCAACAAAGGCCTTCAAACATCTTAAAGAGGCAATGTGCCAAGCACCGGTCTTAGCTACATCGGACTTCACAAAACCTTTATTGTGGAATGTGATGCTTCAGGAAATGGAATTGGTGCTGTTTTAATGCAAGATGAAAGACCCATTGCTTTTGAAAGTCGTCCAATCAAGGGAAAGTTTTTACACAAAGCTATTTATGAGAAGGAAATGTTGGCAATATTACATGAACTTAAGAAATGGTGGCCCTACCTAATGGGAAGACACTTCAAGGTAAAAACGGATCATGATAGCCTTAAATAATTTTTAGAACAAAGATTCTCCTCTGAAGAGCAACAAAAGTGGGTCAAAAAGATGTTGGGTTATGAATTTGAAATCATCTACAAAAAAGGGAAGAAAAATGTGGTGGCAGATGCACTCTCAAGAAAGGATGAGGATGTGGAAGGATTGTTGTGCACCATTTCTATTATCCAACTAGATTGGATAAACAAAGCAAGGGAGGAATGGAATAAGGATGAAGAAGTGTGGGCACTTATTCAAAAGTTACAACAAGATTCCAATACATCTGATGCATTTAGCTGGCAAAATGATTCATTATGTTATAAATATTGCTTATACCTTTGTAAGAATTCCAAACTCAAATAAAAGATTCTTATGGAATTGCACACTTCTCCCTTAGGAGGGCACTCAGGATTTTTAACAACTTACCACAGGGTTAAGAAGTGGCCTTAAATTGGATATTCAAAAGTTTGAGGTGGAAAGTTTCGTTTGCCAACAAAATAAAGTTGAAACAATTAAGACCTCGGGTCTATTACAACCTTTATCCATTCCAAGCCAACGTTGGGAGGAGGTTTCAATCGATTTTATCACAGGTTTACCCAAGTCTGAGGGAAAGAGTGTCATCATGGTGGTAGTTGACAGACTTACCAAGTATGCACACTTTTGTGCATCATCACATCCATTTAAAGCCAGTACAGTTTCTAATGCATTTATGGAAACATTTCAAAAGCTACATGGAAAAGATTATTGTAAGTGACAGAGATCCCATTTTCACTGGAAATTTTTGGACATAATTATTTTCTTGTCTCGGTACTCAGTTAGCTCGTAGCTCATCATATCATCCTCAATGTGATGGGCAAACTTAGATAGTAAACAAATGTTTGGAAGGATATCTTCATTGCTTTGTATCTGATAAATAGACACAATGGGTCAAATGGTTGCCTCTGGCTGAATGGTGGTATAACACTTCCTTCCATATAGCAACAAAAATGACCCCATTTATGACACTTTATGGATATCAGCCACCATCCATCACATCATATTTAAGAGAAAATTCTAAGGTTCAAGCAGTGGAACATCACATCGAGCATCAACAACAAGTCGTCCATCTCTTAAAGGATAACCTCGTGTTGGCACAAAATAGAATGAAACAACAGGCATATCAACATCGTAGCAAAAGAAGTTTTGATGTAGGTGATTGGGTATTCCTACGGCTACAACCATATAAAGAAATGTCCCTCAAGCAAGCTAAGAAGGATAATAAAATATCACCAAAGTATTATGGTCTGTACAAGATGTTGCAAAATATTGTCACTATGGCATACAAATTGGATCTTCCTACAGCTTCTCGAGTGCACCCAGTTTTCCATGTTTCATGTTTAAATAAGGTTATAGGAGACAAGATCCCAGTTCAAACAATATTGCCAGAACTTGACGATGAAGGAAAAATTATATTGGAACTGGAAGCAGTCACAAAAACAAGAACTTGACAGCTATGAAATCGATCAATTTCAGAGTATCTCATCAAGTGGAAGAAATTATCCGCTGAAGATTCCACATGGGAGGATGAGAGTTTTATACAAAAGCATCCAAAACTACTCAAGCATTGAGGACAACACTTTTTTGAAGGAGAGGGTCATGTTAGGTCCATATAATACTAGTGATTTCCCCATTACTATTGTAGTTGTATCCATTATTAATATTGTTATGCCCCTATTGTCCCCATATTGTTATTACTGTTCCCTATATAACCCCTCTATTGTTATTTTTGTGCATTTATATTATTATTGATAGGTTGGCTGGGTTATATTGTGACTCCTTAGACTCCTATATATAGAAAGGAGGTTTTGTCATTTGAATAATCAAAGAATCATTCATTTGTGTAATGTAAAGGAGGTCGCCCCCTCGAAGAGGCTGAATTCTAAGGCGTTGATCTATCTTTTCTATCTTTTGTGAGTTGGTCTCATAACAAAAGTCACGAGGATGTGTAGCTAGATGAGTGATCTTATTCGATATATTATTTTTCTTTGGTATTTCTAGATCTGCACACCATTATTTTTTACTTCAATTGACCATTTACGTTATTATACATCTCTGGAAACTTTCGTACTATGGAATTTATCCCGTTCATCTACCTATGCATCAGGTGTGTCACCTACATGTCCAGTTCCATGAGGCATGTGGATGGAACATTGTCAACTAGTAGGGACATCTTGTGGACCTCATAATCCTCCATGGACCTCATTTTATCTACTTTAGACTGCAAAACCACCAGTTTGAAAATCCTCATTTCATTATCCAAAGCACTTTTGACTTGCATTATGGGGAGTGGTTGATTCTCAGCTATTCTTATATCCCTATTTCTTTCCTTGGTTTAAATCTTGACCATTTCTTGAAATTGTTCCACTATTGACATTTGTCCAGGCTTGGAGACCTCACCTGACTCTACTATCTCAAATGCTGACATAACAGAAGTCATGTTCTCAATAGTGAAAGTTAGCTTTGCCTGGCTTGTCATTTGGATATTATACAATACCAAAGCTTGGGATTTTGTATCTTCATCATCTCCCTCTAATTCTTTTCCTTTGGTGCTCTTGAATCTACGATCCTCTCCTTGATCTATATCCATGGGCTCTAATGTGCTTCATTTCTTTCCCCAACTTATGACAGAGGTTGAATGTCACAACTACTTTTCCATAAGTGAAATGAAAGTTGTCACAGATAAATATTTGTCATATGTACTCTAGTGAGAAGATGCTTTGAGTAATAGTTGTTTCCAAATGATATGGTATTTCTTCAACCCCATATATTTTTATGATTGTATATGCATCAAGGAGGTATGAATCGTCCACTCTACTATCAAGACTAAGCTACAACATTTCCCTAAGGAACTTAGGGGCTCTAGGTAGAGTTTCACCATGAAAAAAAGTACATACAATAGACATAAATGATGACACATACTTGAAAAATACTTTGGTTGTTTTCTGTTTTCCTCACCATGGGAAACCACTCGAAGACAACAAACATGGTATTTTGTTCATTAACCATTTTGGGCTTCAGGATCTCAAGGTGAGAATAGTTCTAGTGGATAAAAAGGTAGACAAGATAGGATTGATATAAGAAAGACCTATGCTCCTCAAAATATATAAATTGGGCATGCATTTCATTAGATAGGAACTAGGGAAAATCATATTTTATGCGCGCCTTAACGACCATATGACATAAATTAACTAGAAAACCTAGGACCAACTCATTTACTTGGAAATTGGTATTAATACCAAGGACTTGAGAAATCATGCAAAAATATGTTTGGGGTGTAGAGTAAAACACCATGATAGGATAGGGAAGAATCCCGGAAGGGGTGACTACTACTTCTTTGACATTTTTGTGGATCATCTTCTCCTTAACTTCTAGGAAGAGAACCTTCCACTGATATTATAGTATTTCTTTGTCC
Source organism: Pinus tabuliformis (assembly GCA_031772625.1). Lineage (NCBI taxonomy): Eukaryota > Viridiplantae > Streptophyta > Pinopsida > Pinales > Pinaceae > Pinus > Pinus tabuliformis. The sequence continues at coordinate 96,690,495 of CM062812.1, forward strand.
AAGTTCTGCATGCATGCCCTATCGGGGAACGATAGAATATTTCCAATAGCCTCTGGTGTGACCTTAATAACTGCCTTACCTCCTTGAGTAGAAATGATGACTATTTGATTTGGTAGATATTTTTTGGCACACAATGTAACCATCTTCAAGAAATGATATACTTGGGGGACAAATTCCATGAAAATGTTTGATTCAAATAGGTTATTATGATCCCCTACTAAATCAGAGGTACTTTGTACTAGTTGTATGGCTTTTCCATGTCAAAAGTGGTTATGAACGGATCTCAAACATTAACATATTGGTCATAGAAATCATGATCCTTAGCCTTTTCTACCATTTGAATATTAGATGAACTTGGTACTGGTAGTGTAGCCATTGAAGACGAGGAATTTTGATAAGGATATTTTAGTTTACTTGGTAGAGTAAGTAAGGTGGCATGATGTCAGGTTTATGGGTGGAACTAACTAGCTAATATGTGACTGCCACATGGTTGAACAAGATTTGCAAATGTTATGGAGGGAAATTTAATTCGAAATTGGTGGGTTGTGGCTTGCTTGGAACACGTGAATATCGAATTGGGTTGTTTTATGGGAATTTGTGCTAGAATCGACAATTTTTGGGGATTGTTAGGTTGTACACAAGATAATCTTACAAAATGAAAGGTGAATTGGTAAAAAAACCAGGCTATAATGAGCAAATGAGAATTTCTTCACATAAGTGGGCTAGGGTTAGGGTTACTCCTTGGGCTCAAATTTGCTCAAATTCTAACTTGCATGGGGGTTTATCAGGTCAAATTCATGGGGAGGAAGTGGATTATTGGTTCATGACTGTAAATTCGAATGCAGAGGGGTCTAAATCGAGTTGGTTGAGTTCAAGGGCGTGTTGGGACTGTGACTCAGAGGCTAGGTGGAAAAACAATAACGCAAATGGGACCAATGTCATTTTACAAATAATTTTCCTTGACACATGTCATGATGCCATTGGGAGAGTTTTAAGGCTAACATCATGATGACATCAACAAGAAGGGGTTGACCCTGCCACATGTCGCTAGGGTGGCACCTTTTTTCATAGGTGGTTGGGTGAGAGGTGTTACTTGGTTGGTTGATGTGGCATAGCTGTGACATGGGTGATAGGTGGACGTGGAGGATCGACATGGTGGGCTAGCATGCTACTTGTCGTATGCTCCCATAACTTGCATTTAAAATATTGGTAGGGGTGCAAAGGGTAAGAGAACGTGACATGTGTCCCCATTTTCAATCCCCATCTCTGTTAAACTCTGTGCAAATTGGTAGTGCAAAGCGATATGGATTACTCATTTGATCCCACAATTGTCGCCTAATCGTCGGTGTCATGTAAATTTGCCCTCACAAGTTTGCTGGTTGCATCGGGTAGTATTTTGCTTGGTGTTCGCCATACCGGGTGCCCATCTATGGGCCTATTGAGTGGCTTTCTACCTGTTTCCTACCCTGACACTATTTCTCATGAACTTGCAAGCTATCTCTTGGGCCATTCAAGGACTTTAACCTTGGGCCTTTACCTCATTTGGGGGAATTCTTTGGTTTTTTCTTCACGTTTGCTTGAGGAGTCCTCTGTCTTTTGAAACCCTTAGTAATATCTTCTTAGGGGTGGTGAATTTTGGCAACAAATTATAGAAACTCCATACATCTGTAATTCCTAGTTATTGTAGCTTACTTTGGGCCTGTAGGTACTATGGTGGCTAGTGATCCGTGTGGATTGTTTTCTTCTTTCCCATCAGATAGTGCTTCCAATTCTTCATATCTTGCACCATGGAATAGAGATCCTTGTCATGGTTAGGGTAGTTAATAATTTCCCCACGAAGTACTTCAGATTGATAACATACAATCCTTCCTCCTTGCATCCAGATCACTCCCACAGCACACCCACTTTTATCTATCTCCACTTCAAAGGAATATTGAAAGTTTCGTAATGTCATAATTAATGCTTTCTGATCCTCTTCTTTAACTCTCAAATGCCCTTTGCTGATCCTTTCCCCATTCAAAAATATTTCCACTTATTGTTATGGCATGAAGTGGTGTTGCTACTTTTGAAAGTGAGACTATGAATTTCCTTAAGTACTTTGTCACCCAAACCAAAATCTTAATCTCAAAAACATTAGTAGGTACAAGCCACTCTCTGTGATGGCCTCCATCTTGGTAGCCTCTATCTTCATCTCTCCTCCACCTATAAGATACCCCAGATACACCAAAGACTACAGTGAAAAATCACACTTCTTGAGATTTGTTAGCAGCCGAAGGTTCTATAATGTCTCTAGCATGTGCATCAAATGTGAGATGTGATCCTCCTAAGTAGCATTTTATACTAGTATATAATCCAAATAGACAATAACAAATGAATCTAAAAAAGGGAACAATATATCATCTATTAAATCCATAAATGTAGCTAGCGTGTTGCATGTGAAAAAGTGAAATTGGGAAATGCTTTTTGGAGTGTAGGGAGAAATCGCATTGTCATTTATAGGTTTCTTGGCTGAGAAAAAATTCAACGAATTTTCTCGTCTGAGAATTTAAAAAATTTATTGGATGAGAGTTTTACAACACTTTTTCTAAGAGCTTGATCAGGTTAATTTCAAGTTAAAAAACATTCGGACAAGAGTTTGACAAGTTCTTGGCTAAGAAGTTTAATTCAAAGTTTTCATTCGGATAATATATTGGCCAATAATTTAGATTCTATTTAAAACTCTCAATTTAGATTTTATATTCCATTTAAAACTCTCAGCTGAAAATTTAGATTCTATTTAAAATTCTCTATTGAATGTTTGCATGGTACAAGAGAGGAAAACCCCACCTTCCATTCTCCTATGATAGGAATTGGCATGCGAAAATGAACTACCTAGTGCCATTGCATTTCTCCCACAACAGAAACTATCCCATGAAAGAAATATGTTGAGAAATCTTGGATTTATCCAGGATGAAAAAATGTATTCGACCAAGTAAGTGATTTTTTTTGTGAGGATGAGGGTTCAATGATTCAAGAATCTCATCAGGTGTCTTTTCCCTACTCAACCTATCTATTATTGTTGTATTGTTTATTAGGTTCTTTAAAGCACCCATTTAATTCAAGATTTGCTAGTACGCACTCATATTTCTCCCAATCCATATAATTCATTTCTATTTATTCCTATCCAGGCTCTGGAAGGTGCATCTATCGAATGCATATGAAAATAATCCAAATTTAAACTAAAATTGTTAGCCAAATTGGCAGACCCAAAGACCCCAAAGTTTCCATTACAAATATGAATAATTAAATAACAAGATTTGAAAAATGGGATTCCAACCCAATTCCTTTAATCAACCCAGTTTGGCAAATTTCATGCAACTTCTACACACATACATCATGTATGGCAATTATGTCACTGTAGCTTTCAATTGTATTGTTTTCGTTCATGAAAATTGGAGTGGATGGATCTAATTGTTGAGAAAGTTATAAGATAGTAGCAGATGCATTAAGTCATAACTTGTACTCAAATAATGAAAAATGAAGCATGCCATTGCCCACATCCCATTGGATGAATTGTCCCTTGTACCTATCCAGCAAACCTTTTCGGCCTGGTTCCTATTGTAATCCTATACATCAAAAAACCAGCCTTGTGTTTATAATTCTTCTAGCCTTACAGATTTAGATATCTACAGATTTAACTATGGACATATAAAATTGTAATTAAATCAAGTTCCAAGGGATTTAGAGTAGATTTATCTCACTCAATTCTGACAAGAGTTTGCAGTGAAAGTACATTGTATTGCGTATATAGTTTTCTTTCAAGTTACATATTATGTTGGTAAATAGTAGATATATGTGTGGAAAATTTTAATTTGCAATTTGGTAATAATTCCAAGAACAAAAAAAAACTCAAATTTTTCATAACTAATACTTACAACAAGAAGGCAATCCCTCCCTAGAATGATAGAAATGATTTGTCTCTCAAAATGGTTTCACGCTCAGAAATATTTGATATGATCTTAGTGGTAGTGTGATAGTGACTATGAAGGTTCTTCATAACCCTTACAGGGTACTAAATCCTACATTAATCAATCCAAATGCAATGTCTAGCTGCTCACATATTTAAATATCCAACTGATATTGTACATATCATGATATTGAACAACAATCAAACCCTTATCCTTGTGTGTGTAAACTCTCTGTTACAGGAAATTTTCTCACATCAACCTAAAATTCCTACAAACCGAATCAATCACATCAACCTAAAATTCCTACAAACTGAATCAATCAGCATCCCTCAACACTTTTTCATAATCCCTTTGCAAATCCCTAAGCATCAATTCTCCAAAAACGTTTCAGTTTCTAGGACAATTAGCTCAAAAACCTTGTTTTTAGTCCCAACGCACATTACATCACTAGCACTTACATTCAATGCATTTTGCATACCTGAGCACCAGAGTTGGTCAGCAAATGTTTCTCCCTTCTACAGGTGCGGTGATTCTAGAATTCCAGGAAAAATAATAAATATCTCTGAAGCTTCCTCTTCGAGAAGCTTCTAAGGTAGTTTTAAATATTTATCACAGATAGAGGTCTAGAATTTCTATATGGTCCTACCTTGGAGACCCTATTGTGATGATTCTAGAAATTCAGAAAAAATAAAAAATATCTCTAAAGCTTCCTCTTCAAGAAGCTTCCAAGGTAGTTTTAACTATTTACCATGGATGGAGATCTCAAATTCGTATCTGATCCTATCATGGAGACCCAATCTCTTATCCCTTGAGCTCATCCTCCCATCATATGTGGATCTCAAGCCTAAGATGGTAAATCCTAAACTACCACTCTTACCCTATATATGTACTACCTCCCATAAGGTCTGGGATGGATTTTGGATATTGATAGTTCCCTCATGTTGTTTCTTTGAGCCTAAGGAGTTATCAAATTGATGCATTAAGGTTGATGTTGAGGTGTGCTTCGTGGCAAGGAAGGAAAAGTCAACTTCGAGAGACATCCATAAAGTTGGACTTCTATTTATGGTTGTAAACTTTCTCCTATATTTGTCAATACATAAAGTATCTTGTTTTCCTATACTTGTTGTGTTATTTTTACACTCATATATTTCAATGGCATGTTGATTCATTGAATATAGATTTTAGATTATGCTACATGCATGTTGTGGTTCCTTTGCTTGTTTTAGTCATGTGTGTAGGTTCTAATTATAACACTTGGAGCTTACAAGAAAGGAGGAGAGGAAGGCTTGCTCCAGAATCCAGGTAGGATTCTTCCCATTTTCTATTTTCTCTAAGGAAAACTCGAACCTTTTTTTCTTATGTTGTTTTAGATTAGACTGTTAGGTCCCTATAATACTAGTGATTCCCTCATTACTATTGTCGTTTTATCCCTTATTGTTATTTTTGTGCACCTATTTTCCCCATATTATTATTATTGTGTCACATAGAATCCCACTATTGTTATTTTTGTGCCTTTATATTATTATTGTTAGGTTGATTTGGTTATATTGTGACCCCTTAGACTCCTATATATAGAAAGGAGGTTCTGTCATTTGAATCATCCAAGAATTGTTCATTTTTGTAATGTAAAGGAGGTTTCCCCCTCGAAGAGGCTAAATTCTAAGGTGTTGATCTATCTTTTCTATCTTTTTGTGAGTTGGTTTCATAACATTTGGTATCAAAGGTTTGGATTCTAGTGTTTCGTTGCTCCAAATAGGTCATCATGGAATTTTCACTATAACTTTTTTTCTGCGACATTTCAAAAGCTAAAAAACAAACCCGTTTGAGATGAAATCTCGCTGAACCTCGGGTCCGAAGTTTAGATCTTGTTGCACTATATTTTCGGAGATATGATCTGAGGAAGTTATGGTTTTTGCAAGCTACAAAATTTTATTTAAAACAAGTTATCGTGGAATTTTCGCTATAACTCTTTCACTACAAAGTTTCAGAAGCCAAAAAAAGGGAACCCATTTGAGAAGAAATCAGTCTAAATCTTGGCTCCAAATTTCAGATCCTGTCTTGCTATTTTTTTGGAGATATAGTCTGAGGTAGTTAGGGTTTTGCAGACCCCCGAATTACATTCCAAATAGGTCACCTTGGGAAAATAATCATAACTTTTGCTATGAGCATCAGATTGAATGTTTGTAAGAAGTTACAGAAAGAGGATGGACTGTATCTTTTTGGGTATCATTTTCAGAACCTAAGGTTGAAACAATGACCCGCAGCACATCGTACAAGTTCGCTCTACTGAACTAGTCTATACTCAGGTCATCGTGGGAGATTTGGCATAACTCTTCATTGGAGAATTCAATATTGATCAAACTTGTGGGGTTAGAAATATTTCTCAAAGGGTTATGCAGGAAGAAATTGCAGACCTTGGAGATCCAAAATTATAGAGATACATTAAATTCAATATCGAGCTCCTACAAAGTGAAAAAGGTGTGTAGTTTTTTTTAAATTTTTGCATAATCTTAATTTGAAAAATTAGTTTGAAGGAATTCAAAGGGCATAGTGAAGCATTATTATTAGTAATTAATGCCTTGAAGAAAGAAAATGGAAACACTTAGTAAGCAACCTAAAAGCTCTAGCATGACTCATGAAGAAGAGGAAGAAATGCAACATGATATATCAAAATTCCAAGACCAAGTGCAACAAATTTCACTTGCACAAAAAGTAACAGAAGCTAAGATGGATGGTTTAAAGAAAGACGTAGAATCTAAGATGTATGGTGTGGAAGCTAAGATGGATGGTTTAAAGAAAGGCGTGGAAGCTAAGATGGATGGTTTAAAGAAAGGCGTGGAAGCTAAGATGGATGGTTTAAAGAAAGGCATAGAAGCTAAGATGAATGATGTGGAAGCTAAGATGGACAGCGTGGAAGCTAATATGGACGGCGTGGAAGCTAAGATGGATGGCATGGAAGCTAATATGGATGGCGTGAAAGCTAAGATGGATGATTTAAAGAAAGGCATGGAATATTTGAAGACAGATTTGACAAATTTTCTACAAGAAATGCTTACTAATGGCCAAAGGGTAGTAAAGGAAACTCATGATGAGAAAAAAATAAATGATAATCATGATTTCATAGACTTTAACATTGTATCAAAGAACCACCATGTTCTAAAGATCGATATGGGGAAGTTTGATGGCAAGGATCCTAAAAAATGGATACTGCAGATGGAGCAATTTTTCGATCTCCATAATGTGGAAAACACACAAAAGGTACGCATTGCAACTTTATATTTGGAACCAAATCAGTTTGTATGGTGTCGATGGCTTTGCTCTTGTAAAAAAACTTTCACTTGGGCTATTTTACGAATGAAATGATAGCACATTATGAGGATACAAAAAGCAACACTTTTTTTAGCCAATTGATAAATCTCAAACAAAAGGGTTCAATGATGGAGCACAATGGGGACTTCCATAAATTGAATATAAGGGTAAAAGATATTCCAGAGGAGCATAGGATTGATGTGTTCATAGGGACTTTAGAAGATAACATCCAACATGAGGTTCACCTTTGGGAACTAGATTCATTGGAGAAGGAATTTAGGTTGGCCAGCAAAATGGAAAGCAAAATTATGGCAACAAGGAAGCCTACCACTCACAATCATAAAGATGGAAGTGTTGCTACCCCTAGCCATCCACAAACTACAAGGTTGACACCACAAAAATTAGAAGAAAAAAGAGAAAAAGGGCTTTGTTATAGTTGTGATAGAAAATACACTAAAGGTCATAAGTGTGCTAAGAAGAAATTATTTTACATAAATTGTGAAGAGGAGGAAGAAAAGGAACAAGAAATGTCAAAAGAAGGGGATATACATGAGGAACAAACCCTAGAAAAAGAATATATGAATTTGACCATATCTTGTAATGCGTTGGTTAGAATTACCACTCCTCAAACTATCAAGATAGAAGGGCATATCAAGAAGAAAAAGGTAATAGTGTTTATTGATTCGGGAAGTACCCATAATTTTATTCATTGTAAGATAGCCAAGGAATTGAATTTCTTCCTATATCCAACACCAGAGTGTCAAGTGATGATTGCAAGTGGAGGAACCATAAATTGCTTAGGAAAGTGCCATAATATCAAGCTCTCCATGGGAGAATAAGTATTGAATATCCAAATTCTTTCCATTCCAATAGGTGGTGCTGATGTTGTACTAGGAGTCCAATGGCTACAATCCTTGGGTGCAATAGCTTTTAATTTTCAAGAATTTTCATGAAATTCTCTTCATAAGGAAAGGAAGTTGAATTAAGGGGTATCGCAGGGAAACCAGGAAAGATAATAAGCTCTAACAGAATGAAAAAGCTTCTAAAGAAAGAATAATGAGGCATAATTGCACAATTATGTTCACTAGAGGTTCCAACATCGAAATCATCAATTTGTCCAGATACCCAAAAAGTCTTGGACAATCATTCCAAGGTATTTGAGACTCCTAAAGGCCTCACACCTATTCGTGATCATGATCATGATATTAAGTTGATTCCAGGAAGTGTTCCTCCAAACATCAGGCCTTACAGATATCCCTATGTCCAAAAGAGTGAAATTGAACATATGGTTGCAGAAATGCTAGAGTTTGGTATAATTCAACCTATTCAAAGTTATTTCTCGGCTCCAATAGTATTGGTTCACAAGAAGGATGGATCATGGCGCATGTGTCCATATTATAGGGAGCTCAACAAGCTCACTATTAAAGATAAATTTCCCATTCCTGTCATTGATGAATTATTGGATGAATAGCATGGATCGATTTACTTCACCAAGTTGGATCTTCGTTCAGGATATCATCAAATCAGAATGAAGACTAAAGACATTCCAAAAACAACGTTTAGCACTCATGAGGGTCATTATGAATTTTTGGTCATGCCTTTTGGCCTTACTAATACACCTTCTACATTTCAAGGTTTGATGAATTCCATTTTCAAATCCTTCTTTAGAAAATTTGTGTTAGTATTTTTTGATGATATACTAATCTACAACAAGTCTTGGAAGGATCATGTCCAACATGTTGACATGGTGCTCAAACTAATGGAGGAGAAACAATTATATGCAAAAATCTCCAAATGTTTCTTTGGAGTAGAAGAGGTGGAATATCTGAGTCATATTGTATCTCATGAAGGTGCTAAGGTAGACCCTAGAAAAATTAAAGCCAATAAGGAATGGAAAATCCCCACATCCATAAAGAAGCTACGAGGATTTCTCGGGTTGACAGGGTATTATTGCAAGTTTGTTAAGAATTATGGGAGAACAACAACACCTCTAACAACATTATTGAAGAAAGATGCATTTTCATGGACTCTAGAAGCAACGAAGTCCTTTGAACATCTTAAAGAGGCAATGTGCCAAGCACCAATCTTAGCTACACCAGACTTCACAAAAACCCTTACTGTGGAATGTGATGTCTCGGGAAATGGAATTGGTGATATTTTAATGCAAGAAGAAAAACCCATTGCTTTTGAAAGTCATCCAATCAAAGGAAAGTATTTACACAAAGCTATTTATGAGAAGGAAATGTTGGCAATACTACATGCACTTAAGAAATGGAAAACCTACCTAATGGGAAGACACTTCAGGGTAAAACAGATCATCATAGTCTTAAATACTTTTTAGAAAAAATATTATCTTCAGAAGAGTAGAAAAAATGGTTCACAAAGATGTTGGATTATGAATTTGAAATCATCTATGAAAAAGGGAAGCAAAATGTTGTGCAAGATGCACTCTCAAGAAAGGATGAGGATGTGGAAGCATTTCTTTGCACCATTTCTATGATCCAACCAGATTGGATAAACGAAGCAAGGGATGAATGGAAGAATGATGAGGAAGTGTGGGCACTCATTCAAAACATACAACAAGATCCTAGTACATCTGATACATTTAGCTGGAAAAATGATTCGTTATGGTACAAGGATCGGTTATACCTATGTAAGAATTCCTAACTCAAACAAAATATTCTTAGGGAATTGCACACCTCTCCCTTAGGAGGGCACAGGATTTCTAAAAACCTACCAAAAGGTTAAGAAGGATTTTTTTTTGGGATGGCCTTGAATCAGATATTCAAAAGTTTGTGGTGGAATGTTTGGTTTGCCAACAAAATAAATTTGAAACAATTAAGACCCCGGGAATATTACAACCTTTATCCATTCCAAGCCAACGTTGGGAGGAGGTTTCAGTGGATTTTATCACAGGTTTACCCAAGTCCGAAGGAAAGAGTGTTATCATGGTGGTAGTTGACAGAATTACCAAGTATGCACACTTTTGTGCATTATCTCATCCATTTAAAGCAAGTACAATTTCTACTGCATTTATGGAAACAATTCAAAAGATACATGGAAACCCAAAGATTATTGTAAGAGACAGAGATCCCATTTTCATTGGAAATTTTTGAACAAAATTATTTTCTTGTCTTGGTACTCAGTTAGCTCATAGCTCATCTTATCATCCTCAATCTGATGGGCAAACTGAGATAGTAAAAAAATGTTTGGAAGGATATCTTAGTTGCTTTGTATCTGATAAACATACATAATGGGTCAAATGGTTGCTTGTGGCTGAATGGTGGTATAACACTTCCTTCCATACTGCAACAAAAATGACCCCATTTATGGCACTTTATGGATATCATCCACCATCCATCACATCATACTTAATAGAAAATTCTAAGGTTCAAGCAATGGAAGATCACACTGAGCATCAAAAATAATTTCTCCAAATCTTAAAGGATAACCTCACCTTGGCGCAGAATAGAATGAAACAACATGGATATCAACATCGCAACGAAAGAAGTTTTGATGTAGGTGATTGGGTATTTCTACGGCTACAAGCATATAAACAAATGTCCCTCAAGCAAGCTAATAAGGATAATAAATTATCACCAAAGTATTATGGTTCGTATAAGGTGTTGCAAAAGATAGGTACTATGGCATACAAATTGGAGCTTCCTATTCCCGAGTGCACCCAATTTTCCATGTTTCATGCTTAAAGAAGGTTATAAGTGACAAGCTTCTAGTTCAAACAATGTTGCCAGAACTTGATGAGGAAGGAAAAATCATATTGGAACCTGAAGCAGTCAAAGAAACAAGAAATCGACAGCTATGAAATCGATCAATTTTAGAGTATCTCATAAAGTGGAAGAACTTGCCCATTGAAGATTCCACATGGGAGGATTAGAATTTTATACAGAAGCATCCAAAACTACTCAAGCATTGAGGACAACACTTTTTTGAAGGAGAGGGACATGTTAGGTCCCTATAATACTAGTGATTCCCCCATTACTATTGTCGTTGTATCCCTTATTGTTATTGTTGTGCCCCTATTGTCCCCATATTGTTATTATTGTGCCCCATATAATCCCACTATTGTTATTTTTGTGCCTTTATATTATTATTGTTAGGTCGGCTTGGTTATATTGTGACCCCTTAGATTCCTATATATAGAAAGGAGTTTTTGTCATTTGAATCATCTAAGAATTGTTCATTTGTGTAATGTAAAAGAGGTTCCCCCCTCAAAGAGGCTGAATTCTAAGGCGTTGACCTATCTTTTCTATCTTTTTGTGAACTGGTTTTATAACATAGACCACTAGATCTAGGGAATTCACCTTTGTCTACAATCGTGAAAATTCCACATAACAAATTGGAAACCATACTGGGGACTGATTCTTCCCTTAGTGGTTTCCTTCACCTTAACATCCTTTTCACCTCTTAAAGTGACATTAATTGACTCACCCAAACATTGATTAACCTTAGGAAAACATATTTTTGAGTTTGTTTGGGTTTCTTGCGTCGTGTTTTGACTGAGATAGCCCGAGCTCTTTCCTTATTCTGAGACAAAGCTATCCAACACATCTATTACTTCTTTGTACTTGCACTATAGTGCACTAGTTCCTGTTCTCCACCTATGTTGGTCCTGTAAGATGTAAAATTTTGTATTCCTTTTTCTTTCTCTTCATTCTGCTTTGGTCTAGAAAGTTTTTCATGAGTCTTTGAGTTTGTCTATGTCTTTCAAAATCCAATCCCATGTGTGAAATTGCGTGGTTTTTCTTGTTTTTTTGAAAAAAAAAAACCCTTCAATCACTTGGGGGGGGGGGGTGCTAAAACTGTGTATAAGTGTTAATTATAATTGAGTGACATCTCTTTTGATGTTTGAAGTTTTCACTAAATTTCTGTTTTAGTTCTCTATTAATGTAATCTCAAATCATATTTGATTTCATTGGGTCGTAAAATTTTTGTGAAATTTCCTTTACTTTTAAATGTTTCTTTTATTGCATTAGTGGAAGAAGGTATTGTTGTTCATAAGTAGTCTTGTTATATTTTTATTTCGCTGATTTGGAATCATATTGTGTTTGTTTTGAAGAATTCTCTTGCATAGATTACATTTGCATATTTAGAAGTCTCATTTTCACAATAGGAAGGAAATTGTGCATAAATTACATTTGCATAACTTTCAAGGAAAGGAATTGTGCATAGATTATATTACATGGTTTGACAACTTTTAGGGCTTTGAAGATCTAGTTAGGAAGCTTGTGTTTGCTTCATTATTGTTTGAATCTCTTCTATCTCGTAGATAGATCTTCATTGAATATGAAGAGTTCTTTTTGTCATATTAGTTGCATGATAGGTGTGCTCAGGTGACATCAAGTTTTGAGCCTCGAAATCAAACTATATTTCAAGATAAACTCTAAAATTCACTCAATTAATCTAAGGAGCATTTTAAACTTAAAGACACATCTAGAGGTCTAGGCTAGAGACATGTTCTGATGTCTTTAAACGTAGGAGCTATCATTCTTTATCAGTGTTACTTTCTGGGGGTGATATCTGTTTCCACGTACATAAGTGTATAAGATCGTTCTCCATGTACCTTCGGGTATATCAGATAACGCTAAATGAATGATAAGTATATCAGAATATTCTCATCAAATGATTACAAATTAGACAACACTACTATGGATTTCGCTTCCGCATACCTTTGGGTATATTTTGGAAGTCCCATATAGGTTTCTATCCTGCCATAGGTAACTGATTCAACCACCTTTTACATTGTGATACACTAAACAAAAAATTTATAGAGATTTTCTGCTCATACATAAATCCTTGGTTTCCCAAGGTGGTATATTGCATTTCATAGTGAGTTGGTAAACCCTTTTCCCTAATTACCCTTGTTTTGTTATATTTTGTGTTTTAATTTCTAAAATCAATTAATTTATCGTGGAACAACATCCTCCCCATGGAACAACTCCTTTGTGGATCTTAGGTTGAGACTAATGGTGACAGTTTCTAATTCTACCAATCAAGGAAACCCCTCTGATGAGAATCTTGGTAATTTTCCTTATTTTGGAAATATTGGTGCTCCTTATATGGAAATGTTGTCCCTTCCTAGATTTACCATTGGTTTTCCAGTTTGGTTATTTTTTACCCCTATGGTTCTGAATGTCCAAATTGATCCTCAACCAAGTTCTCCTCCACCTGAACAACATCAATCTCAGTTGATCCTAAAGTTTATCCTTTGCCTTCTTTGCCTATTATTTCTTCATCCCTTTCTTTCTCCTTGCTTGGCGAAAGTATTGATTCTAGTAACTAGGAAGCTAAGAAGAATAAGAAAAGGATGAAGAATAAGAAGAAAAATAAGCAAGGGGACAAAGCAACCATTGCTACCAATGCAAGTAGTATAGAGAAACCTTCCAATCATCCCCACAAAGTTAAATTCCCTTGCAAGTTATGTAAGAGTGGCCACCTTCTTAGATATGTCCCTGGTATTCCATAGGTATTAGAAGTGTGGTCCACAAGATCACATCAGCCCTGGTCTTCGGCCTCTAGAGATCATGCTAGTGATAAACCATCAACTAGTGATAGTAAGATCCATGGGAAAAATAGTAAAGTTAAGTTTCCCTGTAGGTTATGTGAAGGGAATCATCCTATTCACCTTTGTCCTTATATGGATGAAGCCTCAAAACAATTGGAAAACCTTATAGCTTCTCAGCCTCGTCTTCTGGCTGGTTATCAAAATCTTTACCCTAATTATCCACTAGTTGATTAAGTAATTGATCAAAATCCATCTCTAGTAAATCCCACTCTCTTTGAGCATGAATCCCATGAGTCTATTCCAACCAACCTTGGTTTGAGAAAATGGTTAACTTGACTCCACCTTCAATTGATCATACCTTTCCCATAGAGAGTGAAGTTCATAAGACTTAGGTTCTTCTCATTTCTTTAGGTTCCAATGAACAGGGGGAAATCCTCCCATTCCCACAACACAAGGGAGTAGTTATCCCATTCCCATTATACAAGGGGGAATTTCTTCCATTCCCATGACCCCCCCTCCAAGTAGTATGGTCACTTACTTTGATTAGAGTCGAATGGTAGGATATCATCTTCCTCCTTACGTTCCCTTCTAGACCATAGTATAGGCTTATAATATGGTCATACCTGGCACAATCATAGACAAATGCATATCTATTAGTATTATGTCCTCAACTACTTGGAAAGCTTTAAGTTCTCCACAGCTTGCATCTGTTACCCATAATATGTTAGCTTCTAATAGAGGAACAAGTCAACTGTTAGGGATCCTTCCTTAGTTTCCTATTAATTCGGGAGGAAATAATGTATATATCAATGTGATGGAAGTCCAAGGCCCTTTGGATTTTAATTTAACCCTTGGGCGTGACTATATTTATGACATGGGAACTCTTATCTCTTCACTCTTGCATGTGATGTATTTCCCGCATGAAGGAATAATCATGACCATTGATGAAATTTTATTCTTTGGTCCTAATTTGACCTCCAATCAACCAACATACCTAAATGGTCCTTATATACAAGTGGCATCTCCCCTGCCATAGGTTAATTATGTAGCAACCTATTTTATGCCCACGTTTATTGATGATCTAGTAGGTGATTTAGTGCATCATGTATTGGGATCATTGGTGCCTGATCCTTTGCTTGGATCCTTTCATATGCATCCCTTCCACAACGTTGTTTTCCCATATGATGAGAAATTATTGGAAGCCATGATTAATATAACCAGATATCCTGGAGCAAAGTTCATTTTATTGTGTCAAGCTCATTAAAAAATGAAACAAGGCACCCCTTGGAGCAGAGTTCCTTTTATTATGTCAATCTCATAAAAAAATGAAACAAGGCACCCTTCAGAGCATAGTTCCTTTTATTGTGTCAAGCTCATTAAAAAATGAAACAAGGTCTATAGAAAAGTTCCTTTTCTTGTGTCAATCTCCTTAAAAAATGAAACAAGGTTTCCAGAGCAGAGTTCTATTTCTTGTATCACGCTCGTTAAAAAATATAACAAGGTCTTTTAGCATAGTTGTTTTCCTGTGTCAAGCTCATTAAAAAATGAAACAGATCCCCTTCCAAATCGAGTCTTTGATTAGATACAGCAAATTCCCAGTTGAGTCTTTCACTTAATCTCATAAATGAACCTTCATTCCATCCACTTGTTAGTAACGAGTAGTCTAATTAGGTGAATGAAATGAATCTTCGGTGGCATGTGCCTAGAATTAAGTCATTATGCTGGGGGCATGCAAACTTATTTAAAGCATAGTTTTTCTCTGTTTCAAGCTTGTGTAAAAATGAAACCACTCTCAAGCATAGTTTTTCTCATGTTTCAAGCTTGTGAAAAAATGAAACCATCTTCAACTATTCTCAAGCATAGTTTCCACATGTTTCAAGCTTGTGTAAAAATGAAACCATTTTCATCCTACTTCTCGTGATTTCCATTTTTATCAACTTATTTCTGCCAAATGAGCCTTGGTTTTCTTGTTCCATTATCACCATCTTCTTGGCCGATCATACGCTTGCAATTGGTTTTTTTACCCTTCCCTGAGGAACCACTAGAATTAGCGGTCTTATTATCCAACCTCTCAACGTTTATGTGTTTTGAACAGTTCCATTGGCACTAGAACCAGTTGCTTCCCTTTTATACCACTCGTTCCTATAGGAGGAGTAATTTTTTAGCCCTTTTTAGACTCCCAAAACATGGAAATATTGTCGAGCACTTGTCTTTTCGTTAAAGTAAATGAAAATACTATTACCCAGTATAAGTATAACCCTTTTCTAGACTGGGACAACCTATTTATGAAAAAAAATACTTTTGTCAAACATGACTAAAAGGTTCTCCTAAGCATTGTTTTATGCCTTTTCGGACTCAAGAGGCTAAATTTATGGAAATGAACCTTTGGAGTTTACTCTTTTGCCTCTTTTTCAAACTCTCTAAACATGAAAAAGAGTTGAGTTTTTCTTTCACTGGACTTGTAAAATCACCAAACTTCACTGGACTCGTTGAGCATGTCGAGACCGAACCACTCCTTCTCAGGTTTCATTAAAAATAATATCATATCAACTTGGTTAAATTATTAACATATTAAATTTCAGATCTTTATTGATTCTAAAATCTAAATTATGGGATTCACAATTTTGTTTTATTTTATTTAATTAATTAATTAATTTTTATTTTTATTATTATTATTTTTTTTATAGAGGCTCGATCGAGCCCCTTTTAACCACTTAAATGGCTTGATCGAGGGTTTACCAAAACCTCGATTGAGCTATTTGAATTTGAAATTTAAGCACTCGATTGAGCACTTTATGTGCTCAATCAAGCCTATGAAGTCCTAAAATCCACAATTGCGGCACCCCTTCTACAAAATTTCCTACAACACCATTTTGTACCATAACAGACTTAGAGAAATTTTTTTCGTTAGGTGGCGAAGTTTATCATGTGGATTCATGAAGGAATATTCTATCTAATGACATATGAGTTTGATATTTTTGAATTCATATGATATTTTCCATCTAATTTCTTTCAAACATAATGCTTGAATTTTTTTTGAACAATTTTAAATAGGTTGAATAAAAAATGAATATCATAAAACATACACAATGATTTTTTTTTAAGATACCACTATCGTCATTTACGAGTCCTATTCAAAAGGGTACTCTTGGGTTTTTTGATTTATTTAAATAGTTGAAAACAACCTTACATGAACACATATGTGTTACACTAAAAAATGTCACCATGACTATTTACAGTTAGTATGGCCCTATCAACAGTCATGCTACCCTCTTAGGCAAGTCTTATGCCTCTGCTCTCCATGTCAAACTCCAAAAAGAGAGAAAGTCTTTGTAAATGTATTTATCTCTGGGTACACAGGTTCTCTCAACCTTACCTGCGGGTACGCATCCAATGTTCACAAAAACTGCGTCTTTGGACGCTCTGTATGTAAAGGGGCAGGTGCGTCCCCCTGTAAAGGTCAAAATGCGCAAGTTTCATCTTTAAAAAGTTACTTTTGGTCATTTCTAGAGCATTCTAGAAGGTTGTTCGACGTGTATTGAGCGCCTCCAGATGGTTCATGTACCCCTATCAAAGAGGAACTTATCCCATCAATAAGGGAGCTATCCCATCCAAAGAGGGGATTATCCCATTGATGGTGGACCTGATTAACTTCCTCTTGAGCACTATAAATACAGGCATTGGGCCAGAAGGAGGAGAGGTTGGAAGCTATACATTTCTAAAGGTAAATGCTGCAGGAATTAGGACTCCCATTTAGAAGCTTGTGAGGAGAGATTGCCATCTTTGCTTGTTCTATTTGGAAGTGGGTGAGCTTTGTCAAAGTAAAGGAGAACTCTTGATGGACCCTGGGAGGGACTTGCACAACACCAAGGCTCAGGTTGTATTTGTTCCTTTTGTTACCTATTAATGCAAATGAGTCCATTCTTCTCAATAACTTGTTATTTATGAGTTGTTTCATGTACTCCTTGGTCTATGTGTTAAATATGTTTTATTCTATGAGATTATCAAGTGCTATTTAATAGTTTGATTGTTAGTGGATGCAGGTTTCAAAGTGAAGGAGGAGCTCATCCGGATCAGAGGAGCTGGACTGCTACAACAGCGCTGGACTACAGGTAGGATCTAAACACTTGATTTCCCATATAGTAAATGCATGTTTAGAGAAGGATTGCTCTTGTTTGTCTTGTTTGTCACTAGAGAGTCTTAGGCTCCTAGGGAGGTTGGTTGTGTCCGCCCAATCGACTCTTTCCGCCTGACAAATTGGCGACTCCGCTGGGGACTCCATTAATGTGAAAGTCTTTTCCTTTGTATGCAACTTTGCTTTGAGAAAAGTCATTTATTTTCTGGTTTTTGGCTCTGTGACTTTGTTTTTGGGTGGGTTAGCTTAGGGTTAGATTCATTTTAGTTTTTCTTGAATTTTCCAGTAGGACACACCCTCTGAGTGTTGCACAGTGCGTCCCTGCACACACTGTCGCAGTGTGCACAGAGCGGGCCTGCACCTGGTTTAACTGGTTGCCTGCGTCCCCTGCTAAAATTTAAGAAAATTCCATTTTTTGCATTTTTTCTCTTAGATTTTACTTTTTCTTAGTTTTTACTGCCCAGATCCATTAGTCTCTTGTCAAAGATCTTCACCTGAACTTGTTTCGATAGCATTGAGTGTTTTAGTGGATTTCATAGAAGTTTAAGCCCTAGGGTTTGATTTTTGAGTAGGTCTTGTAGTGACTTTGACGGTAGAAGTTGTCAAGCCTTAGATCTCTCTGGTTTTGTTAGCCTTCTTAGAAGTCAGACCTGTCATAAAGTCTACCTGTGAGAGCAACTTACCTTTGAGTTGTTTCTTTGTCAAATTTCGAAGTGCTTGTTGATTGAGTATTGAATTCCATTTTGCAAAAAGAACAAAAAGATTTGAGTTTTGTTTTGACTAGTCTTTTGATTTTGCATTGGCTGGTCCTTGACTTGATTTTGGTCAAAGAAAACATCTTAGAATCATCTTTGTAGGCTTTTGCCTCGTTAGGTTTACTTAGAGTAAATTTCTTTTTGGCTTGCTTATGAGTCAAGTTTTCATAGATTTTATAGTTTTTAAGATTGATTTTTGTTAAAATAGATTTATATACTTTATTAAAAAGAGAAAATACAAAAATATCTCCTTTGAAAAGTTTTGTTTCAAGTAGATTTGAAGAGTTTTGAAAGAAAAAGAGTTTTTTCGTGCACGTAAAGAGTGGTTATGTTCGTATGCTTGAAAAGAAAAAGAGAATTGTTTCTTTGATTGTCTTTCCTATGAAAGCTGCTTTCTATAAAATTTGCATCTCTCAACTCTCTTACTTAAGAATTTCATTGAAAAAAGGAAAGTAGCGTAAATCATCTTAGGTGCATCTTTGTAGTGGTTTGAGTCGAGTCTACACACCATTGGTTTCACTTCCGCTACCTTTTGTCTTTAAGAAAAACCATAAAATTAACGCTTAAAGTAAAAACAATGTAGTAACTTTTATTTACTAGGGCTCTGAAACACCAATTTAGATCAGGCTAGTGTCTTGGAGTAGGTGAGTAATTAACTCTCCAAGACAACAAAACCAAACAAGTAGCTTATCTTGTGATAGAATAAATCCAATTGTCTCATTTGTACTCTGGGAAAGCTCCTCTTAAAGGAGAAGCATGAGCTCGTGTCCGAACCAGTGAGGGGATTAATTCCCCCTCGTTGGGAATGACGCCAGACATGCACGTATTACAAACGGTAAACCTCGGATTAACCATTATCGAGGAGCCAGGGGTCACTTGTCGGTAAACCTTGGATTATTGTCAAGGAGCCGGCAAGGGGATTGAGCTTGATACTCTGCCCTTGCGTGTTGTCAGAGTGTAGACTGTTCCCCCAGGTGCATTTGTTGCGGTTGGTAACCTTAGTGACCATTATCTTTAGGATTCTACCGAGGTGACGGTGGAGGAAAGATCCCACTGTACCTGGAGCAGACGTCGGCTAGACTCACTTGGATTTTCCGGGGGGTTCACTTCACTCGAGACGGTTAAAGTGGAGGAACTTCTGCCGGTCTATTCATTAAGCAGGTTGCCGGGGTAACTGTTCCTCCCGCCACTTCTGTACTGAATCCGGCGATGTTGGGCTTCATCACCAACTAGCGCTTTCGGTCTAGAAGGTTACTGTTTGTGCTTGGTTTGACGCCCTAGATTCTTTAGGCGTGTGATTCAAATTTGTTTGGTTCTTTAGAGACTTTAGGTGGTTTGATTTGAAATTTTACTTTGTTTTCGTGTGTAGTAGTTAAAAGTTTTTAACTGTGGCGGAATTACCGAGACAGTCCCGTAGACTTCGGGGCAAGTCACCTGAGATTGTTACCGGAACTGATTTGTTGAGGAAACTCCCTAGATCACGGGGTGGATCTCCTGAAGACGTCCCGGATCAGTACAAAGGATTGAAGGTCCTTGTAACTCCTCCTAGTGGCAGTAGAGTAGGTTCACCTGAAGAAGGAGAATCTTCCTTGGTAGTCCATTCAGATTACCAAGGCTTAGAGACAGGTTATAATCCCGAAGCTGTTACAGTTTCTGAGCTTGTTGGTAGTTTTTCGTCTGCTAGTGATACATGCGAAGAACCGGAAATATCTGAACCTGTTACTCCGACTTCTAGTGTTCCAAATTCACCAAGAGTAGAACGAGTTATTACCGAAAATCTTCCTACTGGTCTGATTTCTATTGAAGAACTTGCTCCAGAGGAAGAAGTAGGCATCTCTAACCTTGAAGATCAACTTACTATTGAACTCAGGGAGCGTGAATCTATCTTTTACAGTCCTCCTAGGAGTACTACTTGGTACCTTTCGTTAACCAATTTGTTAGACAACTCAGGGGTAGGTTTTTCTACACCTCGTACTCCTTTTCCACCTGGAGGTATTTATACTCCTGTCAATATGCCTGGTCCGTCGTCCGTGTTCACTCAAAGTCCTGAATCTTTCTTACATGGCGGTCCTTCTGTTCCCACTGGGTATCAATCACTTTCTGGTACTTTTGCGGGGGCATCTCCTCAACCCATTGATCATGGGTTATTAGCTGGAAACAGTGGTAATGTACCATTGGGTGTAGGTGACATTTACATGATGTCAGGTTCAGTTCCCGTGTCCCAACCTCAAGGTGGCCAATTACCGCCTGGGGGGCAGCCTCAGTTAACGCCTGGGGGGCAACCTCAAGGTACACCATTCGTGTCTGGGGGGCCACCTCAAGGTCAGTATGTACCTATGGTGCAATACATGCCTCAAGGCCAACCCCAGCCTCAATATGAACCCCAGGGTCAACCTCAGTATCAATATCAACCTCAAGGATGGCAACCTCAAGGGTATCAACCCCAAGGGTATCAACCTCAAGGTCAAGGTCAACCCCAGTATCCATATTTACCTCAAGGTTATCAACCTCAAGGTCAATACTCAGGTCAAGGTTATCAACCACCTCAAGGTCAATCATATGGTCAAGGTATGGGAATTGCACCTTACAATTATCAATCCTATCCTCAATCCGGTTATGGACCTCAGTATCCTCAACCTGTTACGGGTCAATACCCCGGAATGTTAGTGTGGGATCCATCACAAGGTCAACAGGTTTCGCAGCCAAGTTTACAGTTGGTACCTCAAGCCGGACAACCTGTAGTTTCTGGTCCACCCCAGCAACCACAACCTGTCCAGTCAAATGTTCAAACTTATGTAACTTCGGTAGTTACTCAGCCACCAATTGCACCTAGTACTCCATCTCAAACGGCTACTACAACTACCGCTACATCTGCCACACTTACTTCTGGAGTATCGACAACTCCGGTTTCTACTGTCTCTGTAACCACTCCTCAGACATCTTTACTGTTGTCCGGATCTACGATTCAAACCACGGTCCAGATGCCTACAGGTCAGCCTGGTATAAGTACGGTTGTCACTACTCAACCTCAATTTATTCAACCACCGTACCAGGGACAGTACCAACCTGGGCAAGCTGTCCAACAGCCAGTTTACCAGTATCAACCGTATCCTAGGTACACTTATCAACAACCTCAACAACCCCAGTACGATCCTGTTAATCCTGGTTTTCCAGGAGGATATAATATCCCTAATGCAACTCCTATTCCTAGTTATCCTGGATATCCTCCTCCTGGGACTGGTCTTGTGACCCAGAGTTTTAGAGATCTTAACCGGCAGTTACTGTTTATCGCAACTTTGGATTTACCAGACTTGACGCGCCTAACGAACGATCCAATTCAATATCTTCCGTTCTGGCCGCCAATGCCAAATAAGTTGCCCAGCGATATACCCAAGTTCGAAGGTAAGTCAGGAGAGGATACGTCCAATCATGTGATGACTTACCTCCTCTGGTGTGCTTCAAATTCTATCTCGGATGATTCGATCCGTTTACGTCTTTTCCAGCGTACGCTCATTGGTCTCGCGGCCAAGTGGTACATTGAGTTACCGCGGGCCTCTTTTTACAATTTTAGCCAGTTAGCTACCTCGTTCTTAACTCACTTTCAGTTGCCGGTCAGATACAATAACGGCACGGAGTTATTAACTTCACTAAAACAATCAACGTCCACATATATTTCTGATCACGTTCATGAGTGGAGACGTCGAAGAAGGCTAGTGAAAGTTTTTATCCCGGACCAAATCTTAGCTGAATGGTTTGTTAAATCATTATTACCAAAGATTACTGAAGATGTAGCTAAGGCCGGAGTAGTTACTGAGGAGCAAGTCATTGCTCAGGCGCAATACATTGACTTAGTTTACACTCAGTCGGGTACATTACACGAGAAGATTCCAGATCTTCCAAAGTCGAATCAAATCGCTGCTGCTCCTTCGGGATCTCATGCCGCTGATGGTATGATTGATATCATGAATACAAAGAGCAAGAAGAAGTCTTCCAAGGCTTCAACTACTCCTATTATCACTTTTCCTGATTCCCCGACAGGAGAGTCCTCTCCCGAACTTTCCGTCGATATTCATAATGTAGAGTCATCTATGGCCAAATCAAAAAACGGTGGGAAGAAGAAAGGAAAGAAGAAGGCTAAAGCAGACAAGGCTCCGAAGGAGAAAACGGAAAAGTCGGAAACCAATGACGAAAAGCGCAAACCTCGATATCCTTGTCTTATTTGTGAAGAGGATCATTTTACGCGAGATTGCCCTCATCGGGCCGAGGTTGTGAAAATAGTTAAAGGTTCCCCGACTCCTGTTGTGTTAAAAGATCCATTTCCAAAGCAGGAAAGCAAGATGATAGGTTCTTCCTCGACTGCCAGTGAAGAACCCATTTTGATGATGTCTCATGTGAGGATTGCGACTCACTCGCAAGATTATGGTAGTAAGGCTCCTGTTGATGGTAAGGAATCAGAATCTTCTCATTCTATTCCATCAACCTCAACTCCTGGTTCCGATCCACTACAGATCGAAAAACCTAACCCGGACTTAGTAATCAAACCGCCCGCCAAGGGTGTACTTCGAAGGTCTGCTTTCAATCCGCATGCGAGAGCGGCCCAGAATTACAACATCGTTGAGGACTTAGCTGTTTCACCCTCAACAATGTCGGCTTTAGAAGTGCTGCAATCATGCCCAACACAGCGAAAATTACTTTTGTCGGCTATCGGAGCTGTTGATGTTCAGGACTCGAACCTGATAATCTTCGATCTAGAAAATAGTACACCGCGTCTACCCTATCAAATGGCTTTCCAAATTCCAGTGATAGTAAAAAACAGGCCTATTCATCGGACTATGATTGATGAGGGAGCTTCTACGTGTATTATGTCGATTCAATGTTGGATATCGCTTGGTTCTCCTTCGTTGAACCAATCCCCGACCATCCTTAAGGCCTTTGATGGCCGTGGGTTCCGTCTGTTTGGTATTCTACAGGAATTACCTATAGGGGTAGAAGGTAAAACCGTTAGTCTGGATGTGGAGGTGGTTGATGCCCCTCTAGACTACAACCTTCTTTTGGGTCGAAGTTGGTCATATGCTATGACGGCAATCGTTTCATCGGTCTTCAGAGTGATTAAGTTTCCATATAACGGTAAGATCGTGACCATTGATCAGTTGTCATACTTTTCATCCGACCCAGCCTCTTCAGAGAGTATCCAGCATGTCGGTAAGACGACAATCCCTTATAGGGACGTTGGCGTAGGTTTAGTTAAAGATTCCGGTTTACTGGGAACTTTTCCTTTCCCTCCAATCAACGCAGACCCTTCATTTGCATCAATTCATATGATTACATCAGAAAACATTATTTATGATGATCCTTGGATCGTCCCATCTGAATCTGAGATAGACTCATTCGGTGATGCTATGCCTTTGAGTCCATATGAAATTGCTTATGAAGCTGTCATGTCTTTTACCGACTCGCGTTCAACCAAAAGCGACCAAATGAATGTGGTCAGTGAAGAGTCACTTTTCACATCAACCTTAGAACAGATAGCGTTTCCCAAAGTCGTGTCATCTGACGAACAACTTCGCGAAATCCTAAGTGTAGACGATCAACCATGGGAAGATCTTCATCACAGATCTTCGTTTTTACCTAAGGATGATGCTTTTGAAAATGATTTTTCATCTATCTTTACCGCTGAATATGTCAAAGACGCTCAGAATCCAACGAAACATTCTGATTCAGAGTTGAATTTAGGGAATATTTCTCGTACTATTCCCATTGATATTTCAGTGAAGCCCGGAATTGAGGAGAACATTCATATAGGTGCCTCATGTACAGAAGATGAAATTCAAACTTACAAGGCCCTATTCCAAGAATTCCGCGATGTGTTTGCCTGGTCTTACGAGGAGATGTCGGGAATCGATCTTGCCATTGTTGTTCATGAAATAAAAGCCTACCCGGATGCTAAACCCGTCCGGCAACGGTTGCGTCAGATTCACCCTCGAAAAGTGGCTGCAATTAAAGCAGAAGTCGAAAAGCTGTTGAAAGCAGGTTTCATTTATCCAATACCGTTAACGGATTGGGTATCGAATATTGTTCCGATCAACAAGAAACAAGGAACAATGAGAATCTGTATCGATTATAGGGATATAAATCTATCTTGTCCAAAAGACAACTATCCTACGCCTTATATCGATCAAATTATTGATGATTGTGCCGGAAGTGAAATGTTTTCCTTTATGGATGGTTTTTTAGGCTATAATCAAATCAATATTCTACCTGCCGACCAACCAAAAACGGCATTCATTTGTCCATGGGGGACATTTGCTTATTGCAAATTACCTTTTGGGCTTAAGAATGCCGGGGTCACTTTTCAACGGGCGATGTCTTATGCATTTCATGACATCAAGCACATTGTGCAACCGTATCTCGATGATTTGCCTGCTCATTCTTTACATCAAGCTGATCACCTTGTCCACTTACGAGCAATCTTTATGAGGTGTAGGCATTATCGAATTCGGTTGAATCCCCACAAGTGTGTTTTCTGTGTAGAGACGGGTCGATTGCTGGGATTTGTTGTTTCAAAAGCCGGCATTCGCGTCGATCCCTCGAAGGTTGAAGCTATCATCAAATTGCCTCGTCCTTCGAGTTTGCGCCAACTCCAAAGTTTGCAAGGGAAAGCGAACTTTTTACGCCGATTCATTCCAAACTACGCCGAGGTCACTAAAGGTTTTACACGGTTGTTGAAACAGAACGCTCAATTCTTTTGGGATGAGATTGCCCAACAATCTTTTGATGCACTTAAACACGCATTGACCCATGCACCGTTGTTGCATCCTCCCAACTACAACCAGGACTACTTTTTATACCTCGCAGCTTCGCATTCCACCATTGGAATGGTGTTAGTTCAAGAAGATGAAATCGGAGCAGAACATGTGATATATTATCTTAGTAGAACCTTAATTCCCACTGAGCTAAAATATTCGCATGTGGAGAAGTTGGCCCTGGCAGCCGTTCAAGCTGTCCAGCGTTTTCGTCACTACATTCTTCTCCGTAAAACTACAGTCATTTCGGATTGCAACCCTATGATTTATATTTTGACAAAACAACTGCTAGGGGGCAAGTACTCTAAATGGGTCGTTATCCTGCAAGAGTTCGACTTGGAGTTCGAGAAGTCCAAGTCTAAGAAATCCTTAGTTTTTGTGGAATTGATGTGTGATTTCCCGCGTGCTGACACAGAGACTGTGGCAGAGGAGTCCATTGCGGATGAATTGTTGTTTCCTATCAATACTTTAGATCCATGGTACGGGGATATAATCATCTATCTCCAAACCCAAACCTTTCGGCCTGAAGCTTCAAAGTCGGAACGTCAAAAAATTCGGTTTCAATCCCAGCAATACAAGATTATTGGAGATACACTTTATCGCCGGGGGGCAGACTTAGTTTTTCGACGTTGTTTAACTCACGAAGAGGCTGAGAGGGTTTTGAATGATTGTCACTCTAGAGCATGTGGCAGTCATATGTCTAGGTATGCCACAGCTCAGAAGGTGTTGCGCGCTGGCTACTTCTGTCCATCTATGTTTAAGGATTGTATCATTGCAGTCCGGAAGTGCCACAACTGTCAAGTGTTTGATCGCAAGATGTGCGCACCACCTGCTCCTCTCCACCCTATAATTGTCGTTGGTCCATTCGCCAAATGGGGTATCGATTTTATTACTTGTAACCCTCACTCGGCCGGGGGGCATGCGTATATCATCCTCGTGGTTGATTATTTTACTAAATGGGCTGGGGCGATGCCTACATTCGACGCAAGCGGCAAAACAGCTGCAGTTTTCGTATTCAATCATATTATAACTAGGTTTGGTGTCCCACAAGCAATCATTACTGACCATGGGAGCCATTTTCGAAACATCATGATGACTGAGCTTACAACCCAGCTTGGTTTGCGCCACGATAGCTCTACTCCTTATTATCTGCAAGCCAACGGTTTGGTTGAGTCTATCAACAAAGTTCTCGTTATCATAATCCGACGAACCATTGGTATTCATCGGTCGAATTGGCATAACATGTTATTTTCGGCGCTATGGGCATACCGAACCTCAGTGAAAACTTCAACAGGGTTCACTCCTTTCCAGCTAGTTTATGGCTTGGAAGCTGTGTTACCCATTGAATGCGAAATCCCATCACTTCAAATGGCTGTCGAATTACTTCCAGCTACTTCTGAAGAGGAGAAGCGTTTATTATACTTAGCTAAATTAGATGAGACTCGACGTGACGCTACATTGGCAATCGAGACTCACGCGAAGTGAATGAAAGCTCAGTATGATAGAAATGTGACCCCTCAAAGTTTTTCAGAGGGAGACCTAGTGCTATTATATGATCAAGCTAACGATAAGCTAGGTGCTAGAAAATTCGTTCCTATGTGGCATGGACCCTACATTGTAAAGCGAAAGCTAGCAAAAGGGGCTTATGAGCTGGTAGATTTTGATGGGGACTCTTTGGGTAAACCCAGAAATGGACTTTACCTAAAGAGGTATTATGCTTAAATGGTGGGTATGGAGAAGTTTTAGTTAGGTTAGGTTTTCTTTCTAGCTAGTGTGTTTGTTAGTTTAGTCAGTGTGCTTAGTTTAAAGCGTGTGTTTTTCGTCGTTATTCTAGCTTATCTTGGTTTTACTCTTGATATTGCAGATGTCGACGCCTCTCCAAACATACATCGGATTTGCTGATGGTGCTTGTCGTAGTACACGGAATATCTCTTCCGCAGCCTGGGTTATCTATTCGCCCTCTGACGAGTTAGTTTCTATGCATGGGGTAAGCCTCGGTCAAACAGCGAACAACATTGCAGAATACAGTGCAGTGGTTGAATTATTATCCAAATCTATTTCATTTGGAATTCGACGTTTGATAGTGAGGTTAGATTATGAACTTGTTGTATTACAGCTTAATAGAGTATATCCCATTAGAAATCCTGTATTATTAAGGTTGTTTTTGAGAGTGCGTCTCTTGGAACGTGAATTTGATTACATTGAATATCAGCATATTCCAAGGTCTTTAAATACATTAGCAGATGCAATTGCTTCTCGAATGTTGGACAGACATTTGCGATAATCATGCAAGTAAATTTAAAAACATTTCATCACATATGTTAAACAAGATAAGCCAGTAATAGTGATATATATATAGATAGGAGTGTGCCAAAAAATATACATCGTCTTCGATCATAGGTTGAAAAACACCTTATGATCGGCAAAATGATAAGTACAAAAAGTCAAAAATGTCACATGTGTCTACAAAAGTGGCTAGCCAGTCACTGGTGGTTCTCCCTATATGACACCACTGCACGGGCTACCTTACACAAAAATCTCCTAAACGGTCCAGGGACTGCAACTACAAAGCGCTGAAGTCTGATAGGAATATCATCTATGGTAGTCTCAGGCATATCCGCCGTCAGACGCTCTAGATCCTGCTCCAACTCAGCTAGTGACTCTGCAGCCGCGTCCTGTGGGGCTGGTACCGGTGCAACTGGATGTCTCCTCTCAAAAGGCCGGAGGTTGGCTGGCCGCCGTGGACCAACATCTGCATTTTGAAAATTTTTACTGTCAGTTTTGAGACGATATATATAAAAAACAAAAAAATACATAATTTGAAAACTTGTGAAAAATAAAGTACCTCTGTCATCCCATTGTTCTCCCTGTGGAAGAACCATGTCCGGATCACCTCGAAAATCTACTCCGGCATACGGAAAGTCCTGAATCGAGAAAACCTGGTCCTCTAACCAGTGAAAATAACTATCAGGGAATCAAACAACTGCCGCGCCCTCGTCAGGATGCCGGGCCATCACCGTAACCCATCGTATCAGCTTTGGCTCCCGAGGACCCAAGATTTCAACAGTGAGTTGCTGAGGGATCAGCATCGGAATTCTCTCTAAGGCAAAGCTCACAACTAGAGGCCCATATCCAAAGGTCTTTAGTTGTTCGTTCTTTTCCCTAGTCAGTTGGCCCTTCATATTGGCCGACACAGCATCACACCAGTTGAAAATGGTGCCTTGGAAACAGTCAATCGTCATCTGCATTTGGGACCCGGTGGCAATATGTAAAGCGGCTGCACCGCAAATTCTGGTAACCGTGAAAGCTATAACTTTGAGTTCACGCAGAGAGATGTGTTTGATTTCCACGCCTTTCACATGGTGTGCATTGGGTGTGCACCAATCTGCCCGGAGACTAGCAAGGGATTGGCCACCTGGCCTAGTCCCGGCTAGATTGAGTTGCTCACCCCTATTCGGCAAGCCAGTGAGAAAGTATATATCAGAGGGCTCTATCTCGAGCTGGTGCCCTCCGATGTAAAATCATTGCTCATTAATGTTCCATCTCTCAACCAGCCACTCCAAGAATCTCACCTGAGCCCTCATGCCAGGTATGGCCCAGTATTTATATAGTCCGAATGCTCTTAGGGCATTAATGGAAGGTTCATGATTAATTGCGGCTAAATCAACATCCTCGTGCTCTCTTTCTCTCCAATCCAACATGGTGAGTGCCCTATACACCAATAAACAAAGATTAGAATTGATTTGGGAAATTTTAAATGGTTCTTTGTGGAGTTTGGGGTTTCAAATTCCGCCTTTTGCGGGGGACGCACCCCGCATTTAGGACACAGAGCGTCGGGACGCAGCTGGCCTGAAGGTGGGCTGCGTACCCCGACCTTTTTCCTGTGTGGAAAAAAGTCGGGGGACGCAGGTTACCTTAAGGCCACCTGCGTACCCCGCAGAGCGTTTTTTGAAACCCAAAACCCCCCAAAAATCAAAACTGAAACCTAAAACAAACTTTTAATCGGATGAAATTGAAGAGTAGGATGTTGTAAAATACCTGGAAGAGACGGCGTTCGATTCTGACGGTCGGATTCTCCACAGCGACCACGGGAAGTTTCTTGCCAAAAGCCCTTTTTTCAACCTCAACAGTAAAATGGTAAAAATGACATGGTAAAAAGTCTTTTTATAGGTTTTTTGGATGAATGAATGCTAGGTTTGTTCATTTTTCACCATGGAAGGATATTTTTCAATGCATTTTTGCCTATCTTAAACAGGTATGAGTAATGTGTCGTTTTTGTGCAGGACAAAGGGATGTAGAGGGAAAATTGTCATTTTTCACGAACCAAAATATCAGAGTCATCTTTTAAGCCCTTTTCTGACTCCTAAAACATGAAAAGATTGTCGACCGTTTCTTTTACACTCGTTAAAACGGAATTAAAAGACGGTCCCCTTATAGCTCTTTTCTGACCGTAAAAACAGGAAAAGATTGCCGGGTTTTTGTCGTTTCAAACTCGATATGGAAATAAAACGACGTGTCCTTGATCGCTTTTTACTTTTCAGGTCAGTGGCACTAATTATGAAAGTACTCCTTGGTCGCAAGATCAAGCGGTTCCCCCAGGTATTATTTTATACTTTTCAGGCTTGAGGGACACAAATCTACGAAAAAGTTCAACTTGGAGTCTTCTTAAGTTTTTCAGACTCTCTAAAAATGAAAAACGCCGAGCTTCTCCTATACTGGACTCGTTAAAATTTCATAGTAAAGGACCTGGTCAATTACAAACAGGAACGAACCACTCCTTCCTAGGGTTCGAATCAAAACTAGGTTGGACTCATCCGAAGGATGAGCTTATAATCAAGCATATGTTATCCTCCTCAAGCTTGTTAAAAATAAAGAGGTACTTGCCAGAAATGGTGGGGGAAAAGAGAGAAGAATGAGCCTATTTGTTATCTTTTGTCTCAGAAGAAACTTTATTACCACTCTTGGACACGACACTTTTCATTCACCTGGGTTGGGAAATCTTTTAACTCATAGTTGATCAAACCACTTTGAAAGTCTTTAGCCGGGTTCCGGGGATTAACTTTGAGTTATTCATCACCAAGCCATCTGTCGTGTCGTTATGTGTTCAAGAGGTCTGCAAGCAAAACTTTCATCTGCAAAATACTTATCATCCATTTGACCATCCCTGAGTCAGTCCTTACAGCAACATTTATTCAACTTGAACAATGATTTCGTGTTGTGGGCTTGCCTGCAACGGGTCGCTTTCTATCGACATCAGCACATTATCTAGAGAGATGACTTAGAAATCGTCAGTACCTTGAAGTCTGCATGCATCAATGGCAGGTTTCTCGCCTTTGACGTCAGTTTACATCATTGACTTTCGATCGAAGGACTCCGTGAAATGTTCGACATCAACTCATTCATTCACATCTCATGGATTGTACTGGGTACTTTGAGAACCATTGACATTACTGGTGGTTTCTCTCACACTTGTTAACAGTTTACATCATCGACTGCTAATCAAGTGGTTTCTACCATGTTCGAGATCAACTCATTTATTCGCATGGCTAGAATCGTACCAATTCGGGAAGTAGAAATGAAGACCCTGGATCTAGTTTCTACCATCCAGGCTGCGAGGAGTTTTGTATTCATTATCTAAATAGACTAATCATAAACAGATGGTTGTGCCCATACTGTGTCTATAAAAGTCTATGAATATGATGTACTGCAAGATCATTCCTGTATCAGAATAGTTAGTCTGTTAGTTAAAGTTTTAATCTGAGTATGGGAATGCCTACCTCAGTGATGATATAATCTTATACATGTATTTTGTGTTGAAAATTGCAGGTTCTGACCAGGCTCTCCACGAGACAATCCTTGAAATGATAAAGCGCTTCACCCTTCCTAGATGATACAAAACCCTAATCTATTTCAGGCTTCGCACTTTAGGGGGCAATCTGTTACACTAAAAAATGTCACCATGACTATTTACAGTTAGTATGGCCCTATCAACAGTCATGCTACCCTCTTAGGAAAGTCTTATGCCTCTGCTCTCCATGTCAAACTCCAAAAAGAGAGAAAGTCTTTGTAAATGTCTTTATCTCTGGGTACGCAAGTTCTCTCAACCTTACCTGCGGGTACGCATCCAATGTTCACAAAAACTGCGTC
This sequence comes from Pinus tabuliformis, assembly GCA_031772625.1. Taxonomy (NCBI): domain Eukaryota; kingdom Viridiplantae; phylum Streptophyta; class Pinopsida; order Pinales; family Pinaceae; genus Pinus; species Pinus tabuliformis. The sequence goes on from CM062812.1 coordinate 96,722,114, forward strand.
TTTGGACACTCTGTATGTAAAGGGGCAGGTGCGTCCCCCTGTAAAGGTCAAAATGCGCAAGTTTCATCTTTAAAAAGTTACTTGTGGTCATTTCTAGAGCATTCTAGAAGGTTGTTCGACGTGTATTGAGCGCCTCCAGATGGTTCATGTACCCCTATCAAAGAGGAACTTATCCCATCAATAAGGGAGCTATCCCATACAAAGAGGGGATTATCCCATTGATGGTGGACCTGATTAACTTCCTCTTGAGCACTATAAATATAGGCATTGGGCCAGAAGGAGGAGAGGTTGGAAGCTATACATTTCTAAGGGTAAATGCTGCAGGAATTAGGACTCCCATTTAGAAGCTTGTGAGGAGAGATTGCCATCTTTGCTTGTTCTATTTGGAAGTGGGTGAGCTTTGTCAAAGTAAAGGAGAACTCTTGATGGACCCTGGGAGGGACTTGCACAACACCAAGGCTCAGGTTGTATTTGTTCCTTTTGTTACCTATTAATGCAAATGAGTCCATTCTTCTCAATAACTTGTTATTTATGAGTTGTTTCATGTACTCCTTGGTCTATGTGTTAAATATGTTTTATTCTATGAGATTATCAAGTGCTATTTAATCGTTTGATTGTTAGTGGATGCAGGTTTCAAAGTGAAGGAGGAGCTCATCCGGATCAGAGGAGCTGGACTGCTACAACAGCGCTGGACTACAGGTAGGATCTAAACACTTGATTTCCCATATAGTAAATGCATGTTTAGAGAAGGATTGCTCTTGTTTGTCTTGTTTGTCACTAGAGAGTCTTAGGCTCCTAGGGAGGTTGGTTGTGTCCGCCCAATCGACTCTTTCCGCCTGACAATATGTCTACAAACACTATTAGAAAATGATGAAATTAATGACTAGGTGACTAAAAAAGTTAGTCACCGCAATTATTTCAAGTGAATTACTACTAAATCTGAGCAATTTTAAGTGGCTGAACTAAAAATGACTAACTTAAACGACTAATTTAGTCTAGGGATAAAATATACGACTAGATAATAAGTGACTAAACTAAAAGCGACTAACTTAAATGACTAATTTAGTCTAGGATTAAAAAATATGACTAGATAATAAGTGAAAAAATTATTTCATGATGAGACTACCCTACAAGCCACCAAATTTCTATCATATTCATGAGGGAAACAACAATTTGTGGTTCAATATAGCTAATTTGGTACAAACTTAGCTTTAGAGCCTAGGGTTTTTTTCCACGTCTATGTTTATGGACAAAGAGATCAATTTCTAAAGCATGTGGGAACCAAACTATCACCTTTCCCATGTTCACTCCTTTTATTGAACATCATGGAAAATATCCACGGATTAGTTATCCTTACTAAAACAAACAATTCATTGGAAACGATCATTAATCCTATGGAATTACTACTTCAATAAACCTTTTGACCACACAAAGCCTATTTTGATGTCTACCTTTCTTACTTCATGATAAGACTACTCTACAAGCCACCAAATTTCTATCATATCCATGAGGTAAACACTAATTTGTGGTTCAATATATAATTCAGTTGGAACAAACTTAGCTCTATAAGCTGTGTTATTTTTCCACCCCTAATGTTTATGGACAAAGAGATATCAATTTTCTAAAACCTGTTAGTGCCAAAGTATTACCTTTCCCATAGTGACTCCCTCTATTAAACATCATGAAAAATCTCCATAAATTAATTATCCTTATTAAACAAATATTTAATTAGAAATCAAATTTGATATCACCATAATTCACTTTGATAAATCAACCAAAATCCCCTCAAATAATATTTAGTGACACAAAAACTTAACAATTTTCGTAAATTAATAATTATTTATAATTAGAAATACATCCCATTAAACAAAAGAAAAGACTAACATTTTATTTAATGGAGTTTAATTCCCCTTAAAAAACACATGAGCATTTAACCTGAACATTTCATTTAAGTTCCATTCAAAGTTTCATGGATTTGTTTTTTTCAAATATCAAAATTAATTATTTACCTCCATTTAAAAGGTTTGCCATGGAGTGAAATTCTTTATTTCCCTCCATCTGAAAAGTTAATCCACGGGGAAGATGGAGAAGGATGCGTTCAGCCATGCCATTGCACTCTAGCTTCAAAATTGACGTCTATTTGCAATTACTTGAATTTTTTACTAGTTTTATTCCCAAATAAACACGTCAAAAGTGTCACAATGACCATATACACAGGCCGGCAGTGACACCTCACCAAAGAAAAATTTGGAAGGATCAAGGGTCGAGCTCACTTTCCATTAGCATGCCCACTAGATTTGAGAACTATTCTCTAGGAGGGGCTTCCAGTGCCAGATTTGAGAAATATTCTCTGGGAGGGTCTCCCAGCGTCCCATAATGACTTGTGGGGACAAGCATGGATCCTTTGAAACACATTCCCCTAACAAACTCTTTGTGTTCATGTTCCTCTTTGTGGTGGACTTCATGTGAACAGAGGAGACCAACTAAAGACATTAATCTATCAATACAATCCTCATCTTTGGTAGGGATCCTTTTCTCATTCTCAGAATCCCACTTCTAGTGACAAACTCAAGAGTCAGAGTGGTTTCCTTTGGAGTTCCTGATTCTTCAGGTTTGTACATTGCTTTCTATAATTTTTTTGGCATATCTTCAACTACCTATTATTTAAATGCCACATCAACATCATTGGAGCCTTTCACTATCACTAAATATATCTGTCTTAGTCCCCTCCATGTTTGCAAGTATAACAAATTTCTAGTGTATTTTTGTGGTTTCAAGCCATGTTTGATTGCAAAAGTGGCCCCTATGTGATTTGGGTCAACATTTTTTTTGATGATTTGATGTGGGTTTGAGCTATGGACAATTGTCCTTGTTGTTCTTTAGATGTAGGTGTCAGGTGCGGTGGATGAATTTGATGTGGTTATGAGTAGTGGCGAAAGACAAGCCAATCCTCAGTGTTTTTGGAGTCTCACAATCTTAATCCAAAAATATAAGTATTGCACAGAATGAGGATCCTTCTGTTTGATACTCATCCTCACAACAATAGTAGAGGGTGAAATGTTCTAGAATGAGTGCCTTGAAGGATTCTTCTTCTTCCAAGAATCATCCAATGGATCAAAATTCAAGTAAGTCACCTTCTCATGGTGTAGCACAACATATGGCAAAGACCCACAGTAACAATAATAATAGCAGCAACTATAGCAGTCACAGGGATGTAGATAGGGTAGTGTTGCTTGTGAATGATTTTCAGAGCCTAGTTCCCTCTCCTGGAAGTGCCCACCAATAGGCCCTCCAACAACAGGGTCTGCATCAACAGGAACTCCACCAACAATCCATTAAACAACATGGAATTCAATCAGTTGGGTTCCAGACTCCACTCGAGCCTAGCACGCCAAGACAAACGAAGAAAAAATCACAACAGACTCAGCAAGAAAAATGCATAAAGGCAGAGACAATGGATACTTACGACTTTCTTAATTTAGATAAGTATTACAATGCCAGAAATGGTTGAAATAGATGATGGGAAGGGAAAGGAAGGGGTAAGAGAGCATGACCATGGTAGAAGACATGCACAGGGGGAATGACTATATACAAGTGTAGTCTCAGTCTACGTTGAGGATGACCTTCAGTCATGACGTTGTGTTTGTAGATATTAATGCAAAGTCACCCATGAGCGATGGAAAGGAACTTACAAAGAGTGAAGGAATCAAAATTGTAGCCCAAACTGCATGGAGCAGGTTTTAGCTTGACCATCCTCACACTTATTTTTTACTTTTCAGTTGCAACTTTTTCAACAGTGAATTGTTTCGAAGTTAACATTTATTTATTGTTAGGCACTAGTAGGTGCTATCCCAACACTATGCAATCGGCACATACTATTACAGTGAATATGATTTCATAAATATAAGGCCATTCACCTCAAAATAGATAGTTTCAACTGTGGTTTCACTGATTAATTCAACCAACCATTCTAGTGCCTTTTGCTTATGCATGGGTAATAAATGCTTCTCATGGACACTACTTCATGATATTTCCTTTCATGGTTAATTTTTTCCAAAGGAGTGTCCCCGTTACTTTCTATAATGCGTGAGTGGTGTCGCTTTGTTTCCATATTGGTGTTACATTTTTTTAATAAAGTGATAGTCCAAAAAAATACAAAACATGAATATGTATTTAGATGAAGTCAAAAGACTACCTTTACATACAATTTTCCTTACCAAAGCTGAAAATGGAAATGTCCTAGGCAACTAGCCAAGCCATTGATTATTATATTTTTGATAAAGTATTTTCCCTTTTAAATTTTATCAACTGTCAATTAAATTTTATCAATTTTCTTTTTAAGGATTTTGTTTTTTTATTGGTTCCTCTCTAGGCCATATTTGTGATACTATTTACTCGCTAAAGCCCCATTCTATTGAAAGAATGTATTTTTGCAAAATGGTTATCTTAAGTAGATCTTGTTTCCTCTTTAATAGTAGACAAAACTGCAAACATACTCTTTATTTTAACATTGAATTTCTAGAAACTAAATTGAATCTATTAGGCTCACTAACACACAGTTCAATACTAGATAAGCTTATAAGATTAGATAATGTGGTTTTATTTATTTTCAATAAATGATCACAAGAGTAGCTCAATATGACTGAACAATACATCCAACAAACAAAAGGACAATGTGAGAGTGTGAAAGACATTTCCTAGAACAAAATAGAAAGAATTATAAGTACATGTAGGAATCTAAGTGCTAAGGTATTTGTTTAAGTGATAGAGACTGAGATCAATGCAATGCAGTTGTAGATAAGATAAGAGAAGATTATGTTTAATGTCCAACTAATGACCACAAGAGTTACTTAGTGGGATTCAAAAGTAGAAATAGTGCAATTAGTGAAAGTACATAATGGGTGTGCAAAAGCAACTCCTAATCCTAATCTACAAAAAAGAAAAAACAATCAAAATCTGATCCTTAATACTCCAAAATAATATAGATACAAAACAAAACTCATGCCAAAGATAAGATTCAGACATTAGAATCTCATTGGATGTCTCATTAGAGCTAGAAGGAGGATGAGAGGAGGAACAAGAAATAAACACGACATAAGAAATGGTTCTAGAAGAAATGGCTTCTAAAAACGTGTAAATGGCAGAGCTTTTTGCCAGAGGCACGTCCAAGATGTGGGCCCATATCTTCGCCATTGTATATTTATATTTATTTTTAAATTTTTTGTTCTGTTTTTATGGGATGTATATCTTTAAATATTTCAAGTCAAGTCTTAGTACCTAGACTATCAATACAACAAATTTTCATACAATGTGTGACTGTGGAGAACAAAGGTGTAGGGAAGACCTATATGCTCATCTCATATATGAGCAATACTTTTCCAATTGTAAGTTTATCTCTCATAAATTTATGTATGATACTTCAGTGTTTTCAATTTTTTAATTCTATTTACCCTAAATACGTTTTTGATTTGCAAGGGTTTAATTCTTTTATCTCAAAATAGGTCTATGAAGAAAGGAATTAGCATAGTTTTTGTGATTTTTTTATTTTAGACTCCTTCATTTTTAAAGGCACTGGCTGAATAACAAATTGACAATCCTTATCTTTTTCATAAAATTCTTGATCTCATTCATAATGACTAAAAATTAATGATTTTTCATTGATTATGTTTTTATATGAAAGATATTATGTAGGGTAAAAGTAAATATTAAAATTTCTGTGAAGGGCAGTTTAAAAATAAAACCGTCATAAAAATATTCCATGATGGGTAAGGGGACCCATCAAATTTAACCCCTGATCGCACGTATGATATGATTCATTTGGTTGAATTCATGAGATTGGATTCTCTGTGCCTCCAATCGTGGTGATTTGGTTCTACCGTGGGAATGTGCACAAGATTGTCCACACTACTGGGCGATGGCCCATACCCAAGCCCTCCATCTCTTTGAGCAACTTCAAAATACTTGTAGACAAGCACAAAGAGGCGCTCAACCAAAGGAGATTTATCTAGGCGAGTTGAAAATGTCAAGAAACTGGGCTATGGAAACGGGCCTCGCCCCTAATAAAGATAGTTGTATCAGGGGTACTACCATCCATTAATCAAGCTTTCCAGCCAGATTATGTATTGGAGCATGGAGGGAATCCCAACTACTAGTGGGGTTGGGAAGACACAAACAGGTGCCTAAAATGACGATTCGAAGGTTAAAGCCCATGTTTCATTAGGCTATTTCCATAGTCAAATATATTGGATGGAGAAGTTGCTTGGTTGGTGCACCTCATACTACTTAGGAATCATTTTTCTATCAATGTAAGATAAATCAACTATATGTTTCTTTTTCTCTCTTATCCTCCTTGACTTGTATTATGAGGATACATGTCGAGGATTCCATGGAGGAAGATGAACCCAAAGGCGTAAGTGATAATGGCTTCATCGAAGAAGACGACAGGTGCCTTTCTGACACAAAAATCAACCATGAAAATAAGCAAATAAGAGAGCAAGACTGCATTGATTACGACAAGGAAATCAAATATCCTAAGACCATAGGTGGTCACAAGGAAAATTCTCTAGCACATATGGATTTTGATGATCCAATCATCCCTAAAAATGACAGAGACCCAAAAATGACCTTGGATTCATCTGTACCCAGGATTTTGAGAATCCCAAAGCAAAGAAATCAGATGTTGAGGAAATGGGCATGAATCAGACAAGAAAGATTGAGGTTTTGTGCTAGAGGAGAAGCTTCTAGAGGGAAAACCCACTCAAAAGGTAGCTAATTTCATTTTATCTTTATTTTTTAATTATAATAATTAATGTTTCTTGCCCATGATGAACTTCTATTGGCTTAGTTGTCGAGTCTGAATGGCAAATAATTTTCCAAAATCGCCTGGGGCTTTCATGTTATGCCATTTGGGTGGCACGAACCATAGTGACAATGCATCCTATTGGTTGGGTTAAACTCTGCTGACCACAATAGTGAACCAATGGTAACTTGGGTGTCCTAGGTCAATCAATTGGGTTTCATAGCAGTCTCATTTGTTCATTATTTTAATTGTTGCTTTTTTCAATCCTTCTTTCCTAGCCTTTTCCCATAATTGTAATTCATTGCGGTCCTAGTAAAATTTTATGATTGTCAACATAATGTATTTTTTCTTGTGGTGTCATTAATTTAGGATATTGTAAACACAATTTTCTTTTTATATGTAAATTTTCTCCTAATAGGAAACAAGTGGAAAACAAGCAACATAATTACTTGTGCCCTAAACTTTGTGCCTTGCTTGGCATGGGAAAAGTTGATAGAGGATCGAATTGGCTATAGTTGATGTTGTTTTTGTGATTCATGATCTCAAGTTGGAGGGCGTGTATAGATTGAAATATGGCATCATATATCAAATGAAAATGGAATCTTGAAAGCTGAAAGAAAAGTTGATAGACTCAAACCAGAAAATGGAGTAAGTGTTTGACCAAGATTCAATTAAATCTATGCAAAACTGTGTTAATAGTGAATTCACTGTGGTTTTTTGCTTCCAATGGAGAAATATGCCTGACATAGAATCACTATAGGAGAGTTATTAGCAATCCATTCTTGAAATTATCTTAACTTGCTTAGAATTCCAGGATGAGGTTCCTTCCATGGAGCACTCTTCGATGCTCCATAGACATAAACAGATGCCAAAATTAGGTTATTGCCTAGCCATCTCGGTCAAATCTTTGTCATATCTGCCCAAAATAACATGCTTGCCTTCAAGACCTCGATCGATAATTTTTTTTTGAAACCCATGAATTTCTTGTATAGCACTTGTGATATTATTCAAAGAAACCTCAAGATCATTAAACAACTATTGTCAAAATTATTTATCTCATGTGAATGTGAGAAGTAGATGTCCCATAAGCACAAAGGAATCTACTTACTCTTTCATCAAATCCTCTATTCCATTGACATTATCCTTTCTTGTTACTAAAACAAATACATTTATGAACATGGGACATTTTAGAATTCTTATAGATAGTGGCTACTCTACCCCCATTCTTTTCTCTCACCTGGGTCCACATTCCCATTCTGGGTCCACATAGGGCTAGCCTCCCTATCCCCTTGCCCCCACCTTATGTTAGGCCTAGAATGATGCCCCGGAGGTTGAATCGATTAAAAGAAAAAGTGAAAATCATAAATGGCCACATTTAATAGGAAATCGTACCACAAAATGCAAAAGATGGCTGGGACAAAATAATTAGCATGTGGGCAAAAACTGACACATGAGCTCTACCCTATCCATGGCCATCACCCTGGTTCCATAGGCCCTAGATGAGCCTCCTTTGTCATTCAGGGGCCCATGATTGTACCAATCCCTAAAGGGCAATGAACCACCCTATCTCAAAATAGGTAATCACTGCTATATTATACACATCATGCTCTTGCCCTTTAATCCCTGAGCAGTTAACTAAAAAAAAAAAATTCATAAAAGGAAAAATACATATAAAGAAGGGTGGAAAAGTCAAGATCGGGCACCTCATGTATCATTACTGCTCCCTCCTATACATTATATACCCAGGTGTGGGCTTCCCCTTATCTAGCTACCCCTATGCCCCATTATGTGGCCTAGGGCTATCACTCTCATTTCTTATTCCATCTCACGTATTTGTCACTTGCTACCCCCATTAGAAGGATGTACCTTAGACATACTATCCCCTCTAGGGGTTGAAACCACCTAATAAGGTCCTTGGCTAACCCCCTTTGGAGTTTGGAGACACTAGCACATGCCAAAGCCCACTACGAAAGGGCATGCCATTATGAAATGCTCAGTTTGTTATCCATGGTCAGTAAGCTCCTTTACCTTATTATTTTAATGACTAATTGTAATGGAAGCCTAACGGATGCATTGGATCTTATGCAGGATTGCACGTGGTTTCCATTTGGGTTTAGTCTCCCTATACAGGATCCTGACCTCCACATTGGCACATGTAGGGTATGCATAGAGAGCCATGGGCCTCCACAACAGCGGAAAACACTCCACAAATCTTCATGGATGTTCAGAGACTACTAGCGATCCACTTTTGGGATGATGGTGACACGATTGGTACACTATGCTAGGTAGGCCCCGATAGGAGCCCCACACTCTTGGTAGGTGTCCCAACACTTGTACAATGTCATGGCAACATTCATTCCAGCACTTGGACCATTGAAACAGATTTACATACATCTCTGATTCATATGGAGACCCGTGGGGTGATTGATGTGCCCTTAGACCCACTAAGAGCACCATAGATCTACTACTTGGAGAACAAGGGGCCACCCCATTGTCCATCATATTCTGGGGAATTTATTCCTCAATATGGAACTTTATGATGTTATTGAGTCTTTGGAGGACCCTATGTCATGCATCCATCATTATCTGGCCCCTTATGAGGTTTATTTGTACATTATGAGCTAGTATGGTGGTTTTGTCACCATTAGGAGCTATTATTTGCACATTATTTTATCTTTAGGGGCCCATAGGGTAATTCAAATTACATTAGGAGGCTTTGTATTGATGTTAAATACATTCATTTGTATCATCACTTGATTTGGGAAATCTCTAGCCTTAGAGATTTTTTTCACTTTTTCCATGGAGGATATTTGCCGGAGAGGGCTGAATTTTGATGTATGGATTTGGGTTATCTTTCTTATCTTGGACCTTTTTTATGCAAATGAATTTCTAGTTGGATATACACTATAACGTTGTAAGTTATTTTTATCATTGTTATTCTTGTTACCGCATACGGCTAAAATTAGGGTTAGTTGTTGCATTATTGTAATGTGGAATTGAGCTATGTTTTAGTTATTAAATGTATGGGCCAATGTTATATGAACAAAATGCCCTAGATATTATTTTATCTCGAGAATCTTGCATTATTTTCTTTAAAGTATAAATGCTTGAAAATCACTTTTCTTTTCTTACTATCTACATTGGATGAAGTTGACTTTTTGGGCCTCCTTGATCAAGAATCCAAGTCCTTACTCATTAACATCCTTGACTCCATATCCCCAAGTGTATTAGGCACTGGTTCCATAAAAAGGGTGATCATCTCAACCATCATTTTACCACTTTCCCCTTTTTCCCAAGTCTATCCCCATTAGGTCACCGAGGGCATCAATTTCCCAACAATTGAGCCAAGGAAAAATTTCGATCCTCCCTAGGCTACTACACTCATGGGTCCCCTCCCTCTCCTCCAAATTTGAGGCCATTCTGATGGTGGAATATCTAGGAATCACAAGCCCTAGCTATAGGACCAAATTTTTCCTAGGTATCCCCAAGGCTAGACCTTAGTAGGATCAATTCAACCTATTGAAGTGACTATTCTTGTTTGGTCCTTTCCCCTCACCTCGTCTAGGCTAGGGACATCATTGGTTGCTATATTCCATCCATCCCCGAACTTGGGCTGGGTCCACTTGGCCCCGTGTGGCCCCCCTTCTCAATAAAGACTATTTGTCAAAGACCACTTGGGAATCCAAGTTTCCAAGGATTATAGGGATTGAAAAAATCCTTTATAAGCCTATTCTTTCTCCCTCAAACCTCCAATGCTCACCCCTTACCCCTGGTGGATCAAGTCCCTTGCTTAAAGAGCAAGCAAGTTCCATTTTTCACCCCATCCTTGGGAAAGGGTTTTCAAGGTCACTCCTCACCTATCCATTGGCGTCTATCTTACAAAGTTATCGCTACACTACCAAGACTCCTCCCATCAGTGAAAGTCAGTAAAGACCAGGGAGACTTAGCTGTGGTGATAGTGGGCTAAGCCTCCATCGTTGCCCTTGACCTAGCATTTGCCCTCCTAGGAACCCCCTTTAGGTCCCCTATTGGTTTGAGTGGTAACAGTGCCCAAAACCATAATTGTTAACAACAAATGTTGACACAACCTCAACTCCACCATCGGGTCAAGTTTATCTAACATTTGACTGATGTTTCATCATGTGTGCCAAAACTTGCTTTTGAGATGTTCAAACCCTTGGAAAACAACCAGAATCGCAATTATGATTGTGTTTAAAAGTTTGAATGAATTAATTCTTATGTTCTTATGATAAAATAATGCCATAATTAAGTAAATGTATTTTCTCACGGCAAAAGAATATCATGAAATTTATGTAAGGTATCTTGAGCAAGATGATCTCTTAAAGAATGCAAATCTTTGTCATGAATGAAAAAGTGGATTTAAGATACTTGTGATTAAAAAGATTATTCTATCATGATAAAATCAGTTGTCAGTGAAGAAATTTGTTAAGGTGATCAAAGTCAAATTGATCAGTGATAGGAAATACTTTTGCTTGGAAGTGATATTCGAAATTTATCGTTGCTGGTTTCTGAGTTATGTTATTTCAAATTTGCAGTATTTTTAAAATTATTCTTAGTTAAGAAAGAAATATAAGACCTGCAATGTATCTGAGGTTCTTGAATGAGTTTCTCAAACGTGTAACTGTATTTTCATATCTATTGATTTGAATTCATTGCTCCCATCGATTGTATTTTTTGTAGTATATTGATATTAAGCAAGTTTAATTGAAATTTGTTCCCATGGGTGGAGTTTTTTTCCTAACAAAATGATTTTTTGTACAGATTGTGACCAAAATTAACATGGCTATTGCAATAGTGGTCTCTCTCTCTTAAGGAGTGACAATGGCACCTCCAGATCTAATTCTGGGTGTTTTAGAATCATTTAAAGCAAATAAGTGATTTGAAGCTTAATCTTGGTGTTGGAGCTTACAGAACAGAAGATCTTCAACCCTGTGTGCTCAATGTGGTGAAAAAGGTGTCATTGAATTCTTTTTTCTTTTAGCTAATCTACATTGAATAATATAAAGATTTTAAGGTCTTTATCTTAGTTTATATCATTTTGAGGGCTCTTTTAGATTTATATTATCAATTGGAATCCTTCTTATCACTGCTTCTATTTTGCAGGCAAAGAATCTGATGTTGGAGAAGGGAGACAATGAAGAGGTATGCATGTGGTTTTTGCGAAGAAACTATTGCACCCTTTCCATGGAATCATTTTAAGTTTTTACATATTTTACATTATCTTGTTATTATTTGTCTACAGTACCTCGCTATTGAAGGTTTGGTTTCTTTTAATAAGGCTAATCTGGAATTGTTGGTGGGAGGTAACAATAATGCAATCGAACAAGAACTGTATGTTGTCTCTGAATTACTCTCTAAATTAATTTTGGACATAGTAGGGTGGGGGTGACAAGGTGAGATGGGTGGTAGAATAGGGCAAGTTATTTTTAACTTTTAGGTCGCACAATATTTTCCCTTATGCAGTCTATGCTAGGAAAATGATATTTGTATCTCTTTAGATCACCTAAGAGATGGTAGTGAAGGTCGTATCATAGATCCCTTTTTTCAAATTGGCATTACAGTGCTTCTGTGATGTGTGTGTTAGGATGATGATATTTTGTGCTTGTGTATGTGGAATTAAATTTACATAATACCCTATTGACACTTATCTAGGTGGCTATTGTCCAAGGCCTTTCAGGAACTTGTTCTCTTCACCTTATTGCTACCTTTATTCAAAGATATTTCCCTGGAGCACAAGTCTTGATTTCTTCTCTAGCATGGGGCAATTATAGATTTTTTTATTCTGAGCTCTAAGTAATGTATTTAGAGTTGTGATACTGAACTCTAAGTTATGTATTTAGAGTTGTCATGCCCATCTTAGAATTGAACATTTTTAATCATTTTGATGCAAACTAATATTTGATCTCTTTGATGCTATTTGATTCTAGTTTGATTTTGACCAAGGAATCACAAGAACATTTTCAATGATGTTGGGGTTCCATGGTCAGAATACTGATACTTTGATCCTAAAATTGTAGGACTAGATTTGGAAGTGATGATTGAAAACATCAAGGCAAGAAACATTTTTGTTCTTGGACCTCTTCACAGAGAGATGATTGGTAAATGCACTGTTAATTTTTTGTTAGTAGAGGAGACTGGTAGTTGCTCAAATTCCTTTAGCCTACACCAATTGGTTTTTTTGTGCTGCTAAATGGTTGTGCTCACACTCCAACTGGAATTTTTCTAACTCCTGAGCAGTGGGAGAATATTGTTGATGTCATTCAAGAAAAGAATCTTACTGCTTTCCTTGATGTTGCTTATTACGTTATTGATGATATGGGGGTTATGTTTATAGCCTTTATATTGTGAATCACTCATTGTATATTACTTTGTTATTTCATTTGTTTACATTTTTCTATATTGACAAGTCTTATTTTGTTTTTTGGAAATAATTTTTTCGTTTTTACTAGTTCTTCATTTTCAAATCTTTATGTTTGCATTGCAAATTCCCTCAGAATTTGATTATCAATATGAGAATAATCAGAATATCATCACAACCTGAATGATTCTAGGATGCAAGAGTCTACTAGGAATTTGTATGATTACCAAGATGCAATAGTCTATGAAGACTATGTACCATACTAAATTTTAGGGTGACATTGGAACCAGTAACATAGGAAACAATATAAATTGTACTATTATTGACATGCATTTGATAGTAATCTGGGTTGTCATAACATACTATGACACTAACCAATGGAAATAAGGGTTTCATATGGGCTGGATTACTGTTGGTCCAACTATTCTCCAATCTTGCCCTTGTCATGCAACTGGGCAAGGAGCACTTTCACTTGAGAGAGTACGTAGGTTGCAGGTTTGCTTGGAGATCCCCTTGGAAAGAGTTGTGAATGTTAGCTCCATATATGACAATAGATCTTTAAGAAGGTCTCTGAACTTCTTGCGTCAATATGGGAGGCAAAAAAAGATCTAATGTGCCACATCGAGTCCAAAGTGTTTTTCCATTAGGTAAGTGTCTCGTGTTCCTAGGATCACTGAGCAAAACATTTGAGGGAGGGATGCCTTCTAGACCCTTTCCTTTGTTATCCTGTCATGCCTCCTCATCCAGCCTAGCAGCCACATGTAGCCTTCTTGAATGATTGCAATTAAAGGATGAATGTAGGTGTTTTTTTCCGAATTTGAAATAAGGAGGACTTCCTTTCCCAAAAACTTACTTCTCAATGTCTTCATCAATATCTTCTCCATTGTTTGAGCTCGGGGGAACCCTTCTTTCTCTAGGGTAGCATAAGTCTTTCAACTCGAAAATATCTTGTCATGGATAATGGGGGTAGACCCCACTTCTACATCACATTAGTTCTGGCCTCTTCTAGATAAGGATTGGGATGTGCTTGTCCATGGATGTGGGAGGGTGAGTTAAAATATCAACAGAGAATAAGCGCAAACCCATGATGAGAATTAGCCAAGTGTTATAGAAATATTTGGGCACTGCAACCCCAACCACATATGTTCATAAACCAAGGGCTTCTAAACCCATAAAAGTGTTGTTTCATACCCTAAAGGAACAAGGTCAACTGATTACAGCATTTCCCAGAAGTTCTCCCTAGAAAACTGCTTAGAACTGGTAAAAACTGGACCATAGAGACTGCTCCATGGTAAGCGTGCTATGCATCTCACCTATTACACACAGAGGGTGCGATGCATACTGAAAATCCCTTCGGTAGGGCGCGATGAGGGAGAATAGACAAATGGAAGAGGCAATTTTCCAGGTGGAAACCTAGAGAATCTTCTAGAAATTGCTCATATTACACTTGCCTCTCTGAATTCACCCAGGGATGAGTAAGAGATCATGAAATCTCCAAGTGGAACCAAGAACTATTAGTGAAATGGCACTAATCAAAATCCCAGAAGCTGACTCACCCCCCTACAATATCTATATATGGATCCCTCATCCTAGAGATCTAGAGGCTGGAACTTTGTATTTTGTAAGGAAGTGATGTTGGTTTCTCTATGAAACATTGTATTGTTGGGTGATATAGCTTTTCATGAGGTAAAGAGGGCTTTCATGCTAGGAAGATGGCGTTGAATCAGGCCACTGGGTTGTAATCCTCTCTTCTACTACTTCTATCAATAAAGCTATTTGATTTTTCCTCCATATACCTGTATATCTCTGAATCTTGTATTTGTGTATGCATTTGTATGGTTATAGATCTCTATGCTTTGATGGTATTTTGCTGCTTTGACTCCACAGGTGTTCTTTGAAGTCAGAGAAGTGAGAAAGGAGCGGCGAAAGCTCTATCAAGGGAGAGAGGAAACAAGAAAGGAGCCAAGCGAAAGACTGAGGTTGGTGCTCTCTACTTCTCTCTCATCTATCTCTCATAAAGGAAAACACAAGTTACTTTGAATTGTTTGTTTCTAAGATAGCTACCTGTCTTAGTGGGACTAGCAGCTCTGAATGGACACTAGTTTTCCCAGAAACAAAATGGCGACTCCGCTGGGGAGCGAATAGTTTTTTTTTTTTGTTACTATTGTTTGGTTTATAAACTACAGACGGAGCCTGAAGTTAAGCCAGCTAGCCTTCGAACTTCTTTTTCTATGCAACTGCAAAGTAGATCAATGCTGCTTCAATCAATCTCTGGGTTGGTTTATAAACTGAACATCTGACGTGAAAACATCCTAAGTGCCCTGGTGGTAGCTCTATAAGCTCATTAGATCAGCCCCTATACTTTGTGTTTACTGCCTATCATAAGCTCAGCCTAAATCCTTATACTTAGCTGCAAACTGTGAGTGAAAACCAAGCTCAATATCGTCCCTAGACCATTGCATTGTCTCTCGTTGGCAGTCTGGATGCATCGAACCTCCCGTGTGCTGCAGGTGAGATGCATCCCTATTTCCCTTAAGGACAGGTGCAATGATTGAATGAGACTATTTCTGCCTCCAAATTTTGGTTTTTTCTTCATTGTTTTCAGCTCTATTAAGTAGTTTTGTTGTCTATGATCAGTATATCACTGTTGAAACCTTCTTCCTTTACATTATTCAGCCTCCATTGATAAGGAATTGTGAATGTTTTTTTAATGTATTTTTCATCATTTATAGTTCTCCTTTTCAAATAGTAGCTTAATCGAATTGCCGTCTTTTGATTTGAAAGTGTCGCAACGGTCGTTCTCAGTCAAGGAAAGAGTGTCGTAAAGTCTTCCTCTTTTAGATAGTCGATTACACTTTTGCCATTGTATTTGATTTGAATTATCAATTCTTTGAAGTTTCAAAAATAGTTTTCCATTCAAAAGTGAAAGTGGCATCTTAGTCTTCCTTTCGTTTTGAAAATAAATTGCTAAAGTGCCACTTTAAAGAAAAGTAGTTCAGATCTATACTTAGTTTTCTTTTTGTCATTCTCAAATTAAGGGAACTGAAAAACAAATACATGCATGTGCATTTTCATTTAGATTGCATGTAGAAACTGATTTAGGAAAAGTGCATCTTAGTGTGTGCTCTCTGCTCTATGTTGAAAGAATTTTACTTCTCTTTCCTTAGTAGCTAGGATTTTCATTGCTAAAAGGAATAAACCACTGTTTATCATCTTAGATTGCATATTTAGGAATTGTATATCTACATCACGAGGTGAGCCTTAAAGGAAAACTTCTTAAGAAAGATCAACTATAAAATAAACCTCAATGAACATAAAAACGCTTTGGAACCTAATGTGCAACATCTAGAAGTCTAGGCCAGAGACATATTTCAGCGTCGTAAAGCTTGGTAACTATCGTTTTCATTGTAGGTTGGGTGATTCCTCCTCTTTGATATGGAAAGTGCCAGTACGAACTTGTGCTCCCACGTACCATTGAGTATATATTGGGAGCCACAATAGGCTGATATCCTTTATCCTTAGGAAGTTGTGTCTGCCACCCTATCGATCACAATGCACTTAACACAGCATTTGGGAAGATTGACTGCTGTACGTAAAAGTATATTGCATTTTTTCGATTGGTTTGGTAATCCCTCTGTCTAGATTTCCAGAGTAGTCACTTTCGTTCCTTTTCAAACTCCTTAAAAGAAAAGGTCCATCTGAGCACTTGTCACTTCAGGCTCATTAAAAATCGAAGGCAACTAGAGTCATCTTTAGCTTTTTCTCGAATCTTAAAAATTGAAAAAGCAAGCTGTGTCAAAGTGTCATAAAATTTATTTTAATCAGAATAACATCACTATTCCCTTGTTGGTCTTAGGTTGAGAAAATGGAGTCCACCAATCAAAGATTTCCCCTCGGGGGGAATCCTAGTCCTTTCTCTTCTTAGGGAGATATTGGTGCTCCATACATGGCTACATTGTCCCTTCGAGGACTCACAATTGGCCTGCCAATATGGATTTTCTCGACCTCTGTCATTCAAAACACCGTAATTCCTTAGCAATCAAATCAGCAACCAGATGATACTGGAGTTGTTCCCCCACCTTCTACTTCATTTGTTTCTCCCTCTCCTTCTTCCTCTTCGCTTGGTGAAGCTAGTAACACTAAAAACCAAGAAACTGAGAAGAAGAAGAAAGGGAAGGAGAAGATGAAGAAGAAGCCAACGACGAAAGGGGGAAACCATGCATCTTCTGGTGAAAATCCACACATTGCACCTTCCAAAACTAAATCTCCATGTGTCATTTGCAAAGGAGACCAATATCATCGAGATTGTCCTTGCATCCCGTGGATCCTAAGGGACTGGTCTCCTCGCTTGCATAATCCGATGTCTTCAACCTCTGTCGATCATGTTAAGAGTACACCATCAACTAGTGAAAATGAAGTCAATGGACAAAAAGGAATATCCAAATTTCCTTGTAGACTTTGTGAAGGTGATCATGCCCTCCACCGTTGTCCTTTTCTGGATGAAGCTAAAAGAATCTTGGATAACCGTCCTACTTCATGGCAGCGACTTCCTCCTGGATACAAGAAACTCTTGCCAAGTCCATCACTAGTTGAAAATCTGACTGATACACCTCTGTTGTTGGTCGAAATTCCTATCATTTAATATAAACCCTCTGAGTCCACACCAGACCAAAGTCAATAGGTCGAGATGGCAGTCAACCTAGTCTTGTCTTCAGAAGGTTCATCTTCAGATGATACAGTCTCCAAAGAGAATGAGAACGACACCGTTCAAATTCCTTTTGTTAACACAGAGTCTGATGAACATGGGGGAAATCTACCCGTTCCTTTACCGCAGGAAGGAAGTTCCTCAATTCAAGAGATTCATCCGACCGTTTGTTTGGTCCCTCCTCTGAGCAATCTAGTCGTTTCCTTCAATTGGAATCTACTAGCAAGACCTCGCCTACCATCTAAGGTGTCATTTTGAATCATAGTACAAGCTTACAGAATGATCATGGCTGGCACTATCATAGATGAAGGGGCTTCCGTGAGTATCCTTTCCTCAACTGCTTGGAAAGCACTTGGTTCGCCATCGCTTATGCCTGAGATTCAAAATCTGTCAGGCTTCAATAAAGGAACCAGTCGACCATTAGGAATCCTTCCAAATTTTCCTATAAATTCGAGAAGGAAAACTGTTCATCTGAATGTGATGGTAGTCCAAGGGCCATTAGATTACAATCTACTCCTTGGGCGTGACTACATTTACATCATGGGAGCTATTATTTCCTCACTCTTTCAAGTGATGTGTTTCCCGTATGAAGGTAGAATGGTCCAGCTCGTTGACCAGCTTTCATTCCCCGGTTCAAACGTGGCTACTAGTCAAATGCCATCCATAAATTGTCTTTTTGCACAAGGAATGTCTCATCAACCTCCAGTCCATCCATCTGATGACCGCAAGTGATTCGGTGAATGTGACTAAACCCAGGGGGCATGTGCCCTGGTCTACTTCAGCAGGAAAACCCCAGATATAAGGTAGGTTTCCGTGTAGGATATATGACTAGTCTGACACACCTGTCCATTTAGGAAAATGGGATCAGTCTAGAATAGGATTCCCTCGTCAAAGGTTATGTGATTGGAAGCTCACACCATTCACCTTTGTCTATTTCGATGGACAAAGCCAAGGGAGTGTTTTGTCTGCTACGTGGATGGAACAATCTTGCTTTAATGCAAGAACTTCCATATGGTAACCTGGAAACTCTACTTTTCTTTATACCTAGGGGCATGCAAACCTTTTGTATGCAAGTGAAAAGTGACCAGCGTAACTCTAACCCCGTAGTTTTTACTAACTTCAACTACTTAAGTTAGGTGATTGGTCTGGTCAACCATTCACCTTTGCAAGGGCCAATGGCACCGGCAAAGTAAAGGAAATGTTTTCTATGAAAACTATCCTACCTAACCTCAGTAGTTCTTTAACCCTTAGGACAGTAGTTGGTCATTCCTAGCTTGCATACAAAAGGCTCCGGAGTGAAGTTTCGCATGGGGCAAGCTCCCTAAGAAATGAACCTACTAATGAGAGACATCCTTATTTCATGATTAGAATGAGCAGGTTTACGCGAAGTTCAAGCTCGTTTAAAAATAAACCTCGCAACGAGTAGGTTTACGCGAAGTTCAATCTCATTAAAAAATAAACCTAGCAATGAGCATATGTTCCCCCAGAGTTCAAGCTCATTAAAAAATGAACCCACCTTCGGTAAATAACCTTTGTGATCGCATCGCTATCAGCCTTTGAGCCTTGGTCGTGTTCTTACCATCACCTCCACTTATTAGTCGATCATATGCTTCCACATGATTGTTTACCCTTTTGAGGAACAACTGTGATGAATGATTTTGTTAGCCACCTTCTTCACACTACCATGATTGGAAAGTTCCAAACTTACCTAGAACCAGCTGCTACCCGAAAATATGACTCGTCCCTCAAACACGAGTCTCTTTTAAGCTCTTTTTAGACTCGTAAAATATGACAAGATTGCAGAGCAATTGGCCTCTCCAGCTCATTAAAATGATTGGAAGTGCCATCCCTCCTCTATATTTTAACCTTTCTGGGCTTGAGGGATCATTATACCAAAATATCGAGCGCTTGTCTTTTTCAGCTCGCTAAAGTGATCAGAAAAGTCATCATTTTCGTATTATTTTATACTTTTTTGGACTTAAGGGATTATACTACGAAAAAGGACTACTGGAGTTTCCTTTCTGCCTTTTTTCAGACTCTCTAAAACTGAAAAGGGCTGAGTTATCTTTGTCGTTAAACTCATTAAAAGAATAGCGACAAACTTGTACAATACAGACAAGAGAGAGTTTCACTGTCGCTAGGTTCGCTAAAACATAGCGATAGCTTTTCCCGAAGGGAAAATTATAGAACAAGCATATGTTATCCTCCTCAAGCTTGACAAAAATAAAGAGGTCCTAGTCAGCAATTACTGGGGAAAAAGAGGAAGAAAACTTGAAGAACTTCATTGGTAGTAGGTCGCTCTTGAACATGACACTTTCACTCTGTCACCATGATTGAGTCGGGCTGGGTTATTCCGTTCACTGGTGATATCACCATTGGTCCTCCATACCATCCATTTTTGGGGTTAACGCTACCAATCCATTTTAGTGTCACCGATATGTTCAAGAGAAGTCGCTCAGAGAATTCACCAACCCATCTAACATCTCATCCGCTGCAATACCTTCATGCTCCATTCTTTCATGACCGCCACCTTGAACCTTGTATCATCAGACCGTTTTCACCTCCACAAAATCATTTGCTCTGTTTCGTGTCGTAGTTGTGGGATTCATTAAGGCCCTCCTACGACGGGTCACTTCTTGTTGACATCAACTCATTATCCAAGAAGTCGACTTAGGAACAACCCTTTCAGTACTTTGAAGCTTGCATGCCTCAATGGCAAGTTCTCACTTCTGGCAACAGGTTTACATCAATGGCCTTCGACCGAACGATTTTGTGTGGTGTTCGAAATCGACTCATGTATTCACACCACGTGAATTGTACTGTAATACCTTAAGGGTCATTATCATTATCGGTGATTCCTCTCGTGTCTGTTAACAGCTTACATCATTGGCTGGTAATCAGGCAATGTCTTTCCATGTTCGATGCCAGAATATCTTTTCACATGGATCAACTTGTACTTTGGGTGAAGATTGAACGAGTTTGAAGACCCCGGATCTAGTTTCATCCATCCGGGCTGCGATATATTTAGGAAAATAAAGACATCAAATGTACTTCATAGCTGCATAGATAATCATCCAGCCTAAGGGATGATGGCTCTACTAGAATCATTAGTCTGCCACACAGATGGTTCTCTGTCCTATGTACATGAAAATGAATTTATAAAGCTGAGCATGGAAATGCTTGCCTCAGCTAGATCATGAAAATATTATGAAGATAATGTATTGTATTGTATCTTATTACAAGTCACCTTCCAGTTCGAAAAACCTCGGATCCTCATGATAAAGCATTTCACCCGACATCAGAAGATTTACGACCTCATGTTTTAGGGGGCAATTGTTATAGAAATATTTGGGCACTGCAACCCCAATCACATATGTCCATAAACCAAGGGCTTCTAAACCCCTAAAAGTGTTCTTTCATAGCCTAAAGTAACAATGTCAACTGATTACATAATTTCCCAGAAGTTCTCCTTGAAAAACGGCTGAGAACTGGTCAAAACTGGACCATACAGACTGCTCCATGCTAAGGGTGTGATTCATCTCACCTATTACACACAAAGGGTGCGATGAATACTAAAAATCCCTTCTGTAGGGTGTGATGAGCGAGAGCAGACAAATGGCAGAGGCAGTTTGCTAGGTGGAAACCCAGAGAATCTTCTAGAAACTGCTCATATGACACTTGCCTCTCTGAATTCACCCAGGGATGAGTAAGAGATCATGAAATCTCCAAGTGGAACCAAGAATTATCAGTGAAATGACACTAATCAAAATCCCAGAAGCTGACTCACCCCCCTGCAAATATCTATATATGGATCCCTCATCCTAGAGATCCAGAGGCTAGAATTTTGTATTTTGTAAGGAAGTGTTGTTGGTTTCTCTTTGAAACATTGTATTGTTGGGTGATCTAGCTTTTCATGATGTGAAGAGGGCTTTCATGTTGGGAGGATGGCACTGGATCAGACTGCTGGGTTGTAATCCTCTCTTCTACAACTTCTATCAATAAAGCTATTTGAGTTTTCCTCCATATACTTGTATATCTCTGAATCTTGTATTTGTGTATGCATTTGTATGGTTAATGTACATATGATCCTATATTGGTTATGGTTATAGATCTCTATGCTTTGATGGTATTTTTCTACTTTAACTTTACAGGTGTTCTTTGAAGTGGGACAAGTGAGAAAGGAGTGGCGAAAGCTCTATCAAGGGAGAGAGGAAACAAGCAAGGAGCCAAGCGAAAGACTGAGGTTGGTGCTCTCTACTTCTCTCTCATTTATCTCTCATAAAGGAAAACACAAGTTACTTTGAATTGTTTGTTTCTAAGATAGCTACCCATCTTGTGGGACTAGCAGCTCTGAATGGACACTAGTTTCCTTGGAAACACCAAGCAACTTCAACAGTCCAATAGAGATAAGAAAAGGAAAAAATCAACTTCAGTGAAACAACAAAGGGGTGGTATGTTGGCTTACCTACAAAAAAATAAAACATGTTCATGCTGTTCTCCATAGATGAGGTCTATTGTTACATGTTATAATTTGATTACTATTAGGGAGGTAGGTGTGGGGAGGGTATATTTAACCTTAAAGGATATCAACTAATAATAAGGTGTAAACCTTGGAATTATACAAAGGTCTCCTAATCTTAAAATATAAAGGGGTCCATATAGCTACAATGGTGGGGACCCCTCAATAATTCAAACATCAATGTATCAAAAGGATTTCAAAGAATTTCAGTCTATATAGGCTACACAAATAATTCTAGTAAAGGTTAAATACTTTGAAAATATTTTAGTTTTATGATGTCCCATGAAAGAAAAACAAGGTCGTGGAAAAGTAGACTAACAAGGGAACTAGGTTGCTGACAGGTGTGTGATTCGAATGGGGCCCTACTATCCATCTATCTGCATGAATGCATTTGAATCTTAGGGCGAGCCCTCATTTAAACACATATAAAATTATGTAAATTTTGACGTGATAGCAAGTTAATACACCAATATCACACCTTGCGGTTCTTCCTCACAAATTTTGCATAGCTGTTTTTGAAGGCTATAATGGAGGAGTCAAGTGCCACTTGTGGGTTTATTTAGCAAGGAATTTGGATGTGCACTGCATTATGCTCCCTTGATTTGGGATTTGACCCCCTCTCCAAGTGCAAGCAATGGGTGTGTGGGCTTGTTCGATATGGAATTTGGATTTTGTTCGACTTATTTGTCTCTGATTTAGGCTTTGACCTTTGGCATGAGAAATGGACATAGAATGGTGGTTTGTTGTTTGTTCAAATTGCTAGGATTGTGGCAATGGCTCACGACCATTGCAAGAGTGCTTCTTGTTAATTTTCTAAGCATGGTAGTGTAAAAAGTGGAGTGAAGCACATGAAAAATAAATAGTGTAGGTAAATTTACTATTAATTTTTTGTTTGTAGAGGAGACTGATAGTTGTTCAACTTCTTTCAGCCTTACACCAATTGGTTGTTTTGTGGTGCTTCATGGTTGTGCTCACAATCCAACTGGATTTTTTCTCTCCTGAGTAGTGGGAGAAGATTGTTGATGTCATTTAGGAAAAAAATATTATTGCCTTCCTTGATGTTTCTTATCAGGTTATTCATGATATGGGGGTTATGTTTATATCCTTCATATTGTGAATCACTCATTGCATATTACTTTGTTCTTTCATTTGTTTACAATTTTCTATATTGACAAGTCTTATTTTGTTTCTTGAAAATAATTTTTTAGTTTTTATTGGTTCTTCATTTTCAAATCTTTATGATTTCATTCCAAGTTCCGTCAGAATTTGATTATCAATTTGAGAATAACCATAATATCATCAACCCATATGATTCCAGGATGCAAGAGTCTACCAGGACTTTGTATGATTGCCAAGATGCAAGAGTCTATCAAGACTGTGTACCATACTAAATTGTAGGGCGACATTGGAACCAATAACATAGGAAGCACTATAAATTGCATTGTTATTGACATGCATTTGATAGTAATCTAGGTTGTCATAACATACTATGACACTATCCAGTGGAAATAAGGGGTTCATATGGGCTGGATTATTGCTGGTCCAACTATTATCCAACCTTGCCCTTGTCATGCAACTGAGAAAGGAGAAATTTAACTTGAGAGAGTACGCAGGTTGTTGGTTTGCTTGGAGATCCCATTGGAAAGAGTTGTGAATGTTAGCTCTAGATATGACAATACATCTTTAAGCAGGTCTATGAACTTCTTGCATCAAGACATGAGGCCACAAAATATCTAATGTGACCTACCGTGTCCAAAGTGTTCTACCATTAGGTAAGTGTCTCATTTTCCTAGGAGAATTCAACAAAACATTTGAGGCACGGATGCCTTTCAGACCCTTTCCTTTGTCATCATGTCGTGCCTCCTCATCCAGCCTAGCAAAGTCGTGTAGGCTTCTTGAGTGATTGAAGTTGAAGGATGAATGTGAGTGTTTATTGCCCACTTTGAAATAAGGAGGATTTCCTTTCCCAAAGACTTACTTCTCAATGTCTTTGTCAATATCTTCTCCACTGTTTAAGCCTGGGGGACCCTTCTTTCTCTAGGGTAACCTATAGTCCTGCAACTTACAAATATCTTGCCATGGAAAATGGGTGTAGACCCCACTTATTCATCACATTAGCTCTTGCCTCTTTTAGATAAGGATTGGGATGTTCTTGTCCATGGATGTGGGAGAGTGAGTCAAAATCTCAGCAGAGGATAAGCTCAAACCGACAACCAGCATTGGCCAAGCAACTTCAACCACCCAAAAAATATAAGAAAATGAAAAAACAACTGTAGTGAAACAAGAAAGGGGTGGTATGTTGGCTTACATGCTGAAAAATAAGACTTTTTCATTTTTTTGTCCATACACGAGGTCTATTCTTACATGTTATAATTTCATTATTGTTAGGGAGGTAGGTGTGGGGAGGGTATGTTTAACCTTAAAGTATATCAACTAATAATGAGGTGGAAGCCTTGGAAATATACAAAGGTCTCTTAATCTTAAAATATAAAGGGGTCCACACAGCTACAATGGTGGAGATCCTTCAATAATTCAAACATCAATGTATCAAAAGGATTTCGAAGAATTTCAGTCTGTATAGGCTATCACAAATAATTCTAGTGTAGGTTAAATACTTTGAAAGCAAAACAAGGTCGTGGAAAAGTATACTAACAAGGGAACTAGGTTGCTGACCAGTGTGTGATTCAAATAGGGCCCTACTATCCATATATCCCCATGAATGAATTTGAATCTTAGGGTGAGCCCTCATTTAAACAAAAATAAACTCATGCAAATTTTGACACGATAGCAAGTTAATACACCAATATCACCCCTTGCGGTTCATCCTCAGAACTTTTGAATAGGTGTTTATGGAGGCTAAATTGGAGGAGTGAAGTGCCACTCATGATTTTATTTGGATAGGAATTGGATGTGGACTCCATTATGCTCCCTTGATTTGCGTTTTGAACCCCTCTCCAAGTACAGGCAATGGGTGTGAGCGCTTGTTCGATAGGGAATTGGGATTTTCTTTGACTTATTTGTCTCTGCTTTAGGCTTTGATCTGTGGCATGATCAATGGACATAGAATGGTTCTTTCCTATTTGTTCAAATTTATAGGATTGTGGCAATGGCTCACGAAAATTGCAAGAGTGCTACTTGTGAATTTTCTAAGCATGGTAGGGTAAAAACAGGAGTACAAAAAATGAAAAATAAATAGTGGAGGTAAATGCACTGATAATTTTTTGTTAGTAGAGGAGACTGATAGTTTTTCAACTTCCTTTAGCCTGCACCAATTGGTTGTTTTGTGCTGCTTCATGGTTGTGCTCACATTCCAACTGGAATTTTTCTAACTCTTGAGCAGTGGGAGAAGATTGTTGATGTGATTCAGGAAAAGAATCTTACTGCTTTCCTTGATGTTTCTTATCAAGTTATTGATGATATGGGGTTTATGTTTATAACCTTTATATTGTGAATCACTCATTGCAGCTTACTTTGTTCTTTCATTTGTTTACATTTTTATATATTGACAAGTCTTATTTTGTTGAATTTAGGCTTCTTTGATCCATTCAAGTATTGAGAATATTTTTCGTTGTAACTCACATCATAATTCATTTGTCGATGCGTTTCAAACCAAGTGTGTTTATCATCACGACAAGTTGAAGAACCAGACCATGGAAATAGTTTAAATAGAGATTGCAAGTTCATAATTCATCATCTAGTTCTTAATTTTCAAATATTTATGATTTCATTACAAGTTACCTCAAAATTTGATTATCAATCTGAGAATAATCAGAATATCATCAACCTTTAAGATTCCAGGATGTAATAGTCTACCAGGACTTTGTATGATTTCCAAGATGCAAGAGTCTATCAAGACTTTGTACCATACTAAATTGTAGGGTGACGTTGGAACCAGTAACATAGGAAACACTATAAATTGTACTATTATTGACATGCATTTGATAGTAATCTAGGTTGTCATAGCATAATATGACAATAGCCAATGGAAATAAGGGGTTCATATGGGCTGGATTACTGTTGGTCCAACAATTCTCCAACCTTGCCCTTGTCATGCAACTAAGCAAGGACCACTTTCACTTGAGAGAGTATGCAGTTTGCAGGTCTGCTTGGCGATCCCCTTGGAAAGAGTTGTGAATTTTAGCTCCAGATATGAAAATAGATATTTAAGCAGGTCTCTGAACTTCTTGCATCAAGGTGAGAGGCCACAAAATATCTAATGTGACACATCGTGTTCAAAGTGTTCTGCCATTAGGTAAGTGTCTCGTGTTCCTATGATCATTTAGCAAAACATTTAAGGGATGGATGCCTTCCAAACCTTTTCCTTTCTCATCCTATCGTGCCTCATCATTCAGCCTAGAAACCTCGTGTAGGCTTCTTGAGTGATTACAGTTGAAGGATGAATGTGGGTGTGTGTCACCCACTTTGAAATAAGGAGGATTTCCTTTCCCAAAGACTTACTTCTCAATGTCTTCATCAATATATTCTCCACTATTTGAGCCTAGGGAAACCTTTATTTCTCTAGGGTAACCTACAATCATGCAACTTGCAAATATCTTGCCATGGAAAATGGGGGTAGTCCCCACTTCTTCCTCAAATTAGCTCTGGCCTCTTCTAGATAAGGATTGGGATGTGTGTGTCCATCTATGTGGGAGGGTGAGTCAAAATCTCAGTAGAGGATAAGCTCAAATCCACGACTAGCATTACCCAAACAAATTCAACCACCTAACATAAATAAGCAAAGGAAAAAACCAACTGCAGTGAAACAAAAAAAGGGTGGCATGTTGGCTTACATGCTGAAAAATAAAACTTTTTCATGTTGTTGTCCATACATGAGGACTATTGTTACATGTTATAATTTGATTACTATTAGGGAGGTAGGTGTGGGGAGAGTATCTTTAACCTTAAAGGATATCAACTAATAATGAGGTGGAAGCCTTGGAATTATACAAAGTTTTCCTAATCTTAAAATATAAATGGGTCCATACAGCAACAATGGTGGGGACCCCTCAATAATTCAAACATCAATGTATCAAAAGGATTTCGAATAATTTCAGTCTATATAGGCTAGCACAAATAATTCTAGTAAAGGTTAAATACTTTGAAAATATTTGAGTTTTATGATGTCCAATGAAAGCAAAACAAGGTCGTGGACAAGTAGAATAACAAGGGAACTAGGTTGCTGACAGGTATGTGATTCAACTGAGGCCCTAATATCCATCTATCCCCATGAATGTATTTTAATCTTATTGTGAGCCCTCATTTAAAGAAACATACAATCTTGTAAAGTTTGTCACGATAGTAAGTTAATCTCCAATATCACCCCTTGTGGTTCTTCCTCACAAATTTTGCATAGGTTTTTATGCAGGCTACAATGGAGGAGTCAAGTGCCACTTGTGGGTTTATTTGGCTAGGAATTGGGATGTGGACTCCATTATGCTCCCTTGATTTGGACTTTGACCCCCTTGCCAAGTGCAAGAAATGGGTGTGTGGGCTTTTTCAATAGGGAATTTGGATTTATTTTGACTTATTTGTCTCTGCTTTAGGCTTTGACCTTTGGCATGATCAATTGACATAGAAGGCTGGTTTCCTATTTGTTCAAATTTCTAGGATTGTGGCAATGGATCATGACCATTGCAAGTGTGCTACTTGTGAATTTTTTGAGGATGGTAGGGTAAAAAGAGGAGTGAAGCACATGAAAAATAAATAGTGGAGGTAAATGCACTGATAATTTTTTTTTATTAGAGGAGACTGATAGTTTTTCAACTTCCTTGAGCCTGCACTAATTAGTTGTTGTGTGTTGCTTCATGGTTGTGGTCACAATCCAACTGGAATTTTTCTAACTCTTGAGCAGTGGGAGAAGATTGTTGATGTGATTCAAGAAAAGAATACTACTGCTTTCCTTGATGTTGCTTATCAGGTTATTGATGATATGGGGTTTATGTTTACAACCTTTATATTGTGAATCACTCATTGCATCTTACTTTGTTCTTTCATTTGTTTATATTTTTATATATTAACAAGTCTTATTTTGTTGAATTTAGGCTTATGCGATCCATATCAAGTATTGACAATATTTTTCGACGTAAATCACATCATAATTCATTTGTCGACGTGTTTCGAGCCAACAAGTGTGGTTCATCATCAGGACAAGTTGAAGAACCAGACCATGGGAGTAGTTTAAATAGATATTGCAAGTTCATAATTCATCATCTGGTTCTTCATTTTCAAATCTTTATGATTGCATTGCAAGTTCCCTCAAAATTTGATTATCAATCTAAGAATAATCAAAATATCATCAACCTTTATGGTTCCAAGATGCAATAGTCTACCAGGACTTTGTATGATTTCCAAGATGCAAGAGTCTATCAAGATTGTATACCATGCTAAATTGTAGGGTGACTTGGAACCAGTAACATAAAAAACACTATAAATTGTACTATTATTGACTTGAATTTGATAGTAATCTAGGTTGTCATAACATAATATGACACTAGCCAGTGGAAATAAGGGGCTCATATGGGCCGAATTACTATTGGTCCAACAATTCTCCAACCTTGTCCTTGTCATGCAACTATCCAAGGAGCACTTTCACTTGAGAGAGTATGCAGGTTGCAGGTCTTCTTGGAGATCCCCTTGGAAAGATTTGTGAATGTCAGCTCTAGATATGAAAATAGATCTTTAAGCAGGTCTTTGAATTTCTTACATCAATGTAGGAGGCCATAAAAGATGTAATGTGACACATTGTGTTCAAAGTGTTCTGCCATTAGGTAAGTGTCTCATGTTCCTATGATCATTTAGAAAAACATTTGAGGGAGGGATGCCTTCCAAACCCTTTCCTTTCTCATCCTGTCGTGCCTCCTCATTCGGCCTAGCAACCTCGTGTAGGATTCTTGAGTGATTATAGTTGAAGGATGAATATGGTGTTTGTCACCCACTTTGAAATAAGGAGGATTTCCTTTCCCAAAGACTTACTTCTCAATGTCTTCATCAATATCTTCTCCATTGTTTGAGCCTGCGGGAACCCTTCTTTCTCTAGGGTAACCTACAGTCATGCAACTTGCAAATATCTTTCCATGGACAATGGGGTTAGACCCCACTTCTTCGTCACATTAGCTCTCGCCTCTTCTATATTAGGATTGGGTTGTGTGTGTCCATCGATGTGGGAGGGCGAGTCAAAATCTAAGCAGAGGATAAGCTCAAACCCACAACGAGCATTAGCCAAACAACTTCAACCACCTAACAAAGATAAGCAAAGGAAAAAACCAACTGCAGTGAAACAACAAAAGGGTGGCATGTTGGCTTACATGCTAAAAAATAAAACGTTTTGATGTTGTTTTCCATACATGAGGTCTATTGTTACATGTTATAATTTGATTACTGATAGGGAGGTAGGTGTGGGGAGGGTATCTTTAACCTTAAAGGATATCAACTAATAATGAGGTGGAAGCCTTGGAACTATACAAAGGTTTCCTAATCTTAAAATATAAAGGGGTCCATACAGCGATAATGGTGCGTACCCCTCAATAATTCAGACATCAATGTATCAAAAGGATTTCGAATAATTTCAGTCTATTTAGGCTAGCACAAATAATTCTAGTAAAGGTTAAATACTTTGAAAATATTTGAGTTTTATGATGTCCCATGAAAGCAAAACAAGGTCGTGGACAAGTAGACTAACAAGGAAACTAGGTTGCTGATGGGTATGTGATTCAAATGGGTCCCTACTATCCATCTATCCCCATGAATGCATTTGAATCTTAGGGCAAGCCCTCATTTAAAGACACATAAAATCATGTAAAGTTATCACGATAGCAAGTTAATACTCCAATATCACCCCTTGTGGTTCTTCCTCACAACTTTTGCATAAGTGTTTATGCAGGCTGCAATGGAGGAGTCAAGTGCCACTTGTGGGTTTATTTGGCTAGGAATTGGGATGGGGACTGCATTATGCTCCCTTGATTTGGGCTTTGACCCCCTCTCTAAGTGCAATAAATGGGTGTGTGGGATTTTTCGATGGGGAATTGGGATTTTGTTTGACTTATTTGTCTCTACTTTAGGCTTTGACCTTTGGCATGATCAATGGACATATAATGGTGGTCTCCTATTTGTTCAAAGGGTTGTGGCAATGGCTCACGACCATTGCAAGAGTGCTCCTTGTGAATTTTTTGAGCATGGTAGGGTAAAAATAGGAGTGAAGCACATGCAAAATAAATAGTGGAGGTAAATGCACTGATAATTTTTTGTTAGTAGAGGAGATTGATAGTTTTTCAACTTCCTTCAGCCTGCACTAGTTGGTTGTTTTGTGTTGCTTCATGGTTGTGCTCACAGTCCAACTTGAATTATTCTAACTCTCGAGCAATGGGAGAAGATTGTTGATGTGATTCAGGAAAAGAATCTTACTGCTTTCCTTGATGTTTCTTATTAGGTTATTGATGATATGGGGTTTATGTTTACAACCTTTATATTGTGAATCACTCATTTCATCTTACTTTGTTCTTTCATTTGTTTACATTTTTATATATTGAAAAATCTTATTTTGTTGAATTTAGGCTTTTTTGATCCATATCAAGTATTGAGAATATTTTTCGGTGTAAATCACATCATAATTCATTTGTCAACGCGTTTCGAACCAACAAATGTGGTTCATCATCAGGACAAGTTAAAGAACCAGACCATGGTAGCAGTTTAAATAGAGATTGCAAGTTCATCATTCATCATTTGGTTCTTCATTTTCAAATCTTTATGATTGCATTGCAAGTTCCCCAGAATTTGATTATCAATATGAGAATAATCAAAATATCATTAAACTTTATGATTCCAGGATGCATTTGTCTAGACTGTGTACCATACTAAATTGTAGGGTGACATTGGAACTAGTAACATAGGAAACACTATAAATTGTACTATTATTGACATGCATTTGATAGTAATCTAGGTTTTCATAACATAATATGACACTAACCCGTGGAAATAAGGGGCTCACATGGGTTGGATTACTCTTGGTCCAACACTTCTCCAACCTTGCCCTTGTCATGAAACTGAGCAAGGAGCACTTTCACTTGAGAGAGTACGCAAGTTACAAGTCTGCTTGGAGATCCCCTTGGAAAGAGTTGTGAATGTAAGCTACAGATATGAAAATAGATCTTTAAGCAGGTCTCTGAACTTCTTGCGTCAAGGCGGGGGGCCATGAAAGATCTAATGTGACACATCATGTTCAAAGTGTTCTGCCATTAGGTAAGTGTCTCATGTTCCAATGATCATTTAGCAAAACATTGAGGGAGTGATGCCTTCCATACCCTTTCCTTTCTCATTTCGTCGTGTCTCCTCATTTAGCCTAGCAATCTCATGTAGGCTTCTTGAGTGATTATAGTTGAAGGATGAATGTGGGTGTTTGTCGCCCACTTTGAAGTAAGGAGGATTTTCTTTCCCAAAGGCTTACTTCTCAATGTCTTCATCAATATCTTCTCCACTGTTTCAGCCTGGGGGACCCTTCTTTCTCTAGGGTAACCTACAGTCATGCAACTTGCAAATATCTGGCCATGGACAATAGGGGTAGACCCCACTTCTTCGTCACAGTAGATTTGGCCTCTTCTAGATAAGGATTGGGATGTGTGTGTCCATCGATGTGGGAGGGTGAGTCAAAATCTCAGCAGAGGATAAGCTCAAACCCACGACCAACATTAGCCAAACAACTTCAACCACCTAACAGAGATAAGCAAAGGAAAAAATAAACTGCAGTGAAACAACAAAAGGGTGGCATGTTGGCTTACATGCTGAAAAATAAAACTTTTTCATGTTGTTGTCCATACAAGAGGTCTATTGTTACATGTTATAATTTGATTACTGTTAGGGAGGTAGGTGTAGGGAGGGTATATTTTACCTTAAAGGATATCAACTAATAATGAGGTGGAAGCCTTGGAATTATACAAAGGTTTCCTAATCTTAAAATATAAAGGGGTCCGTACATCGACAATGGTGGGGACCCCTCAATAATTCAAACATCAATGTATCAAAAGGATTTTCAATAATTTCAGTCTATATAGGCTAGCAAAAATAATTCTAGTAAAGGTTAAATACTTTGAAAAGATTTGAATTTTATGATGTCCCATGAAAGCAAAAAAGGGTTGTGGACAAGTAGACTAACAAGGGAACTAGGTTGCTGATGGGTATGTGATTCAAATGGGGCCCTACTATCCATCTATCCCCATGAATGCATTTGAATCTTAGGGCAATCCCTCATTTAAAGACACATAGAATCATGTGAAGTTTGTCACGATAGCAAGTTAATACTCTAATATCACCCCTTGTGGTTCCTCCTCACAACTTTTTCATAGGTGTTTATGTACGCTGCAATGGAGGAGTCAAGTGCCACTTGTGGGTTTATTTGGCTAGGAATTGGGATGTGGATTGCATTATGCTCCCTTTATTTGGGTTTTGACCCCCTCTCCAAGTGCAAGAAATGGGTGTGTGGGCTTGTTCGATAGGGAATTGGGATTTTGTTTGACTTATTTGTCTCTGCTTTAGGATCTGACCTTTGGCATGAGAAATGGACATAGAATGTTGGTTTGTTGTTTGTTCAAATTGCTAGGATTGTGGCAATGGATTACGACCATTCCAAGAGTGCTGCTTGTGAATTTTCTTAGCATGGTAGGATAAAAATAGGAGTGAAGCACATGCAAAAGAAAGAGTGGAGGTAAATACACTGTTAATTTTTTGTTAGTAGAGGAGACTGATAGTTGCTCAACTTCCTTCAGCCTGCACCAATTGGTTGTTTTGTGCTGCTTCATAGTTGTGGTCATAATCCAACTAGAATTTTTAGAACTCCCGAGCAGTGGGAGAAGATTGTTGATGTACTGTTAAGAATATCTGCGTAGATTACCAAGCACTATCTTCCCTATCCTTGAAATTAACTCTATTAGGAAAACAAAATTCCCTTTGATTTGATCTACATTCTAGTATCTAAAGAGATGAAAACAACAAAAAAATTGTATTTCAAAATCAGTTTGCTATATTATACATATAATGCATCCGCACTATAGGGAAAATCCACTTCAGAAAGAACAAGATTTCAAAGCTTAAAAGAGTGAAATATAAGTAATGAATGTTGAACTGAAACCAATGGACATTATAACGACCTTCACATATTGATCTCATTGATAACCATCTAACATAGTCAGAGATATTGGATGAATTGTTGATCTCCACAGCTAAACATCCAAAAACACACAAGAAATAATAGAACTAAAATAAACATACAAATTACAATTGCTAAAGAAGGTATAAATCCTATGATTACAATAGGAGGAAAATGAACAAATAAAACAAAAGAGTTCTCAAGTATATATACACAAACATCTAGACTAATAATTAACCAGATTATACAAAGATCATTTCGAGAAAAATCATTCATGTACAACATTATCCATATTAAACATCCACTGATTATTGCTACTTCAAAAAATGTGAATCTAGAAAATGAACAGATTTATCTTGAAATCATAATTACTTTGAACTTTCACTAAGGTTGTGAGACTCAGACACTTAAAAAAATTGACTAGATTCAGACTTAGAAAAACTTAATTCAAGACTTTGATGAAACATCACAAATATTGAACAAAAAAAAAAAAAAAATGGGAATTTTGTGCACAAAAAATAATAATGATATTTCATCCATAAAATCTATAAAGCAACAGTTTATCCATCAATTCATCTCATCAAATAAGATAATATAAAATTCGGCCATTTGAAATTTGTCTCAAAAACTGAAACATAAAATGACCAAATGAGAGTGAAATGAGTCTTGTTTTTGGGTTATTGCCTTTAGGGTTTTGTTGATGTGTTTCCACTCTGTTTTCTCCCTCCAAAAAATGCATTCCAGTCTTTTCACCAAGTGAAGTCCATGTTGACTCCGTATGGCAAATTTCGGGTGAGTTCATCGTGAGCTTCTGCAAGTCTGACGAGTTCAAGCTGGGCTCCATGAGTTTTGGCAAGTCTCATTTCCAGGTGTTCACACTGGTTTACTCACTTCAAGATTAATATGCCAAGATTCTGCAAGAATTACAGGTCTTGGCAAGGTCTCACAACAAGGTACAACTCTTGAGGAAAGTTAGTAAGTGTGCAGTCTATGTTTTGGCACAAGACACACAGGTTGGATCTCTGTAGCAGGTTTCCATGCAATAGAAAACTCAAAACACACAACCAACCTTTGAATCACTACTGGAAATGGATTATAGAGATTGAAACTCTAATAAGCTAGATGGACATGAAATATGCAGGTCAGACATTGAGGATAGCTTTAGGGATAGATTCATGTAGCAGATCATACACCATGGAAATGGAAATCAGACCTTATAAACCAAATTGTTAGGAATGGAAGATATAGATTATACTGAAAAAATAAGAATAATGATCATAGACCTACAAATCTGAATTTTAATTGTTTTGTGGGGACGTCCATAGAGTTTACTCAAGGACACCATTTTGCACCCATGATAGGAAACACATCCTTGGGAAGGGAAGACATAGGATTGGAAATGCTTCCCTTGCCCAAACAAATTTTAGAACTTCTATAATTTCATCCAAGTAGCAAGTCACATTGGGTAACATGTGCAGGTGTGAGTTTCTTGTCATTGGGTGTCTATCACCTCCTTATGGTGTATCAACTCTTTATTTTGATGCATAAAATCTTACACTATTTCAGTATCTATCATGGTTGGATCTTTCTCTTTAAATAACAATTATTTACTTAGAGACATTTTTAGTATAAAGAACTTTGAGGAATTTCTTGGAGGGCTTATCAGTATAAACCCTAGCCATGTTTCTTATTGTTTAAAGGAGATACAAGGTACACTGTTGAGATGGATAGCAAGTTTTTTTTTTGAGCTATATCATTAGAGTTTACTCTTTTCAGATTATACAAAACAGTGATGCATTTTTTCTGTTAGTGTTTCCAGTAGCATGTGTTTGTGTATTCTAGTAATTTAGAGATTGCAATTTTGGTAGATTTTAGTTTTTAAGCTATCTAGGGTTTAATTTTTAAGCTATAATGTAAGCCCAAAATAGCACCTTGCATCGTATACTAGAAACTTTTGATTTTAAAAATATGTTTGATGAACATAATGTGGACATTGAATCACATATTTATCCTGGTTAGCATCCGAATCTCATGGGTGCTCCATGTTTGCCCAATTATCAAGCTATAGGGAGAAACCCCCAAGCTTTAGTTTCAGAAACATAGGAAGTCAACCTAGTGACAATAGTTCTTTATTCAATGGGTTGGGCCACTAATAGTGCAACAAATTCTAATAGTTCAGTTGATCAATGATGCACTTTTGAAGAATTTTGAAGATAAAATGGTTATTGGTTGGAATCCAGTTTCAAATGTGCAGCCAATTTCAAGGTTTGAAAGGAAGTGGTGGACTCACATGTCCTTCATTCTAAAAGTGTCTATGAATGATGCCCTCAATAACCAGGTCATGGATGATTGTCTACATATCTTTTCAAGTTGTAACTATGGAACTACTTCTGATGGTAATAATTATAACTTTAGCTCCAATAAGACAACAGTTGCAAATGAAGGGAAACCATTCATGGATTTAAGTTGTTGTCCTCACCCAACTCAATTGGTTTGATCAGAATTTGAACAAGTGACCTTTTCTTGTAGCATCATGGCTAGATGTATGCTAGAGAACAATAATGGACATGCAAATCATCCTATGTATGGTAGACAAGGATCCTGTAAAAGAAATACTCTGGAAAGAATTTCAGGTCCATCATCTTTAAATGTCATACCATGTTATTCATAGTGGGATGATGGCCACCTCTACTTTACAGCTCCTAGATGACACACCATCGGTAGCAACCTAAATATTCTCATGTGCAAGTTGGAAGCCAATGCCACATTGATAGGGTTAGATTGTTCTTTTTGCTCGAAAAATGGCTTGAATTTTGTACTGAGCTACCCTTTGTTTCTATTTATCTACCCTTAAACCAGTTACTCTCCTAATTTTGTTGATGCATCCTTTTATAGAATATTTTTGTTACATGATGTATGGATGTATTTTGTTTTCTAGTACAAATCAGTGAGCTGAAAATTTATTGTCTCAAGTAAAGGTGTTCAGGAACATGCACCTAAAATTATGCATGCCTGTCCATGAATAGTGAAAATCTGGGAGCATATACCTACTAGTTCCAAATTTGTTTCTAAAGCAAACAGAGTTGAATCCTACATTTCCAAGAGCTTTGTTGCTGAAATAGACCTTATGAATAGAAAACAAAACTTATGTAGGTAATCATTGTTCCAAAACTCACACTAATAATACTTGCAAAGGAAGAAAAATGAATATATATTTCTACTAATTTAATGGGTGAAATATCCTTTATTTTCATTAGTTAAACATGGTGTATCCTTAATTTGTTTAATGTTTAATTGATATGCATGTTCTGGTCTAATGTTTTGCCTCGTTTTATAAGTATTTCAGGAAAATAATCCATGGAACTTTCTAATGTCATGTTAATTGTTCATCAAGGTAGAAGAACAAAGCATTTCCTATTCTCATAGGGGTAATGTAATCACATTGCCAACCTCTTTCTTTGTGCTATCAAGAACATATATACAAAATAGAAGGTTTGTTCTCGTACCCAACTTCTCTTTAGGATTATTTGGTTATAATCTACTATTTCTGCTTCTTTTTTAACCCTTTAAGCAATTGTTCATTTTTTAACCACAGAGTTTCATTAGTGGGTCATATATTCCTTTACAATTTTTCATAAAATCATGTTTATTTGTCCTCGTGGATAGAGAACCTGTGATGAGGTTTCATGGTTCAACATTTTCTTGAGAAATGAGGCTACCTTACCAGAAGACTTAAAAAGCTACCATCTAAGAGATGTTGGGTAGTAAAGCACAGAGGTTTGGATATGGAAAATATGATTGATTATAACAAAATGGTATATGGAACTTCCTATTGTCATGTTGTTTTTTCAATAAGCTATAAGAACAAAGAATTTCCTTTTGATAGGGGTTGTGTAAACACCTTGCCAATCTCCTCCTTCATGCTATCAGGTACATATATACACAATAATAGGTTTGTTCTTGTACCCAAATTTCCCTTGAGGACTATTTGGATTTGTTTTCCTATTATTGATTCATTTTGGACCCTTCAAGAAATTCTTAATTTTTTCACTACAAATTATCATCAATGGATTATTTATTCCTTCACAATTCTTCATAAAAAATTGTTGAATTGTCCTCATAGAACAAGAACTTGTGACAAAAATTCATGGTTCAACTGTTGCCTGAGAATTAAGGCTACCTTGTCAAAAAGAGTTTAAAAATTACCATCTAAGAGATGTTGAGCAGTGATTCATGTAGGTTTTGAGATGGAAAATATGGTTTGATTTTAGAATTGACTGTGACATGTGATTCCGAAAAATGTAGGGAATGGAACATAAAATTTCTCACATATCTGATGTTTTGAGGATGTATCTTTGTTACTCAAATTTCTAGGGAAACAACTGTATCTTAACTCTTTTGAGTATGGCACAACCTATGTTATGAATGGTAGTATCTTCATGTGTGACATGGACAGGGCCACCTAGATGTGCTAGTCTACTTTTATGGTATGTAGTTGGGAACAAAATTAGGGTGCAATCTATCACATGTATAACTACAAATTTGTCATATTATAACAACATCAAGCTTAACAGATGGACTTGCTTCTTTGACTTGCTCAATCTATGCTTTTTAGATTTTGTAATTTGCAAATAATAATTTCTTCCTTGATTGTAAACTGCTTGCTACTAATTACAAAAGTTATTTATCTAATGTACAAATCGAAAGGAAAGTATGGGGAGAAACACATTTTGGGAGAGGTCTACATGAGAAAGAAAATCTCACCAAAATCTCACCAAAAACCTCAATTTGTCATGACTGTTGTTTCCATTTGAACTCTACTTTTGAGAATTGTTTAATTAAAATTCCCAATGTTCTTGTGCATTTCATGTATGCCCATCTTATTATGAATTAACCATTACTGGTTTTTTTATGGTTTTGATCTTTTCCATGTCACTTTTAGGCCAGAACTCCATAAGGACATGGATTGGAGAAAGCTAAAAACACTTCATGCCAATTCTACTAATATGTATATACAAGGATTTCAATTCTAACAATATTATTTTGGACTCTTATGCCAAAAAAAGTTGTGTTGGAAACACTTTGTCCTTTCAACAAGGAAATAGTTCACTGGCCTTAATCCATTTCCCAATGTCTATGACATCAATTTCCCAATGTCTATGACAGTTCTTAGAGATATACAACTAATATAAATAGGTCACAACATAGTCAAAATTATTATGCAACTACTAGTTAGATAGCGAGCAAGGGTGATCCTAATTAGAGTGCAAAAGATGGAAGTGATTACAATGGGAAAATTCCTGAAAGGGAAGATGATTTATAATCTTTAAGTAATATGAATCACTGGGGATATAGCGAGTTGATTAAAATGAGTACTGATTCAGGTGAAATTTTAGGAAATGATATCTTGAGAATTCCCCCTAGGCACATGCTCCAACAGGTAGTAGGCATGAATTCAATGAAACAGTGACATGCATAAAGTGTTAGAAAATAAAACTACGAACACAAGAGAGGTATTAAATTTTTTCGATGTATTTAGAATTGAATGAAAGATATAATCTATGAAAAATGTGGAACCTTGTAATAAGTTCAATTTTTTAGTATTAGGCATCCTTTTATCTCAATTGAAACTACTTCATGCTTAGATTGATATCATATGCTTGATTTGTTTGTAGCCCTTTTGTAGTAAGCGATTGTTTCTTTTTCACGATGTTATGAATTCATATTTACAAACTGATTTAAGATAACTACCGGGAAAAGGCCATCCTAAATACTTTTTTTATAGGTTATGCTTATGAAAATTGATCTTTATTTGACAACCACACAAACATATATGGTTCAAACAAACCAATATTCTTTATCAAAGGTAGGTGATGCTGCCACATTTTAATTAAAAAGCTTGCAAGTGACCACCTCAACAATGGCATTACATTTTCCCTCTAGGTCATCATTAAAATGTGTAAAAGAGAATTGTTGTAAATATAGACAAACCTTCATATTTCGCAACCTCCGATATTCATCCTTCAAATCAGTTAGAATATATTCAACACCCAAATGCCACTGGACAACTTATATCAATTCCCCAATCAACAGTTCCATGTGTAGTCACCTAAAGATAGGCCAACATGTAGGGTAACATGATCAGCACTCATCAAGTTCAAGGCTCACATGATGTAGCTGTTGGAGGGCAAATAATGCTAAGTTTCTATTCAGCGACATTGTTTACAGTTTCTTCCTTAAGTTCTACTATATAAAGGGAAACTAAGACACAAGGATCTCTCACCCGCTCAACTTGACCTTTTAGTCGAATCAATTATCAAAATTCTTTAGTTGTCATCAGGAGTGCGTGATAGAAATCATTCAATCAAAAAATTTTGAATTCTAGATTAATGTAGTTTTTGCCTCATACTAGTGAAATACTCTTAGCCTTTCAAGTTCCTACCTTGTATAAGAGTTTGGGTGAATTTTGAAGGTATGGAATTTTAAACTCTTAACAAGTTCCTTTAGGGAGAAATCTTGAGCATTTGTTCCCTAGCTTAGGATTAGCACCAATAATTACTCGCCACATTAGTTAGTCAGACATGAAAGACATTGAATTTGCAGTAATTATGTGACCCCCAATATTTGTGTAATTTCTAATTATGGAGGGCCACATTTCATATCAACACCAATACTATTTATGTAAAGTAAAAATTGGAGCTCTAGTTGCAATTCTTCCTAGTAAACATAAGAAACAAGTCTCACAACTGATTCCCTGACATGTAGATTGGTAAAAGCATGTTAATGTGTCTCATTATATGGCAAAAGCAAAAAAGTACTCAAATGAAAAAAGATTAAAAAAATAATATAAAAATATCAATTAAATGAGTTGGGTTTCATACTTGTTAATTATAAAAAATAAATGCTAAATTTGTAACAAAGCTAACTCACAATGAATTTTGGTAAAAGCTATAGTGAACCTATTTAATGGGTTTAGAAAATATAAATAATGTTATAAAAAGTAAATACTAAATTTGCAA
Organism: Pinus tabuliformis; assembly: GCA_031772625.1. Taxonomy (NCBI): domain Eukaryota; kingdom Viridiplantae; phylum Streptophyta; class Pinopsida; order Pinales; family Pinaceae; genus Pinus; species Pinus tabuliformis. Next base: position 96,762,669 of record CM062812.1, read on the forward strand.
ATAAGTCAACTGATAGTAAATATTGGTAAAAACTATGGTTAATCACTCACAAAATATAAATAACTTTATGTAAAGTTAAATGAAATGCTAAAACTCTTTAAAAATATATATAAAAATAGAAGTAGAATTTCTAAACAAATAATTTTACGTATTATATTTTGAATAATATAAAATACGTTATTATAATCGTAATTAAAAATTTTATTATAAAAAATATAAAATATATTCTAAAATTTTTCAAAAAATAATTTTAACATTTTGTTATATGTTATTTTCAAATTTCTATTAAAAAAAAATGATTTTATAAACTTGAAAGTAGTTTCTTGGGTCGCGGTTTTATATATACGAAAACATGATCATTTTGACTAGTATTTTAATAATAATTAAAAAATATGCTTACTTTTTATTTTTAAATTTATTTGGCAATCTTTAGAATGTTTACAACACATCTCTTAAAGAAACTGGAATTAAAAAACATAAATCAATAGAGAAATGGAGGGTCGCGGTTTTGTCACTACTTAAAAATTTATGTAAAATATTAATGATACCTTTTAAAGAAAATGAATAAATTAGATAAAAATTATATATTAAATTTTAGAAAAAATATGACATGAAATTGAATTTAAATTGACATATTTTGTCTTCTTTTACCACCACCTAGTTTTTGATGATTTTGTAAATTTAAGAGTAAACATTCCAACTCCATTTATTTTTATAAAACTTCTTTGCCACAAAAAGGGAAAAAGTGATACACATTAACATGCTTTTACCCATATTACTCGAGCTTGAGGGCATCTTCCCACTACAAGGTTTTGAACTACTACTTAGAAAATTCACTTCTTTTTTGTTGTTGTCAGTATTCTATGAATTTATATAAATGGTGTTCTTTTTGTTTATTCCTTGTAGTTTGAAATGTTTTATGCTTCTTTATGAAGACTACGCCAATGTTCATGCGAGGGGAAAAAGTTTTAATTATTGTTGACCATTTATTTTCAAAGATGGTGTGCTAGCATGGGAATTTGCAACAAAATACTTCACAGAAAATGTCTGGTTATATTTAAGGTCTTCCTGTCACTATTTTACTAGTAGTTAAATAATAAAAATGCATCCTTTCAAATTTGAAGACATCATATGAATATATTTATTCTCACTGGACCCAAATTATCCCTATGTTGGCTACAAGAGAAATATGAGATTGATAACTAAGAAGAAGGGGAAGGATTAGTACCTTGAGCAAAGAAAAGGTTAAAATTGACAACTTAGCTGATGTAGCAACTAATTCCTCCAATGCTTGTTGTCATTGTTCATGGAAAAACACGTGTGGAATATGAGAATGCAACATATACTCTTGCTAAAATAGCCTTGTGAGATGCTTGCAAGTTAGCTTCCACCTCCAATAAAGATATGGGAAAGAAAGATGAAAATGAAAACTTGTATGTATCTAGTTGGACTTAATTAGAATAATCAATCAACTATATTATAATTAGGATTTTTAAGTTCTACCTGTAGTTTTATATCTAGTCTATTGTTTTGCAATATTGACCATCTCTATTAAGATGTCTTTTCTATCTAAAATATGCAAGTTTTCCTTTTAACATGAAGTCATCTAAGAAATATTGTACACATTCTTTTACTTGTTTAAATTGTCTATTACATGGTCAAACCATATTTTTTCAGTACCAAAAGCATTTATGAAAATCAATGAAATTCGCAGCTTCATTTGGCAAGGCCTTTAGGCAACTTCAGAAACCTAAAAGATTAAATGTGAATTTTGTTTTGAGGATAGAAGAAAGCTTCATGGATAGAGCAAAGAATTTGGAAGATGAGTTCTCCAGGTAGTATTTCTCTTTGAACAAGACCACTAGTTGCAGTGGATTGCCAATATAATTTATAGTTGTTTATCAAGCTTCAACAAAAAACTTATCATTTTTTTATTGATTATTAATTGATGGATTTGTTATTTTTACTTTTTGCTCTTTCTTGAAGTTTTTGTGCTAACTAGTTTGAACTAATTGATGATCAAACATTGGTGGTATTGCTGTAATATGTTATAATATTGTTTATGTTAAATTATTGTTTGTATTGAATCAAGTATTTGCTGTAAAATATCAATAGATGTGTTATATCTTGGAAATTAAAAGCATGGTAAATATAGGAAAACTATTGGTGCTTTGCATGTAAATATACAAAACAGATCAAAACTACTCCTATTTTATCTTTTCATTACAATGATCACTGATGTTTTGAGTTTGAGTGATTGAGGATGGCCATAGGTGTTCCCTCAAATTGGAAGTTTGGTGTTGGAATTTAGTGTGGATTTTCCATTCAATAATCATATAGCAACTGGAATATGAAAGTTACATTTCAAAATAATCCTATTTGGGGGATTACTAGTGGTGATTCCTACATATTTTCGATATTGAAATCTGCTCCAAATCATAGCTAATATATTGTACCACAGGCTAGGAACGCAATAGGAAAGGAATTGTCTTTGCAATTTATCCACTTATATCGTAGTGATCCATAAATATAAGAAAAACATTAAGAATTTGATATAGACTAGTTGGCTTATTTATATGTGATAATGGACCTAAATAATAGTTTTTATTTGAAGAAATGCTCATCAAACTTGGCATTCTTGATATCATCTACTTGTAGCTTTGGACTTATTCACTTTCCTTCTACTATATTCGGTTAAGCACATGTATATAAGGCTATTGTATTATTGTATCCTTTTTTACATCATTTCATTTTATTTTAGACTTAACTTTGACATTTTCTAGGAGTTTTGTTTGCACTCCCACATTATATAAGTAATATACAACTTGAGTTTTTTAGCATGTAATTTAGTTGGCATGATTGTGCCTAAGATTTCCTTGAAGGTTGAATACTAAGTTTACGAATTAGGTGTTATTTTCTATGGTGACATTTTATTTGTTGTGTTTATGTAGGTCATCTGGCCACATAGTGGCCACTATTGCCCAACTGAAGAAAACTTGTTCGAGTTTCTTATTTTTATGGGGAAAAATGGCATTGAAAATATTGGTGATGTTGAGGTATATATCTTATAAATCCTTTATAGCATTTTCTATTTTATATTTCAGTGTTCATCGTCTTTCATGTCTTATACTCTGCATTGTATTTTCTTTCTTTTTTCACGAAAATAACTCGGTATTGATGGTAAGAAGAAGAAATTGAAGAAAGAGGATAACAATAACATTGAAGCGAAACATTGAAAATTAAAGAGAGAGAGAGAAGAGAATTGGTTTAGTGGTGCCTGTAGAGCCAATATCCCACATAAGACAGACACTGATGGTAAAGTCTTTAGAGTTGGTGAATTCACTTGCAATGCCTTGGCAATACAAAGATAATGTTTTTAAGTGATGAAACAATATTTCATGTGTAAATTGTACTCCAACCAATATTAAGTTGGAAACTCATATTTTAATACTTGACATTTATATAATATAATTTTTGTGGTTGAAATTATTTATAGTTTCACTTGATATTATTTAGTATTATAATTAACATTGTAACTTTACGTTTTCATATTAGATGAACATGTACATTGTATGACATAATATATATATATATATATATATATATATATATATATATATATATATATATATATATATATATATATATATATATATATATATATATATATATATATATATATATATATATATATATATATATATATGTGTGTGTGTATATATATATATATATATAGTTGCAAAATCATACTAATTAATTTAATTAATTTATGTTTATTAATAATGAACACATAAAATCAATCTAAAACTACTAAATTAGTAGTTTATGTTGATTAGTGATGAACACAAATAAAACGAATATATGACTAAATTAGTTGTTTATAATGTTTGTTAACGAAATCAAATGAAATAAATATAAACTACTAAATCAGCAATTTATATAGTGAATATGAAACTACCAAAAAAATATAAATGACTACTACAAAATAATAATTTTGTGATTACAAATGATGACTAAATTTTGCATATATACGACTATTAGCAACTAATTTATATTATCTTATAACACGACCAAAATTTAGTCATATTTATTTGGTCATTAATTAGTTTCAAACAATGACTAAAATTTTCATATATATGACTATTAGTAGCTAATTTATAGTATCTTATAATACGACCAACATTTTGGTCATATTTCTTTAATCATTAATTGATTTATTCAGGCGATTATTTAGTGATATATTTTGTTGTATACTTGGTCATTAATTGTAACAATTAATGACTAAATCAATGACTAAATTAATGACTAAATGTATTACTAGATAATAAAATTGAGACAACCAATTAATGACTAAACTAAAAATGGCTAAAAGTTGGTTGCATTATAAGATACTGTAAATTAGCTACTATTGGTCAACGACTGAAAACTAGTCATTTATATGCAAATTTTAGTCAATTTTTTTAGTAACTAATTAGCCATTTTGTACTAGTGAAAATGCAATCGAAATATTACTTCACCAACTTCAAAAAATAATAAAAAAATATAATTTTGCATAAAATAATAAATTTTTAATATGAAAAGCTTAGCTCTCTCCATGTAGACCATATATATATATATATATATATATATATATATATATATATATATATATATATATATATATATATATAATTACACATTTTATACTAAGTTATGCTACGTAAACACACACATACCTCTTAAGATGTGTGAAAATTTTCAAGGAAAAACAATTCCTTTAATGGAAAATTGACATATTATACGACACTAAGTTTTTTTGCAAAAAAATATCATTAGGACAACAACATAATTCTCTACAAATTTTATTTTTGCTTTGAATCAAAATTCACAATGCTTATATGAATTTTGAGGGATTCAATTCAATAAAAGAGTAAAATTTTGAAATTTCATTGTCACATTTGGCCCAAAAGTGTAACCCACCTTCATGCATTCACCCTTATATATTCTCTAATTTGTTTTATAATAAATGTCTAATATAAATATACATATAACTTAATTACAATATATAATATATAAAAAAAGTTCTTAAAAGTTTAATAATATATAATGTTTTTCCCTTTTTTCAAAGATAGTGGTAATGTCACGTGGAGCTCTAGGTGTATCAATGAGTTGCCACGTCACTAAACCATTGAAAACAAATGACATCTAAGATATCAAAAGTTTTGAACTAAGAGTCAGGATTAAAAAAGCTCTGTCACTGGTAAAGTATTGGAGGAGTTCAAATAATGGCGAATTGAAAATGAAAACTAAGAAAAGCTAAAATCACTCAACAAAACAAGCAAAAGCAATCAAAAAGCTACATTAGCGAATTCATATGGGGGCCCCTTGATGTTTTGACAAAATCAAGGGGAGGTGTTGAGGCCTCAACAGGAAGTAAGGGAGGAATGCCACCACATGGAAAGCCAACATTTACAAAGCCACAACAAAGTATGACACTGCCAAAGGCTAGTATTAGAATTAAATGTCATTACTGTTGCATGCCTAGGCACTCTTCTAAATATTATTTCAAAATAAAGTATCCTGAATCCAAACATTGGAACAAAAGGTGCACTGGTCATTTTTTATAAAGGAGAATATATGAATGATGACTTCAAAAATATTAGACTATTTGTTTTAAATGCAACATTGTCTACTGCAAAATAGGTGATTCAAATGCATCATTGTATATTTTGGAGCCTCCATCCATGTCTTGTAATAAGCATTGATTTGAAAATATCCACGAAGCTAACAATGGTGCAAATATGTATCTTGGGGATGATTATTCACACAAAATTAAAGGGTATGGTGATGTGTCTATAACATTACCGAATTATGGCCGTTCTACTGATTGTTTCCAAGATTCTAGGGGCCTGAGACAGGGATGCCCATTGTCTCCACTCCTATATGCTGTCCAAGCCTCGGTGTTAAGTTTCCAGCTAGATCATAATCAGCAAATTCAAACATTGCCCGGACTCAGAACTACTCACAAGGTGAAAGACATTAATCATGCCCAATTTGCTGACGATACTCTGCTGCTTGGAGGAGCCAGCTTGATTTCTGCCAGACATTTCAAGAGGGAACTGGACATTTACAGGCTGATCTCGGGCAGCAAAATCAATTATAGAAAATGCTCCATCTATGGCTGGAATTGCTCGGCTAAAGAACTGTCTGACATAGCAAGACTTTTAGAAATGGAAGGAATCCGAAATTGGGAGTCATTTAAATATCTCGGGATACCAATCTTCAAAACTAAGCCTAAAGTTGCTCACTGGCTGCCGCTTCTAGACAAAATAAAGAATAGAATCCAAGTCTGGGGTGCCTCTTGGTTGAACAATGCAGGGAAAGTCATCCTCATGAAATCGGTCTTAATAAGCATGCCTCTATTCCAAAACTCAATCCTCCTTGCCCCAAAAACCTTTCTTAGTAAATTAGATAGCCTGTTGAGAAGATTTCTGTGGGAAGGTGGGAATAACAATGATAGAAGAATCCATTTAGTGAGCTGGGAAATCCTCAAGAGTCCATTTCAGGAAGGAGGCCTCCAGCTGCGCAATTTGGCTGCTCAAAATATTGCTTTGGGATCCAAGATCCTATGGAATTTAGTCTCTGGAAATACTAGCTGGAGCAAAAGAGTCATTTGGAAGAAATACTTCCATGGGCAGCGTTTGAGATGCCTGGATAAGCCCCCAAGAACTCTAAAAGGTTCACCAATATTCAATCTTTGCAATGCTGCAAGGGAGCAATTCAGCCAACACCTATATTGGATCCCTGGCAATGGAAGGAAAATCAGTATCTGGGATGATTCGATCTTGGGAGACCAGCCAATGAAGAATGTGGATGGTCTTGCACACATCAAAGATTGGCTTCAGTCTCGTAATCTGCACACACTGTGGGACATTTCAAACTGGAAAGAAGCTCCTGACAGAACCTGGGATGGGTGGAATCTGGGGGAGGTCCCCATAATGCTGCAAGGGGAAGCCTCTTTACTTCTAGATATGCTCCAAGGAAAATCTCCTTCAAAAGCCACTGCTAAAGACAAAAGAGGCTGGGGGTCCATGTCTGGCCAATATACTGTTGCTGAAGGTTATAAAAGAATTATGGCTGCTCCTCATGTTCCTCCAAACCCGGCCCAATGGAAATTTATATGGGACTTTCCAGCTCTTCCAAAAATAGACTTCTTCTGTTGGACCGTGGCACATCAAAGCATCCTCACCAGAGAGAATTTGAGAAGAAGAGGGATGGAAGGACCTTCCAGATGTCCCCTCTGTAGGGCTGATGAAGAAACTACCAATCACCTGCTGCTGCTATGCCCCTTTGCTCAAGAAGTTTGGAGGGGGGTGCTACTGTTAGAGCCCACTATCCTTGCTCTCCCAGACAACATTCCTGCCTTGTTCAGAACTTGGGCCAACTTATCTCCCTTCTGTCTTAAAAATAAAAGTCTTCTCAAAATCAGCTGGATGTGGATCCCCAAGTTTATTTGTTGGAAATTATGGTTGGAAAGAAACAACAGAATTTTTCGAGAAGAGAGCTGCACTACAATAAGAGTTATCTCTAAAATAAAAGCTTTGTTGGGAGAGGCTCTGGAAGCCAACACTACATCAAGGAACGAAACAAGACTGCTCACAGAAGAAGAGAAATGGTTCAAAGAATTAGCTCCAAAGCTAAAGGAAAGGCCCCCTCAATCTATCCCCGCCCATTCCAGTTGGGAGATTAGGCTGGAAGAACAGGAGTTTATCAAGTGGAGATCGGCCTTGGAAGAGCACTGTTTATTCTTCGATGGGGCTTCTAAAGGGAACCCTGGGGTTGCTGGCAGTGGGGGAGTTCTATTGAGCCCTGGAGGCTTTCCGGAACTGAGATTCCATTGGGGTCTAGGAACTGAAACTAACAACAGAGCGGAGGCTCTGGCATTGTGGCAAGGGCTGAATCAGGCGATCAAAAGAAATATCCTTTCTCTCTCAGTCTTCGGAGACTCAAGACTCATCATCCAGGCCATGCTTCGCCCTAAGAACTCCCACCAGGTTCAGTTAGCCTCCATCATTAAGAAAATCAGGCTTCTGCTCCCCAAATTCAACAAAATTTCCTTCTATCATATCTTAAGGAACCTCAACTCCCTAGCCGATAATGAGGCCAACCTTGGTGTCCTCTGCTCTCGAAGATCCCTGGTAATAAATTCATTCGAATCTTCTTGCTCAATCCCTTAAATTCTAGCTCGATCCTCCCTTCCGATTGGAATTAAGGGCTCTCTGTTCAATCAAATTTGTAATCCGTCACCCCAATTCTAAATCCAGATTCCGTGCTTGTTTCCTGTTAATTGAGGGGTCTCTGTTTCCCTAGCGAAATTATCGACTCCTAAAGGGCGTTTTCAAGCTCAGTCTCGCTTTACCTATGTCTCTCTCTTCTGGCGGAGTGGAACTGAAATCACAGAATCGGTCTTCCCTGGGATACAGCATTGGTGACTCCTCCCAACCTCTGCGTTGGCATTTCCAGTTGTTGAAGCCATCCCTCCATTCTTCGGTCATTCAGTTCTGCGCCAAGGACGTCTGCTGGAAAGGCTCTTCACAGATTTGCAGGCAGCCCACCTGAAGCGAAAGCTCATGATACGCTTGAGGACTTTGCATGAGACGCCGTTTCAACTAAAGCCATTAATTTGCCGAAGCAGCTCATTTCTTCAGATCAGATTTTCGACTTGACCAACATCTCTATCGGATTCGATTTGCAAATTCTTATATTCCCCTGTTCTCTGTAATGGTCTCTTCAGTTTTGTAAAGCATGCGGTAGCTGGTTTACCGCCCATTTCAATATAACCGTTATTGTCCAAAAAAAAAAAAACATTACCGAATTATTGTACTAAAAAAATTCACAATGTGATGTATGTCCCTAGAATTAAGAAGAACCTAATTTACGTTTCCATTATAAAAAAATTAGAATGTGAAGGTAGAATTTCTATGGTCACATTGTGTGGTAAAATATATTTAGGATCACTTCAAGGTTATTGCAACATGGACAATAATTGGAGGTTTATACAAGATTTATTTCACAATAAAAAGTAATCAAGCGTTCGCATGCACAACCATGATAACAAAATTTCTTTGGAACCAAAGGTATGACCACCTTTGTTATCATGATTTGTTGCTACTTCAGAAACAAACAATGGTGTAGGGACTCACATTGTTTAAGAATGGATATTCTACATGTGAAAGTTGTGCATTAGGGAAGAGTTGCGTACTCATACAAATAGAATAAAGAGGGATATTCTTGAACTTGTGCATGAAAATGTGTGTGGGCCTATGTAGACAAGATCATTAGGTGGAGCATATTATTTTTTTATCTTTATTTATGATTGCACAAAATAATATTGGGTGTATTTCATAAGAAGTGAAAGTGATGTATTTGAATATTTTAAAGAGTATGAAAAACTTTGTTGAGAGGAAAACAACAAAATATATCAAGATCCTCCGATTAGATCGGGGGGGAATATATGTTAGGTGAATTCATCAAGTACTACACATAATGTTCTTGGAAGTAGAGATGTGTTATTTCATGAGCATGCAGTTGTAGGCCATAAGGAGAACAACTATGATGCATGACATATTCCTCTTGATTATGATTATGTCAAGGAAGAGGTAGATGATAAATAGCAACATAAATAGGAGGAATAATATAGTGACATTGACACCTCAAGCAACCATAACATGTGAAGGGAAGGAGCAAATCACCACAAAGAAGGAGAAGATATGAAAGCAATGAATCACCAATGAGGTCATCATGCCAAACTTAGTTACGCATAAGGTATACAGATTATGCCTTAATGACAGAAGTAATGAATTTCATAGAACCTTTTAATTTTGAATAGGCTAATGAGCATAAAGAATGGAGAAATGCAATGAAGGAAGAATATGAGTCCATAATGAAAAATTATATTGGGAATTAATAGAATTGTTTGAAAATAAAATACCCATAAGATCCAAATGGCAGTTGAAACACAAATTGACTTTTGATTAAAGTATAAATAAATCTAAATCCAAAATGGTTACCCACAAAGAGAGGGAATCGATTATGATGAAACCTTTGCACCTATAACAAAGCTAAATACAATTATAGTAATGATTGCATCAACTACAAAATATCAATGGAAACTACATCAACAATATGTTAAGTCTGCTTTTTTGAATAGGGAACTAATTTAAGAAGCATTTCCTATTCAACTAGAAGGATTTGTTAAAAAGGGTTAAGAGCATATTTTTTTAAACTAAATAAATACTTATATGGGTTAAAACAGACACCAATATCTTGGTATGTGAAAAATGACCCTTTCTTTCTTTAAAAGGGTTTAAGGAAAGGAAAATGTGATCCTAACATGTATTTCAAATCACACAGAAGGGGCATGTTGTTTTGATTTCGTTGTACAATGACGATCTCATTATAATTGGCAATGCATCTAGGTTAATTAACAGAGTTAAAAGAATATTGTCACGAGTTTTTGAAATTAAATACCTTGGGGAATTTCACTATTGATTAGGCCTTGAAAAACGAAGAGAAGTTAAACAAACATTTGTTACACAAAGAAAATATACATGAGAGATTCTAAAAAGGTTCAAAATGGACCAATGTATGGCAGTGTCAGTGCCTTAAAACATAATGTCAAACTCTACAATGATGATGGCACTAGAGAGGTGGATGGTACATTGTATCGCTAGTTGGTGGAAAGTCTAAACTATCTCACTACAACTAGCCTAAACATATATATTCAATTAGCATCGTAAGTCAATTTATGTCCAAGCTCTCGAAAGTCGTTGGAAAGAAGTGAAGGAAGTCCTTCGATATTTGAAAGGGCTGCTAATTTTGGTATTAAATATACTGATGACTTTGATGTTGAGTTCGTAGTTTATTCTAATTTAGATTGGGTTAGAAATCCTGATGACAGAAGGTCAACTTCAAGATATGCATTCAACCATGGATCTGAGATCATGAAATAGATTAGTTAGAAACAACCAACTATTTCTTTGCCATTAACTAAAGCCAAATATAAAGCTTTATGCAGTGCTTATTGTGAAGCAATTTGGTTGAGGAAAGTTCTTGAAGATGTGGGAGAAGAACATAAAACATCAATAATTATCAAGTGTGATAATCAAAGTTCCACCCCACTAACCAACAACTCTTTGTACCATGCAAGATCAAAACATATTGATATTGATTATCATTTTGTCAGGGAAAATATTTAGTCTAAGAAAATTGATTTAGTTTATTGTAATACCAATTATAACATGATTGACATCTTTACAAAATATCTTGGAAAGGAAAAGTATAAATTATTTAGAAATCACTTAGGTGTTTTAGAAAATACATATCTCCATTAAGGGAGAGTGTCAGAATAATTTATAAATTTCTATCTTATATTATTATTAGCACATTATTATACATTCTCATTGAGATTATATATATTTTAGATCATATTTATGAGGAGGTTGTTCAAACTCCTCAACCACTTTCTAATCCTATATATGTAAGTGTTTTTTGGTTGGATGAATGCAAGTGTGAGTGTAGGTAGTCTCCAAATTGAGATTTTCCTCACCCGAGAGTTGCATTTCTCATCTTACCATCACTTTGACTTCCATTCTCATTATTTAATAGTCATTCCATGATATAGATTGATAAAATTAATTAATTTGTAATTAATGAATAGACTTACACAATTAATTTTAATATAAACCCTTTGTCCATTCGTTTTAATATTTTAAACATGAAAAAATGTTTTCTTTACAATTAGATAAAAAATTACAGTTAATAAAACCCTGCATTTAAAATATCAATATTATACATAATGATGTAAATAGTATATATATATATATATTAATTTTAAAAAATTAAGAAATATAAAAAAGAAGATAAATAATAAAAAATTATAGAAAGGATAAAAAAAAATAATAAATAAAAAAAATAAAAAAACAAATTGGAAGAATGTAAATAGTGGAACATATATTTAAGTAAATAAGAATATATACAACAACCAATATAGTCATGCATAGATTTAACACTTTGATTTTTTGTTTTTATCTAAGCTAACAGGTCAAGTCATGCATAGATTTAACACTTTGATTTTTTGTTTTTATCTAACCTAACAGGTCACTCTAATTCTACTCTAATTCTATAGTGCATAGTTTCTAAAACAATAGTCATTCTATGATAAAATTAATTAATATGTAATTAATGGATATACCAACACAATTAATGTCAATATAAACTTATTTTCCACTAATATTAACATGCTAAACAAGAAAATTTTCTTTACAATTAGAATTAAATTATAAGTTAATGGAACCCAACATTTAAATTATTAAGAGGGTGTATAATGATGTAATGTCCACAAATATTAACCTGCTAAATTTAAAAAGAATATTTTCGTTACAATTAAAATTAAATTATAAGTTAATGGAACCGAACATTTAAAATATGATGTAAATAGTGAAGTATAAGCAGTAGAGGTAAAATGGAAAAATAGTAAGGTATGAATAATAAAAATAATAAAATAAATATTAAAGTATCAGGAATAAAAATAACAAGGTGAAATAAAAAGAATTGCTATTAAGTATAATGCATAAGTATAATGGAGAAAGATGTAAAAAAATAAATAATATAAAAGGAGTGAGAAATAATAATAAACATCTCGTACGAGATAATATAAAGATGAAAGTAAAAATAATAAATGAGTGAAAAATAAAAAAGATAAAGATAAAAGAAAATAAAGAATAAAGTTATAAAATGAGCTAAAAATAAATAAGAGGATAAAAGAGGCATTAAAAATATATGGGGAAAGATGTGTTAGAGTATCTAACTCTTATTCATGTTAGGTGCGATCACAAGCTTGTAGAGGAGTTTGTTTAGTCTTTAGGGATTTGATTAGATTTCGTTGGTTTAAGAGATATTTTCTCAAATAGATGTTTCTCATAGATTAATGTTAGTTTGAGAGATTTTCTCAATTAATTGATTGTACGATCAAGGTAGTTTCTATATCTTGAGATAACATTCATGTATTTTAAATGTAACAATATTTGATGTGAATTAATAGAGTGTTCTTATGCATTTGTAAATTGGTACCATAGCAGGTCTAGGATTGTCTCTCTCATAGGAAGGCTCAAGGACATGGGGAGAATAGTGTGTGCTAGTTTGTCCATTTGAATGTGTTATTGTGAGCTCATGGTAGTTATGTTTCCTGGGATCATTGCATGGGGGCTTCACTCAATGAACCTATGACATATCACATGCATTCATGGAATACTAAACAATAACCTTAATTTGACTACATATTGGAAAATACCTCTAAAAATCACATTATTTAATCCTCTACCACTACGAACCCAATACACCTTCCCAATTTAAAAAAATTCTACTTTCACTAAATATTATATGCATCCATTTTTTCATTAATATATTTTATACCCCTTTATATTCTTTCATAAACTTTGAGCTCCATATTTTATACCTGCTAATATAAAAACCCTTTACCTCCTATTATATACTCAATATATTATTCCATTTTTCCTTAATATATATCCCCTAATATGAATGCACGTGGTATGGTATTGCTCTCCTAGTGAAAACCCCATGGACCACTATAACTTAGACAAATGCATTGATGAAATCCTACGAGATTATTGAGGGTGTATCATTTCTAGAAAATTTTCTTTTGAAGATATGAGAGAGAGAGAGAGACAAAAAAGAAGCATTACTTGGGAAGGCTTATTGGAGTTTTTGGAAAAAAATATAAGAGAACCCATGCTCCTCTACAAATACCTCACACATGCTACCTGTGATAGATATGGAAACAAGAATCCATGTATACATCATACATGCCGAGAGACTACAATAATCGTGAAAAGGAAAATTCTCATTCTCATGGAAATTGATACTGGAGAGATATGTGAACATGACAGCTAAATGAGATCTCATTCTATAGATACTCACTATGTGGAGATGTTTGTAGAGAGAGAAAAAAAAGAAAAGAGCTTAGAATTTATCTGCACTATGTATCCTATGAAAGGAGAATGCAATGTGCACCTTATGTGGGGTTTAAACCTACATGCACTTTGTATGAAATTGATTGCAATAACATGAATTCTATAATGATTGAAGGAGATATTTTAGATTGAGTAGAGGAGCCTAATATTTCAATGCCTATATCTGGTAGATGAAGTTATGCCTTTTATTCAGAAATATTGCCAAGCAACGAGTTTTTTACAATTCAAGTGGATATTCTCATGGAAAGAGGTGATGAGTTGATTGAAATGCATGGTAGTGGATGTGAACATTAGCGAGCAGAGCATTCATGCATTGGAATGAGCTCTAGATAACATTAATTTTTTCCCTTATAATTGTGATAAGGAAGTGGGGAAAGTAAGTTGTACTTCATGTCTAGTCCCCACCTTCTATTTCGATAGGTATAAACTTAGGATAAATCCCCTTCAACATACCCACTGATGTTGAGGTGCTAACATTCACAACAACTAATGAAGCCCACCAGAAGAATATTATTGAAGCTATAATGACACATATATAAGGCATATGGACTGAGAGAAATGTGGAGGTATGGAAAGTGGTTGTCGTAGGTGAAGTGAAGGAGCTCATTTGTGAGACAAATTAATATGAAAAATTAGATATTTTGGTTATGGATAGTCATAATATTGGTGCAGTCAAGAGGATGTTTATTGGAAATGTGAGTACCTATCGCATTAACAATGTTGAATGTCCTATAACCATTGTGAAAATGGTTCCCAATTTACTAAAGTGTGGTGCTTGAAAATGGGAATTTATTTTAGCATATTTTCCACACACGGTGCTTTAAGAAGGATAAGGGAAACAAAGATACAAATCCCTAGTTTGAGACATTGTAATATTGTATTGAATTTATATATTGATCTTAGGTAACTCAATATGTATGTGAAGCTATTTTGTTAGAATTAGCTAATGTAGCAAAAGGCAAATGAAGTAAGGGTATCCAAGCTGAAGATAGAGATTCCTAGTGTGTGAGTGATTGTAGAAGAAAATGATATTCTTGTTATATATTTCATTTTCTCTTGTTGATGTAATGTTGCAATGTTTTGTGATGTAAACATAATTCCAAAGTTTGCTTTGAAAAGAATTATTGTAGGAAAAATGAGTTCTAGCTATGTGTTCTTGCTTCATGAAGTATTTTTTGAATGTTGCACTATGAATCCTCATTGGCATAGGCAAATAACGTAGGGGTGAGATTGATACATCTCATATCTAGACTACTTTCCTAGATAATTAGCAAGTATAGTGGATGTAATCTAGGTATATTGTTAGATGGAAGTATGTACATAGGATGAATAGCTAATAAGTCTTCATGGTCTAATTGATGTTAAACCCTAAAGTACGATAGGTTCCAAATTAATTTGAGGTGTAAATAGTATAATTGGTTTCCAACCGGTACATGAAAACAATTCTTCAAATGTAGGGAGAAGCATGGACACCTATTGAGGTGGAAGTGAGTGTTATGAAACCAGCTCAAGAAAAGATAGAAAAGATAGATCAACGCCTTAGAATTCAGCCTCTTCGAGGGGGAAACCTCCTTTACATTACATAAATGAACAATTCTTGGATGATTCAAATGACAAAACCTCCTTTCTATATATAGGAGTCTAAGGAGTCACAATATAATCCAGCCGACCTAACAATAATAATATAAAGCCACAAAAATAACAATAGAGGGATTCTATGGGGTACAGAAATAAAAACACGGGGGTAATAAGGGAACAAGAATATAAATAAGGGGTATAACTACAATAGTAATGGGGTATTCACTAGTATTATAGGGACCCAACATGCCCCTCTCCTTCAAAAAAGTGTTGTCCTCAACGCTTGAGTAGTTCTGGATACTTCTGCATAAAATTCTCATCCTCCCATGTGGAATCTTCAGCGGATAAGCTCTTCCACTTGATAAGATACTCTGAAATTGGTCGATTTCGTAGCTGTCGAGTTCTTGTTTCTGTGACTCCTTCCGGTTCCAATATAATTTTTCCTTCCTCGTCAAGTTCTGGCAATATTGTTTGAATTGGGAGCTTGTCACCTATAACCTTCTTTAAACATGAAACATGGAAAGCTGGGTGCAATCGAAAAGCTGCAGGAAGCTCCAATTTGTATACCATAGTACCAATCTTTTGCAACACCTTGTACGGACCATAATACTTTGGTGATAATTTATTATCCTTCTTAGCTTGCTTTAGGGACATTTTCTTATATGGTTGTAGCAGTAGGAATACCCAATCACCTACATCAAAACTTCTTTCACTACGATGTTGATCTGCCTGTTGTTTCATTCTATTTTGTTCCAACATGAGGTTATCCTTTAAGATTTGGAGGACTTGTTGTTGATGTTCGATGTGATGTTCCACTACTTGAACCTTAGAATTTTCTCTTAAATATGATGTGATGGATGGTGGTTGATACCCTTAAAGTGCCATAAATGGGGTCATTTTTGTTGCTGTATGGAAGGAAGTGTTATACCACCATTCAGCCAGAGGTAACCATTTGACCCATTGTGTCTGTTTATCAGATACAAAGCAACAAAGATATCCTTCCAAACATTTGTTTACTATCTCAGTTTGCCCATCAGATTGAGGATGATAAGATGAGCTATGAGCTAATTGAGTACCAAGACAAGAAAATAATTCTGTCCAAAAATTTCCATTGAAAATGGGATCTCTGTCACTTACAATAATCTTTGGGTTTCCATGTAGCTTTTGAATTGTTTCCATAAATGCAGTAGAAACTGTATTGGCTTTAAATGGATGTGATAATGCACAGAAGTGTGCATACTTGGTAAGTCTATCAACTACCACCATGATTACACTCTTTCCCTCAGACTTGGGTAAACCTGTGATAAAATCCATTGAAACCTCCTCCCAATGTTGGCTTGGAATGGATAAAGGTTGTAATGGACCCAGTGTCTTAATTGTTTCAACTTTATTTTGTTGGAAAACCAAACATTCCACCACAAACTTTTGAATATCTGATTTAAGGCCATCCCAAAAAAATTCCTTCTTAACCCTATGGTAAGTTTTTAAAAATCCTGAGTGCCCTCCTAAGGGAGAAGTGTGCAATTCCATAACAATCTTTTGTTTTAGCTGGGAATTCTTACAGAGGTATAAGCGATCTTTGTACCGTAATGAATCATTTTTCCAGCTAAATGTATCAGATGTACTCGAATCTTGTTGTAGCTTTTGAATAAGTGCCCACACTTCTTCATCATTCTTCCATTCCTCCCTTGCTTCGTTTATCCAATCTGGTTGGATAATAGAAATGGCGCACAACAATGCTTCCACATCCTCATCCTTTCTTGAGAGTGCATCTACCACCACATTTTGCTTCCCTTTTTTGTAGATGATTTCAAAGTCATAACCCAACATCTTTGTGACCCACTTTTGTTGCTCTTCAGAGGATAATCTTTGTTCTAAAAAGTATTTAAGGCTATCATGATCCGTTTTTACCTTGAAGTGTCTTCCCATTAGGTAGGGTCACCATTTCTTAAGTGAATGGAGTATTGCCAACATTTCCTTCTCATAAATAGCTTTGCTTAAAAACTTTCCCTTGATTGGACGACTTTCAAAAGCAATGGGTCTTTCATCTTGCATTAGAACAACACCAATTCCATTTCCTGAAGCATCACATTCCACAATAAAGGTTTTTGTGAAGTCCGGTGTAGCTAAGACCGGTGCTTGGCACATTGCCTCTTTAAGATGTTCAAAGGCCTTTGTTGCTTCCGGAGTCCATGAAAATGCATCTTTCTTCAATAATGTTGTTAGAGGCGCTGCTATTCTCCCATAATTCTTAACAAACTTGCGATAATACCCTGTCAACCCAAGAAATCCTAGCAGATGCTTTATGGATGTGGGGATTTTCCATTCCTTAATGGCTTTAATTTTGCTAGGGTCTACCTTAACTCCTTCATGAGATACAATATGACCCAAATATTCCACCTCCTGGACTCCAAAGAAACATTTGGATCTTTTTGCATATAATTGTTTCTCCTCCAATAGTTGTAGCACCTTGTCAACATGTTCAACATGATCCTTCCAAGACTTGTTGTAGATTAGTATATCATCAAAAAATACTAACACAAATTTTCTAAGGAATGGTTTGAAAATTGAATTCATAAAACCTTGAAATGTTGAAGGTGCATTGGTAAGGCCAAAAGGCATGAACAAAAATTCATAATGACCCTCATGAGTTATAAATGCCTTTTTCAGAATGTCTTCAATCTTCATTCTGATTTGATGATATCCTGAACATCCAACTTGGTGAAGTAAATTGATCCATGCAATTCATCCAGTAATTCATCAATGACAGGAATGGGGAACTTATCTTTAATAGTGAGCTTGTTGAGCTCCCTATAATCCGGACACATGCACCATGATCCATCCTTCTTGTGCACCAATACTACTGGAGTAGAGAAAGAACTTTGACTTGGTTGAATTACACCAGCCTCTAACATTTCTGCAACCATACGTTCAATTTCACTTTTTTGGACATAGGGATATCTATACGGCCTGATGTTTGGAGGAACACTTCCTGGAATCAGATGAATAGCATGATGATAATCACGCATAGGTGGGAGACCTTTGGGAGTCTCAAATACCTTGGAATGATTGTCCATGACTTTTTGGAGATCTGGAGAAATAGATGATTCCAATGTGGAAACATCTAACGAACATAATTGTGCAATTACACCTCTTTGCTCCTTTTTTAGAAGTTTTGTCATAACATTATAGATGATTATCTTTCCTAGTTTCCCTGCAATACCCCTTAATTCAACTTCCTTTCCTTCCACAGAAAATTTGATGAAAAGTTCTTGAAAATTAAAAGCTATTGTACCCAAGGATTGTAGCCATTGGACTCCTAGTACAACATCAGCACCTCCCATTGGAATGGAAAGCATTGGGCTAGTCAATACATATTCTCCCATGGATAGCTTGATATTATGGCACCTTCCATAGCAATTTATTGTTCCTCCATTTGCAATCATCACTTGACACTCTAGTGTTGGATATAGGGAGCAATTCAATTCTTTTGCACCCTACAATGAATAAAATTGTGGGTGCTTCCTGAACCAGTCAACACTATTACCTTTTTCTTCTTGATTTGTCCTTCTATCTTGATGGTTTGAGGAGTGGTAATTCCTGCCAATGCATTACAAGATATGGTCAGATTTATTTGCTCTTCATCTAGGCTTTGTTCCTGGAGTATATCTTCTTCTTTTGACCTTTCTTGCTCCTTTTCTTCTTCCTCTTCATAATCTATGTAGAATAATTTCTTCTCAGCACACTTATGACCTTTAGTGTATTTGATATCACAACTGTAACAAAGCCCTTTTGCTCTTTTTTCTTCCAATTGTTGTGGTGTCAACCTTATATTTTGTGGAAGACTAGGGTCAACAACACTTCCGTCTTTATAGTTGTGAGTGGTATGCGTCCTGGTTGCCATAATTTTGCTTTCTATTTTTCTTGCTAACCTGAATGCCTTCTCTATTGAATCAGGTTCCCAAAGGCGAACATCATGTTGGATATTATCCTTTAAAGAACCTATGAACACATCAATCCTATGCTCCTCTGGAATATCTTTTACCCTTATGTTCAATTTTTGGAACTCCTCAATGTGCTCCATTACTGAACCCTTTTGTTTGAGACTTATCAATTGGCTAAAAAAAGTGTTACTTTTTGTATCTTCATAATGTGCTATCAATTCTTCCATAAAAATTGCCCAAGTGATAAATTTTTTACGAGAGAAAAGCCATTGATACCATACAAACTGATTTGGTTCCAAATATAAAGTTGCCATACGTACCTTTTGTGTGTTTTGCACATTATTGAGATCGAAGAACTGCTCCATCTGTAATATCCATGTGGCGGGATCCTTGCCATCAAACTTCCTCATATCGATTTTTGGAATATGGTGGGTCTTCGATCCAAAATTAGAGTCTATGGAATCATGATTAAAATTACTTTTGTTCACATCATGAGTTTCCTTTACAACCTTTTTTTTCCAAAGGAAAAAACAGTAACTTTTTATTAAAAAGATAATGAAAAGTTACACTTGCATATGCACTGAAATATTCTGTAAACCGCCACAAGGGCCCGAGTGCTTTTGCACCCAACGCATCGTTAGAAATCTAACGAGCACAAAGAAAAAGAAAAAAAGAGAGATAAGAAGAGAAGAGGAAGGAAGAGGCAGGAAACTGAAATTAAGTAAAAACCTCACTTCAAGTTTTCCTCCCCTTTTTCTTTTCGACCTTACGCCACTCTCCTTGAGTGGGCTCGATCGAAGCAATAACTATCTGGGTTTCTGCATTCTGTGGGCCAGTTTCTTTGTCTGAATCTGAAGTGTCAGAGTGGTGCTGTCGTTTGATGCCTCCCATGCTTGGATCCACTCTTGTCGTCTCTGTCTTGTAGTTCGGTGTGGCTTCCTTCTGATTCTCCATTTCTTGAGGTGTCTCAGTCTTCTTCGCAGGGGCCTCTTCCACCTCTGCTTCTGATTCTTCTTCCTCTGAGTCTGGGGGTGAAAATTTCCATCCTTTCTTCTGCTTCCCTTTCTGCCTCTTTTTATTGTTTGCTTTCTTGTCTTCTGGACATGAACTTTGCAGGTGTCCTGTCTGTCTACAGAGCCTG
The DNA here is from genome assembly GCA_031772625.1 of Pinus tabuliformis. Taxonomy (NCBI): domain Eukaryota; kingdom Viridiplantae; phylum Streptophyta; class Pinopsida; order Pinales; family Pinaceae; genus Pinus; species Pinus tabuliformis. The sequence continues at coordinate 96,783,362 of CM062812.1, forward strand.
CATCTGAATGCCGTGTTTTCATAATCTAGTACTTGCAACCAGTTTTGTTGTTTGTAGATCAGCCTTATGTTGTCCGGCAGCCCTTTGCTTAAATCTACTTCCACACAGATACGTGCGAATGTGTAGATCCTTTCATCAATCCTTTCCAGATCCGTTTTGATATATTTCCCTAAACTGTTTCCAATGCCTTCCAAGACTTGTTCGTTCCAAAAGTGCAGAGGAAGATTGTATAGTCTGACCCATACCGGCATTTTGGTGACAGTCATTTTGTTTGGGTCAAAATCAGGAAACCATGGGGTCATAAAAAGCCCCGATGTTCCCCAAAACCATGGCCCTGTACTGATGACTGTATCTCTGACCTCCTTGGATGTAAATTTGACTATAAAGAACCCCTTTGAGCATAGGTGAATATCACATTCCATGGTCCAGCTGGTGAAGATCCAATGGAATAGATCCAGAGGTTTTGGCCAAAAACTGTTGAAACGGCATATTAGGGCTTGCGTTTCGTAGGACTTTACGAAATCGTCAAGCCCTGAAGAATCTAAATTTAAGGCTGGTGTTTGCTCTGACTGATCTACTATGTATGGCCTGGGTATGTTTCCGCCTTGATCTGAAGAAGGCCCTATGTCTCTGCTGCCCTGAAGAATGTTTTTGTAGGATACACCTCCTTTGGGTTGCTGCTGGGGTGTAGATTTTTTCCCCTTGTCCCCCCTCAAGGAGCTTGGCTGTCCCTGAGGCAGAGCCCCTCCTCTCAATCTGAAGTTTAATGTAATGGTTGATCCAGGCCCAATCTCATAGCTATCAATCGATCTGAGATCCTGGAGAGTCCGCCTGCCACTGATCAGATGTTGGATCTGAACTGGGTAACCCATTTCAGCCCAAATCTGTTGTTTCAGCTGCAGGGATGTGCTTCCTGCATGAACCCAAACTAAACGAGATTTTCCCTGAGGGGGTTTGATCAGAATCTGAAAACAAGAAATTTTTACCTGCTCTGGCTGTAAGCAGGCCTCCAGATCTGACCCAGATTTTGATTGTTTTTCCTTGAACTTGTCTGGATCTGCTAATGATTTGGCCGAATCAGGAAGATCCACCCCGGATCTGCAAGTTTTTGCCCGATCTGATGTGCTATTTGCCGGATCGGGGCTCCTATTTGGGCTGTAGCTCTTTTGCATGATATGCTCTTCGATCCCTCTGTTAAGACGCAGCGTCGGGAGGATATGTGCCCAGATCTGCGCTGCTAAGAGCAAAAGAAACTCCACACATCGCGGAACCATTTCCCTACTCCCATCCCCTACTTGATCTACGGCTCTTCCAATCAAAGACCGCCCTAAGTCGGCAGATCGAGACCACAGCACTTCGAACTGAGGCATGGGAACTGTCGGACGCCTCTTTTCTCCATGATCGTATACAGATTTGCCATACCAATGTATAGCATTCACTGAGGAGGGCGTTTCATTAAGATACAGGGTAAGAACCTGTTGTTTTGGAGTGAAAAGCTCCGAGCAAACGATTTCTGGTGCCGCCCTGAGGTAAACTACCTGCATCCTGAAGGAGGGAAAGCACACCGGTTGCAGGTTATTTTGATTCGATCCATAAAAAATCTTCTCCTCAGCAGATCCGGCCCAGGACCGAAAAGGGACACCGAATTCAGGGTATCCATCGGCCATGCGTCTAGCCGATCCATAGCCTGTCAGGTCTTTTGGGGCCGCGACGGCGCAGAAAACCTTCTCTGAAACCCTAATTGCCAAAAACGCCTCCATCGCTTCTCCTTCATTTCCTTTACAACCTTTTCACCATTAGTAAGTATTTCTTGTAGAAAATTTGTCAAATCTGTCTTCAAATCTGCCATGTCTGTCTTCAAATCTGCCATGTCTCTCTTCAAATCTGTCTTCGAATCATCTATCTTAGCTTCCATGCCCTTTATCTTAGATTCCACGCCATTTATCTTAGATTCCACGCCATTTATCTTAGCTTCTGTTAGCTTTTGTGAGTGTGACATTTGTTGCACTTGTTCTTGTAATTTTGATATATCATGTAGCATTTCTTCCTCTTCTTCATGAGTCATGCTAGAGCTTTCAGATTCCTTACTAGGTGTTTGTATTTTCTTTCCTCAGGGCATCAGTTACCAATAATAACTCTTTACTATGCCCTTTTAATTCCTTCAAACCCAACTTACACAAAAATTTAAAAAAAAACTACACAACTTTTTTTCACACTGTAGAAGCCTAATATTGAATCTGATGTATCTCTCTAATTCCAAATCCTCCAATTCTGAAATTGCAACTTGTATTATCCTTCTGCGTCCTCTTTCCAATGCCACAATTCTGACCCAAATTGGATTCTCCAAGGAAGAGTTATGCGAAATCGCCCACAGTGACTTGATTATAGACTAGTTCAGTAGAGCGAACTTGTACGACATGCCACGAGTCATTTTTTCCACCTATGGATCTGCAAAATGCATTCAAGAAGCTACTGTCCGTCCTCTTTCTGTACCTTCTTACGAAATTTCAATCCGATCCCCAGAGAGAAAGTTATGATGATTTTCCCCAGGTCACCTGTTTTTTATGCAATTCAGGAGTCTCCAAAAAGACCAACTTCCTCAGATCATATCTCCGCAAATATCACGTAAAAAGCTTTGAAACTCAGACCCAAGGTTCAACGCGATTTCTTCTCAAATGGGTTTTTTTGTGACTTCTGAAACGTCACAGAAAAAAAGTTATAGAGACAATTCCACGATGACCTGTTTGGAGCAGCGAAACCCTAGAATCCAAAGCTTTGATACCAAATGTTATGAAACCAGCTCAAGAAAAGATAAAAAAAGATAGATCAACGCCTTAGAATTCAGCCTCTTCGAGGGGGAAACCTCCTTTCCATTACATAAATGAACAATTCCTGGATGATTCAAATGACAAAACCTCCGTTCTATATATAGGAGTCTAAGGAGTCACAATATAATCCAGCCGACCTAACAATAATAATATAAAGCCACAAAAATAACAATAGAGGGATTCTATGGGGCATAGAAATAACAACACGGGGGTAATAGGGGCACAACAATATAAATAAGGGGTATAACTACAATAGTAATGGGGTAATCACTAGTATTATAGGGACCCAAAAATGAGTTACATTCTTCTAGCTTGAGAAAACCAAGTGATGAATAGAGGTTGAATTTTTGGAGTTGAATGATAATATTGGAGCAAGAAGGACAGAGAGGTTGTAGATACAACAAAGATATATTTGGAGTTTGGTCCAAGGAAAACATATGACAGTTCCTATGGAAGATTTATGGTAGAATTTGATATTGTTTGTGGCAATAGCAAAGGTTAAATGGTGGTGGACAAAATAAGGTAAGATTTTGTGGTGTGTTGAATAATAACAAACTCATGACCATGTTATAATGTGAATCACACATTGTGTTTTTAAGCAAGTCTATTTGTCATGTTTTGATTTGATGTAATGGTCCTTGAAATGTATGTATCTAGTATCTCCATGAGTGGAGATTTTTATACCCGAGTCAATGTTGATGTAAGTCTGATGAGGCACGTGTACTTGTTGGGTGTAGTTTTGAGCATATTTTAGACACCTGTTTCCCCATTTTTAACCATTTTTCTCTTTAAACCCATAAACTCTATGTCCTAATTATCACTTTCCCTGGTTACAAGAGCATGTCTTTCTTTGACATATTATTTCTCCATTTTTGTTAAATATTGATTGAAGTGATGTATTTTTTATGCCTAACGAGGGTGAGTGTGGAAGAAGTTTTCTGGTTCTTTTCCTTTCAGGTGTTGCCTATGAACTCAAGGCCAAATTATGGACATTTGTGTTGTTACTCACAATTATACTCTAAATATTTGATGTTACAGTTTTGTTGTTACAACTCAAGTTGTTGTCACACTGCAAGATGTTGTTACACTACAACTATCAAAGGACGTGGGTAATATTCCATGAGAAAATTGTCAAGGAGCATGAATTATCTATGGGTGGTCAAAGGATCTGAGCGATTATGATTGTAGTGGATGGTGTAACTTGAAGTGGCCTTGTATTTAGAAATAATTTGTAACAATTCATATTTTTCTTTTAATATTGATCAACATGAGATTCGTAAGATTCTCATGACTGATCTGTTCCCTATTTTTGGGCATGTAAAATTTATAAAATGATTCAGTTCCATGAAAGGGAAAATGAAACAAAGACAATTTCGACATTTTGATCTTGTAATTCACAGTTATTTTTAATACAGAACATCTCTAGTGATGCTTTTACAGATTTCGTGTTGAGTTCCTAACTAGTTCTCATTCCATCCCTATGCCCTGCTAGGGAGGAAGGGTACTCCTCTTTAGTAGAGATTGCAAACATAGTAGTAGATTAATTATTTTATTTTCGTTAAGTGTAGGTTTATTATTGTCGTTGTATAATTCGTAGAGCAAATTTACTTCTATTTTTCAAATTCATTATACGTTGTTACATAGGGTTGGTTAGAATTGTAATGTTTCATTAGATGATACAATTTCATTAATATTGTGTGTGGCGCGTCTGTTTCTTGATAAAGCATGAAGTGTGATGAGTAATTTCATTCCTATAGAATTCTTTTTAACTTCTGCATGAGTGTTTTAAGTTCTGCAATGGTGTTCAATGACATTTATTTTAGTTGTTTTATTTCTTTCTTTTGTTGTTATGTATTGACACAGATAGTGTAGACACCTTTGAAATAAATAGAATTACCCTAGTTAACAATTAAATGGTTGTGGTTCAGTCAAATTAAACAGTGATTAAACCGGCACAACAATACCCCCATGTAATTTTTTTCATCTAAAACCACTTTTTAGTCTAGGTTTGTGCTAAGCTAGAACCACGTGATAGAGGAAAGTTTATGATAGACAAGAAACAAGTGATGTGTTGTTTGTTGTAAGTATAAACCGTGTGAGAATGTGATGAAGAAATGAAAGTTTATGAGAGATATGGAACATATGGATAGGGAATCCTATAGAGTCTTTTTGTTCCTTGGGGGTATGATGTAGGAACATCAAAATCATGGTTGAGAGTAAGCCAATAAATCCTCAGGAATGGTCAAGGGTAAGCCGAGAAAGCCTGGGGCATGGTTGAGCTCAAACCAAGAAAACCCATAGCATGGTTATGGGTAACTGAGAGAACCTAAGATGATGATGATGGTGATGTAAGGGAAGTTAAATTTATAAGTACATGTATCAATATATGTGATTAAATGATGGTTGAATGAAACATGTACATGAAGATCATCCCAATATACTGATAGATGTAGTGCTTGGTCACCCATTCATTCTAGTGGATAGTTCCTTTTTATGGGTGTCAACATATTAATAATGTTTGTAAATTCCAAGTTGGAATGTAGATAGACTTCATTGATCTAGAGGTCCTTCAGTTGATAGTGGATCATGTGTTGTATATAAGAACATATTGGTGAAGACGTCAACTGATTGAGCTTAGGACAAGTAGTCATTAAGGGGGATTGTTAGAGTATGTAACTCCTACTTGTTTTAGGTATGATCATAGGTTGAAGAAGGATCATGTTCCAAGTATTTATGGAGTTGGTTAGATCTAGTTGGCTTGAGAGATATTTTCTCTACTAGATGCTTCCTGGAGGTTGAGATATTTTCTCAACTGATTGATTGTGTGATCAAGTTAATTTCTCTATCTTGATATAGCATACATGTATTTATACATGTAACAATATTAGATGCGAATTAATACAGTGTTCTTATGCATTTCTATATAGAAGAGAAAACTATGTAAATAGAAAATTGGAAGAATATAAAGGACAAAATATAGATTTAAGTAAGAACAAAAATATAGAAAAAAACATAAAGATAATGAAATGGAAGTGGGAACTTAGAAAAATAGTGTTTAGGACAATAAAATATAACATTTAAAAATATATTATAAATGTAGATTTTATTATAAGAAGGTGAAATTAAAAAGAAAGAAATTGGATTTATAAGGAATAATTTAAGACTATTTTTTTGGGCTTCACTTTAAAGAAAACAAACTCTCCACCAAAAAAATAAGACTTACATGTTGTTGTTAAATATAGAAAATTTTCACTGTACATAAATGAAGATGTTGAGATATTGAATCAATTGTTTAAGTAAATGAGGATAATTAGGTACATATCTAAATATGAAATTAATACCTTGGAGCAACATTGTAGTAAGAGACTAGCCCTATGGCTATAAAAATGGAAATAGAGATAGAGATAGAGATAGAAATTGAAATTGAAATTCACAGGTACATTAAAATCAATGTATTGATTTCATTGTGATGCAATAGCTATGGATTGCAACTGTCTAGCAGTTACAACACTGTGCTCTGCTCACAGAGTACACAACAAAACTCACATTTGAAACAGAGAATAAACTCAAACACAAATAAGGAATTCAATAGATAGAACAAAGGATTCAGTACCTATTTAGTAAACATTCAACAAAATTGTAAACTCTTGTTACTACAACAAGGAAAATTTATGATATCAAATGGTGATTACAGTCATGGACACATGGAACGTTGGTACTAAGTTTGCGATAACACGAATTCATTCAACCCAACTCAGTCTTACTTTTGTGCATAGTTCCAATAGTGAAAAATATGGATGCTAATTCCACAATCCACCAACCAACCCTTCTTAGATCGCAAACTTCTCTCTTTTGCCTTTGATTCATTGAATTGATTCAACTGCTCATGGATAGTTATGTACTCTTCCAAGAATCAGTTTCCAAAACCGTCCCCAAACTATCACAACCACTTCACCTCCTCTTCACAACCTTGGTGTTTCAGATTCAGCAATGAGTGTTCATTCTTTCACTTGTGTGCATGATTGTGACACGACCTAATCATATGACAGTTGTAGGATATCACTGTGTGCGATGGAAATGTTGAAGTGGAGTTCTAGCATGTGTTTTAGCATATGTAATAACAATTTCAAATGACGGGAACACAATAGCAGAAACACCCACAAGATACAACAACGTGACAACATTTAAACCAATGTTACAACAGATGTTTCAGCCTATTATAAAATTAATTGCATGTGACAACGATAACATGGAAAATGGAGTTTCAACCCTCCTTATTGAACTGTAACTATGCTTTTAGAAATTCAAATATTTTTGGGTAATGAGGATTTTCTGACCCAAGAGATGTTCCTACATCCCACTGTAAATGCATTTATAGAGTACCATAAAGAAGAATAAGTGACATATGTTTTTAGTCACAAGCATGTGATCCAAAATTTCAGTGGGGAGGTTTGGTCCCTGTAGGTCTTGCAATGCAATCCCAAACATGATTTATTCACTTGAAAAAAACAAGTGACATTTATTTTCAAGGTATTTAAATATTCCTTACCATGCTTCAAATCCATTAAAGAGTATTCAATATATTTAGGAGCCCTTAAAAATTACTTAAAGATCCTTTACGCTGTTTCAATTCCATTAAAAATTATTCAAGATATTTAATATTCCTTAAAGATTACTCAAGAGCTATTATCGTTTGAGTGAACTTACCATGTTTCAATTCCATTAAAGATTATTCAAGATATTTAATATTCCTTAAAGATTACTTGGGAGCTATTATCATTTGAGCGAACTTTCTATTGGTATATTTTATGTGAATTCGATACTATGACTTCAGTGTTTCGATTTAATTAGTTGGCTTAATTTTCGAATTAATTAATTCTTTGAGGATAAAAGTATAAAAGTACAGACACTGTAAGGACTAGGAACACACACCTTTAAACTATTATGAAACCAGCTCACCAAAATATAGAAAAGATATATAAATGCCTTCAAAATAAGCCTCTTCGAGGGGGAAACCTCCTTTACATTACACAAATGAACAATTCTTGGATGATACAAATGACAAGACCTCCTTTCTATATATAGGAGTCTAAGGGGTCATAATGTAATGAGAGCCGAAATAACAATAATAATGTAAGGGCACAACGATAACAATAGTGGGCTTCTATGGGGCACAATAATAACAATATGGGGACTAGATGGGCACACAAATATAATAAGGGGGTTGTAATAATAACAATAAGGGATTACACTAGTAGTATAGGGACCTAACATGCCCCTCTCCTTCAAAAGTGTTGTCCTCAACGCTTGAGTAGTTCTTGATGCTTCTGTATAAAATTATTGTCCTCCCATGTGGAATCTTCAGCGGGTAAGTTCTTCCACTTAATGAGATAATCTGAAATTGATCGATTCTGTAGCTGTTAGATTCTTGTTTCTGTGACTACTCCAAGTTCCAATATGATTTTTCCTTCCTCATCAAGTTCTGGCAATATTGTTTGAACTGGGATCTTCTGCAACTTTTGAATGAGTGGTCACACTTCTTAATCCTTCTTCCATTCATCCTTTTCTTTGTTTATCCAATCTGGTTGGATAACATAAATAGCACAAAACAATGGTTACACACCCTCATCCTTTCTTGAGAGTGCATCTGCAAAAACATTTTGCTTCCCTTTTTTGTATATGATTTCAAAGTCATAACCCAACATATTTGTGACCCATTTTTTTGTTCTTCTAAAGATAATCTTTGTTCTAAAATGTATTTAAGACTATCATGACCCGTTTTTACGTTGATGTGTCTTCCCATTGGGTAAGGTCGCCATTTCTTAAGTGCATGTAGTATTGCCAACATTTCCTTCTCATAAATAGCTTTCTTGAGATGTAGCCGTAAAAATACCCAATCGCCCACATCAAAAATTCTTTCATTGTGATGTTGATCTACCTGTTGTTTCATTTGATTCTACACCAAAGTGGCATTATCCTTTAAAATTTGGAGAACTTGTTGTTGATGTTCAATGTGATCTTTCACTGCTTGAATCTTTTTCTTCTTGATATGTCCTTCTATCTTAAGAGTTTGAGGAGTGGTAATTTCTTCCAATGCATTACAAGATATGGTCGGATTCATTTCTTGATGCTTGATTTGATCTTTCACTTCTTGATATGTCCTTCTATCTTGATAGTTTTAGGAGTGATAATTCTGGCCAATGCATTACAAGATATGGTCGAATTCATTTCTTACTTCTTGATGTGATCTTTCACTTCTTGAACCTTTTTCTTCTTGATATGTCCTTCTATCTTAAGAGTTTGAGGAGTGGTAATTCTTGTCAATGATTTACAAGATATGGTCAGATCCATTTCTTCTTTCTTTGGGGTTGGTTCCTGGTGTATATCCTTTTCTTTTGATGTTTCTTGATCCTTTCCATCAAAATTACTCATATTGATCTTTGGAATATGGTGGGTCTTCAATCTAGTGTTAGATTCTATGAAATCACGATTAAAATTTATTGTTTTCTCATCATGAGTTCCATCTACTACCTTTTCGTCATTAGGAGGCCTTTCTTATAGCAGCTTTGTCCCACCTTCCTTCAAGCCTTCCATGTCTTTCCTCATATATTCCATGCCTTTCTTCCAATATGCTTTCATACCATCGATGTTAGCTTCCATGGCATAGATAAAACTATTTATCTTACATTCATTAAATCATCCATCCCATTTTGATTACTAGGTGTTTCTATTTTCTTGATTTGAGTCATTATTTTTCTTTCTTTTAGGATATCGATCTTGAATCTGTTGTATCTCTGAAAGTTCAGCCCTCCAAGGTCTAGAATTGTGAACTACGGTAGCCCTCTGAATCCTCTTTCCAACCCCACAAGTCTGATCAAGATTGGATTCTCCAAGGAAGATTTATTCCAAATCTCCCACGATGACTTGATTATAGACTAGTTCAGTAGAGCGAATTTGTACGAAGTTCCATGTGTCATTGTTTCAACCTTCGGACTTGAAACTGATACACAGAAATCTACAGGCCATCCTCTTTCTATAAAATCTTATGATATCGAAAAAACCCTGAACATCTTGGACCGTATCTTCAAAAATATAGTGAAGAAAAATATGAAATTCTGGCCCAAGCTTCTTCATGATTTCAGCTCAAATAAGTTTTAATTTCAGAATCTAAAACTTCGTAGAAAAAAAATTATAGAAAAAATTTCACAATGACTTGTTTGAGATGGAATTATGGAGCTTGCAAAAACCCTAAATTCCTCAGATCATATATCCGAAAATATAGCGAGTCAAGGTCTAAAATTCGGACCCTAGGTTCAGACCAATTTCTTCTTCAAATGGGTTTTTTTTTTTAGCTTCTGAAACATCGTAGTGAAAACGTTATAGTGGAAATTCCACGATGACCTGTTTGGAGCAGAAAAACCCTAGAATCCAAGGCTCTCATACCAAATTTTATGAAACCAACTCACCAAAAGATAGAAAAGATAGATAAACACCTTCAAAATAAGCCTCTTCAAGGGGGAAACCTCCTTTATATTACACAAATGAAAAAATCTTGGATGATACAAATGACAAGACATCCTTTCTATATATAGGAGTCTAAGGGGTCATAATGTAATCAAAGCCGACATAACAATAATAATGTAAGGGCACAACAATAACAATAGTGGGCTTCTATGGGGCACAATAATAACAATATGGGGACTACATGGGCAAAACAATATAATAAGGGGGTTGTACTAATAACAATAAGGGGTTACACTAGTATTATAGGGATCTAACATAAGTCATCACTGGCAGGGACCTCTCTTGCTGCTTTGCTAAGCATTGGTACTGATAGTGAAGTTAGTATTGATAGTTGGTGAATCAATAATTTCTAGACCTTATCCATAATATTAAAGAAAAATCCTAGAAACAAGAAAAAGAAAAAATCTTTTTAAATATCTTGAATTTTCAAGAGTAAATTTCCTTACCATGTTTCAATTCCATCCACAAATATAGGAAGGCTATAATGTGTTTTTAAACAAAGTACATTTTTCATTACCACTCTCAAAGTATTCAAGTCTAAATAACCCACACAACATTTTTCAATGAAAAGAAGGGAGGTGTGAGGATCTAATGTATTTTCTTAAAAAGAAATAGCAAATAGAGAGATGGATGGAAGAAAGCACCCCACTGGTGCGTGGAATTAAAACCCTACTGGTGCGTGGAATTAAAATCGTGACCTTCGAACTTATGCACACAGTAAGTCAACCGAAGTCTAAAGGGAATGTCAACCAAAGTCTAATGGGAATTTTGGGTATGCCATCTTCTGTACTGCAATTTCAAGTCATTTATTCCAAAGTCAAATCGTTGTGTTGACTATGCCATCTTTTGACTCCCATAACATGTCATTTATTCCAAACTCACTAATTCCCATGCCATCTCCTTCCATCTTCTTTGTGGAACACCTTGCTACTAGGTTTCTCATGCCCAATAACAAAGCATAGGATCATGGTACTCCATCGTCTTCTTACTAATTTGATGCCTCCCATTGTGTATCAAATTTTCTTTCTTCTTGCATCTACCCTCTCCTCCTCCTCTACTTCATGTACCGGAAGTGGCTACCAGAAATGCTACTAGGGTACATGTGGGATATCTGTATTCCAATATACTTTCAGGAAAATTAGCAGCAGTTGTGGCAATCGTCAATTTTAGGTAGACTATTCTTTGGAAAGCAATCATTTTCTGTATATGAATGGAGACGGGTATCTGATCTCGCAGCCCTCGTAGTTGGCCAACAATACTCTTAACAATAATAGCATGACAATTGTTAACTAAATCTATGGAAGAGTATGTCGTGGTTTGATTGCAATCCTTTAGGTAACTAATCTCAATTTTGATGGCACACCTCTCAATTTTGTATACCCCATGGATACACCAATCTCATGCTTTGGTGGAATTTCAATGAAAGTATTAAAGGGCATAAGCATTGTTTAGGTGGCATTGATTGGTACGTCATTTCGAACATAGAATCTAGGAAATGATTCTACCAATTTAATGTTTGATTGCCAGCGGTTAGCAACTTCTCATTCCGATAGAATGAGGATCTAACAACATGCCTCTCGATAGGTTTTGAAATAACATGGTATGGTGACATGGAGAGAAACCGAAGTTATGGCACTTGTATGAACAATGGTGGGAGTTGACTTGGAAGATATAATTCCTACTTGTCTTTGGTGTGCTCATCAATTCTAGAATGGTTCTTTTCCTATTAATTAGGAGTTTGTTGAGGTTTAGTTGGTTGAGAGATTCTCTCCAACTAGTTATATTCCTAGATTGGTGTGTGGTTGAGATATTCACTCAACCAAGGGATTGCATGTCCAAGCTAAACTAGCTATCTCAAGACATATCCTGATGTATTTATATTATATTATTATTTTGACGTGAATACAATTTTGAGTGCATTTATAAAATATTTGTTGGTATCAAAGCCCATATGGGCCTAGGCCTTGGCCCTTCTCGAGCCAAGGGAGTTGGAGAGTGAATAAATTCTCTGTAAGCATCATGTCATCTATCAATTGTGTTGTCTATTGAATCTCGGTGCACTTGATAACTAAGAAGAAAATATCCATTCATGGTCCATGAGTGAGGCTTTGTTGAGGAGATATGTGTTGTATGCCAGTGATAGATGTGTTTAGGAATTGATTGAATTATCTACAACTGGAGATAAGACTCAGTTTTTTTTATTTGAGTTTGTTTTCCATAAAATTAACTTGTCATGTGGACTTGAGCTGCAAATTCTCATGATGGGAGTCCTATTGGCTATGTGTTATGTGTGAAATTCTAATGCTTGTGAGGAGAGTCGTATTAGTTATACTTGCTACATTATATTGTGAAGTTATCAGGAAGGGTTTTATTTTATTTTTTTCCACCATGAAGCCTACCTTCATCGATGATTCAATTGGTATGTCTCTTGTGTTGTGCAAATTTAAATTAATGTCTCACATTGGAACAAGTTACATTGGGTTATGGGAAGAGAGTAATGGAGGGTGTTGTTATTAGAGTTGCCCTATAGCAAACACAACATCCCCCAACAACTCAACATGTGTTAAATTCACGAAGACGTCATCCAATGGAGTATGGAAAAGTGATAATCCCATGGATTTTTCATTCTCGTTGCTTATAATGTAGTTTTTTCTTGTGCTTTTCGTCACAAGAGCATTGGCTTTATTGTTGAAGCCCTTGAGGTAGCCTCGCACCATAAAAAAAATTAATGATAGGCTTCTTCTTGGACCATCGGCTCTAGGGCAGAGTGAAGCTTACTTGAATAGAATGTCCCCCCAAAGAAGAACTCTTGTTTTTGAATATGTTGGAAAGATTGAGCTTATTTTCTTTCTATTTTTGGTTGGGATGGAACTAGATTTCCAAACAATCAAGAAAACTGGAAGGAATACATTAACAATTCCAGCAACTGGAATTAAATTACCATCTGGGATTGGGATTTGGATTACTTATGTTTTAAGGGCAATGATTTCTACGGATGTGGGCTATGGAAAATTCCTTGTCTTCATGGGTGTATCTTTGTTATCACTATGTTCCTTGTGGTTGCTAGGATACTTGCAGAACTCAAGCTTCTCATAATAGATGTGAGGAATATGGTTATGTCTGCAGTTGTTATCTAGTTTCCTATATTCTCCTGGCCCTTACTATTTCTCTTTAAAACTCAGGCAAGAGCCTGGTCATAAAAATCTATCTTCTTCTTTATGGAATAACATTTGTGGTTTTCATGATTGTCATAGTGAAACACGCGATGACCTGGATTGGTAATCTTTCACCTGACAATGAACCAGTGAGTGATACGTATGTTTGTCTTACTCTTGTTGGAGTCCTAACAGCTAGAGTTGTGACCGATGTAATAGGGATTCGTGCAATCTTTGGAGCTTTTTCGTTTGGATTGACAATTCCAAAAGATGGCCCATTCGTAAGGATGTTGATTGAAAAGATTGAATACTTTGTATCAACCTTGTTGCTACCACTTTACTTTGCCTCTAGTGGTTTGAAGACCAATGTTGCAACTATTCATGGATTGATATCTTGGGGTTTGCTTGTCTTTGTGATTACTACTACTTGTGCTGGAAAGATTCTGGGATCAAAATATTGAATGTATTGAGCCTAGATAAATCAATGTTGGTAAAGTTATTTTGTTAGAATTCATGGCTCTAACAAATGATATGTTAAGCATGGATTTACAAGACTTAATCGAAAAAGACAAAGATGCCTAAGATCTGAGCAATTTCAGAAGATGAAGTAAAGGAGAAGCAATAGAGATTAAAGGATGATGGATAACAAAGTGAAAGTTTGTGTGAGTTTGTGGAATAGAATCATGATGATGGTGTATTATGTGTCACATACATTTATTAGTAAGCAAGTCTAGGATGTTTTGTAGTGGTATTTGTAAAGTATGTACCTGGTAACTCCAAGAGTTGGAGTGTGTAATGTAAGCCTGATGAGACATGTGGCCCCCATAAAGTTCGTGGTTATATTAAAACCAATTTGGAAGTGCACATTTGTGGTAAGTCAAAAACCACTTTGCAGTGTAGGTTTGTGGTAAGCCAGAAATCACTTGTGAGAGTGAAGTGGATAGGGATTCCTTTAGGAATGGTTTAGGTCCTACTGACAAAACCTTGGGAATGGTTTAGGATAAGTCGATAAACCCCAGAGCATGGTTATGGGTAATTCGAGGAAACCCATGATGACGATGATGGCGAGGGATTTGCAGGTACAGGTACAGGTATGCAAATATTGGTTGACTGAACCATGTACACGAAGGACATCCTAATGGATTGGAGGTTGTAGCATGCATTCCAGTAGATGGTTGTTCCTTTATATGGACATCGAAATATTTTTTTCGATCATGTATGTAAACAACATGACCATAGTTAGACTTTTTCTGACTAATATTAAGACAAGTAGTCATTAAAGGGGGGACTTAGAAAATATAATTCTTACATGTCTTTGGTGTACTAATCAATTCTAGAATGAGTCTATTTCTATTAGTTGGAGTTTTTTTAGGTCTAGTTGGTTGAGAGATTCTCTCCAACTAGTTAGCTTCCTAGGTTTGTCTGTGGTTGAGATATTCACTCAACCAAGAGATTGTATGCCCAAGATAGACTAGCTATCTCGAGTGTTATAGACATATTTGGGCACATCAACCCCAAACTTGTATGTCAATGTGTTATAGCACTTTTTAGTTTGTATGCGAAAGTATGATTTAGGGAAATTCACTAGTGTGTGATCTTTTCTCTCTTTTTAAAAGCACTATTATCTTCCTTCCCTAGTAGCTAGGATTTTCATTGCTCAAAATAAACAAAGATTGTTTATCATTGTAGATTGCATCTTAGGAATTTCAGATTATCATCATGCGGTGAACCATTGAAAGGAAAACTCTAAACAAGATCAACTTTAAAATGAATTTCAATGAATCTAACAACGCTTTGGAGCTTAACGCAACATATATAGAGGTTTACGCTAGAGACGTGTTCCGGTGTTGTTAAAACTAGTAGCTATCGTTTTCATTGAAGGTTGGGTGATTCCTCCTCCTTGATACGACAAGTGCTAGCACGGATTTTTGCTCCCCGTACCATCGCGTATATATTGGGAGACCAAAATAGGCTTAAATCCTTTATCCATAGGAAGCCGAGTCTGTCGCCTTATTGATCGCAATGCACTGAACATAGCATTCGGGAAGATCGACTGTCGTACATAAGTCCTTGGTAATTTCTCTTTATTTTATCACCAAGGTGTATATTGCAGTTTTGCGATTGGTTTAGTAATTCCTCTGTCTAGATTTTCTGGAGTAGTCACTTTCATTCCTTTTCGACTCTTTAAAAGAAAAGGTCCATTTGATCACTTGTCCTTTCAGGCTCATTAAAAATCGAAGGAGACTAGAGTCATCTTTATCTTTTTCTCGACTCTTAAAAACTAAGAAAGCAAAGTTGTGTCAAAGCATCTTTAAAACTAATTGAATTCGGAAAAACATCATTTTCCCCTTAATTTTGAGTTGATCAAGTAATCCGCAATCGTGGAAGAAAGTCAATCAAAACCCCGTCATTCACAGAGACTAGCAAGTCAACCGTCCTTGCCTCCGGAAGCAAAGCCAATCCAGGAAAACGGTCTCGTTTAACTGAGTCCAATTCATCTGGTTTATTTGAAACTTTTGTTTCAACATCATCAGAGACTTTGGTTACTCTGATTATTTCGGGTACATCCGCCTTTAGAGAAGAAATTCCGCGGTTACAAGAGGACATTAGAACTGATCCTAGTGTAATGGTAAACACTTCTATACCTGAAACAAATCCCTCTAGAGTTGATCCAGAACCCAACTCATTTCAAACCAAGGCTACATTTGAACCATTGGTTGTTCAAAAACCTCCCTTTGAGACTGAATTTCATCTACTTGAACATCTGGACGTTGAGTTTCAGAATTCAGAAGGTGTCACCCCTCCAGTATCTGTCACTACAGAAGCTATAACTTCTTCAGCTCAAGAAATATTTTACGGACCGGATGGTCTACCTCTTCCACCTGGTATGATTGATATAGAGGAGATAGTAGAGGATCCCCCATCTAGTACCTCGTTACATTTTGGAACTAGGATTCATTTGTGTCCTTCTACTCCTGAGTTTAGTTCTTTTAATCCTCCTTCATCGCAAGTTCTTGTCAAATCGCTTGGAGATCTTTTGGATAGAATTAACATGTATGAACAACCATCAACATCTAAGAATGTGTTATCTGATGCAGTTGTGGCGGAACCTTCTGCTGCTATTCCTGCAATGTTTTCTGGTCCACCTGAGTCATATTTGTACAGTGCACCATCTGTTCCAGCTGGTTATCAATCACTAGCTGGAGTCCACTTAGGGGCTACTTCAGCACCATGGTCTACTCCTATTTATTCATCTAGAGTCCCATCTGGTATTTATTATGTAGAAACTCAACAATTTGATCCTGCACGCCAGTATCAATTTGGGCAAACTAGTCTTCAAAGACCGATATATCCTTTAAACACTGGACTGCCGCCATATGGAGGGCAGTATGCCTTTTCACTATTTCCTCTTGGGGAACAACCATATGAGAGTTTCCAACAAAATTCAAGTCAAACTGGAATTACATCTAGTGGTTGGATACCAACACTGCTAGAACAACCAAGGGTTGTATATCCAACGCAACTGATCCAACCTGTGTCGAATATTCCCACTACACCTGCTATTATGACTGTGTCGCAAGCACAAGCACAACCTATTGTGTCTCAACCTCAACCTGCTCCTTCTTCCTCGCAACCTCAAGTTTCGAGGTAGAAGACTCAAGTCTCTCAGGTTGTGATGCAACAACCACTTGTCTCTACGGCTCAATCACAACCTCAGGTTAGTGCTTCTTTATCTGGAATGACTCAGGCACAAATGGGTATTGTCAATCCACAACTTGGTCAATTATCTAGTATTGGGCAACAACGAATGGTCCAACAACCGTGGCTGGCACAATACAAACAACCGAAATTCTAGCAAACCCAACCTCAGTTTGCGCTTGGTTTACAAGCTCAGACTGGATTTGGTCAGTATCAAGACTACCGAGGACCTGAGCAACAAGGCTTTGTAGGTTATGGATAGCCACATTTTCAAAACGGTTATCAACAACCACACCATACTAGTTATATCCAACAACCTTATCAAAGTTAATAGCAACAGATACATTACGCTAGTATGCAAAGACCTACTACTTAGGTGATTCCATCTTATCCTGGGTATGCTCCACCAAACTTGAATCAACAGTTGCCTTTTGTAGCAACCCTAGAATTACCAGATTTGAACCGGCTGAGGAATGATCTAGTTGCATATGCCCCTTGGTGGCTGGTGATTGCTCATAAATTCCCCTCTGATATTCCTAAGTTCAATGGAAATCCAGGTGAATATCCATCAAATCACGTAATGAATTTTCATTTTTGGTGCTCATCTAACACCCTGAATGATGATCCGATTAGACTTCACCTTTTTCAGAGAATGCTTACTCTTCCAGTAATGAAATGGTATATTGAATTTCCTAGAGCTTCATTTGATAACTTCAGCATCCTTGCCACTACTTTTCTAACCCATTTTCAGTTACCCATCAGGTACAAAACAGGAACAGAAATCCTTACCAATTTTAAACAGAACACTTCCACTCAAAAATCTGATCATATTCATCAGTGGCGGCGTTGTCATCGAATGGTAAAGATGTATGTTCCTGATCAGCTTTTAGCTGAGTGGTTTATTGAGTCCTTATTGCCATCTATCATTGAGGACATGGCGAAAGGAGGAGTTGTCACTAAAGAGTAAGTCATTGCTCATGCCTAATATTTAGACTTGATCTATACTCAGTTTGGCACACTCTACGACAAAATTCCTGACACTCCTAGACCAGCTTTTTCCGTTCCACCTCCTCCTAAATCGAATAGGGACTCTCATGCCAGTGACAGTGTGATTGGTGCCTCAAGCACGCAAACCGCAAGAGGTCCATCTGGTCAAGCTCTTGCTGTTTCTAGTCAGAATGCAAATGACAAACCTCTTGCCTCAGAGATTAATGTCGTGTCATCTGACAAAGGAAAAAATCCAAAGCAACCAGGGGGCAAGAAGAAAGGGAAAAATAACAAGAAGAAACAGGAGAATTCCACTCCTGAAAAATCATCTAAAAACCATACTATGGCAAATAAACCTCCTCGTTATCCATGTTTGATTTGTAACGAGGAGCATTTTATGAGAGATTGTCCACATCGATCTGAGGTTTCAAAACTTTTGAAGGTTTCGAATACCTCAGCAGTGTTGACAGATCCGTTTCCAAACCCATAAACTAATCTGGTTGCTATCGATAATGCTTCCACATCCCAAGTTCTTATGTTATCCATCGCAAACAAGAAAAGTGATGTTTTGATATCAAAAAGGAATAAATATTATGGGAATCCATCGTCGTCGAACAACCAAGCTACTAATCAACCTAGTGGTTCGACAACAACTTCGCAGAAGTTGTTCCAACCATTATTCCTGAATTAACTATAAAGCCGCCAAAGGGAGTCGTACATAAATCGACATTTAATCCTCGTGCTGGAGCTGCTCAGAATTATAATATAGTGGAAGATCTAGCTCAATCACCAACCGCTATGTTAACATTTGAGGTATTGCAAAATTGTCCCTCCAAACAGCAGGCTTTATTATCAACAATAGGTGGGATTGATCCTACGGATTCCAATCTTGTGGCCTTTAATAATAAAGGATATACACCTCAGTTACCAGCCCAACTCACTTTCCTTATACAGGTAAAAGCCCTCAATAAAAATGTTCATCGAACCATCATTGATGATGGGGCATCTACCTGTATTATGTCAATGAGTTGCTGGAAAACTCTTGGTTCACCACCCTTGTCACGATCACCAACAACATTAAAAGCATTCGATGGATGAACGTACACCTCATATGGGATTTTAAGTAGCCTGCAAGTTGAACTAGGAGCGCAAGATAGTAGAGATTGAAGTCAAATTCATTGATGGAAACCTTGATTACAATATTTTACTAGGAAGGCCCTAGATTTATGCTATGGTTGCCATTGTGTCTACATATTTTAGAAAGATTGCATTTCCCTTCCAAGGTGGAATCACAATCGTTGACCAACTAGCCTTTTTTGCTAACAGTTCACAAGCTACTGGAAGCATTCCATTGATCCATGGAAGTTCACAATCGCTTCAAAATGTTGGAGTAGGTCTCCTAAAAGACCCTTCCTTAATGGGTACTTTTTCCCTCCCGTCTCCATCTGGTTTCGCGGAAGTGGCCACAGTGGAAACTTGTCATATGATCTCTTCTACATCATCTAAGTTTAAGAAGAGTTCCGACCATTTTGATAGTGAGGATCATCGCGAGGTGTTACCACCAAGCCCCATCGAATCTTTGTAGCAATCAATTTTCTGGGCTTGGGCGGCAAACCCAAATCAGCACTCGACGAGTGTTTGGGTAGATAGGTCTTTAGAATATGGTACCCCTTTTGATCCTTTGTCTCGTATACATTCTATAGACGAAGGAATGATCCAATCAATGATGATAGGAGAGAAGCCGTGGGAATATTACCACCATCATTCCCACTTTCGAGATGACAATGTAGATTATTCAAATGACCTCAATCATCCTTCAATTGTTGATTTTTTAGTTAATTCGGTAAATGCAGTAGATTCCAAGAGAAATCTATCCAACATTGAAGAAACTATCACCATTAATATTTCGACCAAACCTAATGTTGTAGAGAATATTCACGTTGGAAAATCTTGTTCTCCATTAGAACTAGAAATTTACTGCGCTCTTTTTTGAAAATTTAGAGATGTCTTTGTATGGTCATATTAAGAAATGCCAGGCATTGACTCGAGAATTGTTGAACATGAAATCAAGATGTATCCAGATTTCAAACCAGTACAAAAATGTCTTCAACCTGTTCATCCAAAGAAATCCATTTCCATTAAAGCGGAGGTTGAAAAACTTTTTCATGTTGGCTTCATTTACCTTGTTCCTCTCATTGATTGGGTATCAAATATTGTCCTTGTGATGAAAAAACAAGGAACGATTAGAGTGTGCATCGATTATAGGGATGTAAATCAAGCGTGTCCAAAGGAAAACTATCCTACACCATTTATCGACCAAATAATTGATAAATGTGCCAGATACGAAATCTTTTCATTCATGGATGGATTTTTTGGATACAATCAAATCAATATCCGCCCACAGGACCAGTCAAAAACTAGATTTATATGTCCATGGGGCACATTCGCATATCATAAATTACCTTTCGCTTTGAATAATGCAGGGGAAAATTTTCAGAGGGAAATGAATTATGCCTTCCATGACATCAAACACATTGTTCAACCATATCTCGACGATCTGCCTGCTCATTCGCGAAAACGAACTGATCATCTGCAGCATTTGTAAGCCATATTTCTACGTTGTTGGCACTACAAGATACGAATCAATCCACACAAATGTGTGTTTTGTGTTGGTTCTAGTCGATTTCTTGGTTTTGTAGTTTCTAAGGACGGAATTTGACTCAACACATTTAAGGTTCGAGCAATCCTTGACATGCCTCCACATTAAAATTTGCTTTAGATTCAGAGACTCCAAGGGAAAGTGAACTTTCTGAGGAGGTTCATTCCACATTATGTTGAGCTCGCTAAAGGTTATACACATCTTTTGAAGCAAGGGGTACCCTTCCATTGGGATTAGGTTGTGCAAGCTTCCTTTGATGCTTTAAAAGATTCCTTGATAAAAGCATCATTAATGTATGCTCCTAACTATCAAAAAGACTTCAACCTATATCTTGCCACTGTGGATACAACCATCGGTATGGTTTTAGTGCAAGAAGATAATGGAATTGAACATCCTATATATTATTTAAGTTGTAATCTTAATGATACAGAAAGAAAGTACTCTTATGTTGACAAGTTGGCTTTAGCAACCGTTCAAGCAGTACAGAGATTTCGACACTATGTACTCCTTCACAAAACTACCATTGTATCAGATTGCAACCCTATGACCTACATTCTGTCACGTCAATTGCTGGGGGGAAAATATTCCAAATGGAAAGCCATTTTGTAGGAGTTTGATATGGAATTCACCAAATCCAAATCAAAGAAATATCTCGTCTTTGCAGAGTTACTTTGTGACCTTCCCTCGTCATCCAACGATTTAACATCCCAAGCATCAATCATGGATGAGACTCTGTTTTTGATATTGTCAAGCGATCTGCGGTATGGGGATATAGTGGTCTATCTCTAGAGCCAAACTTTTAGGCCTAACTCCTCTTTCTCTGAACAGCGACGTACTCGATACCAAGCCAAAGACTATCTGATCATTGGTGATACACTTTACCTTCATGGTGTCGATACAGTTTTACGAAGGTGCCTCATGCATGTGGAGGCCGAAAAAGTTTTGAAGGATTATCATTTAGGTGCTTGTGGGGGGCATCTATTTGGTTACACTACTACAAAGAAATCTTATGAGCTGGTTACTTCTAGCCCACCATATTCAAAGATTGCATAATTGCAGTCAGAAGTTGCCATGCTTGTCAGATTTTTGATAACAAAACCAGATTACCACCTGCACCACTGCATCCAGTCATTGTTGTTGGCCCATTCGCTAAATGGGGCATTAATTTCATGACATGTAACCCCACCTCGGCCAGGGGGCATGGGTCTATTATAGTTGTTGTCGACTATTTTACAAAATGGGTTGAGGTGATGCCTACATTGAACAACAACGATGAAACGACTGCTCTTTTCTTTTTCAATCATGTAGTTTCTAGATTTGGTGTACCACAGGCTATAGTCACAGATCATGAGTCGCATTTTCGCAATCACATGATGATTCAATTAACTGCCAAATTAGGCTCGTCTCATGATAGTTCTACTCCATATTATCCGCAGGCTAATGGACAAGTTGGGGCAATCAACAAAGTCCTTAAGCGCATGTTGTAGAGAATGATTGGAGTCCATAAACAGAATTGGCATTTAATCCTGTACTCAACTTTGTGGGCATATAGGACTTTGGTGAGAAATGCGACCGGATTTACGCCCTTTCAATTGGTGTATGGTTTGGAAGAAATCTTACCCATTCAGTGTGAAATCTCATCCCTCAAGCTTGCAATCGATCTGCTTCCCAAAAATTTCTAAGAAGAGCCTTGTTGGCTAATGAAGCACACAAGAAAAGCATCAAGGCGCAATATGACAAAAATGTCAAGCCTCGTGTCTTCTCAGAAGGTGACCTGGTCTTGCTTTACAATCAAGACTCTGACAAATTAGGAGCAGGTAAATTTGAACCATTATGGATGGGCCCTTACATTGTTAAATGAGTATTGACAAAAGGAGCCTACGAGCTAGTCGATTATGATGGGATTCCATTGTCGCAGCCCCGAAACGGGTTGTATCTTAAATGTTACTATGCTTGATTAAGTGTAGTAAACTCATTCTACATATGCTTTTATTGCATTTTTGAGTGTTTTCTTTTAGAGTTGTCATTTTGGTTAGGTAATCCACTTCACGTTTTTTGCAGATGTCAGAATTTTTGGAACCATTTGTTGGGTATGACAATAGAGCTAGTCATAGTACACAGAACCTATCTTCTGCAGCCTGGACCATTTTCACTCCAAACAATGAGTTAGTGAGTTTCAGGGGGATATGTATTGGTCAATCGATGAACAACATCGTTGAGTATAGCACGTTGATTGAACTTCTCTCTAATGCCGTTTCACATGGCATACCTTGACTCATTGTCATGATAGATTCACAACTCGTCATTCTACAACTCACTGGCATTTATTCCATACAGAACCTAGCTATTTATCGCATGTTCCTAAGAGTTAGGATTATGGAAAGACATTTTGATTCCATTCAATATTAACGCATTTCCAGAAACTTAAACACATTGACTGATTCATTAGCAAACTGTATGTTAAATACGCATTTACAGCATCTGTAAAGAAAGCATTTCACATCAACATTTGCAGTAGGATTCATCACTTAGCCAAAATAAAACTCCAAAAATCAAAAGTAGATAGTTGTTTATAGTTTTTACAAAATGTTTTGTGTCCAAGACAAAATTGGTCATCTTACCAAGAAACTCAAAATGAATGCAGAAAAACATCCTAAACTAGTGATGTTGGTGATAACATGTCACCACCTATGCTATCATGGCAGGAGCCTAGTCCAACAACTCGGTACACCAGTAGTATGGCATTGTAACCTCAAAGGTAACTCATCGGTCTTGACATCGTAATGCCGAGAGTGAGGCCGTCGATCTGATCCTGCAGCACTGCCAGGGTATCCGATATGTCTAGATCCCGAAGGACAGCCCTCCCTACAACCTCACCTGCTTGAGCGTCAGCTGCTACCCGTGGGCGTGCCACTAGATGCACTGGTCCAATATCTGCATAGACATATGAGTTTTATTAGTCTTGGTAACATAAAAAACATAAAAACATTATAAAACTGAAATAACAAAGATGTGGTCGAATCATTTTACCTATAGCACTCCACTGCTCACCAGCTGGTAAAGCCAAATCCGGATTGCCTCAGAAATCCATCCCGAAATATGGATACTCTACAAATACCATCTCTTGGAGGTTGAACCACTCGAAAAAGGAATCTGAGAAGGAGATCTATGACTGGCCAACATGTCTAGCCATAAGGTCCACCCATCTCTGCATCCGTGGTTCCCTCGGTGCTGGCAATCCCAGTGAAATGTTTTGAGGCTGCATCAGTGGAATTCTTTCCAAAGAAAAAGCAGTCAATATGGATCCATAACCAAAATTCTTGGTTCTTCCATTCTTTACTTTGGACAATTTTTCTATTATGACAAGAAGTATCGCCTCACACCAATTGAAAACCTTCAGTTCTAGGAATTCTAAGGAATACTGCATGTAAGATCTGTTTGCTAAATGTAAGGCCACGGTGCCAGCCAATCTAGAAAAGGTAAATAAAATGATCCTCAAAGGTCAATCAGTGACATCCCGAATATTAATCTTACCATCTCTACTGGGCAGAGATCCATCCCTGTAGAACTGACGAATACAATCTTTCACAGATTCGCCCCCACGAGAAAATCCTGATAGTGAAAGAGGGGCACCACGCCTCGACAATCCCTTCAGAAAATAAATATCCTCGACCATGAAAGGAATAGATTTACCTCTAATGTGGAATACATAGTCAATAGGATCCCAATCATTGAGAAAATACTGCAACAAACTGATCTGTTGTCTCATGCTAGATATGCAGAAGAACTTTAGTAAACCACAGTTTCTTAATGCAGCCATTGTGCCTTGGTCATGTAAAGAAATCATATCCTCCTCTTCATGTTCTCGTTCATGCCATGTGACAACCATCTTGATCCAACAAATATCTAAAATGAAAACAAAAGATGAGTTAGGATCCAAATTTGAGCAAAGATAAGTAAACATTTCATGAAAAAACACTGTATAAAATTACCTTTCTATTCCCGTCGCACCCTGCCTTTGAGCAAGGAGAGATGCATATTGTTTGGCCTGTTGGTAGCTCAATATGCATCTCACCTTTCGATACAGGCTAGGTGCGATGATTGGGGAACGAAATCTTTATACCCCAGTGGCCCAGAAAAGTTGAAAAGTTAGCTCATAATAAAAAAAAAGATGGAATGAAAATGAAGAGCTCAAGGATAGCTCCTACCTGGTCCTCATGGCATAGAGAATGGTCCATAGGATCTCTCGAAATCGACTAGTGAAATTTGAGGGGGGGAAACTGCTCCCGAGCTCCAAAATCCCAAATTTGAAATGAAATGATGAAAGTGAAAGGTAAAACTACTTTTTATGTTTACTATTCATGTATTTCAAATAAAATGATAGTTTTAGTTCATTTTTCATCCATATATATGTATTTCTAATAAATTTGATGGAGTTTTGAGCAGGTTGAATGACTGATGAAAGAATAAGATGTGCTAAACAATGAATTAAACATCTTTGACCATCAAGCATAGTTCCCCATGGTTCAATCTTGTCTAAAAATGAATCCATTTACTACTAATTATCTTCTGTGATTGCATTCTATCAGCCTTTTGAACCTTGGTTGTGTACATCCCATCACCACCATCCCTTTGGCCGATCATATGCTCTCACTTGGTTGTTTTACCCTTTTTGAGGAATAGTTGCCATGAGTGGTCTTATTAGCCAGCCTCTTCACATAAATCAACATGTTTTGAGAAGTTTCAACATTACTGGAACTAATTGCTACCCCTAGACACCACTCGTTCCTCAAAATAGAGACCTCTTTAAACCCTTTTCAGACTCGTTAAACATGAAAAGATCGTCAAGTGCTTGTCTTTTTCAACACGTTAAAGTGATTGGAAAAATCATCCCTCCTGTATTGTTTTATCCTTTTTCAGACCTGAGGGATTATTTTACGAAGAAGAACTTATGGATTTTTCTTTTCATCCCTTTTCAAACTCTCTAAACATGAAAAGGACCGAGTTTTCCTTGCCGTTAAACTCGCTAAAAAAATAGTGACAAGCTTGTCCATCTGGACGAGACCGAGTTTCACTATCGCTAGACTCGTTAAAACATAGCGACAGGTTTGCCCGAAGGGCAAATTATAGAACAAGCATATGTTATCCTCCTCAAGCTTGACAAAAATAAAGAGGTACTGGTTAGCAATGACTGGAGAACAAAGGAAAAAACTTGAAGAATTTATGGTAGCAAGTCGCTCTTGAACATGACACTTTCACTTTATCACCATTATTGAGTTGGGTTGGGTTATTTCGTTCATTGGTCATCTCACCATTGGTCTTTCATACCATCCATATTTTGGGGTTAATGCTACCAATTCATCTCAGTGTCACCGACATGTTCAAGAGAAGTCATTCAGTTGAGAAACCACAATCCAGTGAATGTCTCATCCACTGCAATACCTCCAACCTTCATTTTTTCATGACCACCATTCTTAAACCTTGTGTCGTTAGTCCATTTTCACCTCCAGAAATCATTTGCTTCATTTCGTGTTGTAGATGTGGGATACATCAAGGCGCTCCTATGATGAGTCACTTCTTGTCGACATCAACTCATTATCCAAGAAGTTGACTTAGAAACAACCCTTTCAGTGCTTTGAAGCTTGCATATATCAATGGCAAGTTTCTCACTTCCGGCGACAGGTTGACATCAATGGCCTTCGACCGAAATATTTTGCGTGGTGTTCGACATTGGATCATATATTCACACCACATGAATTGTACTGTAGTACCTTGAGGGTCATTATCATTATCAGTGATTCCTCTCGCATCTGTTAACAACTCACATTATTGGCTGGTAATCAGGCGATGTCTTTCCATGTTCGACTTCAGAACATCTCTTCACATGGATTGACTTGTACATCGAGCAAATATTGAACAAGTTTGAAGACCCCAGATCTAGTTCCATCCATCCAAGCTATGATATATTCAGGGACATAAAAACATCAAATGTACAAAGGCTCTACACAGATGGTCATCCTAACCATGGATGATGACTGTATATCTGAGGAATCACCAGTCTGTATTTGCAGATGACTATCTGATCTATGTACATGAAATGAATTTATAATTCTAAGCATGGGAATGCCTCCCTCAGCTAGATCATGAAATTATATTATGATGATGTATTGTATTGTAACTTATGCAGGTCACCTTCCAGTTTGAAACTTCGGATCCTCATGATAAAGCATTTCACCCGACATCAATATTTACGACTTCATGCTTTAGGGGGCAACTGTTATAGACATGTTTGGGCACATCAACCCCAAACTTGTATGTCGATGTATTAGGGCTCGTCAACCCCTAAAAGAGTTGTTTCATACCCTAAAAGAACACAGTCATCTAAATACATCATTCCCCAAAAGTTTCATCTGAGAAACCATCCTAAAATTGCCTAAATTGAACCATACTGACTGCTCCACTGGCAAAGTGCAATTCATACTCAGTGCTACACTGCCAGGGTTCGATGCATACTTTTTGGGCCTTCTATAGGGTGCGATGGGCGAGGATGGAAAAATGTCCGAGACAGTTTGCTAGGTGGTTGCTCATGGAATCTTCTAGAAACTTCTCCTATGCCACTTGCCTCTCTAAATTCGCCCAAGGATGAGAAAGGGATCTAAGAAATCTCCAAATGGAACCAATTGTAACAAGTGGAATGACACTAATCAAACCCCATGGATGACTCACACCCTTGTGCACATCTACAAATGGATCCCTCATCTAAGAGATCTGGAGGCTGGAATATTGTGAATTGCAAGGAAGTGCTGATAGTTTGTAATTGAGGAAAGAGCATTGTATTGTTGGTGTGTTCTTGCTATTTCATGAGGTGAAGATGGATTGAAGATGGGAGGATGATACTGGATCAGACAACTGGGTTGTAATTCTCGTTTCTATTAATAAAACTCTTCAAGTTTTCTTCCATATGATTGTGCAATTGTGAATGTTATCATTTGTGAATGCTATCATTCGTTCATTATATATTTGATTCTGTAATGTTTATGCTGTAATCGATCATAATGCTTTGAGATTTCTTTGTTGCGGTACTTGTGTAGGTACTCTCCAAGCGTGTTAAGTACGGGGAAGAGTTGTAGGATCTGTCAAAGGGGGGAGAGAGTAAGCAAGGGATTAAGTGGAAGTTCTAGGTTGGTTCCATTATATTTCTCTTATATGTTACATATAGAAGAAATCATTGGATTGCTTTAAACTATTGTTTCTAGGGTAGCTGCCAAACCTAGAGGGCTAGCATTCTATAGGAATATTAGTTTTCCCAGAAACATTGAGACATAGCCTGATATACTTATATAGTATTATTATTTTGATGTGAATACAATTTTAAGTGCATTTAGAAAATATTTGTAGTCGTTGTTAAAATGTTTGAGAACCAAGTTCAACATTTCTTTGTTGTTGTCGTGATGGCACCTCACATCTAAAGGTATGCTCCACCATTCATATGGTTACTTTTCCTGATCGCCTTCTACCAATTCAATTATAAACATCAATTCTTAAATTACCACCATCTGTAAAGATGTATTAAATGTTCCTTCCATTCTGGACTCTTGAACCCATGGATATATGTGCTTGTGTTTCCCAATATTGTTAATTTTGTTTGCAAAAACTATGGATCATTTCTTGTACTCATAATAGTTGTTATGGCCATGTTGCAGGTAATAAAAACAGGCTCAGCATCGTATTAAATAATGACAACAAATAATGTTAGTGATGTAATTATCCGAGTAAATTTAGTTTTACCATTCAAAAAATTGTGTAACTCTAGGGTGTTATGTAACAAGGTCTTTGTGTTAAAATTGTGATTTCCCAAGAGGCTTGATGTAACTTGGAGATTCATTCTTTACTTTGGAGCAATAATAATTCCAATCCCTTGCCTCGTGGAGGTTTCCTTGACACACTATCAGGATTTTACCACGTAAATACTTTGTGTGTTCTTGTTTTGTGATTTAGTTTCTTTCTTGTGATTTTCTTCCTTATTTAAATGTTAACAGGTTGAAAAGAAACAAGTGGTATTAGAGAAGTGTCTTTGTTAAGTTTGTTTTTCATCAAAGGTCAGAGAGGAATTGTATCCCATGAGGTATAGCCACCATTTTTTCTATTTATTGTTAAATACTATGGAGGCCATCCTTTGGGACTACTTCAAGTGATATGTTAAAGTCGTGGATAGTGTGATAATGTAGGATCGAAACACCAACTGGGACAGATTGCAGCTTTGGCTTTGTGGTCTCCATGGATCCCAATGTTGCTAAGTAAGCTCCTAGAGAAGAAACAGACCCATATGGAGCCATAAAGGGAGCAAGGGAACCACCATTAGATTCTGAAACACATCTGGAGACCGAAAGGGAGCAGAGGAACCACCGTTGAAGCACATCATTGGAATTTAGAGCTGAAGAGTGAACGTGATTCTGGCCAGAGCCATTGAGTGTGCAGTTGAATTATGGAATGAGAGTTAATTAGGACACTAGCACTATGATCATTTGTTAGATTGTAACCAAGAAGGTTCTACCATATTATGGAAAAGGAACCTAGAATCAACATTTGAATCTACCTTGGAACTGGGTGTTTTAGCCTAAAAAAGAGTGAATGGAATTTGCTTCAAGGGTGTTTCCATATTGTGATAGATCAACAACTAGTTCACAAGGATATCCATAGTACAACAACACAACGAAACCCTTGATTCTTTACGTAGAGGTGGTTGTTGACATAGAAAGAACAAGTATTTTTATTTAATACTGATTGGAAAAATCTTGAAGAATTGTTGAGATTGAAGTAGGGTGTTGTAAAAAAAAAAAATACCTGGAAATTTGTAAAAGAGAAGAAGAATTTTCTAAGAAGAAACCCTTAATTAAATTTTAAAGTAGAAAAAAGGGATAAAACCTAGTTGAAAGCAAACAAAAAACTCTAGCATAATTTTTTTGAAGGAACCCAGTCATTAATAAGGGAATTTTTATTTCATTTGATGGAGCCTGTGTAGGAAGAAATGGAAAAAAAAAAAATGAGTAATGCTAAGTTTGAGGTGGAGAAGTTCACCGGTAAGAACATTTTTCATTATGGAAATTGAAGCTATGAGTTTTACTCATGCAACAAGGGTTGCACAAATATTAGATGGGGTTAGGAAGAAACCAGCTGGCATGACAAATTTGGATTGGGAGGACTTGGATTCCTGAGCTCTTGGTACCATCAAGTTGTTCCTGGCAGATGAATTTATCTTTAACATTGTCGAAGAAACCTCAGTAGCAGATTTGTGGGGGAAGTCAGAAACACTGTATATGATCAAATATTTAACCAATATAATTTATTTGAAGAGGCAACTATATAGCCTTCAGATGAAAGAGGGTAATAAAATTGCAAAACACTTAAATGTATTTAATACACTTATTTTACAGTTGTCAGATAATATGGATGTTAAATTTGAAGAAGAAGATAAAGTTCATAGAAAATTTTAGGGGCGAAGGTTCGCCCTTTGGTGAAATTAACGGGTTTTAAATTTTTAGTGGGCGAATATTTTGTATCATAGTACATTTTTACAAATCACCTCAAATAGCCCACCTTATTTTAAGGGAGAGGGTAAAAAAGGTAAATTTAGCCCTTGAAATTAGGAGTTACAACCTTCCATTCGCCCATTTTCAAGAATAGGTTTTATTTAAGTGAATCCTATGGGCCAAAGGCCCAAATACCATATTTATAAAAGAGGTATGGTAAATTAATAAAAATATAAATAAATGAGAGGTATGGTAAATAAATAAAACATTTTTTATATTTACTCCATAAGTCACCTTATATACATGCAAGGGTGTAAACAATAAAAATATAAGTAAAGTGGAGGTATGGTAAATAAATAAAACGTCTTTTTATACTTACTCAAAAGGTATGGTAAATAAATAAAAATATAAATAAACTAGACGCATGGTAAATAAATAAAACCTCTTTTTATATTTAGTCCATAACCCTCGTTCTATTTATGAAGGCTCAAGAAAGAGGTTTTATTTAAGTGAATCCTATGGGTCAAATACCATATTTATAAAAGAGGTATGGTAAATTAATAAAAATATAAATAAACAAGAGGTATGGTAAACAAATAAAACATTTTTTTATATTTACTCCATAAGTCACCTTATATTTACGAACACTCAAAAAATGCGTTATATTTAGGTGAAACCTATGGGCAAAATACTATGGGACAAATACCATGGACTAGATTGTTATTAATACCATGCAAAAAAACATTATTAACCCTAATATTATTATTAATAAAAATAAAAATGGCACATGGTATTGACCCATGGTATTCACCTGGAATGTAGCCTATTTAAATGGGGGAATTAAACCAACATAGATCCATCTTTACTTTGGATCTACTAACCCCCGAGAGGTATAAAATATCGTGATATGCAAACTAGCATAGAGTGAAAAAATATTTGATCCGATCAAGAGTAAAAATGGATGTTGTAATTTAATGTATGTCAAACATTTTAGCTTGGTTAAAACAAAAAATAAAATAAAAATAAACTATTGATTTTATTAATTTTTATAAATTACTAATAGTAATTTTTAAGCTCCAGGTTTATGATAACCCATGGTATTGACCCATGGTAATACCATGGTATTCATGTGAGAATAGACTATTTAAAGGGGAAATTCTATCATCTTAGGTCCATCTTAATTCTGGGTCTACCAAGTGCTCAGAGGGATAAATAGATTTCACCCCCCTAAGAGTGGTAGATGTGGAGTTAAGATGGATATAGGTTGGTTTTTATGATAATGAAGATATTAAATAGACTTAGGAGATTATATTGTAAAAACATCTTAAGGTGAATGGTTAAAGCATAGACATTGGACAAGTATATTTGTATACTTTTGTTTTAAATTGAAACAAATCCAGGGCTAAAAGGAATGGATTGATTGCACTAGTCATCCTTCTATAACTTTCCAACATATGCTGCAGTAAACAGATTGTAATTTGGGTAATTTTTCTAATTGCAAACAGGAACATACTTGTGTATTGGCAGGGTGGTTACGAGGTCCCTAGAAGTGATGAATTTGAATTTTTCTTGGTTTTATATATAGTATTAGGTTTTTTCTCATGCTTTTTGTGAATGGCACGGGTGAATTTTATGCTACACCCACTAGGTTATCGATATGTAATTTCGGTAATTTTGATTTCAAAAGATATTTTAAAGAAATGCAATGATTTCATTTGTGAATTCAATAAACACAAGATTTTATAATTGAGTAAAATATTCGCCATCCCTGGTGATAGATTCGCCAAAAATTATATATACATATCATATTATTGATAAAATCGCCTTCCATTTTTCCTATATACCATGGAGATTCGCCCATTTATTATACATGTAAATTTAGGGGGGGTTCTTAAAATTTTCCCTGATAAAGTTATTACCTTGTTGTGTTCATTTCCTGAGTCTTGGGATCACTTTGTGACTTCTATCAGTTTGAGCTCAATCGAAACCTTGGAATTTGATTCTGTTGTGGGAGCTTTGTTATATGAAGAAGTATGAGGGAAATATAACATTGAAACATCCATGCTATAAAGCATGCTAGCCATAGGTTGGTCTAAGGAGATAAAAGAGAAAGAAATAAGTTCTTTTAGATAAAAATCAAAAGGAAAGAATTTAAATCTAAATGTTGGTACTACAACAAAATAGGAAATCTCAAGAAAGACTATTTGAAAAGAAAGGATTCCATTGAAAACCCAAACAAGGAAGAAAATAAAGTTGAGTCAGGTATGATTGATGAAGTTTTATCTGCTGAATTAGGTGTGGTAGATGAAGTTTTTCCTAATTGCAACATTTCTTAGAGTTATAAAAAAGCATTGTTAGATTTTGGTGCTTCTCATCACATGTGTCCACACAGAAATTGATTCACTTCATATGAAGCTATGAATGGTAGTTATGTATTTATGAGTAATAATGTATCTTATCAGACAGTTGGGATGAGAAATGTAAAAATTAAAATGTATGATGATACTGTTAGAACACTGACTAATGTTACTCGTGTACCTGAGTTGAGAAAAAATTTGATTTCTTTGGGAGTATTGGACTCAGAAGGTTACAAGTTTATAGGTCAAAATGGAGTGTTGAAACTTTCAAAGGGCACTCTGGTTGTTATGAAGGAAAATAAGATCATAAATCGTTACAGACTCAAAGGAAGTACTCAGGTCAGTAAGCCAACGATTGTATCTGAGAAGGAAAATGAAGATACTCTCCTATGGCATCAACGGTTGTGTCACATGAGTGAGAAGGGCCTTCAGGTACTGATGTATCAGAAATTTCTTCCTAATTTGAAATCCTTGAGATTGGATTTTTGTAAACATTGTGTATATGTAAAATAATGTAAACATAAATTTAAAATTGAAAGTCATAATAGTAAAGGAATATTGGACTATATTCATTCTGATCTTTGGGGACCATCTCCTACCGTATCTTATGGAGGTGTATTATACTTCTTAACATTTATTAATGATTACTCCAGGAAATTCTGGGTCTATATGTTCAAAAGAAAAGTTGATGTATTTAATGTTTTTAAACAATTTAAATCTATGGTGGAAAATACAATAGGAAAATCAATTAAATGTTTAAAAACTAACATTGGCAATAAATTTACTTCCTAAAAATTAGAACAATATTGTAAGGATGAAGGGATCATTAGACATAAAAT
This sequence comes from Pinus tabuliformis, assembly GCA_031772625.1. Lineage (NCBI taxonomy): Eukaryota > Viridiplantae > Streptophyta > Pinopsida > Pinales > Pinaceae > Pinus > Pinus tabuliformis. Next base: position 96,816,940 of record CM062812.1, read on the forward strand.
TGTTTGCTATACTCCTCAACAAAATGGCATTGTTAAATGTATGAATCAAACTCTCATGGAAAGAGCCAGAAGCATGATCAACAATGCTAGCTTGCAGAAGGAGTTGTGGGACGAATAATATCTACTGTTTTTTATTTGATAAATAGATCACCCTTGGTCGCCATTAATTGTAAAATTCTTAAATAAGTTTGGTTGGGTCAACCTTGTGATTATTCACATTTAAGAATTTTTGGTTGTGATGCTTATGCTCCTATTCCAAAGAATCATTGTTCAAAGTTAGACCCAAAAGTAAAATGTTATGGTTTTGGTGGGTATGACTATGTGGTGAAAGGATACAGGTTGTCGGATCATTCTTCACGTAAGGTAGTCATTAGTAGTTCTATAATATTTGATTAATCTTCTCTTCTAAAACTCGATATTAAAAAAGTTGAACAGAAACAGGTACCACTGAATCGACAAATTCAGTTGGAGACTAAATTCTACTTCATATATTGCATTTATTAATGAAGATGGGAACCTTCTTTTTATCAGGAATAAGTGGATGATGTGGATAGTGAAAAGTGGAAAAATACTATGAACAAAGAAATGGATTCCTTAGCCAAGAAGAAAACTTGGAATCTTGTAGAATTTCCTGAAGGGAGAAGTGTTGTCGGATACAAATGGGTCTTCAAATTGAAGTGAATTGTCGATGGAAGTATTAAAAGGTATAAGGTGAGGTTTGTAAGGGGTATTCTCAAGTTGAAGCTATTGACTTTCATGATACTTTTTCACCAGTCATAAGACTTGTTTCGATTTGTACTATGTTAGCACTAACTTCATTACTTGATGTTGAGTTAGAACAGTTAGATGTTAAAAAAACTTTTCTTCATGGAGATTTGGATGAAGAGATTTATATGGAACAACCAGAAGGTTTTGTACAAGGTCGCAACATAGGATTAGTTTGCAAGCTTATGAAATCATTGTATGGTCTGAGGCAGTCTCCAGAATCCTAGGAAGTGGTACAATAAGTTTGACTCCTTCATGGTGAGACATAATTTTACTAGAAGTGAGTATGTTCATTGTGTGTACTTTAAGAGTTTCAATGGAGTATTCATTATCTTGGTCTTTTATGTTGACGATATGCTTATTGCAATACAAATCATGAAGGAGATAAATAGGTTAAAGGCTCAGCTTTCTAGGAGGTTTTATATGAAGGATCTTGGAGCATAAAACATATCTTGGGCATGGAGATACATAGAGACAAGAAAAATGGAAATCTTTGGTTATCATGGAAAATGTGGAGAAAGTACTTTAAAATTTCATTATGAACAATGTGAAACCTATTAATGTTCCTTTAGCTTCCTATTTTAAGATTTCTTCGGGTTTGAGTCCTAGAAATGATGAAAAAAGAAGTATATGTCTCATGTACCATATGAAAATGCGATAGGAAACTTAATGTATGTGATGGTATTTACAAGACCTAACATTTCACATGTAGTTGGATTTGTCAGCAGGTTCATGGCAAATCCAGGAGAAGAACATTGGTGAGCAGCGAAATGGGTGCTTCAGTGTTTGAGAGGCACAAGTGACCATTGTATCATCTATGGTAGTGAAGGCTGAGTATGCGAATATGTGGATATTGATTATGCGGGTGATTTGGGAAAGAGGAGATATACTACAGGATATGTCTTTACTCTTGCAGGTGGAGAAATTAGTTGGATGTCAAAGCTTCAAAAAACAATTGCTTTGTCCACTAATGAAGTAGAGTATATAGCTTTTTCAAATGTATGTAAAGAGGCAATATGGTTAGAATGTTTACTTGATGAGATTGGAAGTGTTCATTTTTCATAGGGCTACATGTTCTTTGCTTTGATAATTTCATTTCTTCATTAATACATAAAATTCACCCCATATCATTATTACATTATTCATATCTACACTAGTATTCATCAACATACAAAATTATATAGAAAGAACAACATCATCATCATCAATGTAGCGGAACATAAAGGAACAATACAGGAAAAGCACACACATATAGAGACACCAGGGGAAAACCCGCTATAGGGAAAGCCCTTGCAAATATTCTTCTTCTTAGATCATCATCAAATGATTTATCAAAAGAGAGTAAACTGATTGTTGGGCTAATTTATTGACTAAATTAACACAAGTATTTAATTATCAATCCGGGTTTCTAAAACTTGGAGGTAAATCCACTGTATATGGACATCAGATATAATCAAGTTTAGAAGATAAGATTTCGAGATTTAAAGAAGTACATATTACAAATATAAACCTATTTTAACAATTTCTAATTCACTTATGTAATATATGAGGGAAGAGGCTCCTAACTTAGGAGAACCATGTTGTGCTTCCCTACAATACTACTTTCATGAAGATAAATCAAAGAGCACTAATTAACAATGGTTTATGATGCAGAAGATGTAGAAGAAGATGCTCCTAACTAAGGAGGTCCATATTGTCCTTCTTCACAATCCTACTATATCACAATCACCATTGCTTCAAACCAGAAATGCATAAATAACTTCAAATAAGAAAAGGAGAATGAAATTCAGTTTTAGTTCAAGATCAAATAGAAGGAGAATTTAACTTAAATTCTTTTGTGTCCCTTCATATGTAGATTAGAATTAAACCAATATTCATTCAGCAATCAAGACACATCTAAATACATTTGAAACAAAAACTAGTCTATGAAAACTATGAAAATTGAACCAAGAAGTGTACTTAGCTTGGTGTGGGGGCCCTCCACCCTTACCTTGCACACTTGAAGAAATCTCACCTACAACAACTTCAGTATATCAACCAAGCATGAACAAAAAATTGGAATGAAACAAGTTCTTCAAATTAGTTCCCAACTCAAATTATACAACAGTTACATACAAATTCCATTACAAAAGCCATCAAAGTCTTGGCTTTAAATAGAGGTTTAATGAAACAAACTGATCTATATTATCTCTAACACTCATATCTACTCATATCCACCTATCTAAGTCGAACTCATCCAATCCATCCCAAGAAATATGGTCAATCCCATAAAATCTCAAAACTGCCCTATTTCCTAGGGATTTTCTGGTGACTAGTCATGTTTGACCAGCCTTGACCGGGCCTAATAAATCTTGTTCTAGCCGAACCAAGTGGAGTTAGCTTAGTCCTAGTTCCCAAGCTGTCCATCCATGCATCAAACTCGAGCCCAAGTGTCCTGCAAATAGGTCATCCACATAGCTATTACGGGAATTTCTGATTCAGTCCAAAATTGCACTTGAAACTCAATTTTCATAAAAACTTCTAGAAATTGCAAAATTAAAATTAAACACCTGAATATGCATAAAATACATCAAAATGAGATGGATGTGATGGAAAATGGATGGAAAATATAAGAATTAAGTAGGTTTCCCTAAGCAAAAATAGACCAAAACTGAGGCCCAACACTGATCCATAACTTTATCTATGCAATAAAACAACTATGATATCCATGAAGCAAATCTAATCATGCTTATAATAAAAACCCTTGTTTTGATGGTTGTAATGTGTTGACATTGATTGTAGTCAACTGTTGGATACTGCTGAACATTTTTGTCACTGAGCAAAGTCTTTGAAATACTTAAATATAATCTTAGAGTCCTGGACGTAGCAAGGAGGAGTTGTGCGAGCATCTATAACAATCCTAGACACTCTTTGTGAATTGTATGCCAATGTCTATGGTAGCCCACATGCTCCCTAGATCATTATGTGTGTGCATCCAGGGACCAACTCACCAGATATACTCCAAACCCCTAGATGCTCTCTTACAATTGTTATGCATGTGTTTAGGACAACCTGGATGCTCTCAGGACCACTTTGTGAGAGCATCTAGGGACCAACACCTCCAGATATTCCTTTGAAACCCTAGACACTCCCATAGGCTTCTATGCCAACATCTAGGGCTCTCTGGATGTTGTGTTAACCTCTGTGTGCCAGCATCTAGGGACTAAAATGCCCATTTTTTTGTCAACTTCTAAGATTCATAAAACCCTAGATCAAAGTGAGCTTCACCCCTAAACTTTCAGACCCTTGCGTGAACTTTCCTTTGATATACCTGTGCAAACTAAGACAATAAGAGAAGAGAAGATGGATTGATAAATTTTTCCAAATGAGCTCGAGGTATCTTCTATTTATAGGCTTTCATGAGGGTCCACCTGGGGTTGAGGTTGACTTGTCCAATTTAACATGTGCTTAGGGTTGACCTAACCCAATATACATGAGTGGATAAATAAATTCAAAAACCAACTTTTTCTTGTCCAAATAAGGTTATATTTAGGTTGATTTTGGTCCTCTCTAAATGAGGAAGCTAATGCAATCATCATCTCGGTAATTTGAGTTGTCCAAGGAAAAAGTTTACCATAGTTGCAAAAATTAACACTCGTCTCAACTAGGAGAATTCCACCTACCAATATTCATCCATCGATCAATATGTCATTCTGGTTATCTACACGTTTCATCATTGATCATCTATGTCATGTATTCATCATTATATGCCCACCTCAGGTATCTCATCATCACAAATTATCAATGTACATCTTGATTTATCCCTTGCTTGTTCTTGCTTATCTCTTGATTGTTCCTGATCGTATGTTGAACATTCTCGAATCTAGAAGAAGAAGAATTTATTATTGGAGGGGAGCTTAAGCTACCAACCTCTATCCATGAGGATGATACTTGGAATATGTGCCAGCGGGCTATTACTTGGATCATCATAGTTCATCATTGGAGAGCATATCATCAAGGAGCACATCTCAACCTGGAACCACATCGGGGAACACATCTCGACCCGGAATCTCATGGGGTAGCTATACATATACAAGCCCATTTTAAGAAATAGGATATCCAAACACACAGGGGAGCACATCTTGACTCTGGGATCTCATAAGGGACTTTAATCTCAACCCATCCTATTGCCTACTAATATTCCCATCGATGACACTAAATAGTCATGTGGTAGAACACCTGTATCATAATCGAATTGGGTTTTACACCCCAAGTACACTTTCAACTCATTGGCCAAACGAGGAGTGGTATTCCTGAAAATCCTTGCTTGTGGGTATGATTCCAACTAGGGTATACTCTGTAACGACCAGACAGGGGAGCAACATTCTCTGACCCTATGAAGATAGGGGAGAAGCATCTCCAACCATATGGGTAACATATAGGGGTCATACCTTATTTTCCAAAGTTCCCTCAACCCCAAGAGCCCTCCATCTCAATTCCTCACCCTAGGAGCTCAAACAGGGAGGAAGAGTTGGCTCATTGTCCTCAATCAATGTTTCTCTCATCATACTCAAATCTCGTATCATCTTGTCTCAATAGCATTTGTTTCCTATTCATATAGGACATCAAATGAAATATCATGTTAGAACATAAATAATCATATAAATCACAAAAGGATATGATAATCATCCTCCCTCTCAAAGAGGCGCAAAGCACAAACATGAGCTTATTTCAAACAACTACATTGTCTCAATAATTGAGAGTATATTGTTCCCAACTATAAACATGGGACTTTCTGCCAATGAAATTTCACTTTATGTCAACACAATGTATCCATTTCATATTCATATCATTCTCAGACAAATCTCTAAGGAGCCTCTTCATCCTGCCTCCTAGCTTGCCATGCTACCAACATTATACTCATCCTCAATAATACTATGGACCTATCATCCAAGATATCGTGGTAGATCTCATAGTAAAGTAACATCCAAATGTGCTTAATAATAATATATATCAACAGTAGTACATCTAGGAAGTCACATATCATAGGAGAAGTATCTTAGCCTCAAAAATAAAATATCTCTTGAATTGATCGGAGAATCCACAGTGTAAACATTTTTGAACCAACGTTTCGAATCCCAAGTGGGATCCATCATCAGGGTTGAAGAATGATGATAAGAGAAGAGAAAGCAAGGAGATCTGCAGCTCTTCTTTTTATCCTCACTCTAAACTTTCGAGTGAAAGGATATCACTCCAAGTATCCCCTCCGTACAGGGATAAGATTTTGGAATATCTCTTGTAGATATTTTCGTGGATGCTCGATGGCAACTCTATGTGAATGAAGTGGCTCACTCATAAATTTATTCAGGTTCTATGCACATCATATATATACAGATGGATGTTCAAAAAGGAACATCAATGTTTCAATCAATAGTCAGATTCCATGTCAAGTTCAACAACATCTTTGAACTTAAAATCAGAGTATTCAAGGATTAGCATTTTCATTATTCAAAGAAAATTTCCAATAGCTTTGCAATATAGAATTTCTTTTCCAAATTCCATAAATTGATTCATCATACCATGATACATCATTTCGAGCTTTAGAAGCTATACACCTCTAATTTAGATCATCAGAGTCTTATCACCTACCAAGGGTAGACCATCAGGATATAAAACCAAAACCATAATCAAAATCAAAGTCATACCTTAGAACTCGTCATCGAGACTTCATCATATAACTATCAAATATAAACATATTCGGATGAGGGAGGTTGCTTCTTGAAATTATTTAAGCATAATTCCTTTCTAAGCCAAACATTACATAAATCAATGTTATTTCATCACATCAAGACAACCAACTTATCAAAGTTTAGAAGCCAGATCACAACCATTATCAAAGTCATCAACATCACAGTATCAACACTTTCAAACAAGAGACAGGTGGAGCTCATATCAACTCATGACTTCATTTATTATTATGTCAACAAGTTGTCATCAACCATGCATTATCAATCTAAACTTTAACAAGTCATTGTCATAATCATAATACAAGCTATTTCTATCACTAGGTGCAAATTTATACACCAAGGATGAGTCATGCAGGTTCAATGTTCATGTTGAATCAAAACTATCAATACCTAAACCATTGTGCTATGAATATGGAGGCCAATTTCCGAATACCCACATAGCATTGACATCAGGGAAAATAAACAATTGTCAGATCAAATAATTAGACATTAGGTCAAGTCCACATTTTTTATCATAGAGAGATCTATAGTCAAAGCATATCTCAATCATCAATTCCAATTTCCATGTTTTTTTTAACTATCATGACACAACACTAAAGAATTCTCATCTATATCAATCAACCATATCATGCCAAACTATTGTAGAACAAACATAGTGACATATCTATATGTATGTCTCAGTCACCTGCAAACACAAGTTCAGTCTACATGTTTATGTTATGGAAAACATTCAAGATTTTCCTACTTCCATATCTTGTTACCGACAACACATCGGTGGAACTGACATCTTCCAGGTGACCATCTGATTTCATGCATAATACTCCTATTTTTTAATGTGATCAACAATTTAACCCGACAACTTCAGAAATCAGATTATAGTGGCAGAATATTTCAGAGACCCCTTGATTCAGAGTTTAGACAGCTTTAGAAAGCTTCATATGATGGTAAACTATAGTCAAACCCTTCGACGCTCCCTTCATGTTAGCATGGGTGCATCTTTAGCTTCCCAGATGCTACCTGGGCCTTAGCATATGTGCATCTAGGGACGCGATTTCCTAGTTCTGTGACTATGTCTAGAGAAGAAACCCTAATTATGTACAAGCTTCAAATCTGAGACTTTGCTGCAGATCAATTATTTTAGATGCACATAAATCATACTTCAATAGTACAAAATGCAAATAGTAATAAGAGTAAGAATCATGAGAAGAGATTCTCCCTCTGACTAGGAATCTATGTCATCAACCTGTGTCTACTAGAGTCAAGCAACAATAGATCTTTTAGATTATAAACATATATCTATCATGGATATCAACAACATGATATCAACCTTTCATCAAAGTTTAGGCTCAAAGCAACAGATAGATGAAACATCATATCTCAAAGATTATGAACATAATAACACTTTCCATCACGTCACTCCATCAAGTTAGGACATTTAGTTTAAGCATATGTCATCAATACATGACCACAGGTATTAAGAGATATAGAATATCAATCTCATATTTATACATCTAACATCATTCTTATCATGATCAATAGGATCAAGTAAGGTCATTCAATAAATCTTTATCAAAACAATGATATTGACAATCTCTCTTTCCATATGCTTTCATCATGCTTATCACAAGAAGTATTAGCAGACTCATGTATAGGATTCAATGAGCTATCCTTATATATAAAATCCATCATGACAAGTATCAAGAGTATCATTTACTAGATTTAAGGTGCTAGCCTTATTTAGAGGATCAAGATGTCCAAGCAATGGATGTTAGCCAGACATCGAGTGTATTAATGTATCAACATTAGATAGCCTCATAGAATTCAAGAAGATCAAAATGTTCAACACCAGGTGCATCATTTCATCATAGGAAACATATATCCAAGTCACTTTCATATGCATGTATGAGCCATCAAAGAGAGAGACGTCCTCATCATACTTTAGGGCTTACCTAGCCATCAATGTTATAGATGAAATACAACATGTTGGTGTTAATATATGAGTTATAAACCCAATCCTTACCACATTTAATTGTCAATCCGGGGTTCTTTAATTATTTCAAGGTATCATGCAAAGTCTATGTAGGGCACCAGTTCCCTACCCAATATTCAACATTCAAAAAATACAATGGCCAACACGTGCTTAAATCGAATAATAGAAAAGTAAGAACAGTAACAACAAGGTAGAGTAACATCAAAGTAAAGAATAGTAACATCAACCTAGAGTAAAAACAATTCGAAATTTTTATCAAGTTTATAAAACAGTAAAGAAGGAACAACAAAACATTAACAACATAATCAAACACATACCTATTGACACGAATAGCTCTAATAGCACTTGATTAGGAGAGTGGGCCAAACTCTCCAATCAGGGATGCGGCGAATAGTATAGATCACACGAGACTATAGAATATTGGGATTTGCATTAATAAAAAAGGAATTACAATTGAATTCTATTGTTACATGTCTCCCGTAAAATTCCATCATTCTGATGCACTGAGCCTTAATTATTCAACTCATCGTTTCATTAATAGGATTTAACAAACTCAGAAATGGTGGCAATCATGCCTGCCCACAAATATACAATAATTGTTCAGGTAGAAACAAAATATAAAGATAGTAGTCAAGGTTGATCATTAACTTCTCGGCGGTTGAACATTTTTAACAATACCATCCTTGAATAACATTGCCAACCCATTAGCAACACCATGCTTACTCGTATCCCATTGAGCATCATTCATCATGATTCTACAAGAGAACTCAATCAACAAGCCATCTAAGAAATGTTTCCCTAGGACTACGCTTCATTAATCAACATTTCAAGAAGACATGCCAATTTAATATACCTTCATTGTTTTGAGATATAAATTGAGCTCATAAAAGCTATGAAATGGATAAAAAGGGATAGGTAAAGGTGAGTGAAAATGGGTAGTTTTATTGATCGACATATCCCCCCAACTGGCTTGCTTGCATGTCCTCATGCAAACCGTTTCCTGCACAGCTCAGGGTTAAATCAGTCATGACTAGCTTGAAGCTGCATAAGATCATATTATTTTTCCATATCAGCCCTGAGGAGCTTAAACCCATCTGATTGAATGATATCCTTCCACCAGTCTTCATCCACAACATAAGTCAATCCATACTGATTAGAAGGTAGCCAGATAATAGGAAATTGGAACCTTAATCCCATCCAACGAACTCCACAATGTTGTATACAAGAAATTTAGCGTGGAACTCTCCCCAATGCTTTGACGAAGTTGGGTGCCCCAAAGGGTTCTTCTACCCATACAATTGATGATGAAAGTATGCAACGCTTCTGACAAGCGTCCTTGGCTTCTTCCTAAAAAGTGCAAAACTGTCTTTTGCACATGTCAAAACACCATCGTTGTGTACTGAGCATCCAGTCTTTTTGTCCTTCTAGTTTGAGAAACCAATGATGTTTAGTAAAAATATCCCCTAATTTAAAATTCTCCATTCTAACCTGTTGAAAATGCAACAAGATGATGGAGCTTAGTGGAAAGGAGTCACCTTCACTAAGTGGGCCCGCAAGCTATTTTTGGAGCAAAGTCTATTTTTAGACATATGGATCATGGTCTATGAGTTGCAGGATGTTGTTTATGGATGATTGGTCATGTTGGGAAAAATAGATTGACTTCTATTTTTGGTTCACAGCGGAGTGATCAGAGTCTATTTTTAGACTACCAGGCTAAAAATAGAAACAATCAAATATTATTAGCCCTTAGTAATATTTGGACTATAAACATTATCTTATTCTCTTCGAGCACTTCAGTTCGAGCTATAGATGTGGCACATGCAGCTAATAGAAGGAATCACGTGGTTTCTTATGTGTTAGTTGAGCTATTGCATGGAAGACATCAGTTAGAACTCATGCGAGTTCTGTGGAGTTGGATGTGGCGTTGATGGAGTTGTGTTCAGTTTGACTTAGTTGAACTAGTTGTATTTAGTCTAACTAAAGAATACACTAGTGATGAGTTGTGTGAATTGATTGTTAATTAATTCACTAATTATTAACTCATAAATCACCTAAAGAATACATCAGTTAACTCAGTGCATGGACAGTTCAATAGAGACAAGTGTTAGAGGTAAGTGAAAGGGTGAGTTGTGACGATTTGCACATGCATGGGATTGAGTTATGCCAATGAGGACTAAACAGTGTGGGCCAATATCTAGGCAATTGTAGCCTATGCTCACGTGATTTTCACTTGGCATTGTGCAGTGGAGGTAGGCAAAGCAGTGGAGGAGATTTGAACCTGTGACTTGTTCAGATCTGAGCTAGTTTTTGTGTGTAACAGGTGGAGATAGTACTGAGTACTTGTGAGGAGTATTGTACTATGTATTATTACATGTTCTCAATCATTATAATATACAGATAGTGTGGGGTTTTCAGCTGTATGCTTTCCCCGGGTTACATACTGTGTTAATGTGTGCATGCGATTGATGTTTCATTGTTTTTAATGCTTCTAAATTGATGATCAACGTAGAGGAGGTTATGTATTAAGCATGTATTCCGCAAAAGTGTATAATCGGGATAATCTCTGTGAATAAGTGTTTAATTATTCAAAATTTCTACATGGTATCGGAGCTAGATGATTTGTAGAAAAAGTTTCTACATGGTATCAGAGCTGGTTGATTTGTAGAAAAATTTCTACAGGATATCAAAGCGGATTGATCATTAGATCTATTATTCAGAAAGTGTTTACATTTTATTTCTTCAGGCAGAGTCTGTAATTGGGCCAGGTAGCTTCTGGATTCATCCTTCTTTTGGAAGGTGAGATATCCGGTGAATGCCCATACAGTCGATCTCTGTACAAGAAATACTTTGTTCTCACGAATTTTAGATCAGAAGCGGTTGAGTTTTGAGCTAGTGGAATGGCGTTCAAGGATAAACTCAGAAACATCAAAGCTGAGAATGGAGATGCCACAGATTGTTCGTAGAAGAAGAAAAATAAGCAAGTTGTTGGATCTACAACGGGAGAGGCCTTAGCCTCGCAATTTGAGCTGGATTTTTCGTTGATCGCATGCTTGGTATCAAGTGTGATGGGATCGATATGGTTCTTGGACAATGGTGCGTCTTCTCACATGACAGGAGATCGAGATTTTTTTTTCTGATCTGGATGAGAAAGATCTTGCAGTGCACATCGAGATGAGCGATGATGGTAGATATAGTGTGACCGGTATCGGTACCATTTCCTTTGAGAGGGAGTCTGGTAAAACCTTCAGATTGAAGGAAGTGATGCATGTTCTAGGATTGAAGAAGAATCTTATCTCTGTGGCGATGTTAGAAGACAAGGGATATGATGTTGTCTTCAGCGAGGGAAAGGCTTTCCAGCGCAACAAGACAACTGGAGAAACTCGGAAGATAGGGGTTCAAGTCAGGAACATTTATCAGTTGCATGTAGATGCATGCAAAGCCTTGAGCAGCAAGGTAACTGATGGAGACTTGGTGGTTGAGAGGGAGGGTATATTACCTCTCAACATGTAGAGCCAGAAGAAGTCTCAGATGATTGTGGAGGAGCCACGATTGGTGCAGCAGCTTCAGGAGGTTGTCGAGCAACCAGAATAGGGGGAGCTGAGTGGAGATCAAGTAGAGACATCTACTCATGCAGAGACCTCCAGTAGGGGGAGACTTCGAGCCAGGTGGGCTGAGGGATCGCATGCAGCCATACCTCCAGGTAGGAGGTGGGGTGATGTGGATTGATCGTCCCAAGGAGGAGGGGTAGGATCCTTGAGGTACCCAACCTCTTGGATGAGACATTTCTACAGGAGCCCTGATGTGGAGTAGCAGGAACTGATTGATTGGGTAGAGACAGATGCGGATGGAATGGCAGAGAGATCGATAGTGTAGGGAATCCCAGGACAACGCATAGCTAGCGGGCTGCAGCAATGAGAGAGGCACAAGTGTTTTGCACAGTGCTAGGTGGTACAGAGAGGTGTACGATGGTGCGAGATGCATGGAGATGTTGCAGCAGCATAAATGTCAGAGAGGGAGCACTTGTCAGCAGTAGGTAGAGCTTCAGCATCAGAGTATGTTCTTAGTCCAACAGAGTGGTCAGTTGGGAGTGTTTTTGTTCCAAGTGTTGTTGGAGCAAATGGACCGGGCAAATGTGTTGCATGAAAAACATTCTAGAGTTCCGGATAGGGGTTGCAGATAATCCATATCTTGTTGAGAGGGAGTGTTGAAAATGCAACAAGATTATGGAGCTTAGTGGAAAGGAGTCGTCTTCACTAAGTGGGCTCGCAAGCTATTTTTGGTGCAAAGTCTATTTTTAGACATATGGATCATGGTCTATGAGTTGCAGGATGCTATTTATGGATGATTGGTCATGTTGGGAAAAATAGATGGACTTCTATTTTTGGTTCACAGCGGAGTGATCAGAGTCTATTTGTAGACTACCAGGCTAAAAATAGAAACAGTCAAATATTATTAGCCCTTAGTAATATTTGGACTATAAACATTATCTTATTCTCTTCGAGCACTTCAGTTCGAGCTATAGATGTGGCACATGCAGATAATAGAAGGAATCACGTGGTTTCTTATGTGTTAGTTGAGCTATTGCATGGAGGAATTCAGTTAGAACTCATGCATGTGAGTTCTGTGGAGTTTGATGTGGCGTTGATGGAGTTGTGTTCAGTTTGACTTAGTTGAACTAGTTGTATTTAGTCTAACTAAAGAATACACTAGTGATGAGTTGTGTGAATTGATTGTTAATTAATTCACTAATTATTAACTCATAAATCAGCTAAAGAATACATCAGTTAACTCAGTGCATGGACAATTCAACAAAGACATGTGTTAGAGGTAAGTGAAAGGGTGAGTTGTGACTATCAGTTGTGCATGATATTTGCACATGCATGGGATTGAGTTATGCCAATGAGGACTGCGCAGTGTGGGCCAATATCTAGGCAATTTTAGCCTGTGCTCACATGATTTTCACTTGGCATTGTGCAGTGGAGATAGGCAAAGCAGTGGAGGAGATTTGAACCCGTGACTTGTTCGGATCTGAGCTAGTTTTTGTGTGTAACAGGTGGAGATAGTACTGAGTACTTGTGAGGAGTATTATACTATGTATTGTTACATGTTCTCAATCATTATAATATACAAATAGTGTGGGGTTTTCAGCTGTATGTTTTCCCCGGGTTACATACTATGTTAATTTGTGCATGCGATTGATGTTCATTGTTTTTAATGATGCTAAATTGATGATCAACTTAGAGGAGGTTATGTATTATGCATGTATTCCAAAATAGTGTATAATCAGGATAATCTTTGTGAATAAGTGTTTAATTATTCAAAATTTCTACATAACCATCAATGGATGATTTTCCTGGTTTTCCTCGAACATATCGAGGGCCTTTTCCCATTTTACTTGATTAATCACAAAATATGTAAAAGCTCTCAACTGAATATCTCCAACAAATGGTACTAGATTGAATGACTAATTAGTTCCCAAGATATAACCATGCACGTATAATTCACATAGAAAATATCGGTTAATATGATTGTGAAATCTTAGAATCCTCAACAACTGCATGGGATCTTCTATGTTGTGACTTATCTCATGGTGAGTACTTTCTAGACAGAAAAATAGATATTGTCCACAAAGGAAAAGGGCATAATAGTTAGCAAGGGGCCTACATTCCATTATTTGTTGTATTAAGGTGAACATCTCGTCCTTATCAATTTTCAGTAACTGAACTTTTCCTTACAACTCTTTGACCTCCTTCTACAAGTTTTCCTATTGTTGTTTATCCTTTTCAATTTGAGTAATATAATTGGTAGCCACCCTTATTGCATTCTCATGAATATCCTTTATTTATTTCCAATGGGCCTCTATGGGAATTGATCGACACTGGAAACTAAAAGTAGTGACCTTCCATTTCTAGATCTCTACCGCCAAAAGAAACTCCCAAGATTATTCAAGATGGGGAGCATCTAGGTTTGTGTATATTTTGAGGTCATCTCCTTATCCTCTATCTGAACTTCCACCGAAATTGTCCTGCCAGTTCCAGGGGTTGCAATTTCTCAGTCAATATTAATTTTTCACCTTTTCCTTTCTTGTTTTCGCAACTGCATCACCTGTTTCCTTAGTTTAGTAATTTCTATATTCAACTAAATGTTTTATTTGGACAATAGTCGGTACAAACTCTGAATGGAAGCCTTCCTTGTTGCAAGCTCTTCGACAAATTCATGTTTCACCAGTCTCTCTCATCCGTCTCTAGGCTAGTACTGATCCTTGTGGAATAGCATCAGTAAAATCATCAATCAATTCTTATTTTACCATGACTCTCTCCATGTTTTTTGGATGCATATACTCATGGAGATGTAGGTTTTAACCCCGTACAAAAATTACCTACATATGAATTCTAAAACAGAAACTAATTAATGGCGAGAGAATAAAACATAAAACAGATATACACAGAGATTTCCCCTTGGATCCCAAAACGAGGACTACCATATTAATTTTTCATTATATTCCTTTCAATGTTACAATACATATATATACATGTCGAAGCATCCATAAACTCTAATCCAATAACCCTTGATTAAAACATAACCATAATTTCCTTCACTAGATCTACAAAAATACCATGGACAGAAAACCATCATGACCAAAACCATGTGTGAAAACCATGAAAAAAACCATAGGTAGGTTCGACCACCTAATATAGGGTCCAACAAAAAAATTCTCGGGGGCATTTCCCCTATGACCCCCTTGTTTCGCCTAGTGCAATGAACAGGGGTTTCTATCGCCTCTCCCTGTGAAACCCCCTCGTGCTTGGGGCTAGTCGTGGAAAGAATATAACTCACACCCAACATTCTCCCACTTGTTGTTTTCTTTCCACAAGGGGCCATAGGAGAGATTAGTCATTGGTCTAGCCTTGCAACACCCATTGTTTCTCTACACCAACAAAACTTCTCAGTGATCACAGACTATGTCAATGCATCTACAAGATTCTTCAAAGTGTCCACCTTTACTAGCAACACCTTTTTTCCTCAACCATATCCCTCACTAAGTGGTATTGAACATCAATGTTCTTTGTCTTTGAATAATAAGCAGGGTTCTTTGCTAAGAAAATTTCACTTTGGCTATCACATTCTATCCTTACATCTCATTGTACCAACCCCATACTTGAACACAATCTCTGTAGCCAAACTGCTTCCTTTCTTACATGAATGGTTGCCATGTATTATGCCTCTGTAGTTGAAAGTGCCACTATAGACTCTCTCTTGCTCATCCAATTGATTGCACCTCCAAACAAGTTAAATACATACCCACAAGTATATCTTCTATGATCTAGATCTACAACCTAGTCTGCATTAAAAAATCCATGGATTTCAAAAGCTCTATCCAATCATGGTCTTCCTTGGTATCACAAACCATAATCACTAGTGCCACGCAAATACTCGAAAACCTGCTTCACTATTGTCCAATGATCCTTCCCTAGTTTTGCATAAACCTGCTCAATACTCCCACTGCATGTGCAATGTTTGGTCTAGTACAGAACATTTCATACATCAGGATACCGACTACACTTGCGTATGGAACGCGGGACATGTACTCTTCCTCTTCTTATGCCTTGGGACACTTTTAATCAGATAACTTTACATCAATAGGAAAAGGAACCTTCACCGGTTTACTACCCTACATATTAAACGTCAGCAATATTTTCTCGACATAGTTCCTCTGGTTTAACCAGAGCTTCTGTTTTTCCCGATCTCATTTAATTTCCATGCCCAAAATATAGTTTGCAGCACCAAGATATTTCATGTCGAATTTAGAGGACAATTGGGCCTTCAATTCTTGGATAATTTCTTTGTTATTTCCAATCAACAACATATCATCGACATACAAGACCAAATAAATAACATGATCACCAATTAATTTAGAATACACACAGTGATCTGTTTTATGTCTGGTGAAGCCAATCCCCCATATATATGTAGAAAATTTCTAATACCACATCCTTGGTGTTTGTTTTAACCCATACAAAGACTATTTTATCCTGCATACCAGTTCTTTCTTACCCTTCATAGGAAAGTGTTTAGGTTGCTTCATGTAGATCTCTTCTTCTAGATCCCCATGAAGAATTGTTGTCTTCACATCCATCTGTTCTACCTCAAAATCAGAATTAGCAGCAACAAATAAAAGTAATCTATTAGAAGCTACCTTGGAAATAGGAGAAAAAATATCACCAACAACAATACCTGACACCTGGTAATAGCCTTTTTCTACCAACCGAGCTTTGTATTTATCCACCTTTCCTTTTGCATTCATCTTCTTCTTAAACACCCATTTTTTGCCAATGGGTTTCCTTCCAACCAGAAACTCCACCAGATGTTATTTCATCAACCATGGCCTCTTTCCATAGTTTTCTATCCTCTGACTCTACTACTTCCCTGACAGTTCTAGGATCATATTTCACCCATCTAAACACAACATCACATCTATACACAAACTTCCTTGTTTATGGGTTCCAAATCTTATAACCTTGTAAACCATCCTTATACCCAATAAAGATGCACCTTTCATATCTACTATCCAACTTGGTTCTTTTCTCCTTTTGAACATGTCCATATGCATCACATCCAAATACCCTCAAATTTGAAAGAGAGGGTTTCTTACTAGTCCATCACTCTTGTGGAGTCTTATCCTCCAACGTTGATGAAGATGATCTGTTGAATAAGTAACATGCAGTCTCCAGTGCCTCTGACCAGAATTCTTGTCCTAACCCGACACCACTAAGTGTGCTTCTTGCCTTTTCTATTAATATCTTGTTCATTCTTTCTGCAAATCCATTTTGCTGAGGTGTGTATGGAGTAGTATTTTATCGTGCTATACCACACTTCTTACATAACTGTTCAAATTCCTTCTTGCAAAACACTTCACCGTTATCTGTTCTCAACACCTTTATCTTCTTCTCTATCTGTTTTTCCACCAGAGCCTTAAATTCTTTAAACCTGTCAAAGACTTTAGATTTCTTCCTAAGGAAATATATCCATGTATTCCTTGAGAAGTAATCTATAAATGATACATAGTACACAAACTTACCCAGTGATGGAACCAATATAGGTCCAAACACATCATTGTACACAAGCTCTAATATCTATTTTTCCATCTTAGCACCAGAGGGGAAACTCACCCGATTGTACTTCCCATATACACAATTTTCATAGAAATCAAAATCTAGAGAGAAATTAGACATATCATCTATCATAGCATTACCATGAAGTATTCGAAGGCCCTTCTCTCCAATATGTCCAAACCTTTGATGCCATAGCATGGTATTTTCTCCAAAGCTAGCCATTAGATTTTCTGCTCCACTTTTAAGAACCACAGAACTATTGCACCCATCAATGATAGTGCTACCCAGAAAGTTGTACAAAGTTCTAATATGAACTCTATGGACCATCTTGCAGGTATCTTTCACAAACATTGTTTTTACACTTGCGTCATCCATCTTGCTTACAAAAATCAGATTTCTAGCCAATGCAATAATATGTAGAATGCCCAGAAGTTTTCTAATCCTTACACCTTGCAACTTCAACTTGAATTTTCCATGACCGATGATTCTAACATTCTTTTCATCCACTAATAAGACATCACCACCATCATATTTATCATACTTGCAAAACCACTCCCTGTGGGGAGTGAAGTGAAAGGATGCACCTGAGTCAATCAATCATGCCTCATGATCTGCATGTGTACTTGAAGAAGAAGCAGAGTGCATATTCCAACATTCATCTAAGGTGGTTTTTAACTCTGCAGAAGAAGCATCATCAGATCCCTTTCCTTTCTCAGGAGCTTTAGATCTATAGTCCTTTTTCAGGTGCCCTTCCTTTCTGCATTTCCAACACACCTTTACAAGTTTTCTTGAAGATTAATATCTCCCTTTCGATTTATATCTCCCACTCGAGGATTTATTTTCATTTCTGTTCTGGGATCGCCCTCGTATAACAAGGCATCACCATTCTGGCCCTCCGTATTTTTCCGTCTCATCTCCTCCAACGATAGGGATGAGACTATTTCATCAAAATTGAAGGTAGCCGCATTGCTACCTATTGCAAAAACCAGACTATCCCACGAATCTCATAGAGAACACAACAAAATAATGCAATTATGCTCATCTAAATTTTTTACATCAACATATAAAAAATGACTTACCATAGTATTAAAGGTGTTCAGATGCTCTGTCACCGAGTCTCCATCCTTCATCCTCAAGTTTTACAGCTTTTTCCATAGGAACAATTTATTCATGAGAGACATAGATTGGTACAAATTCCCTAACTTTTCACACAAGGACTTCGTTGAAGCTTCCCCTCATACATTCAACAATAATGAATTTGAGATACGCAACTATATTGTGCTCTTTTCCTTCCGATCCAACTTCACCCAGTCTTCATCTGACATTTCCATTGGTTTAGTACCCAGATCTACCGCGATCCACTCATGTTTATCCACCAGCAGATCCTCCATCTCAAGTATCCACAAATCAAAACTCTAACCATTAAATTTCTCAATCTTTGTCTTTCCACTACTCGCCATCTTCTTTCAACACAAGAATAAATCTTGCAGATCTCCCACTGAACAGGGTCTACCACATACCAGATAAAAACCCCTCAACAACAAAGGCATCCCCTTGAAGCCAAAACAACTCTGATACCAAATGTAGGTTTTAACCCCATACAGAAATTACCTGCATATGAATTCTAAAAGCAAAAAATAAATAATGGCGAGAGCATAAAACATGAAACTGATATACACAAATATTTTCCCCTGAATCCAAAAACCAGGACTACCGGATTGATTTTTGATTATATTCCTTTCAATGTTACAATACATATATATACATGCTGAAGCATCCATACACCCTAATCCATTAACACTGTATTAGAACATAACCGTAGTTCCCTTGACCACATCTCCAAAAATACCATGGACAGAAAACCATCATACCGAAAACGATGTACGAAAACCCTGCACAAAACCATATGTAGGTTTTCCCACCTAATATAGGGTCCAAATTTTTTTTCCCATAGGCGCTGCCCCTGACCCCGTAGAGGGGGGATACCACCCCCCCTCAAACCCCCTGAAAGGGAGGGTTGTCACCCCCCTATGCCCACCCTACTGCACCCAACACAACGAAAAGGGGCCTTGTCGCCCTCCTATGATACCCCGCGTGCATGGGGCTAGTTGTGGAAAGAATATAACACACATCCAAAAATAGTGGCATCGACAAATTTGTCTTTGGACTTAGGGACCACTAAATTTCCCTCTATTTGATTAGACGTCGGTACTAATTCTTGTGGAACAGTATCGAAAACACATTGTTCCTCCAATCGTTTTGGATTCAACGTTGGTTCCTATAGAGCAATGTCACCCACAATATCTTCTCCTATTCACTCAAGAATTGATACTGGTTCTTGTGGAACAGTATCAATAGCCACCTTTCCTTCCATCTTCTTTGATCCTAATACTAGTTCTTTTGGATCAGTATCAATGGCGACCTCTTCTTCCATATGACCAAGAGATGATATTGGTTTTTGTGGAGCAGTACCAATAATGACTTCTTCTATTTGTTCCAAAGTTGATACTGGTTCTTATGGAGTAGTATCAGCAACAACTTCTTTCTCCATTTGTCTAGAAGGAGATATTGTTTCTTATGGAGCAGTATCAGCAACAACCCCTTTCTCTATTTGTCTTGAGGCTGACACTGGTTCTTGTGGAACAACATCGACGACAACCCTTTCTTCTTCTTGTTCTATTATTGAAATTAGTTCCCGTGAAACAATACCAGCAAAATCGTCTTCTCCTTCCTTAATCACCCCTGCAAACTTCAATTTTGGAGGAAATATTATTTCTCTCACCATACAGGTAGGAGAATGGAATTTCCTCTCTCCTCTCAATAGGGAGGCTATAAGTGGAGAACGAGGAGTAACAACTTCAACTTCCATTCCACTAAAATTCTCTGTTTTAGTTTACTGAGTTAATCCATTATTCAAAAAATCATCATGTTGGTCCATCATTTCTTCATCTCCTTTTTCCTCTACATCCTCCAGAATTTGCTCCATTACTTCCTCTTCAAGCAATTCTTCTTCTAGCCTTATAGGCATTATGGTTGCAACTTCTTCTTTTGATAACTCAACCAATTGCTGCCAAGTCAGAGTCTGTAACAAGGCATGAATTACCAATAATCTAATGATCCCATGATTTGTAAGGACGACTAATGCCTGGCATGAGCAGTGCCCAGACCAAGCCATCAATTGCAAGTTATTCAAAAGGAAGAACGAAACATTTATGGAATGCACCTGACGAAATCAAATGTAGGCTAAGAGTTCAAAATGATATTTAAATAGGGTAGTGAACTGACCTTCATAGGTGATATACTGCATTAAGAAGTATGCAACGTATTCCCAAGGTTGTGGCAACGATTTTTGGTCATAACCCTTCCCTTTCCAGATTACATTCTCCCCTGCCTATAGGAATAGCTCTGAAAATTCTAGCATGGGTTCTCTTCTGGTAAACCACTTTTGTCCATCCTATGGCAACCCACTGACAGTCAAAATAAATTCCTTGGTTACCTGAACTTCCAGTCTACAGACCCTGGAGAAATTCCCTTCCAGATTTAATGCGAACTCAATTGTCATCCCTTCAACAAACCCCTGTAACCTTTCAAAGTAATTCTGCCACCCCGCATTCTGGAAGATTTTCCATACTTCAGTGTGATGCCTAACCTGCTCTATGTTTTATGGTTCATGTCTAATGGCTTGGCCACCCATTTTCTTGTCAGTTACTTTGTAGCAGCACTTGGAGTAGTAGCAAGTCATTAAGGAGACAATTAGCCGATAAAATATGTTGTAACAAGAGTGACAGTAAGTGAAGTGAATCTGGTGAGAATTATGGAAAAATTGGTGGTGAATATGCTAATTATTATTTTAATTATTCCAATACATTGGAAATGGCCACATTTTGAATGTTGGCATACATATTGCGTACAAAATGCAATTTCCAATGACCATAATAAAGATATTATCTGAGTGGGTAATGATTCTATTTTAATGATATGATTGGGTGATTTAAATGAGGTACGATAATAATCATAAATGGTATCATTATTATTTAATATGATAATCTCCCCCCATCTAAGTTATGGCCATCCTTGGTCATGATTGATTATGTCATTAATGAAATATCAATTAAATTCATGGAGTCATTTGGGGACGTACCTGACGACTTACCTTAGTGGAGTGTCAGCATCAAAGTAACAACACCAAAGGAGTATCAACATTGGTGGAGTAACAACACCAGTGGAGTATCTACATCGGCGAAGTAACAACACCAGTGAAGTATCCGCATTGGTGAAGTATTAGTGCTAGTGGAATATCAACATCAGTGGAGTAAAAACACCAATGGAGTATCAGCATCGATGAAGTAGAAACGACAGTGGAATATCAACATCAATAGAGTAACAACATCAATGGAGTATCAGCATCGATGGAGTAACATCACTAGTGGAGTACTAGCAAGGGAAAGGGAAAAAGGTGTTGTATAGGAAAAAGAGAGTTGCAAATGTAGTAAAAGAAAATTCAATTTTATTATATATATATATATATTTTTCTAAATAAGACTATACTATTATTCACATTAAAAGGGTAAAATTATAGCATGCTGAGCATAGTGAGCCAACTAGCTTGAGAGGAAGGCCGTTTGAGATAGACAAAATCCAAAAACTGAGAAGTTGGACTAGATTTAGTTTTGCATTCCCACGGGGGGGGATCTTGAAGAACATAAACAACATGAAACACAACAAAAACTAGAGATTTACCTCGACACGATAGCAGAAACAGAGTTTGAAACATTTAGCAAAACAGCCGTATCAATTGGGTCGCAAAACCTGTTGAGAAGATGCACAGCTTGACTAAGCATCTGGTATCTCCTCCACGATCCTACACCAACCCCCTTTAGCCAGGTCCTAAGCTTGGGAAACCTCAGTTTCGCGCGTGACCAGAGGAACATGTACCATAGGATTGACATTGACAATGTTGGCTGACGGTTCCGTCTCTCGCTACAAGCCTGCAATTGAAATCAGAGCACTGGGTTCGCCCTCTACATGGGCATCCTCTGTAATTGGAATTGGAGCACTAGGATCGCCCTCTTCTTGGGCTTCCTTTAAAAAGAGGATAGAAACGTGTGCAGTGATCCAAGAGCGATTAAGGGAGCAATTAAAGGTGAAGATAGCAGAGCTGAGAGAGGGCGAAGTCAAAGAGCCTAGAGAGCTGGGTTCAAGGAATTGGTTGGGTCTCAGAATGCCCCCTCTTCCACTACGTGAATGAGGTTCCTAACTCAAGGTGGCGTCACCAGAGGAAGGGCGTGAAGGAGCACCTTGCGCTGAGCCTCTACGGCTGAGCATCCTTTGGCGAAGCCGAGGCATGACAGCGGCGCAAGTATGAACAACACAAACACCAGGGGAGGTACCGCGCGGGCCAAGCACACCAGCTTGCGGACGAGTGCCCACAACCACGCGGAGGACAGGGAATAAGAGCCAAAGCCCAACCACCATGAATCCTTAGTACCAGCAACACCCGCACCCATCCAAAACAGCATAAGAAACAACATAAAATAACCATGGTGAAAACTAGCTAAAATACAATTTCCTCTGCCTCGAGACCCTCCGACCATAACTATGGTATTCATGGGAGCCTAAGGCCGATAACAGTCATCGCACGCGAGGAGGGATGGCATATTAATGTTGGCCTCAAACATTCCCTTACATTCTTTCAAGCCCACCTGCGACCAATCCTCCCTCCACATGGCCTTCCGTCCTCTGTTCATTTCTGGCAGATGGCGCATCGTCTCCGTCCACTCCAGTCCCATCGCTGTAAATGCTCCTCTAATCACCCGCATCTGGGGGTGCAACATCTTTTTGGACCAGCTGATTGCATTCCTGTACTTGATCATGGTTCGATATTATGTCTAGTGTTCCTGCAAGTAGAGTATGTTCACTTTCTACACCCATATTGGCTAGGAGGTCAGCGACCTTGTTGCCCTCCCTTTTAACATGATTGAAGATTATGGCTCTGTTGTTGAGAAGCGCTTGTTCTATGGCTTCCAATCTGGCCTCGAGTCTCCAACTTGTGGCTATTTTCCTAGCATGAGATCCATTGAGGAGTTGCTTGGCCATATTGATAAGGAGCATGGAATCGCCTTCGACCTCCAGGGGATGGTATTTGTGTTTCCATGAGAGAAGGAGACCTTGCCATAAACCTTCCAGTTCTGCCGAGTTATTGGTGTCCCATCCAATGTTTCCAAAGTAAACCAGAAGAGGTGCTCCTTCGTGATTTCTGAAAATTCCTCCGTACCCTGCTTTTCCAGGGTTGCCCTTTGAGGCTCCGTCAAAGTTGAGCTTGAAGGTGTGCTTCGGAGGAGCTGTCCATGAATCCCTTTTTGTGTTGATGCTTCTTGAGGGGGCTTTAATGTAGGATTCCTGAGGGAGATGCATATTCCAGTTCGCCCAAATGGCTTTCTCATTGTCGAGAGAGGGAAGGTCCTCCGGAGTCCAGGAGCGTAGCTGCAGAGTTTCTTTGAGATTCATACAGAATTTTCTCCAAATGATTTCTAAGGGAGAACTATGATATTTGAATATGCGCTTGTTCCTTTCTTTCCAGATTCCCCAGATGAGTAGTCCTGGAATTATCTTCCATAAATGGTTAAGGAGTTCACTTTTGTAGGGATTCTTTTGCCATTGACACAGAGTATCGGTGATGTCCTCTGCCACTCTGCATCTTCTTTGACACCTGAAGCTTGCCTTCTCCCATAAATGATTGGCCAGAGTGCATGAGTTCAGAAGGTTCTGGAGGGCCATGGTAGTTTCTTCGCCTTAACCTGTCCCAGGTGAGAATTTTCTGATGCCCGACTAGCCATAGAAAAAGGGAGACTTTGGGCCAGATACCTGAATCCCAAATTTTTCCCCATATGGGATCGGGGGACGAAGGGTCAGTACTTATTAGATTGTAAGCTTCTGAGGTAGCAAAGGTGCCTTTAGGCCTGTAGCCCCATCGTAAAATGTCCCTGCCTTCAGAGTGTCTTATGCAGCGTTTTTGGAGCTCCTTTTCCAGATCCTCCATAAAAGGGCGATCCGCATTCCTGATTAGCCCGTCACCTTGCTTCCATTGCCTATATCCTTGCACTGTCTCCTGTGTCCAGTGCTGCCAAATCTTTTTCTGTTGCTGTTCCTCCCCAATATAGTTTGGAAGCGGGTTGAGAATGCTATTGAGCTTTGGCATTTGGTTCCAGGCATCTATCCAAAATCGAGTTGTTTTACCATTTCTTACTTCCCAAAAACTATGTTGCTGAATCATTAGATAATGTTGCTTGGCCGCATTCCAAATGAGGGAACCTTTTGCGTTAGGTGTGAGTCTTATAAGCTCCTCCTGAGGTCTGTGATTGGCGTATTTGGCTGTCCAGATGGCGGCCCATGGCTTATCAGGGGAAGAGAGCCACTGCCACCAGATTTTAGCGCACATTACAGCATTGCTGTGATTGGGATCCCTCAGGCCTATGCCTCCCATTCCTTTAGGCAAACAGGCTGTGGTCCATTTTACCAGGGCCCATTTTCGGTTGGTAGCTGTATTCCCCCATAGGAAGTTACGCTGTAGGTCCCTTATTCTTTTAATTACCCATTTGGGCACTGCAAGGATAGAGAATAAGTAGAGCGGCATTGCTTGAAGGACAACCTTTATGAGCACCACTCGACTTGCAATGTTTAACGATCTGTGCGTCCACAGGTTGAGACGAGAATCCAGCTTCTCGATGAGGATGCGCCAGGAGGAATGTTTGATGGCCGAGTCAATGAGGGGGGCTCCAAGATATTTGGAGGGGAGAGAGTCAATGGGGAAGCCCAAAATGCGAGCTATTGCATGCTGCACGACAGGGGGAGTGTGGAAGAAAAAGATCTGTGATTTGGCTTTGTTGACGCTGGTGCCTGAGGCCTCAGAGAAGTCGTTGAGCACGGATTTGAAGAGGGAGGCTTCCTGAACTGACGGGTAACCAAATAGCATATTATCATCAACAAACTGCTGGTGAGTTATGGCCGGGGAATGGTGGATGGAGAGACCTTTGAGCTGCTGGGTGATGAGGGCTTGTTTGATGTGGCATCCCAAGCCTTCAGCCATTAACACAAAAAGGAAGGGGGATAGAGGGTCGCCCTGCCGAATTCCTTTGGAAGGACTGAATGGACGGGAGGGGATGCCGTTCACAAGAATGGAGAAGAAGGATGAAGAGATAAGACTCATAATCCATCGAACCCACATGGGAGAGAATCCGAAGGCACTTAACATTTTTTGAATGTATGTCCAACTTAGCTTATCAAATGCTTTTGAAAGATCAAGCTTAAGTATCATACCTGCCTGTTTGGAGTGCTTGAGGGAGTGAATAACTTCATGCGTGAGGATTATGCCATCAAGAATCTGTCGCCCTTCCACATAGCCGGATTGTTCAGGCGAGATGAGCAGGGGCAGAAGAGGCTTTAACCTGTTGGCGATGACTTTAGAGATCACTTTGTAAATGACATTGCATAGAGCTATGGGGTGGAATTTGTCCGGTGTGTTAGATTTCTCTTCCTTTGGAATGAGTGCAATAAAAGTTGAGTTGAGGGAGGGTAACAGCCAGTGAAGAGCTCTGGATTCCTCCACTACTTGCCACACCTCAACTTTTATCAGCTCCCAGAAATTGTGGAAGAAGGTGGTCGTGAAACCATCTGGGCCAGGGGCTTTGCCCTCCTTGAGTTGGTGCATAGCTACATCCACCTCCTGTGGGAGAATTGGGCGAAGAAGGAGCTCATTATGTTCCTCAGTGATAATTTTTGGTACATTTTGGATTATTTTTTCTATGGCAGGGCTTCTGTCTGCCAGAGGCTCTTTATGCACTTGTTTGAAATGTCTGAGAAATTCCTCCTCGATTTCATCATGCTTTTCCACTCTTGCCCCTCCCTGTTTCTGAATGAAAGAGATATTGTTGTGCATCCTTCTTTGGACAGTGGTTCGATGGAAGAACTTGGTGTTCCTTTCCCCTTCTTTTAACCATCGAATCCTGGATTTTTGCTTCCATAAAATCTCCTCCTGCTTTCTCCTTTCCTCCAATTGAATGTGTATGCGCTGCTCCTGTTCTAAGGTCCATTCAGTGTGTCCCCCAGTGATAATTTGTTGCTGGAGATCGACCATTTCCTTGTTTAGTTCTTGTTGCGCTTTGAAGATATTTCCAAATGTCTCTTGATTCCAACGCTTTATTTGGGATTTTAGATATTTGAGTTTCTGTTGGAACTGAAACATTTTGGATCCTTCAGGCGGATAGAAGGTGCTCCAAGCTATTTTGACGAAGTCCTTGAATGCAGGATGAGTGAGCCAGAACTCTTCGAAGCGAAAGGGTCGATTGGTTGTGTTTCCTAGCCTTTGCCAATGGAGGGAGATGGGCGAGTGGTCTGAGCCCGAGTAAGGAAGAATTGTTGCCGCTATATCCCCGCCCAAATGAACCGAGTTGTCTGAAATGAGAAATCTGTCTAGTTTGGAAGTGATTTGGTGCTTCCCGGCTCTGCGGTTGCTCCAGGTATGTGTACCATTACAAAATTGCAGGTCGATTAGAGAATTATTTTGGATGAAATCTTTGAAGTGGACATGTTCCTGTTCCATCCTAATTCGCCCTCCTTGCTTTTCCTCCAGCTTGGTGATCATATTGAAGTCCCCTCCTATGATCCATAGAGGATGCCTTCTGTTAAGGCTCAGAGCTTCTATTGTGTTGAGTAAAGCTATTTTATTTCCTGCTTCCTGTGGGAAGTAGACATTTGTAAGGTGGCCATGAATATTAGTTCCTGTCATGTGAAAGGTGGCCTGGATAATATGGTGGGAGGCATGAAAATCAGAGAGAGTGAGCATTTGCGGGTTCCACACTATGGCTAGCCCGCCCGATGCTCCTTCAGCATCCACTGCTACCGATTGGCATCCTGGCCATGCTTTAGAAAGGATGCATCCTAGTGTACTGCTATTGCATTTTGTTTCTTGAAGAAAGCACATTTGTGGCTTCTCCATCTTTATCATGTTTTTTAGAATTCGGAGTTTCCCTGGGCTGTTGAGCCCCCTTAAATTCCATGAGGTAAGCTTCATAATTCACTATTGATGGAAGGTTTATAGTACTTCGTCAATTTTGCATACCTGCCTGAATCCACCAGGATTTTCCCTACTTCAATTGTTCGCTGGAGATCCGTTCTCCTCCCCCTCTTTTTGAAGTCTTTTGGAGGGAGGCTTCCATCCCAGTAACTGCTTGGTTGGATGCCTAGCTGTTTCTGCTGATAAGCCCTTGAGAGGACTACTTCCAGTTTGTTGAGTTGCAGCTCTGGGATTTTGTCATAGTCCTTCTTTTTACAAGCTAGCTCAAGCTGATGAATGTCCAGTCCTTCCATATCGAAATTTTCTGGATCTTCATCCATCTGCTGCGACTGACTACCTTCTACAGTAGCTGCTTCTAAGCTCAAGGGTTGGTTTGGAGTGCCATCTACTTCCATTTCATTAACTTTTCCTTCAAGATCTTTTTGATTTTCCTTGGGGGTAGCATTTTTATCCTTTGGGAAGAGAGAAGCAGGGGAGGAGCTGGAGGGGGGAGGGAGTGCAGAGGCAGAGATGGGTACGGAGCTAAGCTTTGAGTTCAAGGGAGGCTCTTCTGAGGCTTGAGCCAGAATTTCAAAACTGTTACTCGTTGAGGGGATTGAAGCAGTGTCTTGTTGGGGTTTTTTCCCAGATGCAGGTTTTTTGTGCCCTCGTTTGCGGCTAGGAACTTTGGTAAAGCCATCTTGGGCCGACAGATCAGAGGGGTCAGAAACATTGGCTTTGGCATTTAGCGGACAGTCCCTAAAGAGGTGCCCGTGAGCATGACATTTACGGCAACGAAAAGGTACATGTTCATAATCCAAAGGTTGGATCCATTCATAATCGTCATGAGAGAGACTTACCGAGTCAGGCAGAGCTTTGTCTAGGCGCATGAAGACACAGATACGGGCATAGGATGTATATCTACGAAGCTTTGTCTCTTCCACCGCTTTTATGTATTCCCCCAGCCCATTTCCAATATCCTTGAGTAGCCCTTCGTCCTAGTATTCCTCTGGAAGGGAATACATTCTGATCCATACTGGAGCCCAGGTGAGGTCTTCCTTGTCCGGGTTAAATCTGGCCACCCAGTCCCTCAGATACAATCCTGCTGAGTTAAAGAAATATGGTCCCTCATCCATGATTCTGAACTTGTCTTCTAAGCATAGGAAGATAACCATAAAAAACCCCTTCGGTCCTAGCTGCAATGTGATATGGCCTTTGGGTTTCCACTTGGCCGCGATCCAGCCATACAAGGATTTTTCTGTTGGCCAAAGTCCTATAAATTTTCCGATGAGTGCATGATCCATCATATACTGTATTCACTCGTTGATCTTCTGACTGGGCAATTCTATCTTGGGTCTTTCAGCTACTATTGGTTTGCAGGTTTTCGATGTGACTTTGGTCTTTTCCTCTGGCTTATCTTTCCCTTCTGGTACTGCATCATTCTTATCTGACTGACTGGCTGAGTCTTTGGACTTATTCTGCTGCGATAGCTCCTTATTGCTCGTTTCTTCATGGATTGATCCAAAGATGAGGGATCTCGTGTGCCCTGGCGGCGCTGTATTGGACATAGGGGAGGGCTTTGAGGCCCCCCTTGGGGGGGATCCATGTGCGCTGTGATAACGCCTGATACGCTCTGACGAACCCAGGAGGTCAGACCCTCGAAGGATGCAGAGCCGTGCTTGATTGCGCCATTTCAAAAAATTGCCAGAACCCTAGTTGCAGAGCTGTCGCGTTAGTTTCCTTCATATTCACACACACGCGCACACACACAGATATATATATATATATATATATATATATATATATATATATATATATATATATATATATATATATATATATATATATATATATATATATATATATATATATATATATATATATATATATATAAACACATTATTATTATTTTTCTTTTTTTTATTCAATATGAGGTGCAAAAGAAGAATTTCCTGTACAAATGATTTTAAAACTAGAATCACCAAAAATTTGTCTAATAAAAGAGTCCCTAGAGGTTGGACGGTGATACAACCTGAGGCGATGTCCATTTAAAAGTAAAGGAGTATGTTCATCATCTATTGTTATGATTTTAATAGTTCCATTGTTAAACATTTTGTCAACCTCATATGGACCTATCCATATTGAGCAGACCTTTCCTTTAAAGTCCTTGAATCGGGAATCATGGAGCAATGCCCAATCACCTTTTTGAAACACCTTTTTCTTAATAAATTTATCATGCCACTTAGTTAGCTGCTGCTAGATTGTTGCAGTGTTCTGTATAGCTACCAAATGGATTTCATCTAACTCATTAAGCTGATTCAGTTGGTGTTTTTGGGCTGCAGTAAGACCTAGACCTACTTACAGAGATTTTTTGAGTGTTTTGACCTTGAATTCCACTAAAACTAAAGTGGATTTCCATACATAAGCTCATATGGTGAAAACCTTCTTGTATTTTACCATGTAGTTATATACGCCCAACGTGCTTCAGGAAGTTTTTCAACCCAATTCCAGTGATGGTTAGACACAGTCTTTGTCAAAATATTTTCCAATACTTTATTTTTTCTCTCAATCTGACCATTCGCTTGAGCGTGATATGGAGATGTTACCTGATGTTTGATTCCATATTTTTCCATAAGTACTGCTATTGAATGCGATGTAAACTATTCCCCTCCATCTAAAACTATTTCCCTAGGGTCCCCATATCGAGAAAAAAATTCTTCAAATAAAAATTCTGAGACAGTTTGTTCAGTGGCTTTTACAATGGCTCTGCTTCCACCCATTTCATCACATAGTTTTTACAAAAAAGAATATGAATTTTTTTATGAGAAGGAGGCTTAAATGGCCCAAAAAAATGAATAGCCCATTTCTCAAAGGTTTCAAGGACTAGTTGAGGCTGCAATGGAATTTCATCCGATCGAATAGGATGACCCATTTGTTGGTAGTTATCACACCCCCGAACATATTTTCTAGCATCTTAGAATATAGAGGGCCAATAGTATCCCATCTGCAACACCTTATGACCGATTCATTTATCAGCAAAGTGCCCTCCACAAGGTTCATTGTGGGAAACTTTCAGAACATCATAGATCTCGCCCTCGCCTACACAACATTGGATCTGCTGATCTGGTTTGGTGTAGAAGATGTGCCCTTCTATCCATGTATAGCAGGCACTTTGTTGGATAATCCTCCGTCATTCCCTGTGTGGCAAATGATGAGGTACCTTTCCTGTAGCAAGATAGTTAGCAACATTTGAATACCAAGAAGTGTAAGTAGAAATTGAAAAAAGATGCTCACTAGGAAAACTATCTTCTATAGTTGTATATTCATCATTAATATTCAACCTGGACAGGAAATATGCTACCGCATTATCCTTTCCTAGTTTGTCTACAATAGTGATATCAAATTCTTGTAACAATAATAACCATCTTGTAATTCATCTAGGAGTTATCGGTTTATTCATCATATACCTAATGGTTGAATGATATGTGTGAAAAAAGGTGGGGTGCCCTTTAATATAATGCCGTAATTTGTTAACATCATAAATGACAACAAAAAATTCCTTCTTAGTTACTGTATAATTAAGTTCAGCAGGAGTTAAATTATTGCCGAGGTAGTAGATCGCATACGATTTCTTGTCTTCATGTTATCCCATAACTACTCCAAATACTGTATGAGAGGCATCTGTAGAAATATGGAATGGGAGTTTCCAATCTAGACCACACAATATTGGAGCCTCACAGATTAATTTCTTGATCCATGAAAAATCTCTCTCATAAGCATCAATCCATACAAATTCTACATCCTTAGACAGTAGTTGGAAGAGTGGAAATTCTACTTTAGAAAACATTTCTATGAAGCATCGATAATATCCAGCATAACCAATAAATCTATGTACCGATTTTTGTGTCACTGGAGTGGGAAAATTTAAGATTACCTCAATCTTGGATGGATTGATCTGTAATCTTGCAGCGGAAAGTAAATGCCCCAGTAAAATCCCTTCTTCCATCATCATATGACATTTTTTTGTGCTAAGAGAAACATGAGTTTATTTACATCGCTTAATTACTTTTTCTAAATTCTCCAAACCATTTTCAAAAGAATCACCATATGGAGTAAATTCATCCATATAGATTTCGACGTTGTCATTAGCCAAATCAGAAATGATTCCCAATATTTCCCTTTGGAAAGTAGCAGGGGCATTACAGAGTCCAAATGAGAGGACCCAATATGAAAAAGTTCCCCAAGAGAATGTAAAAGTGGTCTTATCCTGATCCTCGAGATCTATCTGGATCTGGTTATACCCACTAAATCTGTCTAGAAAAGAAAAGAATTTCTTATCGGCTAGTGTATCAAGAACCTGGTCGATGAAAGGTATGCGAAAGTGATATTTTTTGGTTTCTTCATTTAGATCCCTATAATCAAAATAGATCATCCACCTACCATTCTTCTTTGGAACAATGACTAATGGGGATACCCATTGATTGTCAGAGATTGGATACATAAACCCAACATCCAATAGCTTCTACAAGTCTTCCTTCACAATGTTTTTCAGAGCAGGTTTCATTCCTCTTTATGGTTGGCGAACAGCTTGAAATTCCTCTCTTATATATATATGATGGGTACATAAATCGGGGTGAATTCCTTTCATATTTTTGTATTCCCAAGCAAAGACCTCCTTCTCATTCGAATTTTTTTTTAACAATTATTCAGTTTGGGAGGGTGATAGATTGGGATTGATGTTCAATGTTTTCCTTGGATCGATCTCTACTGGAATATTGTTATGGTTGTTGTAACACGAATTTTTTCAATTATTGTTTCTAGTTGAATAGTTTCCTAGGTAGTATAGCTCATAACGGACTCTAATAGTCATCGGGTAGAGCAAGAATGGAATGAGGGTTACTAATAAATGTACTAATAACATCATCTTCCATATCCCCTTTGAAAGAAAGAGCTTCCCCAAATAGTGAGTATTGGTCTAATTTTTTTGTTTTCAAGTTCAGACTCATCTTTGAGGTAAGGATTTTGTGTTATGGTAAATCCTAGTTTAACTGGCGAACTTGGTTCTGCAGAAAGGTAAAGCACAAGGTCCTTTCTAATTTCTTCATTTGATATTACCATGTTTGATGACTGACACCCAATGTATGCATCGATAGTGGAAAGTCATGGTATACCTAATATTAGGGGATGTCCCCAAGTGGATATTGAGTGTGCAACACTACGAGATCAACAGAGTATTCCCAAGAGTTCACGAAGATAGTTACATCTAAAACTTTTCCTACAAACCTCACAATAGATCGATCTTCAAGTTCTAAAACCACTGGGGTTGGCTTAAGGTTAAGTAAGCCCACGGTAAGTGTAGTGGATGATGTTATAACGTTAATTGTAGCCCCAAGGTCCACCAGAACATTTGAAATATCAACCCCATTGATTTGGACTATGTGGATTGGGTTTCCTGGGTCACCATATTTGATGGGTATATTTTTTCCCAACATTATGTCTGAAAAATTTCCCATGACATGGATAGTGGGTGGGTCTTTCGACATCCTCCCAAGCCTCTTCTAACACAATGCCTTAATTATTTTAGCATAAATTGGCACATCCTTCATAGCCTGCAGTAATGGAATCTTAACAAATTAATTTGGTAATTATCCAAAAGTATCAAATTCAGGTTGGGGAATCTGTTTTCTTAGGGAAAACCTCTCAGGATAAGGTGGGCCTGTGTGACAACCTCAAGTGATAATTATTTTGGTGGGAGCATGTTGTTCCTCGGCAATTTGTGTCAGATTACCCCTATTTTCGCGAAGGAGTGTTGAAGTTCTTGTTTTGAGACTTCGTCATCAGTTTGTTCAACAATTATTGGTGAAGTCTTTGTATTCACCACTCGTTCAAATCGAAGATTGAATTCATTGCATTCTAAAGTGGAAATACCATATGTAGGAAGTTGAGTGTCTCAACTTGTAGGGTTCCCCTATTATTCGGGTTTGGCTTGGGTTGAAC
Source organism: Pinus tabuliformis (assembly GCA_031772625.1). Classification (NCBI taxonomy): domain Eukaryota; kingdom Viridiplantae; phylum Streptophyta; class Pinopsida; order Pinales; family Pinaceae; genus Pinus; species Pinus tabuliformis. Next base: position 96,850,582 of record CM062812.1, read on the forward strand.
AAGCAGTTGAGGACGAAGGGGAGGATTATTGGTGGAGGAATTGGGTGGAAAATGTAACTGTGGTTGTGTCACAGGCCGGGGAAGTTTATTTATAAGAAGAGGGGGTCCACGCCAGTTATGAGACCAAGAAGGGGCTAAAGTAGGTTGAGGTGAATAGGATTGCTAGGGTGTAGGATACTGGTAATATTGCAACCATGAAGGTGGAAATGGTGCAGGTTGAGATCCAAAATTCAAATTATTAACATACTGAGAAGGGTATTGATTCATACCTTGATTCACATTTTGTGGTCGTGGTTTCCATGGCTTCTTTGGTCCCATGAAATAAAGTTAGTCTACTTATTCATTTTCCCCTTGAAAACTGCCTTCAACCTAGGAAGTGATGGACATGTGCTAGTGGAAAGGCTTTTCTCACATATTGCACAGGTTTTGACAGTATTAAGTGGGCATTCCTTCAGTGGGTGCTTCTTCCTGCATTGTGGGCGGAAGATGGCCACTTCCTTCTCAGCTTCCATATTTTTCTCTTTTATTTGCAGAATGTCTAGTTTTGAGGATAATGTGCTTCGGATGCGAGTCCTAAAATTGTCCAGTAAGTTCCCAATTTATGCTTTTGTGATCCCACTACTGGATGATTTGAGAGCTCGTGTCCCTTGCCTATGCCTCGCAGATGCACAGGAAAATTTGACACACAATTCACAGATAGTATCACACTCTTCCTTTCAGATATCCCCATTTCCTACCACATTCAGAAGTTCCAGAGACTCTTCCCTTAGTGCTCGAAGTAAGATTATTTTCAAAATATCCCCTTTTTCAAATCACTATGGCCTGATCAAGGTAAGTTGTATTTAAAGTGTTCCACAAATTCCTCCATATTCTCATCCTCCTTCTGCATAATCTTGAAGATCTCTTCTTTAATGTCTTGAGACTTGCAATAGTCTTGATATTTTTCGAGGAGAATTTGCTTCATATTGTCCCATGTTGTAATATATTTTCCTCCTAAACCCATAAACTGTTGCAACATTGTCCCTTCTAGGTAGCAGGTCATATCTTCACTTTTTGAGCATCTGAAACATAATCATATTCTTTACAGACAACATCAAACTTGAAGAGGAATGTACCTAGATCCTTGGAAGAGAGACCATGGAAATTAGGTAATGTTGTTAAAGGAATAGGTTTCATGGGTGCATCACCCCTAATTTCTCCAATTGGAAATTCAATTCTAGAAGTTCTGTTGTTGGCCATGAATATCCTCCAATATTCACTTCAAATTTCAACAGGTTTTGGTTGTTCAACGATACGTGGTTGAGCTTGTTTGACAATACTTCCCCAATCAGGAGGAGGATTTACTTCCCCAACTTATTCTCCTTCAAAACCTTCAACACTCAATTCCTCAGATCCTTTGCTCTCATCTTCCTCCCCTTTGGGCTCTGTTTCTTCTGTTGATGAGGGCCCTCATTGTGGCGTTGCCTGGGGCCTAGATCTTGTCTGAGATCTTTTCCTAAAAACACTCTTTGATGAATTCCCTGATTCATATTTTGTGATGATTTCTTGGATATAGGTAATTTTGACTAGATCTTTCCTCCCTCGACGTCTTTTTGGGGGTCTTCCTCTGCCCCTTTTATTTGTTTCTCTGTTCATACAATCTAGAAGTGAAGAATTAGGTTAAAACCGTCCAAAGCAAATATAAAGCTCGGGTCCTGGAAAAGGGTTGGTACAAGCCTTGGCTGACCAGGACGAGAGATCGAATTTTTAAAAAAGGCAGATAATTTAAGATAAACAAAGTGATCTAATTCTCGAGTCTACAAAGGTTTGGTGGAATGCCTTTCCTGACTAGGACGAGAGAATGTCCCTATGATCAATAGAAAGATAGAAAAATAAATCAATCAAAACAATTTAATGCTTGTGTCCAAGAAGAGGTTTAGTACAAACTTCACCTCACCAGGATGTGAGAGTGTTCCTATGCTCAATAACGGTTGTACTTTTGTGCCTTTGTTAGCCTCCCTGAAAACGACACCAAAATGTTGGTGTTAAGATATGAGTTATAGATACAATGCTTACCAAATTTAATTGTTAATCCATGGTTCGTTAATTATTTCAAGGTATCGTGCAAAGTTTATGCAGGACACAGGTTCCCTACCCAGTATTGAGAATTCACAATATTCAAGGCTCAAAAAGTGCTTAAATCGAATAACAACAAAGTAAGAACAATAATAAAAACCTACAGTAATAGCAAGTTAAAGAACATTAAGAACAACCCAGAGTAACAATAATTTGAAATTACAAGATTATAAAACAATAAAGAAGGAACGATAAAACATTAATAACATAATCAAACGCATACATATTCACACGAATAACTCTAATAGCGCATGATCAGGGGAGTGGGCGAAACTCTCCGATCAGGGTTGTGGTGAAGAGTAGAGATCACATGAGACTGCAGAACATTGGAATTTGCATTAATAAAAAAGGAATTACAATTGAATTATATTGTTACACGTATCCCATAAACGTACATCATTCTGCTGCGCTGAGACTTACTTATACAGTTCATCGTTTCATGAATAGGATTCAACGAAATCAGAAATGGTGGATATCATTCCTACCCACAAGTACGCAATAATTTTTAAGGTAGAAACAAAATGTAAATATAGAAGTCAAGGTCAATCATCAACTTCTTGACATTTGAACATTTTTAGCAATCCCATCCATGAATATCACGACCAACCCATTAATAGCATCATGCTGACTCATATCCCGTTGAGCATCATTCGTCATGATTCTGGAAGAGAACTCAATCATAAAATCATCTAAGAAATATTCCCTAGGACTATGCTTCATTAATCAACATTTCAAGAAGACATGCCAATTTAATATACCTTCATTTTTTTGAGATATAAATTGACCTCATAAAATCTATGAAATGGATAAAAAAGGATAGGAAAGGTGAGTGAAAATGGCTAATTTAATCGACCAACACAACATACCATGCATACCTTTTGGTATTCAAATACCTGTTCACCTTTTCATTAGACATAGGTCGCTTGAAGCACTTTGTCATCTTTTCACATATTTCATTTTAGCCTTCTCCAACTTTAGCCATCCTTCCTGCATTTCAAATTATCCTCAAGAGGGATCTATATCATCAAGGAGGTTAGAAACATCCATATACTTAAATACATATGCATGAAGTACAATAATAATCAGATCCTTAAGTATAAACAAAGTAAGAGGCATCATAAGTTAATAAATACTTATCTTAAATGAGAGGTGATCCTCTCCCTCTTGAACCAATCTTAAAGAGCCAGCAATGTCCAAGGTCCATTTACTAATATTGCCTTTAATTATCCAACAAGTTATTCTAGGAGTTACCCATCTAGGGCTTCATCAAATATTTGTCAAGTTCTTGATAATCTTCACATTGACTAGCTAGGTTCCATATCTCATATTGTTTCCATAAACCAGGGTTTTTTCTCTAACCCTAACCTCATAGAATCCATCAAAACCTAATAATCAATTTTCCTAGGGTTTTCTTCAAACCCTAGAATTATTATAGGTATCCACCATCCTCTTCCTGCTTCCACCTAAGGTGTCGTCATCAGAGTGATCTCCATTGATTTTCTTTAGCCCAGCTTTGATACCATGTTCATTTTTCATAGGACTACATGTTCGTTGCTTTGATAATTGCATCTCCTCATTAATACATTAAGTTCACCCTATATCATCATTACATTATTCATATCTACACCATTATTCATTAGCATATGAGATTATATAAAAAGAACAACATCTTCATCATCAATGCAGAGAAACATAAGGGAACAACAAACGAAAATCATGCACAGATAGAGACACCAGGATTGGTCTGAGACTAGGGGAAAAACCACTATGGGGAAAACCCTTGAAAATCTTCTTCTCCTTCAATCATAATCAAATCATTCTACAAAAGAGAGTACAATGATCCATAACTTTATATATGCAACAAAACAACTATGATATCCGTGAAACATATCTAATCATGCTTATAATCAAACGCCTTATTTTGATGGCTGTAATATGATGAAACTGACTTTAGTTAACTATTGGATATTGTTGAAAAATTTTGTCACCGAGTGAAGTCTTAGAAATACTAAAATCTCATCTTATATTTTTGGACACAAGGAGAAGGAGTTGTGTGAGCATCTATAACAATCCTAGACACTCTCTGTGAAATATATGCTAGCGTGTATGGTAACCCAGATACTCCCTAGAACGTTATGTGTGTAGTTCTAGGGACCAACTCACCAGATATGCTCCAAACCCTCAAACGCTCTCTTTTAGCTATTGTGTGCACGTCTGGGATAGCCTGGATGATCTTAGGACCACTCTCTGTGAGCGTCCCGGGACTGACACCACCACATTTGCCTCTAAAACCCTAGATGCTCACATGAGCTTTTGTGCCAGCCTCTAGGGCTCTTTGGATATTGTCTTGACCCCTGTGTGCTACCATCCAGGGACTACAATTTCCATTTCTCTGCCAGCGTCCAAGAATCCGAAAACCATAGATCAGAGCGAGCTTCACCCCTGAGATTTTGGACCCTTGTGGTAACTTTCCTCTGACAAACATGTACAAACCAGGACATTAAGAGGAGAAGAAGGCTTGGTCAATTGGTCCAAATGAGCTTGAGGTCCCTTCTATCTATAGGCTTTCATGAGGGTCCACTTGGGGTTGAGGCTGGCCTATCCAATTTAACATGTGCTTAGGATCAACCTAACCCAATATACATGAGTGAATAAATAAATTCAAAAAACAATTTTCACTTGTCCAAATAAGGCGATCTTTAGTTCAATTTTGGTCCTCTCAAAAAGAGGAATTAAATAAAATCACCATCTTGGTTATTTGATTTTTCTAAGTTGGAATTTGACCGTAGTTGAAAAAATTAACAAGAAGGACAAAGGAGAAAGTGAATGCATTTTTGATAGTCATAGTGTTATTTATTTGGCTACAAATCCATCTTCTGACAACAATACTAAGCACATTGATGTAAGGTACCATTTTGTAAGACATGTGATCAATGGTGGCAAAGTAGCTCTCAAGAAGGTCCATACATAGGAGAATCGTGTAGACATGTTCATGAAGCCAGTTTTAGTAGAGAAGTTGTGATTGTGTTTGGATTCTATTTGATTACAAAAGAGACGATGAATAGGCATGGGTAAGGGATTAGTAAAAATTTTTGTCAAGGTGGAGATTGTTAAAGAATGACAACAAATAATGTTAACAATGTAATTATATGAGTAATATAGTTTTACCATTCAGGAAGTTGCGTAACTATAGAGAGTTATGTAACGAAGTATGTGTGTTAAAATGGTGATTTTCTAAGACACTTGATGTAACTTGGAGAGTGATTCTTCACTTTGGAGCAATAAAAATTCCAATCCCTTTCCCCGTGGAGGTTTCCTTGATCCAATGTTAGGGTTTGACCACGTAAATATTTTGTGCATTCCTGTTGTGTGATTCAGTTTCTTTCTTGTGAATTTCATCCTTATTTAAATGTTAACGAGTTCAAAATAAACACATTGTAATAGGTAGCTATGTTTTTTCCCATTAAAAATCGTTGTGAACTTGTAACTTGTTTCCACTGTTCACACTAATCAACTTAATCGATAAATACCACATTCATATCGATCTATCTGTTACACTGTAGGTCCCATCATTAGAGGTGTTGCACTGATAAAAATAGAAATTTTGTTCTTAACATTTTATGCCAAGAAGAGAAGATGTCCTTCTGGAAGATCTAATTCAAAGGTTGAAAAATTCCTAAAGGAACATGCCTATGAACTGCCAATGCTAACCAGATATTCACATTCACAACTCAAGAAGATGTCAAACAAATTTGTAGAAAAGTTGGGAGAAGGAGAGTTTGGTGTGGTCTATAAAGGAATGCTTGGGAATGACACTCTAGGGGTTGTGAAGCTTCTTGATAGGCACAGGGTTAGTGAGACCCAATTCATGAATGAGGTTTCTACCATTGGATGGGTTCGTCACGTCATTCTAGTTCGTCTATTGGGGCATTATTTTGAAAACCCTATAAGCGCATTGGTATATGAATACATGCCTAATGGATCTCTTGATAAATTTGTATTTTCCTGGAAAGAGGAGGGGCAAGTATTCAGGTGGGAACAATTGTATTCAATTGTTTTGGGTGTGGCCCATGGAATTTTGATATCTACACCAAGATTGTGAGAAGTGCATCATACACTTCAACATCAAACCTCACAATATATTTTTGGACGCTGCTTTCGCCCCTAAATTTTTTTATTTTGGTCTCATAAAACTTTGTGGGAAGGGAGACGATCATATTTTTCGAGAGGGATGCCAAGATATGTTGTGCCAGAGGTGTGGTCGAGAGATATGGGTCATGTTACACATAGGCCATATGTCTATAGTTTCAAAATGTTGTTGGTAGAGAGTGTTGGTGACATAAAGAACTTTGATGTCCAGGTGAGACAGTCTAGTCAATTATACTTTCCTGAGTCAGATTTCAAGATGACTAAGAATGGTGATCAGTTGGGTATGAGGTTGAGAGGAGGAGAAATGGAATTTGTAGATGAGGAGAAGGCAAGAATACTCACAAAAATTAGATTTTGGTGCATTCAATATAACTCTGTAGATCATCCTAGCATGATGAGGGTTGTGGAAATGTTAGAAGGAAATGGAGATGACATTGCCAATCCTCCATTTCCCTTCATTTCCTTGGCCACATCTGAAAATGTTGTACTTCCATCCATTGTCAATTGTTCTTCAATTGAGATTACTTTATAGATTTCTATATTTGGTTGTCTTACTTAAACCAGTTTTTCGATTTTCGCCGAACTCCACACAATACCTTTGCGAATGAGCCGATGACTACCATGACGTGTTAAGACCCTAACTCGATGCAGTGATAGCTCCAAGCCGTGAATCTCTCTTACCAAAATTTGGGTCATTAGATTTATAAAATTATGTTTTGCACATCATGATCTTGTGTTAGTTGCTCACATCAAGATCAAGATCAGTGACTTAAATCTACATATACATTCCATTACGATAAGGATGTTATCAGTATCACTTTAACATTATCATTTTGTTTATAAAAGTAAATTTTGCACATCTTCATCTTGTGTCAATTTCTCACATCAATATCAACACTGAGATAAAGTTACACCTAAAATGTTATCACTTTAAATTTAACATTATCATTTTGTTAATTGTTCGTGTATATGTATATTTATCTATTTATTTAAGTTTACATTATTTTGAGATTATTTAAATTTTGTAAGATTATGCTCGGTGTCAATTTTATCTTTTGCTTGTTCTTTATTGCTGAGAGTTTTTATCATAAAAGGGAATGATATTATTATTATTATTATTATTATTTTAATTGAATTTTTTTTAGGTGTGGCGTGTTTGAGTGCATATATTCATTAATATTTTAGGGATGTTGGACATGGAGCTTAAGGAGGTGGACTACTTCACTGACCCTGGCCCCTATGCTACTATCTGGTCGAACCTTAAACCTACACCAAAATATACGCCTGTTAGGTCACAAGATCCATCCTGTTTGCGCATTCCCGTTGATCCACCCTCTGTTTCTTTACCCGGTCCATCTACTTCTGGATTCCCTGTCACCACTCTCTCCATCGACTCCCTAGATTTGAATTGCCCACCTCTCTCGCCGGAAACCCTCCACCTACTCACCTCCTACACTCTGCCATCTCCCCCTTTTGACCCTTCACCTTATGGAAATTTGGATCTTCCACCTTCCTTTGAGTTTCCCTCCTCTACAGGATTTGACTCGGAGATCGGAATAAACCCCCCACTGGGCACTCCACTTGCCCCTTCAGTTGCGGTTCTAGGTTCCACATCTTCCCCCTTATGTTGTTTTTAAATCTCGGTTATCAATGTCTGGCACTCCACTCCGCTGTCACATTAGGAGCACTAGGGCTCTCAATATCCTTTGTAGGACCATCCCACAACACCTCGCACCAGGAAATGAAAGCTCAAGTGTGTGAAGGCCACGATCAAGGACCTGCTTCTGAAATTTGGGGAAGGGGTAACAATGGGAGAAGTTGTAGACATGGTGAGCAGGGTTCTTGTTGAAAGAGTTTGAGGCCATGCCTATTCAGCCGAGAGACTCAGGCTCTGTGTCAAAGAGATTTGGGAGAAGATATTCAAGGGACTCCCAGAAGTGAAAATGTTTGCTCGAGGTTGGTTCGCGCTCTAATTTTAGCAGGAGGAATATAAAAATTGAGCACTTACCATGTATTGGCATATTGAGATGGCTTCGGTCATGCTTAAGTGATGGAGTCCACTGTTTGATCCAGAACGGGAACAAATTGGAGCCAGACCACTTTGCGTTAGGTTTGCTTGTCTCCCCCTACATTTTTGGTCTAAAGATATTTTCATTTGCATTAGCAATTCTCTTGGCACCTATCTAGACTATGACAAGACATACATTCACTCGAGAAATCAATCATTGGTCCATATATTAGTTTACTTGGATACTAGAGAAGGGTTGTAGGAAAAAATCACCCTATCGTGGAAGAATTTCACCAGGATTTAAATCTTGGACTATGAAGGAGTGTCATTCAGATCTCTTAGGTTCCATAAGGTCAGGCACCTCTACAAGAAATGTATGTTGGTTTACAAGACTACTTCACCATCCAAAGAAATAGAAAAAGGAATGGCAAGGGATGCCACATCATCTCTTGGTCTGAATCCTTAGGAAAATACTCCATAGACAAAGAAAGGTTTTGTGATTCAGGTTCCTTCCTCGAGTGCTCCACACCCTCCTTCCCCATCGATGACCAGATCAAGGGTTGCAGATGCGGCAGCTTGATCATCGGGTACTCCTCCTATCCCTTGCTCTGTGACTGTTTTTTCTCTTTTAATTTCTGCACTACATTTTCACTCTACATCTAAATCTTTACCGGATTATATCCCTTCCATACCCTTCTCCCTAGATCCCCATCTTTCGGTTACCTCCACTACTCCACCCACCATCCTAAACCTGGATCATTCTCCCTCTCATTTTGAGCCATCAACAATCTCTAGTCACTCTCATCCTTATAATCTTTGCCCCCGCACTTCTCAACCATATGAAACCTTTGGGAACTCCGAGCTGGGCCTGATATCTCATTCCTTCTCCTTCATGGTACCCAGATGGTGGAAATCCCTCATATCAAAGGCCATTAAGCAATCTGGGGTGGATGTAGCTTTTGGGAGAAATGTCCTCTCAACTGGGTACTTAGAGCACAACCTACCCACCCTCAGTCTCCCCCATGAAGTGGCTCTCCTTCAACTGCAAAGGTCTGGCTAGCCCTCCTAAAAAACTAGCCCTCAGATGTTTATTTGAATCTAAGTCGGTGGATATTATCTTTCTACAAGAAACACTTGGGTTGGTTGATCATACTATACATGTGCTACGCTTGATTAAATTGGGATGGCATTTCCAGGCTCTTGATGTCATGGGGTGATCGAGTGGGCTGGCCCTGGGCATAAATCCTCGAACAATACACCTTAAGGCCTCCTAGGGTGGGGTTGGCTTCGTTGGTATGGACATATTTTCCTCGGAACTAGGCATGGACCTCAAGATTGTCAATGTATATGACCCTTGTCGCAATAGAGAGACATTTTGGAATCATCTCCTAAGTCTTTCCATCATCAATTCTGATTAGACTATTTTGGGAGGTGACTTGAATTTCTCCATTGGATATGGGGAATCACGGGGAAGCAATGCACAAGTGGATCCATTATCTGAAAATATGGAACAGCTCCTTGAACAACATCACTGGATTGACATCCCTATGGTTAAACCTCATCCCACTTGGCGCAACCGAAGAATCGAGGATGCTGCCCTGGCTAGGCGTTTGGATCACTTCCTCATTAAGGATCCCCTGGTGAGAATATTTTCCTTGTACAGATAATGGGTCAGTTTGTTATGAAACCAGCTCAAGAAAAGATATAAAAGATAGATCAACGCCTTAGAATTCAGCCTCTTCGAGGGGGCAACCTCCTTTACATTACATAAATGAATACTTATTCGATGATACAAATGACAAAACCTCCTTTCTATATATAGGAGTCTAAGGAGTCACAATATAATCCAGCCGACCTAACAATAATAATATAAAGCCACAAAAATAACAATAGAGGGATTCTATGGGGCACAAAAATAACAATATGGGGGTAATAGGGGCACAACAATATAAATAAGGGGTATAACTACAATAGTAATGGGGTAATCACTAGTATTATAGGGACCCAACATGCCCCTCTCCTTCAAAAAAGTGTGTCCTCAACACTTGAGTAGTTTTGGATACTTCTGGATAAAATTCTCATCCTGCCATGTGGAATCTTTAGCAGATAAGTTCTTCCACTTGACAAGATACTCTGAAATTGATCGATTTCGTAGCTGTTGAGTTCTTGTTTCTGTGACTGCTTCCGGTTCCAATATAATTTTTCCTTCCTCGTCAAGTTCTGGCAATATTGTTTGAATTGGGAGCTTGTCGCCTATAACCTTCTTTAAACATGAAACATGAAAAACTGGGTGCAATCGAGAAGCTGCAGGAAGCTCCAATTTATAGGCCATAGTACCAATCTTTTGCAACACCTTGTACGGACCATAATACTTTGGTGATAATTTATTATCCTTCTTAGGTTGCTTTAGGGACATTTTCTTATATGGTTGTAGCCGTAGGAATACCTAATCACCTACATCAAAACATCTTTCACTGCGATGTTGATCTGCCTGTTGTTTCATTCTATTTTGTGCCAACACGAGGTTATCCTTTAAGAGTTGGAGGACTTGTTGTTGATGTTCGATGTGATGTTCCACTGCCTGAACCTTAGAATTTTCTCTTAAATATGATGTGATGGATGGTGGTTGATACCCATAAAGTGCCATAAATGGGGTCATTTTTGTTGCTGTATGGAAGGAAGTGTTATACCACCATTCAGCCAGAGGCAACCATTTGACCCATTGTGTCTGTTTATCAGATACAAAGCAACGAAGATATCCTTCCAAACATTTGTTTACTATCTCAGTTTTCCCATCAGATTGAGGATGATAAGATGAGCTATGAGCTAACTAGCTACCAAGAGAAGAAAATAATTCCGTCCAAACATTTCCAGTGAAAATGGGATCTCTGTCACTTACAATAATCTTTGGGTTTCCATGTAGCTTTTGAACTGTTTCCATAAATGCAGTAGAAACTGTACTGGATTTAAATGGATGTGATAATGCACAAAAGTGTGCATACTTGGTAAGTCTGTCAACTATCACCATGATGACACTCTTTCCCTCAGACTTGGGTAAACCTGTGATAAAATCCATTGAAACCTCCTCCCAACATTGGCTTGGAATGGATAAAGGTTGTAACAGACCCGGTGTCTTAATTGTTTCAACTTTATTTTGTTGGAAAACCAAACATTCCGCCACAAACTTTTGAATATCCGATTTAAGGCCATCCCAAAAAAATTCCTTCTTAACCCTGTGGTAAGTTTTTAAAAATCCTGAGTGCCCTCCTAAGGGAGAAGTGTGCAATTCCATAAGAATCTTTTGTTTTAGCTGGGAATTCTTACAGAGGTATAAGCGATCTTTGTACCATAACGAATCATTTTGCCAGCTAAATGTATCAGAAGTACTGGAATCTTGTTGTAGCTTTCGAATAAGTGCCCACACTTCTTCGTCATTCTTCCATTCCTCCCTTGCTTCGTTCATCCAATCTGGTTGGATAATAGAAATGGCGCAAAACAATGCTTCCACATTCTCATCCTTTGTTGAGAGCGCATCTGCCACCATATTTTGCTTCCCTTTTTTGTAGATGATTTCAAAGTCATAACCCAACATCTTTGTGACCCACTTTTGCTGCTCTTCAGAGGATAATCTTTGTTCTAAAAAGTATTTAAGGCTATCATGATCCGTTTTTACCTTGAAGTGTCTGCCCATTAGTTAGGGTCACCATTTCTTAAGTGCATGGAGTATTGCCAACATTTCCTTCTCATAAATAGCTTTGCTTAAAAACTTTCCCTTGATTGGACAACTTTCAAAAGAAATGGGTCTTTCATCTTGCATTAGAACAGCACCAATTCCATTTCTTGAAGCATCACATTCCACAATAAAGGTTTTTGTGAAGTCTGGTGTAGCTAAGACCGGTGCTTGGCACATTGCCTCTTTAAGATGTTCAAAGGCCTTTGTTGCTTCCGGAGTCCATGAAAATGAATCTTTCTTCAATAATGTTGTTAGAGGTGCTGCTATTCTCCCATAATTCTTAACAAACTTAGGATAATGCCCTGTCAACCCAAGAAATCCTCGCAGATGCTTTATGGATGTGGGGATTTTCCATTCCTTAATGGTTTTAATTTTGCTAGGGTCTACCTTAACTCCTTCATGAGATACAATATGACCCAAATATTCCACCTCCTGGACTCCAAAGAAACATTTGGATCTTTTTGCATATTGTTTCTCCTCCAATAGTTGTAGCACCCTGTCAACATGTTCAACATGATCCTTCCAAGACTTGCTGTAGATTAGTATATCATCAAAAAATACTAACACAAATTTTCTAAGGAATGGTTTGATAATTGAATTCATCAAACCTTGAAATGTTGAAGGTGCATTGGTAAGGCCAAAAGACATGACCAAAAATTCATAATGACCCTCATGAGTTCTAAATGTTGTTTTCGGAATGTCTTCAATCTTCATTCTGATTTGATGATATCCCGAACGAAGATCCAACTTGGTGAAGTAAATTGATCCATGCAATTCATCCAGTAATTCATCAATGATAGGAATGGGGAACTTATCTTTAATAGTGAGTTTGTTGAGCTCCCTATAATCCGGACACATGTGCCATGATCCATCCTTCTTGTGCACCAATACTACTGGAGCTGAGAAAGAAATTTGACTCGGTTGAATTATACCAGCCTCTAGCATTTCTGCAACCATACGTTTAATTTCACTTTTTGGACATAGGGATATTTGTACGGCCTGATGTTTGGAGGAACACTTCCTGGAATCAGATGAATAGCATGGTCATGATCACGCATAGGTGGGAGACCTTTGGGAGTCTCAAATACCTTGGAATGATTGTCCAGGACTTTTTGGAGATCTAGAGAAATAGGTGATTCCAATGTGGAAACAGCTAGCGAACATAATTGTGCAATTACACCTATTTGCTCCTTTTTTAGAAGCTTTGTCATGCCATTAGAGTTGATTATCTTTCTTGGTTTCCCTGCAATACCCCTTAATTAAACTTCCTTTCCTTCCGTAGAAAATTTGATGAAAAGTTCTTGAAAATTAAAAGCTATTGTACCCAAGGATTGTAGCCATTGGACTCCTAGTACAACATCAGCACCTCCCATTGGAATGGAAAGCATTGGGCTAGTCAATACATATTCTCCCATGGGTAGCTTGATATTATGGCACTTTCCAGAGGAATTTATTGTTCCTCCATTTGCAATCATCACTTGACACTCTGGTGCTGGATACAGGAAGCAATTCAATTCTTTTGCTACCCTACAATGAATAAAATTGTGGGTGCTTCCTGAATCAATCAACACTATTAATATTTTCTTCTTGATTTGTCCTTCTATCTTGATGGTTTGAGGAGTGGTAATTCCCGCCAATGCATTACAAGATATGGTTGGATTTATTTGTTCTTCATCAAGGCTTTTTTCCTGGAGTATATCCTCTTCTTTTGACCTTTCTTGCTCCTTTTCTTCTTCCTCTTCACAATCTATGTAGAATGATTTCTTCTCAGCACACTTATGACCTTTTTTGTATTTTCTATCACAATTGTAACAAATCCCTTTTGCTCTTTTTTCTTCCAATTCTTGTGGTGTCAACCTTGTAGGTTGTGGAAGACTATGGGCAACAACACTTCCGTCTTTATAGTTGTGAATGGTATGCTTCCTAGTTGCCATAATTTTGCTTTCCATTTTTCTTGCTAACCTGAATGCCTTCTTTACTGAATCAAGTTCCCAAAGGCAAACATCATGTTGGATATTATCCTTTAAAGACCCTATGAACACATCAATCCTATGCTCCTCTGGAATATCTTTTACCCTTATGTTCAATTTTTGGAACTCCTCAATGTGCTCCATTATTGAACCCTTTTGTTTGAGACTTATCAATTGGCTAAAAAAAGTTTTGCATTTTGTATCCTCATAATGTGCTATCAATTCTTCCGTAAAAATTGCCCAAGTGATAAATTTTTTTCGAGAACAAAGCCATTGATACCATACAAACTGATTTGGTTCCAAATATACAGTTGCCATACATACCTTTTGTGCGTTTTTCACATTATTGAGATCGAAAAATTGCTCCATCTGTAATATCCATGTTGCAGGGTCCTTGCCATCAAAATTTCTCATATCGATTTTTGGAATATGGTGGGTCTTCGATCCAACATTAGATTCTATGATATCATGATTAACATTTCTTTTGTTCGCATCATGAGTTTCCTTTACTACCTTTTCACCATTAGTAAGTATTCCTTGTAGAAAAATTTTCAAATCTGTCTTCATATCTGTCATGCCTGTCTTCAAGTTTGTGTTCAAATCTATCTTCAATTCTTCCATGGCTGTCTTCAAATTTGTCTTCCAATCATCCATCTTAGCTTCCACGCCGTTTATCTTATATTCCATGCCATTTATCTTAGCTTCTGTTAGCTTTTGTGAGCGTGACATTTGTTGCACTTGTTCTTGTAATTTTGATATATCATGTAGCATTTCTTCCTCTTATTCATGAGTCATGCTAGAGCTTTCAAGTTCCTTACTAGGTTTTTGCATTTTCTTTCCTCGGGGCATCAGTTACCAATAATAATTCTTTACTATGCCCTTTGAATTCCTTCAAACCCAGCTTACACAAAAGTTTAAAAAAAAACTACACACCTTTTTTCACTTTGTAGAAGCCTGATATTGAATCTGATGTATCTCTGTAATTCCAGATCCTCCAATTCTGAAATTGTGACCTGTAGTAGACCTCTGTTTCCTCTTTCCAATGCCACAAGTCTGACCCAAATTGGATTCTCCAAGGAAGAGTTATGCGAAATCTCCCACAGTGACTTGATTATAGACTAGTTTAGTAGAGCGAACTTGTACGACGTGCCACGAGTCACAATTTAGACCTATGGATCTGAAAAATGCATACAAGAAACTACAGTCCATCCTCTTTCTATACCTTCTTACAAAATTTCAATCCGATCCCCAGAGAGAAAGTTATGGCGATTTTCCCCAGGTCACCTGTTTTGAATGTAATTCAGGAGTCTACAAAAAGACCAACTTCCTCAGATCATATCTCCGAAAATATCACGCGAAAAGCTCGGAAATTTGGACCCAAGGTTCAGCGCGATTTCTTCTCAAATGGGGTTTTTTTAGACTTCTGAAACGTCACAGAACAAAAGTTATAGCGAAAATACCACGATGACCTGTTTGGAGCAGCAAAACCCTAGAATCCAAAGCTCTGATACCAAATGTTATGAAACCAGCTCAAGAAAAGATAGAAAAGATAGATCAACGCCTTAGAATTCAGCCTCTTCGAGGGAGAAACCTCCTTTACATTACATAAATGAATAATTATTCGATGATACAAATGAAAAAACCTCCTTTCTATATATAGGAGTCTAAGGAGTCACAATATAATCTAGTCGACCTAACAATAATAATATAAAGCCACAAAATAAAAAATAGAGGGATTCTATGGGGCACAGAAATAACAATATGGGGGTAATATGGGCACAACAATATAAATAAGGGGTATAACTACAATAGTAATGGGGTAATCACTAGTATTATAGGGACCCAACACAGTTCTAGAGGTATATCAAACTACTCCCCCATCTTCATGGAACTCTCCAGTCCTGTCTGGAAGCCAAAGGCACCCTTTAAATTCAACTCCACCTGGCTAAAGGATCCCTCATACATTCACCTAGTTAACAGTTACTGGCTATCTCATCCACCATCCTCGGGGAGAACCTTGGCGAAGGGCTTCTATGACAACCTACTTGAAATCAAGCGATTATCTATTGATTGGGCCAAAGAAAAAAGAGACCGGGATGAACAGACCCTCAGGTCTATTGAGCTTAATCTGGCCAATCTATTGGATGAACAGGGTCGGGGATTCACATCTGAAGCTACAAAGACCCACCTCATCGAATTGGAGGCTCAGTGATCTAAGATTCTAAAAGAGAGGGAAGAAACCTGGTGCCTCCAGAGTCGGGCTATTTGGTTACAAGCTAGTGATGAGAATACAAAATTCTTCCACAACTATGCAAAGGGAAGGAAAGTCTGCAACACTATCTGGCACATGCCCATGGAGGATGGTAGTCTTGCAACTTCTTTTAATCAGCTGGCTCATCTAGGAAACACACACTTCCAAAAACTGTTTAAGGCCCCCCCGGTGCCACCCTTGCTGATATCGTTCGAATAGCGGGACATTTTCCCTAGTTTGTTGACCCAAATGAAGTTGAGGAGCTCACCTCCCCAATCACAATGGGTGAATTGGAAAGTACCTTAAAATGGTTCAAAAAAGACAAGAGCCTAGGACCTGATGGTTGGTCTATTGAGTTTTATCTTGCTTTTCATGAAACTATTGGTCAGGATCTGCTAAAGGTGGTGGAAAAATGCAAGACTTATGGGCGTATGTATGAGGTTATTAACTCCACCTTCATTGCCCTTATTCCCAAATTAGACTCCCCTTTATCTTTCAATGACCAGAGGCCTATACCTATTTATTGTCTCTACACGATCATTTCCAAGATCATAGCCAACCACCTCAAACCTATTCTCTCCTGTCACATATCCCCTGAACAATTCACTTTCCTTCATAACAGATAGATCCATGAGGCTATAGGCTCTGTGTAGGAAGCCCTTTATTCCATGAAATCTAAAAAACTCTAGGGGGGAATTCTCAAAATTGATCTAGAAAAAGCCTTTGATTGGGTAAGTTGGCTCTATCTCAAAATAATTCTCACCCACTTGGGTTTCCCCCCTCCCTTCATTGATTGGGTTATGTGTTGCATTACCACAGCCTCCTTTAGTGTCCTGATCAATGGCTCTACATCCTACCTTTTTCATGTTGAACAAGGGTTGCACCAAGGATGCCCATTCTCCCCTCTCCTCTTTATGATTGTTATGGAAGGCCTCAGTAGGCTCATTGCTTCTGCAAAGAATGATGGGCATTTTCAGGGTCTCAAAATAACCTATCAGTGCATACTCACCCATCTACTCTTCATAGATGATGTACTCATCTTCCTTGATGGAGGCATTCAGGATATTACTACCTTTTCAGATATCCTTCTACTCTTCGCAAAGGCCACAGGTATGGAAGAAAATCATTTGAAATCCACTATTACTCTATCTGAATGTTCTCCCCATGAGGCTAGGGTGGCAATGCAAAAATTTCCTTTTCAGAGCCATCACCTCGAGGATGGACTCAAATACCTGGGCTTCTGGATCAAGCCTCATAGCTACAAAATTGTTGACTGGATTTGGCTCGTGGTCAAGATTGAAAAATGATTACTCAACTGGAACCATAGATTTCTCTCCAGGGCAGGACTATTAATGCTCATCAA
Source organism: Pinus tabuliformis (assembly GCA_031772625.1). Classification (NCBI taxonomy): domain Eukaryota; kingdom Viridiplantae; phylum Streptophyta; class Pinopsida; order Pinales; family Pinaceae; genus Pinus; species Pinus tabuliformis. Next base: position 96,868,171 of record CM062812.1, read on the forward strand.
ATCTATCATGGAAGCTACACCTATTTACTGGATGTCGCTGGCTTGGATACCTAAAGGAATCATTTCCTGGATTCAAAGGATTTGTTGCAGATTCGTTTGTAATGGATATAGGGAGGGTCGACACTTTGCATGGGTAGGATGGAATCATATTGCTATACCAAATAAATGGGGTGCTTGGGGTCTGAAGGATTTATCCTCCTTCGCACATGCAATGGCTACTAAGCTGGGTTGGAATATTCTCATCTCCCATAGACTCTAGAGTGAGGTTATCTTTCATAAATATATCTAGCCTCATCAACTAATGGATTGGATATGTATGCCCAATTAGAAGAGAACAGGGATTTCAATGGTTTGGCAAGCGATCCTACTCATGTTGCGTACTATGAGAAATGTATTAGCATGGATAATTAATGATGGATCATCTATTTGCATTGGTTTAGATCCCTGGTCAAGCTATGGGAATATGTTCCGATTACCCCCGGACTTAATAAAATTTCTCAATAACAGGAACATTTCTGTAATTTCTCATGTTGCGGATATAAAAAATATCACTATCTTTAATGAAGCATGGTTCTTTTCAAAGCAATTAGACATCCCCGCACTCTAACAATATGAATGGGAGGCTTATATCGTAGCCCTTAATGAATCTCACGTTCGTATAAAAGAAGGGGTTGATGATCTCCTTTGGACCCCAATGAAACATGGTGCATACTCCCCGAAGGCAGGCTATCCCATTATTCACATTAGGAACAGACCGCTTGTTCTCAAGGATTGGTGGATTAAGATATGGAAGCTCAAAGCGCCTCTGAGAACGAAGCTCTTCATGTGGAATGTCATCTGAAATAAGACACCTACTAGCTGCAACTTATTATAGTGATATTTCTTTGGCCCTATGATCCAAGTGGATATTGGTGGCTACCTACCAATTCCACTTGGACCCCACCATTGTTTCTTTCAGAGTTTCAGTTTCCTTAATTGTCGCACAGTTTACTATTTTTAGCAGTTTTTCAGGTCCTAAACTTCCAAAGCCATTTTGAGACCCTAAACAACATTTTTTGGGAAAGCTGGGAGCAACATGGGTCCATGGACAAATGTTGCTCTTTCCAAAGTTGTATTTCCTGGAAAGGTATTTCTAATGAGATATTGTGCACGTCAAATGGACATCATATGCCAAAGTTATGACCCCGAGAAGTTGATGTACCAATTTATCCAAACAAGGCCCACAATTTGGTGTTTCATCTTCTAGGGTTAGGTTTTTGGATGTTTAGGGTTTTCCATTGTTTCTCAATAATAAATAGGCCTTTGAGCCTTATTGTAATACAATTCAGAGGCATGTAGCCGCCACATCTCTTCTTAGAGATAAGCTACCATTTCCCTAGCTGGTTTATTTCCATTTTTGTCTGTAAGAATATTTAAGTATTTTACATTAATGATATCAAGTATTATTTCCACTACATCTCTGTGTTTATGTTTATCTCTATAATTTTTTGCATTCATGTTTAAATCCATATCAGTGGTATCAGAGCGGTTTGTTTTTTCTTTGTTTTTCTTTGCATGTCCCCAACGAGGTTAGGATATAAGGAGTTAGGGCTTGAACTGGTCAAACCTTTGCATGACCAGCCTCACAAATCTCGATGGCCTCCCATGGCATATTAAAAGAATGATGAGGGGCTAGGAGATCCTATTAAAATATTGCTCGAAGAAGCCCTCAAGCGACATAGGAACGTAATGATTGACAACTTTGCCCAGATCCTTCAGTGGCTACCCAATGGAGACGCATTGGCTTCCAAAAGCTACTCTGGAAATGCCACACCATTTAAGGAACAAGTTAATTTTGAAATCCCCATATTTGAGGGTCATATAGACACAGATATCATTGATAAATGGTTAAATCTACTAGAGGGTTATTTTTCTGTTCATGATTTTTCCAGTCGGGAAAATATTATTTTCGCTCTTCTCAAAGTAGCCCCCCACATCAAGGACTGGTGGGAAACCTACTGTGAGCAGAAGGATGAAAGTACAGGCTCACTATTTTCAGTCGCACCTACTTGTAACTCATTCCGGGATGCCATCAAGGAGCAGTACTACCCTGTCATAAGCTATGAGGATCAATACGTAAAGTGGACCACGCTGCGGCAAGGAAGGGACCAAGACATGTTGGAGTTTACCAATATTTTCCATACCCTTCACACAAAGATGGGTATCAAGCTGCCTGCACAAGTACATCCATGAAGAAATAGAATTCTTGAACATCTCCTCGCTCGCCACGACACACCTATATGTCGTTAAGGTTGAGAAAAAGTTTAAACAAAATAAGCAAGACTTTTGATCTGTGAATCCAAAGCAAGGGAAAGGTGCCCCCAAACTGCAAAAAAAAAGGACAAAGCCAAGGTGGGGTGGCCCAAGACAACCCACCAAAGCTAGAAGCAAAGAACGGCATCACGAGCTGAAAAAGAACCCAGGAAATTGGTGTGAGTTCTATTAGAGCTCCACTCACAACACAAGTGAGTGTCGGTGATCTGAAAATGAAGATATTAGATTACTTCTAAGGTATTACAGACTCATGTGCATGGATTTTCCTATATTACTTAGCGCAATAGATCAATAAGATTGCAAATAATATAGACAATTGACCAGTTAGAGAAGCATAATAGACAAACACACATAAACACAACAAGTTTAATATGGAGTTCACCCAAAACTCTTGGGCTACATCTCCTGGTCCAGCCTTCAGTGGTGACCTCTCTATTATGTCTTCAAGAGCAGAGTTTTACAAAATGTGAGCTTAAATTGAGTCTCAACACACACAGATACAAAAAACAGGAGTTTTCTTGAATCCCTCAAGCCTCTCCAAGTACACAGACTCTTTATTTCACTCTCTGTCTTTGTTTTCTATCTGTCTCAGTACTGCTTCCCCTTTGTCTCTGTCAGTCTGTGGCTTTAAAGCCAATCGACAATGTTCGTTTGTTTCCCCTTCTCGGGCTCTCTGGCACCTAGCCTATGTCCGCTCGAATCCCCTTCTGAGCGTTAGCAATCATGGCATGACGTCTTTAGGGGAGGTGGCTTCCTGTTCTACAAAGGAAGAGACCATCAGACCTTTGAAATCCCCAAAAATAGTGTTCTTTGTTTACACAGAGAAACACTGTAAAACACGGGAAAAATCCTCCAAATCACTCTTTATCAGACCTCAAATATTATGAATTTCGCCCTATATTCCATCAGGTCCACCTTTAAGTCACTATTGCATGTCGCAAATGCCCGTTCCATGGTTTCCCTTTGTATTTGGAAAATACGTTAAAACACTGAAAATATCGCAAAATGGCTTTATGGAAAACTTGAAATGCTATGTATTTCTATCTATAAGTTCCATTGGGTCTGCTTCATCGCATCGAGTGCATTTCCTTTGCATTTCGTTTATTTAACGAAAATGCAAAATACAAAGGAAAATGTTGTTTTCTAGATCTCAAAATATATAAAATATCATCTATAACTCCATCGAGTTCAGCTATCGTAAGTCATATGTATATCAGCCCCACTCCACTGTCCTTCTCCAATGCGATATTGCGAAGCAATTGATCGCAATCACATATCGCATAGACCTCGAGCCGTTTGGTAACGCTCCTTGTATTTGCCAATTACGATATTGCGAGTTAACCTGGGCCATCAATCTATGCGCTTGATCAATGGTCCTCGTTGACCCGCATTGATCGTGATCGCAATTGTCATATGGTCACCTCCGATAGCCTCCACCTATCACCACTATATGCGATACGCTGATTGGATCTACCATTGATCGGCTAGATCCGATGGCTCCTGTTCATCACTGTCCAAGCTACCGATAGCTCTGTTTTTGGTCATTTCTTTGTGTTTTTCACTCCCGATAGTGTTATCCGCCATTTCTAAGGGTTCTTCTTTTGCAATAGTTTTGATCTTTAAAAGACTTAGAGGGTTTTCTAGGATCCATTTTGGATCACGCCTTCCCACTGAAAAAGCTTTTTGACCTACAAAAGTTGGTTTTTAAGCATCAATCAAGTGAGGATACAGCTTCCTCACTTGTCCAATCTCTATCCATCTTGCACTACTTGGTTTTGAACCTTTGAGTCCAATTCTCAGGTACTCAACATCCCCTCTACGCGTAGTTCTCACCTTCCTATCCAAAACTGTGTCTTCCTACAACTCATTATGATATTCAGGAAACAAATCATCAATAGAAGGCCACTGACCTTGCTCTTCAGGATCTTCAATCAATGAAGGCTCATATAGTCTCAAGTTCTCTGCATTAATTACTGAATAGATATGCATATAAGCTGGCAAATCAAGGTGAAAAGCATTCTCACTAGTTTTCTCAAGTATCTTGAAAGGCCCATACCTTATTGGCTTCAGCGTCTTTCCTTCACCTTGCATTCTGTCTTTGTTGATGTGCAAATAGACTTAATCACCAACTTGGAAGCTATGTTCAATTCGATTCTTGTCATGCCTTGCCTTGTACTTGGCCTGGCTTCTTTCCAGCTATTCCTGCACTGCCTGGTGAAGTTCTTGGATTTGTTCAATGAACTTGGTTGCTTTGTCCACATCATTGTGTCCATCAACTGCTATGTCTTTTCCAAAGACAAAATCCAAGGGAGAACTTGGTGTAAAACCAAAACAAGTGTCAAAAGGAGATCTCTGTGTAGAAGAGTGCTTGGCACGGTTGTAAGCATGTTGCACATAACACAAATGTTCATCCCAAAGCTTGGGATGGTTGTTGCAATAGCCCCTGAGCAACTAGATCACTGTTCTGTTGACCACCTCTATTTGGCCATCTGTTTGTGGATGAAAGGTTGTGCTCCTCTTCAGTTTGGTGTCCATCAATTCCCACAGACTTGACCAAAACTTCCCAACAGATCAGGAATCTCGATCAGATACAATGGAAGTGGGTAATCCAAAATGAACCCATGCATGCTGAAAGAACAACCTAGCTATTTGTTCAGCTGTAATCTGCTTGCTACAAGGTATTAAAATACACATTTTGTTGAACCTGTCCACAATAACATATAAATAGTTATGACCTTTTCTAGATTTTAGCAATCCCCCAACAAATTCCATGGAAACGCTTTCCAAAGGACAAGAGGGAACTAGAAGTGGAGTATACAAGCCTAATTTTCTATTGTTGGGCTTGATTTTAGCACAGATGGTATACCCTTTAATATATCTAGAAATTGTTTCATGCATTCTTGGCCAATAACAGAACCTTTGCAGATGTGCAATTATTTTACTTACACCAAAATGACCTAATATAAGAGAAGTATGTGCTTCTCGAATTATGTTAACTCTTTCAGTTTCTGGAATGCATAAATTTCCCAAATGATACAAGAGTTGGTCCTTAACATAATAATCCAATTCTTATACTTATTTGCCATGACTTGAAGTTGCATATACATCTTTAAAATCTATATCTTGAGAATATCGTTCAATGTAGCTTTCATGCATTACTAAGTTATCCTTAAGTATAGTAGATTCATTTATGATTGTTCTGGACAACATATCTGCAACTTTATTGTGTATACCCTTCTTATATCTGATGACAAGATGAAATTGCTGTAGAAAACCCATCCACCTATCGTGTCTTGATTGCTGATGAGCCCCAAAATGGATAATTATTTGGGCTCATTCAACCTCCTAATTCGACTTAATCCACCATTCTCATTAGTTTATTGGATGTTTTTGATTATATTTATGCTAATAGAGTTAATTGGGTTATTCATTATGCCAAAAAGTCTAATGTGTGCTTTGTGTAGCCTTTTTGGTCAATTTGGAGACAAAATTGAAGGTTTTAATGAGCACTTAGCAGCCAAATTCGTGGGAGAACAAGGGAGAGGATTTGTAGGAAGGTGTCCCCTTCATTTATGGGCCCTTACCTCAAATTCTCCACCATCATCTCGGAGTTCAAGGGCCACCAAATCAATTAGCACAAGGGCAGCCAAGCAAGTCAAGTAGGACTGCTGTTAACTAGAGGTTTTGGGCAGCCGAGTCCCTAAAGTTTAGGAGGACTGTTGGGGTCCTCAATTTGTATAAATAAGAAGGCTTAGGGCCTCATTTTGGTTAGCTAGTGGTTAGTCATTTTGTAGCCAATGGTTAGTCATTTTGTAGGCAGAAGTTAGCTAGTCTGTAGTTCGATTTTTAGGCAGTAGATTAGCTTTGCTTTCAGCACATTTTCAAGTTTCCCTTGTGGACAGTTTTGATGTAACTCTTCTTTTCTTGCTCAATAAAGATGAATCCAACTTTGCACCAGCTCTAAATCTCTCTTAGGAGGTTGTAGCTCTTGGGGTTGGGCCCATCTCAAGCGCCCAGTACCTCCTTTGTTTATCTTTATGTGTTTTTGCTACATTCTTATAATAAAATCTGTTATTTATATTTAAATCTTGCTTTGTTATTTAGATTTCTTTTGATGGTTAAAGTAGCTTCTCATATTTAGAATAGATTGGTAGGATAATAACAAGAAAAAGGCTCCAAAAAAGGGTCAGCAAACACTTTTGGTTTCACCTCTTCCTTATCGGATCAGGGGCTGGAGTTGGAATAACCGTGATGTCCGAAACAAAAACACTAGTTTGCTTTACCATGCAATCCTTAATGTGTTGTTTTCATTTGCAGAGGTTGGTTACATGTTCAGATATTTGAATGCTTCATTTCATAGTTAATATACATGGTTTCCTTGCAAATAAAGCTGTTGTCCATTCTCGTTACTGTTAGCCAGATCATATTAGGGTAGCATATCTAGATCTTTGTTTTCTTGCATGTCTTTGTTGGTTTAGTTGGAAACACAAATTGTAGAGCACCTATACCACTTCTCTATCTGCCCAGACTCCCTCAAACCCATCTTCTCCATCTCCTAACTTGGTTTCTTGCCTCACGTTGCCACATTTCCCTCATAACCCTACCTTTTTTGCAACATTATTCCAGCCTTCTTGGAACAAGTCCAGCCATCTACACCTTCTCCTCAACTCCATCCTCCAAGTCTTGAACTCCCCTACACCCATATTTCACCTCCATACTCATTCCTCCACCTTTTTCCCTCCATCCATGCTCCAAAATTCCATTACTAAACATCCTATAGAAAAATTACAGAACATCCTATAGAAATCCCAGAACATCCTGTAGAACCCCTACAGACTTCCTGTAGAAGCTCACGAATGAGGTTTCTTGGCAGCCAAACTTTGTGAAACTCTCTGGAAGGGTGTTAGGGACCCCTTAGACCCTCTCTGAACCTTCCCAACCTTTCCCAAGCATTTCTCCCCTTGATCTACCCCTGCACAGTAAAAAGCCAGTTAGAAGCACATGCATGATAATTCCAACAACTTGAACAAAAATACAAAAAGATGTTTTCTTCAAATAGAGGTAGTCTAGACACATGTATTTTACCTTCAGAGAAGTAATGGCATCTCTTTCAGTAGTTTGCATGCTCTCCTTTGCGTCAGTAGGACTAGCTGGTAGAATTAGGGTTTGCTAGGGTTTGCGTTTCTTTTTGGCTTTCAGTTTCTTTCCGCAAGTAGATTAGCTTCCTTTGAGTTATCTTTCATCCATGAGTTAAAAATCTTCTTCTAAGAGCTCATAGAGGTTGGCTTAAGCCCCTAGCGGACTTGTGCCAGCTGACCAAGTGACAGCTGCGGAAAGAGCTAATACTTGTGCATACAGCACCGTCACTTCCAAGTTTGTTACGAACTACCAGGTTGATAAAATTAAAGAAGGGAGTTCCAGGAGTTGCAGCATTATTGTTGCAATACTGGGGCTCACCACTCTTTTTGGTGCCGTTGCCGGGGAAGCATCAGAGTATTAGTGATTGCTGCTTTTCTTCTATTTTCCACTACAACCTTCTGCTAAGTAGTTTATTTCATTTCCATTATGCAATTTCGTTTCTGCAAAAGTAGATTAGACATTTCCTTCTTGCATAGATTAGCATTTCAATTCTGCAAGCGTAGATTATCATTTCGATTCCGCAATTTCAATTCTGCAAGAATAGACTAGCATTTCATTCCTGCAATTTCATTTGAGAAAAATAGATTAGTCCTTTCTTGCTTTAATTTCAAATCCGCATTTTCATTTCAGCAAGATAGTTACTTGCATTTCAATCTATTTTAGTTTTGCAGGTACAAGAAGAAAAAAAAGCAAAAATCAACCAAAAAGATTTCCTTTCATGCCTTGTAGGAGTAGAGACAATTCAGAAAAATGATTGCACAACACCCCCACTGCTTCACACAGCCAACCTTCTCTCTTCTTCGATGGCTGTGATTAAAGAACCCTTAGATGGACAGTAAGACATATATGAAGAACCTCAAGGGAAGAAGAAGAAGAAACCATTCCTCTGGAGTGAATGGCTACAAACAGAAATGTTGGGAGCAGTTCCTTATCCAAAAATGAATTTGCAGATCAGATGGAAGATTTCAAAAGCGAGGTAAGGCAGTTTCTTGCCATGCAACTGGATACCTTGCGGATCCAAAAGAAGCAAGAAGAAGCCAAGAGTGCTTTGGCCATCTTTTGTCCCAGGTGCACTAGAAAACATCCTAGGAATGAATGTCCATTGCACTCCATAGAAGTGTGTTTTGTCTGTGAAGAAGACCATCCTACGAATCAGTGCCCTTCCTTGCCTGGACTTAAAGCTGCATATCAGAGAGCCAAAGGAGCCACTGAACCACTCTATTATATGAATCAAAGGAGGCCACATGGATCCATACCTTACCAGGAGGGAATGCAAGAGACATCCCAGACCTATTATAACCCCTATCAAGCCACTTCCATGCCTTCTTGGGGTCCCCTTGCTCATCCTTCCTGGTCCACACCCCCTCCTTGGTCGTATCCTCCTCAATATTATGCCCAACCAGCTGCTCATTCATTTCACTCTTATGCTCAGCCACAACCTCAGTGGAATGCACCTCATCAAAGGTGGAGGCCCCAATACAACTCTCCTCCCACTCCTTTGCCTCCACCACCTGCTCAACCGCAACCATCGCCTCCTCCTCCACCAAGGCAACCCCAAATGCCTGCCCAACCACAACCCCATCCACATCCATCTCAAATATACATCCCCACTCAGCTACCCGTACCACCATTCCCAAAACCATACAATGGAGTAGCTCAATCCAATTACAATGTTGAGGCACAACATGTCCAAATGACTCCTCTTGAGCTCGATGATCTTCACCATAGCTCAGGAAGAGTATTACAAAATAGAGATTATATTGACAACATTGAAGGACCAAAGGCAAAAGAAGATTCAAAATAAAGGATCAAAGAACCATGGGCTGCTCTTGATGAAGAGAAGAGATCAAAATCAGAGATCAAGAAAGCTCCCTCATGGTTACCATCAAATATTCCATGTATTCATGAGAAATATCAGCAAAAAGAGGAAGATGAGAAATTTATGGTAGAAGGTGACATGAAACATGATCCAGATCAGCAAAAGGACCAAGGATATCAGAGCTATATTGAAATATGGTTTCAGACGGTCACTAAGTTGCAGCAGTACTCTCTTCTTCAGCTATGTTTGATCCCTTCAAAGTCAAATGATTTGGTCTCTGAAATCTGGATACCTATCAAGGCATGCATTTCGAACCTTCACATCATTTTGTCTCTAATATCGATGTGCACATGGCTCCATTGGAAGTATTCTTATACTTGAAAATGATTTTGTTTTTCAAGTAGGGTAGGGTAGAAAAAAAGGAAAAATGAAAAAAAGAAGAAAAATAAAAATCTAAGGTGAAAACCTCCTCGGAGGCACCTTAGATTGGCTCATTGATTGAAAACCTCCATGAGGCAGTAAATGGGTTGGGAAAAAAAGAGAAAATAGAATAAGATCCCTGGGTGAAAACCTCCCTTGGAGGTGCCCAGGGTAGGCAATTGGGGTGAAAACCTCCATGAGGCGCCCTAGTGGTTTTCAAAAAAAAAAGAGAAAAAGAAAATAAAAATAAAGCTAATTTGCATTGAATAATTGCAGGTTGGAGCAAGGACGTTTCAGGTCAGGAGGATCACTCAAAACAAGGTCAAAGGAATTTTTGTGCCTTCTACAGGAAGTTCTGTATTTCTACAGGAAACATCCTGTAGAACCTCCAAGCGAGCCAGATTTGATTTTGGAAGGGAACATAAAGCTTGGAATCTATTGGTTATGCCTACAAGCATCCATGTTTCCATTCCTCACCCTTTTCCATCATTTTTTTTCATGTCATTGTGCTTCTTTCCTCAAAACTGTGTTTTCTACAGGAAGTTCCTGTAGAAATTACAAGAAGTTAAAAATGGATTGGAGAAAATAGTTTGGCGAACATGGTAGCTTCCTCAAGGGTTCAGAAGTCCTCCTGCAATCTTCAAACTCCTCCTCCATCATCTCCATACCTGCATCACAACCCAAGTTCATTTCTCCTACCATGCAACAAAACTGCAGAATGCCTTGAAGCAAAAATACCTAGAACAAAATTTATTTTTGCCCTAACTTGAAAACCATGCATCCATTTGAAAACCCATTTTACAAGGAATCATACAGGGGTGATGGCAACATGCTTGAGCAGTTTCAGCCAATTCCGATGCACGGTTTCCAAGAAATCAGCCTCCATCACCATCAGCCATTTTTGCATTTTCTCCATATCCGTGCTTCCATTTCAAAACCTGTTTCATGGGGAGATTCATATGGTGCTAGTAACCTACCCAAGCAGTTTCAGTCAATTCCGATGCACGGTTTCCGAGAAATTGATCTCTGAAATCTTCAGCCATTTTCCGTTTTTCTCGAAATCTGTGCATCCATTGATCACGATTTTGCTATGGGAGGTGCATCATGATGATAGGAACTCCTGCAGCATGCATCCAGCCAGAGGACACCTGCACAAGGAAAACAACCAAAAATCATCAGCCAAGCCCTCATGCAACCAAAGAAACCAGTGCATGCAGCAATGACTAGCCACAGCACCTCCCAGCAGCCATTTGACTTCAGGTATGTGACTGAAACTCGTTCTTCTATTGCACAAATCTAATTTAAAAACTGCATGAATGAATGGAATGGTGGAATTGAGCCACGAATATAACAAGATTAAGTCGATAGTTCCTTGTCCAATTCTCTGTCAATCAGCCAAGAATCATGCAACGTATGTGTTAGACAACTCACGTGAAATTAAAAAAAGAAAAAGAAAAAACAGGGAGTGTTAGCCGTTTGAACTCTAGTGCAACTGATCAAGAAGAAAACATACAGTTAATAAATAGAACTATAGTCTGCATGTGGCCACGTACACCTGGCCACTTCACTCCCTCATTAAGAATCACGCCGCAATGTAAAATGCTCGGCTGAAACTCACACCACCTGTTGTCCATTTGCACTTGACTGAAGTATGCATCCTCCGCTTCCACAAAATGATGAACTAGTCGTCCTCCACTGGTTTCTACCTGTTTTCGAAATTATCTCGTGTATCAGGCTCGCTCAGAGGCGCAGGGGCACTCTACAGGCATTTCTACAGGAAGACGTTCTACAGGAAAGTACAGCAAAGCCTTCCAGAGCAGAAAAGCCTGGATTTTTCTTCGACAAATTGGGAGTCCCGAAAGTGGTAGGCTTGAAAAAAACACTCTTCCATGCATGATACATCTGAAAGGTGGTGAATTAAAACTGTTTTTGAATAAGAAAGTATGAAACAAATCTGCCTGCGGGTCAAGAATGGTAGTTTTCCTGTGTGATACACGAAATTTTTCAGTTGGTTCTGCATCACATTCCCCTCCATGGGTCCTATTAACAAATTTCTCCTGTACAAAAGTTAAAGCACTGTGAGGACTAACATGTGCATGAAGAATGTGAAATTTATGTGGTTGTATGCATGCTGGGGATAAAAATTAAGCTCTACACTTTATATGTGGGAGCCTAATTCCCTTCTGACAGTCGAGTATTTGGGCAGCAAAAGTCTTGAAACAAGGGAATTGTTGTTCATTGATATCAAACAGCTGAGGCATTCTTCCTTGAGTCCAGGGGGAAACTATAAACAAAATTTCTGTTTCTGAAAAAAGAATAACAAAAAGGGAGCACTCTTACCATGCCAGGGGGATTCATGATTCAGCATTATCCATGGTTGTCATGTGAACTTACACTTCATCCAGTAGTGAGAAAAAGGAGCATATTGAGGCAGAGAAGCTAACTAAGGGTAAGGAAATTAAGGGTAAGAAGACCCAGTACAGGCCACCACAGGAAAATCAAGAAGAGAAAAAAACAAAGGCCAAGCTACCAAGGCCAAAGCTGTGGGTGGAATAAAGGCATAAATGCCAAGGGAGAAATGGTTTCAAATCAGGGCAGAGAGGATTGAAAAAGTACAAACAAGTAGGGACACACCCAAGGCAACCACAAAACGGGTCAAGGAGAAGGAACACCCAGCCAAGCAGACCAAAACAGTTGAAACAATTTCTACAGGAAGCCAGAAATCAGCTACAGGACTTTCTACAGGAAGTCGTGAAAAAGGGAAGCAGAAGGAGAACTCGGCCGAAATCCTAGCTAGGGAGGCACCAGCTGTGCTAGCCGCCCTAAGTATCTCTCCCAAGCCAAAGGAGAAGTGAAAGAGGGAGCTTCCACTATATTTTAAGCCAGGAAAGGGCATGCAGATAAGAATTGGCAGACCCCAAACCACAGTCAAGGAAGCAAATTGTCATTGAGGACACACAAGCTAAACAAAAGGAGGGGCCTCCTTCAAGGATGTCCATCACCTATGAATGAGGAAGCCAAAAACCTTCACTGGAAGAGAGAGAATTCAGATAATGGACTCAAAGACAGTTCTACAGGATGCTGAGACAGTTCTACAGGAAGTTGAGAATTCTCTAGGAAAAGAAGCACAGGCAGTGGGAAGAAGCAAAGAGAGAAGCATGGTTTCATGACAGAGAAGAGGACATCACTTCAGAAGCTTGGCATGATAGGGAGGCCACCAAGGCCATCAAAGATGAGGAGATAGATTGGTTGCTCAGAGGATGAGCAACACTTTCAGTAGGGGGGTGATGATGAGCCCCAAAAATGGATAATTATTTGGGCTCATTCAACCTCCTAATTTGACTTAATCCACCATTCTCATTATTTTATTGCATGTTTTTAATTATATTTATGCTAATAGAGTGAATTGGGTTAGTCATTATGCCAACAAGTCTAATGTGTGCTTTATGTAGCCTTTTTGGTCAATTTGGAGACAAAATTGAAGGTTTTAATGAGCACTTGGCAGCCAAATTCGTGGGAGAACAAGGGAGAGGATTTGTAGGAAGGTGTCCCCTTCATTTATGGGACCTTACCTCGAATTCTCCACCATCACTTCGGAGTTCAAGGGCCACCAAATCAATTAGCCCAAGGGCAGCCAAGCAAGTCAAGTAGGACTGTTGTTAACTACAAGTTTTGGGCAGCTGAGTCCCTAAAGTTTAGGAGGACTGTTGGGGTCCTCAATTTGTATAAATAAGAAGGCTTAGGGCCTCATTTTGGTTAGCTAGTGGTTAGTAATTTTGTAGCCAATGGTTAGTCATTTTGTAGGCAGAAGTTAGCTAGTTTGTAGTTCGATTTTTAGGTAGTAGATTAGCTTTGCTTTCAGCACATTTTCAAGTTTCCCTTATGGACAGTTTTCATGTAACTCTTCTTTTATTGCTCAATAAAGATGAATCCATCTTTGCACCAGCTCTAAATATCTCTTAGGAGGCTGTAGCTCTTGGGGTTCGGCCCATCTCAAGCGCCCAATACCTTCTTTGTTTATGTTTATGTGTTTTTGCTGCATTCTTAAAATAAAATCTGCTATTTACACTTAAATCTTGCTTTGTTATTTAGATTTCTTTTGATGGTTAAAGTAGTTTCTGACAATTAGAATAGATTGGTAGGATAATAACAAGAAAAAGGCTCCAAAAAAGGGTCAGCAAACAATTTTGGTTTCACCTCTTCCTTATTGGATCAGGGGCTGGAGTTGGAATAATCGTGCTATCCCAAACAAAAACACTAGTTTGCTTTACCATGCAATTCTTAGTGTGTTTTTTTCATTTGCAGAGGTTGGTTACATGTTCAAATCTTTGAATGGTTCATTTCATAGTTAATATACATGGTTTTATTGCAAATAAAGCTGTTGTCCATTCTCGTTACTGTTAGCCAGATCATATTAGGGTAGCATAGCTAGATCTTTGTTTTCTTGCATGTCTTTGTTGGTTCAGTTGGAAACACAAATTGCAGAGCACCTATACCACTTCTCTATCTGCCCAGACTCCCTCAAACCCATCTTCTCCATCTCCTAACTTGGTTTCTTGCCTCACGTTTCCACATTTCCCTCATAACCCTACCTTTTGTGCAACATTATTCCAACCTTCTTGGAACAAGTCCAACCATCTACACCTTCTCCTCAACTCCATCCTCCAAGTCTTGAACTCCCCTACACCCATATTTCACCTCCATACTCATTCCTCCACCTTTTACCTTCCATCCATGCTCCAAAATTCCATTACTAAACATCCTGTAGAAAAATTACAGAACATCTTGTAGAAATCCTAGAACATCCTGTAGAACCCCTGCAGACTTCCTGTAGAAGCTCACGAATGAGGTTTCTTGGCAGCGAAACTTTTTGAAACTCTCTGGAAGGGTTTTAGGGACCCATTAGACCCTCTCTGAACCTTCCCAACCTTTCCCAAGCATTTCTCCCCTTGATCTACCCCTGCACAGTAAAAAGCCAGTTAGAAGCACATGCATGATAATTTCAACAACTTGAAAAAAAATACAAAAAGATGTTTTCTTCAGATAGAGGTAGTCTAGACACATGTATTTTACCTTCATAGAAGTAATGGTATCTCTTTCAGTGGTTTGCATGCTCTCCTTTGCGTCAGTAGGACTCGCTGGTAGAATTAGGGTTTTCTAGGGTTTGTGTTTCTTTTTGGCTTTCAGTTTCTTTCCGCAAGTAGATTAGCTTCCTTTGAGTTAGCTTTCATCCATCAGTTAAAAAGCTTCTTCTAAGATCTCATAGAGGTTGGCTTAAGCCCCTAGCGGACTTGTGCAAGTTGACCAAGTGACAGTTGTGGCAAGAGCTAGTACTTGTGCATACATCACTGTCGCTTCCAAGTTTGTTACGAACTACCAGGGTTGATAAAATTAAAGAAGGGAGTTCCAGGAGTTGCAGCATTATTGCTGCAATACTGGGGCTCACCAATTGCTGCAATTTAGTTTTTGAGTGCAGATACTGAAATGGTTGATGATTTGTATGGATGATTGTTTCTTTGCCCATTAAGTAATGTTTCCACTTTTTCACACTTTGTACTAATGCATACAATTCTTTATCATATGTGGGATAATTAACTACTACAGAATTGAATGTATCAGAATGATAGCATATGGGTTTACCATGTTGCATCAACACTACTCCCATGGCATAGTCATTGGCATCTATTTCAATCTCAAATGGTTGTTGAAGATTTGGCAGTGCTAGTACTGGTGTTGTACTAATTTTTTCTTTTAAGGTGTCGAAGGCTTTCTGTTGTTTGCCTCCCCACTAAAACAACTTATTCAATCCTTTTAAAGCATGTAAGGGAGCTGCAATCAAGGAAAAGTTAGCAATAAAATTTCTCCAATATTGTGATGCTCCTAGGAAACTCCTAACTTCTATAGCAGATTTTGGTTTAGGCTAGTTCAAAATTACTTCAACCTTAGAGGGATCTATCTTCAATTCATCACCCCCTACAATATGACCCAAATAATTTAAAGATATTTTGCCGAATTCACATTTTGACAATTTCACATAGAGATTTTATCTTTTCAAAACATCTAAAGTCCTCTTTACATGCTTCAAATGTTCTTCCCATGATTTATTGAAAACAAGAATGTCATCTAAATATACAATTACAAAATCATCAATAAAAGGTCTGAGTACATCATTCATAACTCTCATGAAAGTGGTAGGAGCATTGGTTAAGCCAAGAGGCAAAACCAGCCACTCATACAGCCCTTGCTTTGTTTTGAAATCAGTATTCCATGCATCTTGTTCTGCTGCTCTAACCTGATGATAGCCACTATGCAAGTCCAACCTGGAAAAATAAACTTCTTCTTTCAGCTTATCTAATAGATCATCAATGCGAGGAAGAGGATAATGATTTTTTATCGTTATTTTATTCAGTGCTCTGTAATCAATGCAAATCCTCCACGAACCATCTTTCTTTCTCATCAACACGATTGGAGATACGCATGGTGATGTGCTTGGTCTTATGAACCCTTTATCCAGCATCTCCTATACCTACTTCTTGATCTCTACATTTGCTAAGGCAAATAACCTGTACATTCTGATGTTAGGCAATGGAGCATCTTGCTGCAAATGAATATCATGTACAATTTCCCTTTTGGGTGGTAGACCTTTAGGTTCTTGAAATAGGATATCATATTCTGAAACAAGTTTTTCTAAATCAGCTTTCCATTTAGCATCACAACCCTCAAATACATTGGTTTTATCAGGGTTCTTTTCCTTTACAACAATTAGTAAAAATTGCTTGCATGAATTTACAATTCTTTTCATCTGCCCCGAGTTTATGAGAGTGTAATTATTTTTGAGTTTATGAGCTCTTACAATATATTTTATTCCGTCTTTTTTGAGTTGATACTTATTTTCAGCTCTATATAAAATGGCTTTTCTATCATACAAGTAAGGACTTCCTAAAACAATACCACATATATCCAAGGGAACTATATCTAACACAACCTCATCTACAAATGTTGACCCAAATGCAAACCTAAGTTTACATTGTCTAGTCACTTGTAGCTTTGCTTTATCACATACCCAACCTAATGGATATGGCTTCTTGTGAGGTGTGGTTAGTAATCCCAACTTCTTTACAATTGCTTCAGAAATCAAGTTTGCTTGTGATCCACTATCAAATAAAGTATCAATATTTTTATGCTTGGAAATAACTCTAATATGAAAAAGCTCATGTATTTTCCTCTCATTTTCTTCATTATCAATAGATTGTGCATAATTACTAGTAGATGCTTCAGAATTTTTACCTTTTATACCTGTGGCTGTGACTATTGTTTCATCACCTGAGTCTGACCCCAAATCCTTCTGAATAGTAGTAGCAATCTTCTTCTTCTTTCCATCAAACTTCTTATGTTTCAGCTCCGGATGAAAAGACCAACAATGTGCATCATCATGTCCATCCTTCTTGTAGTGAGTGCATGAAGGTTTGTCTTTCTGTACAGCATTTTCCTTCCTCTCTTTCCATTTCTGCTTCTTCTTTTCCTTGTTCTTGCTTGCAGTGGGTTTTGATGATCCCCCAATCTCTAGGTTCACATTCTTGCCTCTAGCCTCTAGATGTGTAGCCTGAACAGATACCTCATCTATGCTAGTGGGATTAAACATGAGAATGGTGCGCCTCAAATAGCTATGTAGACCACCTATATACTTCAACAAATTTTCAGGTGAGTCTAGAGAAATTCCTAGAACTAAAGCTCTTTTTCTAAAATCCTGGGTATAGCTTTGTACACTTTTTCCCTTTAATTGGCGAAAAGTTTTCCAACTCATCATTACTTGCTACATATAAGCTAGTGGATAGAATTGTTTTTTAATGGCAGAAACAAATTCATTCCAGGTAGAAAGAATTTTACCATGCTTCTTCAAATTAGCTTGTGTCCTACCTTCCCACCACACTAGGGTAGTTCCTCCAAGGTGAAGGTTGGCCAGCTGAATCTTTATCTTTTCTGAATCAATGTTCTGCACCCTACAATACATATCAATCTATCTAATCCAGTTATCTAGCTTTTATGCATTTAATTCTCCATCATAGCTTGGAAAATCAAATATTACATCTAATTTAATCAAAGATGTTTTCTTCTTTTTGTTTTCAAGGCTTGAAGGAGGAGTTGATGGAGGAGGCTCTTCCCCTTTCCCTTTGCCTTCTAAATGGGCAACTAGAAGAAGTTCCTCTACTCCCTTGCCTTGTTTGGGTGTTGAGGTGCTTTCCCCTCAATCCTTCTTAAATTCCCGACACATTTTTTCCACCATGGCTGTCATGGACATGAAACTATCCATGAACTGAGATTCTGATTACAATGGGACTTCTTCCACCATTCTCCTCTGAGCATAGACTCTTCCAATCTCTGGATTAGTCTCAACAAGCTCTCCTTCTCCTAGTTTGAGCTTTGACCTATTTAGCATTCAACAATCCAGCACAAGCTTGTCTAACCTTAGCAAACCTAAAGCTCTGATACCACTTGATCTGAAAATGAAGATCTTAGATTACTTTTAAGGTATTACAAACTCATGTCCATGGATTTTCCTATATTACTTATGCAACGAATTGATAAGATTGCAAATAATATAGACAATTGAGTAGTTAGAGAAGCATAATAGAAAAACACACATAAACACAGCAATTCTAATATGGAATTCACCCAAAAATCTTGGGCTATGTCTCCTGGTCCAACCTTTAGTGGTAACCTCTCTATTATGTCTTCAAGAGTCGAGTTTTACAAAATGTGAGCTCAAATTGAGTCTCAACACACACAGATACAAATAGTAGGAGTTTACTTGAATCCCTCATGCCTCTCTAAGTACACAGACTCTTTCTTTCACTCTCTGTCTCTGTTTTCTCTCTGTCTCAGTACTGCTTCCCCTTTGTCTTTGTCAGTCTATGGCTTTAAAGCCAATCGGCACGGTCTGTTCGTTTCCCCTTCTCGGGCTCTCTGGCTCCTAGCCTTTGTCCGCTCGAATCCCCTTCTGAGCATTAGCAATCATGGAATAACGTCTTCAGGGGAGGTGGCCTCTTGTTCTACAATGGAAGGGACCATCGGGCCTTTGAAATCCCCAAAAATAGTGTTCTCTATTTACACAGAGAAACACTGTAAAACACGGGAAAAATCCGCCAAATCACTGTTTATCAGACTTCAAATATTATGAATTCCACCCTATATTCCATCGGGTCCGCCTTTAAGTTGTTATCGCATGTCGCAAATTCCCATTCCGTGGTTTTCCTTTGTATTTGGAAAATATGTTAAAACACTAAAAATATCGGAAATGGCTTTATGGCGGACTTGAAATGCTATGTATTTTCATCTATAAGTTCCATTGGGTCCGCTTCATTGCATCAGGCGCATTTCCTTTGCAATTTCGTTTATTTAACAAAAATGTGAAATAAAAAGGAAAATGTTGTTTTCCAGATCTCAAAATATATAAAATATGATCTATAACTCCATCAGGTCCAGCAATTGCAAGTCATATGTATATCAGCCTCGCTCTGTTGTACTTCTCCAATGCGATATTGCGATGCGATTGATCGCAATCGCATATCGGATAAACCCCCGGCCGTTTGGTAACCGCTCCTTGTATTTGTTGATTAAGATATTGCAAGTTAACCTGGGCTATCGATATGCGCACTTGATAGACAGTCCTCGTTGACCCGCACTGATTGCATTGCAACTGTCATATGGTCACCTCTGATAGCCTCCACCTGTAACCGTCAATTGCGATATGCCGATTGGATCTGGATCATTGATCGGCCAGATCCAACGGCTCCTATTCATCACTGTCCAAGCTGTCGATAGCTTTGTTTTTGGTCATTTCTTTGTGTTTTTCACTCCCAATAGTGTTATCCGCCATTTCTAAGGGTTCTTATTTTGCGATGGTTTTGATCTTTAGAAGACTTAGAGGGTTTTCTAGGATCCATTTTGGATTAGTTGGGCCAAGCAGTCTCTAGTGGCAGAGCTAAAGGTTTCAGAATTAGATGCATGTTCCGACTCTGAGTCAGAACCCGACAAGGGGAATGACAAAGGAAAGAAGATTATCGATGCAGAGCCCAATGCCATCGTTGCCACCATGAAGATCCAGAAGGAGGAACCCGAAGATACAGAGGAGGAGGAACATCTCTTCCACTCCCAGATGTGGGTAAAGGGCTCCCCGCTACACTTCATTATCAACAGCAGGAGCCAAAAGAACCTAATTGTGGTAGAGGTCATGAAGTGGCTGGGCTTACCAACCACAGCACATCCACAACCGTACACCATTGGGTGGCTTCTCCAAGGATGGGATATTCGCATGAGCCAGCAGTGTCACCTTCCATACAACATCAAGCCCTTCACAGATGAGGTATTGTGTGAAATTGCTCCCCTTGAAGTTTGTGATGTATTATTAGGACAACCATACTTGTGGAAGTGACATGTTGTGTATGAATCAAGGCCTCGTGTTGTTATTGTTACTTTGGGAAATAAGTTGTACAGGATACGAGAGGTAGCACCACCTACCGCCATCTCTTTGGTTACTGCAAAACAATGTAGTAAGCTCATTTCCAAAATTGTGAAATTTGTTTTCCTGATGATATGCCCTCAAGGAAAGAAGAAGACGGTAGCCACGACCTCCAGACAGGGCCCCTCCGCACAACAACTACAGATGGACAAGGTCATGGAGGAGTATGAGGAAATCTTCACCTTCCCCTCAGGGGTTCCTCTGCACTATTAGGTCAAGCACTCCATTGATCTGACACCAGGTGTGCCACTACCTAATGGACCAATCTATCGGTGCTCCATGTTGGAGAATGATGAAATCAAGAGGCAGATTCAAGAGCTTCTATAGAAAGGTCACATCCATCTGATTTCATCACCCCATGGGAGCCCGATTGTGTTGGTATAGAAGAAGTGTGGGACCTGGAGACTCTATATTGACTATCGGGTCTAGAACAAGATCACTGTCCATAATAGGTACCCGATCCCGTGGATTGATGACCTCCTGGACCAACCAAAGGGGGCAAAATATTTCAGCAAGATCAATTTAAAGTCAAGATATCACCAGGTACCAAACGAACCCTCCAATGTGTGGAAGACTGCCTTCAAAGCCAAGGAGGACCTTTTCGAATGGTTGGTTATGCCTTTCAGATTGACGAATGCTCCTGCAATGTTCATGAGGCTAATGGATGACATCTTGCAGCCATTCACCAACTCATTTGTAGTGGGATACTTGGATGACATCCTGATCTTTAGCCACAGTTGGGAAGAGCACTTCCACCACATCCAAAAGGTTCTCCAAACACAACGACAACACAAGTTATGTGCCAATTTGGAGAAATGAACTTTTGGCATGACCCAAGTTTAGTATTTGGGATACGTTATTGATGAACAGGGAGTGCATGTGGATCTAGCCAAGATCCAAGTCATTCGAGATTGGCCATCTCCAACCACTCTGACAGAGCTCCACAGCTTTCTAGGTCTTGCCAACTTCTACCGCAGGTTTGTGTTGGGATTTTCTCATATCACTTGGCCCTTGAGTCATGTCACCAAGGGAGGAGAGAAAGAAAAATTCTTTTGGTTTGAACCTCAACAGAAAGCATTCACAGAGTTGAAAGATCACCTCTACTCTGAAACAGTGCTCACATTGCCAGACTTGCAACAACCATTTGAGGTCGAGAAAAATTCCTCTGACTATGCTATTAGGGCAGTCCTTACCCAACACAAGCATCCAGTGGCATATCACAGTGAGACACTTTCAGACACAGTCTGGAAATATCCCACTTATGACAAAGAGATGTATTCCATTCTACAAGCCTACTGAAAATCGAAGCATTACATTTTGGGGAAGGAAATGGTCATCCACACAGACCACCGACCCCTGCATTTCATACAGTTCCAAGGAAAATTGCAGAATGATCGCCATCAGAAGTGGTCCACATACCTGCAACAATTCCATTTGAATATCAAGTATAAGAAGGGTAGCACCAATAATGTTGGAGATTGCCTCAGTCAACCACCAATCATGGCGTTAACCACCGTGCTCAACTCTTGTGGGAACAAGACTTCTTATTGGCCACCTCTCTAGAAAAGTGACCCAAAATTTGGCCACACATACCAAACACTCTTGGAGGGTCAGCATGTTCCAGATTTTCACCTCTAAGATGCCATGTTATGCCACCTAGTTCAATTCATGTTCCTTCAAGCAAGCATGCCAAGATGATTTGGGAAGCACACTACAGTCGGGCTATTGGGCATTTCGGGGTCGAGAAAATGGTGGCAGTACTACTATCTGTTAGCCGAATCTTCGACAAGATGTTGGGAAGTACATCAGATCATGCACTGCCTGCGCCATTTCCAAACTGACCATTAAGAAGCAAGACCTCTATACCCCATTGCCTACCCCTAGTCGACCTTGGGAATCCATCTCCATGGATTACATGTCAGGCCTTCCTTCCACTATGCATGGAAATGACTGTGTTATTGTGGTCGTCGACAGGTTCTTGAAGATGGCCATTATGGCGGCCTACAAGAAGAATATCACAACAAAAGCCACTGCTCAACTCTTCTTTGAACGAGTGTGGGTACACTTTGGGATACCATAGTATATCATCTCAAATCGAGATAGCAAGTTCCTCAGTACATTTTAGTCTAGTCTCTGGTCGATCCTAGACACCAAACTCACTAAGTCCACAGCCTTTCATCCTCAAACTGATGGCTAGATAGAGGTTGTCAACAAGATGATTGCACACATTCTGCGCATGTACAACTCAAAGCATCCATGCACATCGGACAAGAGCCTCCCCTATGTTTAGCACAGATACAACCGGGCTCTCCACAGCTCGACTAGCAACAACCCTTTTCAGGTGGGCTTGGGATTCCAGCCACTATGTCCCATTGTTGTGGCCATGCCATTTGCAGCTACTCATGCAGATTTGGCTCATGTCTAGTCTGAAACAGATAAGGAAAACAGCTTCATTGAGAACATCCAACATATTCGCCAACAAGTCCATGACATCCTGTAGAAATCAAATGCCAAGTAAAAGCAACGACATGATGAACATCAAGTGCCACACAAGTTTCTGGTGGGCGGCAAAGTCTAGTTGCATTTGCAAAAGGAACACCTTACCAGAGCCTATCAGAAACTCAGACCACTCTGATATGGCCCTTACACCATTACCAAGGCTATGGGAGAAAATGCATTTGAGCTCAGCATTCCCACATTCCTTGGCCTACACCCAGTGTTCAATGTGGACCACCTTCGACCATACTTTCCACCATTACTAGACACATCCGACATTGCATAATAACTCACACCCATAGGTTCAAATCCAGATTGCATGGAACAAGCTACAACTGATCAGATCATGGGCACACAAATCAAGCACACCCGCTAGCAGAATATCCAACTGTATAGAGTTGTCAAAGCAAGCCAACTCCTTCACCAGGGTAAGTGGCTCACTACGGACCAAGTTCAACAGAAGTTTCCTCATCTCATGGAGGAACTCATCACAATGGGGACCATTGCTTCCTAAGGGGGGAGGAATGATCCAGGTGGATATTGGTAGCCACCTGCCAAGTCCACTTGGACCCCCACCATTGTTTCTTTCAACTTTTCAGTTTCCTTAATTGTAGCATAGTTTACTATTTTTAGTAGTTTTTCGGGTCTTGAACTTCTGAAGCCATTTTGAGGCCCTAAACGAAGTTTTTTGGGAAAATTGGGAGCAACTTGGGTCCATGGACCAATGTTTCTCTTCCCAAAGTTGTAGTTCTCAAATAGATCTTTCTAACGTGCACATATCGTGTGCCAAAGTTACGACCTCAGGAAGTTGATGTACCAATTTACCCAGAAAGGGCCCACAGTTTGGCGTTCCATCTTCTAGGGTTAGCTTTTTGGATGTTTAGGGTTTTCCATTTTTTCTCAATAATAAATAGGCCTTCGAGCCTCAATGTAAGACAGTTCAGAGGCATGTAGCTACCACATCTCTTCTCAGAGATAAGCTACCATTGCCCTAGCTGGTTTATTTCCATTTCTGTCTGTAAGCATATTTCAGTATTTTACATTAATGATATCAAGTATTATTTCCGATGCATCTCTGTGTTTATGGTTATCTCTGTAATTTTTTGTGTTCCTGTTTAAATCCGGATCACCCTACCTGGTGTGTGCTCTGTCAACAAGCGAAGGAATCCAACAACCATCTTTTCCTATCCTGCCCATTGGTAACTCATCTTTGGAATCAAGTCCTATACCTGTTGGCCCTTACTAACAGATGGCATGGACATAATGTATCAGATGCTTGGGATATTTGGCAAGCTACAAACCGAAACACTAAAGTGCATTGTCTACCACTCCTCATCTTCTGGTCTATTTGGTTGACAAGGAATGGGATCATCTTCAGGGAAAAAGTGGCTCGACGGTCATCCATCATCACAAAAATTATTACAGCATATCATGAAATCCCTGATGAAGATAATACACCTGTAGGTCATGTTATCTCACCCGAAACTATTGATCAATCTATTCCCTGGGCCTACTTTGATGGCGCGGCACAAGCACAGGGATGTGGAGGGGGAATCCTACTTCATAAAACTGAAAACCATCATTACAAAATACAAATGGGTTTAGGCTTGGGAACAAACAACTTTGTTGAAATCGTCTCTCTCAGACATCTTCTTCATTTTGCATTGGCCCATGCATGCTATCATTTACAGATTTTTGATGACTCAAAAATCATCATCAATTGGTTCAATAACATTTCTACTTGTCATGTGCACACTCTCAGGAACATATTGGATGATATCATGATATTAAAAGCACAGTTTAATTATGTTTCATGTCAACATATTTACAGGGAACGTAACACAGCTACTAACCAACTTTCCAAGGAGGTTGCGGCACACCCTAGAGGCTTATGGTTAATTCAGGAGAAGATTGGAGATGATCACTACCAGTACTATCATTGGCCATATATTGATAGAGCATATCCAAGGGTAGACAAGCCCTAAATTATTTTGCAATTTTTAGCAATGATTATAACAGCTACTTGTTGATATATTGTATATATTTTTCTTTCGTGCCTTAGACTTATGAGTATACCCTACGCGGTAAATTATGTACATATCTATATATTTTGCATGGCTATGGCCAATAGTTTTTTATATTTACTTAAAAGCTACGACCAACAGACTACATATGCCTACGACTTCTACTATATGCAATTTTTCAAATTAATGAAAAGTTACGATTTTTCGTCTGGAAAAACATATTGAAAAATAATTAATTAAATTTTTATAATATATTTTTTTTTTAATTTATTTTAATTTTATAGACATAATAATATAATATTTATTATAAATTTCATTTTCTTATTAATTAATTAAATTTTTATAATATATATTTTTTTTAATTTATTTTAATTTTATAGACATAATAATATAATATTTATTATAAATTTCATTTTCTTATTTTTATTTTATTGAATGAATTTAAGTTTAAAATCCTCAACTCAATATTTTTATATTTCAAATCTTTATTATAATTTTATAATTTATCAAATTAAATTTCATTTAAAATAATGACATAAAAAATTCTTTGTACTTTATTTTATTTGGTAGATTATAAAAAAATTCTTATTAAAGTTATTCAATTCTATTTAAATTTCTAATATAAAAATAGATAATTGGAAAAAAAGTGAAATAACCATTTAAGTTAGCTAAAACAAGTAACTTTATACTTTATTTTATTTGGTAGATTATAAAAAAATTCTTATTAAAGTTATTCAATTCTATTTAAATTTCTAATATAAAAATAGATAATTGGAAAAAAAAGTGAAATAACCATTTAAGTTAGCTAAAACAAGTAATTTACATATGACATAATTTGAGTTTATAATAATAATGGTGACAACCAAGTAAGATTAATTTTTTAATATATATTTTTGAATTACCATATTATTTTTATATTTAAATAATTTAGAAAAAAAGATTAAGTTATTTATATAATAAATTTTAATTTTATTATAAATTTTAATAAATAAAATAATATATATTATTTTTATTTTTATTATCTAATATATATAATATAATATAAATTTGAAAAACTTATAATTTTATTAAAAACAAATACTAACATTCCATCTTGTAATCATCTTGTAATCATTTTAGGTATCTCGAAAAGAATAAGAACACAACCAGATTAATAAAACGAGAAGAATAAGAACACACAGCCAAATGAATTAATAAAAACGTTATTGTGAACAAAGTTTTAAACACAACTCATCAAGTTGGATTGGAGTGCTTTCAAGTAAAGAATCTTTTACAATTCTATTAAAAAGGAAGAAATCCAGTTTAGGTCAATATAAATACTCTCCAAATACCGTTCTTTGGCTAATACTAATATCATTGTGATTTTTCATAAAAACAATTTCCTTTTTATATAGTACGCTCGGCATTAAGTCATTGATGCTTTCCAATTTTCTGTAACAATCTATCTGCAAACACTAATTACAAGTTTCTGATTCTTCTATGTAATTTCCTCACTACCACTCTATCTTTTCTTCATAAATTTCAAAATCATAAGCAAGTATGTTAATGATTTTCCATATGGGCAAATCCCCTCTCCAGGATCCTTTACCTTGTAGCTTTTCTTATAAAAGTATATAAGTCAATAATCCACTTATACATGCTATAGCTGTAACCACTGTATACGGTATATATAAATATATAAAATTTGCAAATTATACGAATCATATAGTTTTTAAAATATTTATTTATAGATTTTTAATACATTACATAATAATATAATATTTAAATATATGTTTATGAATTATATATATATATATATATATATATATATATATATATATATATATATATATATAGTTTTAAAAGTTTAGGATTAAAAAAATTGAAATATGAGTTGATTAACCATAAATTAAAAAATAAAATTATTTTTTTGCTTTCATTAATGTAAAGAAAAAAGATTAATATTGTTAAATTAAAAATAAAATTTTATTAGTTTTATGATCAAACAATGTGTTGGACAGTTCCCAAACATCTTAGAATGAAAGAATTTGTTATTTTGTGACACTAAGAGAATTGAAGAAGAAAAACACTTGCTCTTAGAATATCCAACATACATCCAAATTAAATCCCAATTTCAAAAAATATGTTAGACTACCATCTTTCTTATCCCTCCAACAAAGCAAAAATATGGACAATTTGAAAAGCTTCTCTTAACACTTTTCAAACACAAAAATATTTTTTTTTAAGAAATTTAAGTAATTCCTTACCTTTCTAAGGTTCAGTAGACCAAATTTGATAGCAATGGAAATTAATCATCATCATCATATTAATTATGAGTGTCTATTTTGGAATAGGGATTCCAGAGTTTTAATTTAATTATCAATAACTATTAGTGGATGGTAAGCATGAAATATTCTAGAATATTCCTAATAGTATACACAAATCAATCGTTGATATTTATGCCCAAATTTGTTATGCCCTTTTAACTTGTTTAATTAAATTGATTAACTAAAACAATGTCATATGAACAAGTTTCGTATGGAGCTGGTTATGAATTTTTGTGCATGTGGTATTGATAAGCCATGGTATTGGGTCATGATATTGTAACAACGTCTATTCATAGCTTAAGAATTTCCATGGCAAAGTGGAGACAAATTTCCATGATTATGAATCTTGTTTCACGTTTTTTTAAATGTATATATTTAACTTATATATAACTTACTTTAATAATAATAATAATAAAGTTATAATTACTACGTTTTATGTTTTTTTATTTTTATTTTAGCAAGATGAGATGTATCATGAAATTGCCTATTTTTATGCTTATTATGAATTGATGCTATCAACACAACTATTTAATCTATATGGTTGTGCTTGTATTACCTATATAACAAGTTACAATCATAAGTTATAAAACATATAGTCTAGAGATCACTACTTTGGTGTCAACTTAACTTCAAGCCACCCCATGAATGACATAATCTCTTTCATAGATCAACGTGCAAATGCATTCTTCCCACTTGCCATTGATTCTAGAAATTATGATAGATGAATGGTACATGGCCACATTATTTTCATATTATATATGGAGGGAATATGAGTACAATGGAAGGGGAAAATTCATAGCATTATATTCCATAATATGTTAAAGGTGCCAAAACCTATCATAACTCAATGGTCAACCAATAGTGAGGACAACCATCATTGGATAATATCTGTGAATGCAACCTATCTCATCACTATGGTTCAAGGAAAATCATGCCTCTTGAAACTACCCACTAATCTTTCTTAAGGGTAGTAGAGTCCCACTCTTGCCTAATTCCTCTAGTTCTTAGGTCATTAATCCATTTCTTTATGTTTGGTTAAGAAAAGCTCTTAACCAATGAAGAAAAATTTTAAGTCTTAATACAAGACCATATTCCAAGAATTATATCCTTTTAAAAATCACATAAAATAGTATTATAAAATTACTTATTAAATCACATGTCGATCAAAACATGCTTTATGGGTTGAACTTTACAATTTTTTTGTGAATATGATGGTTGAATATGTAGAAAATTCTAATGGAACTTCTTTCAAATTCGCGTTTTCAAATTAGAAGTTTCCAAAATTTTCATATGATATCAAAACCATTCCAAGCCACTTGAAAATGGTAACCGTATGAACCCCACACGGAATGCAATAAATAAAATATAGGTTAGGATATACATTGTTGTATCTTTTTAGAACCAGTGGTGTATATCCCAACCTTATATGTCGCACTATTGTGTGGTGCATATTGTTTACTATCAAATATATTTTTACCCATTTAAAAAATTCCCTAAAAAACAAAACACAAAAAAGTCAAAAATAAGTTTCAAAGAGGTTGGAACTATTCTTGTCATAGCCCAGGAGGACTCACAAGGTTTATGGTGCATTGTGGACCTATAAGTGTGAAACACCAATACTTTTCCCCAATGATATCCCCACTTTATTTATAGTAAACTTGGACTACACGTCTCTACTTCTTTCTAAGTTATATCATTAGCAAAATTTTATACTTAAACCATATTTATAATTACACATCCATACAAAATAATGCTAGAGACACAAATATATAAGTGGGTGGTGCATACGAAGCCTAAAACTTGGAAATGTTTTATATATTGGCATAGATCCATCTTAAATACAGATCTAACATGAGCCGAGAGGGATCAAATTTTTTCATGTGCGAATGTCTTTAGAGGGAAAATACAATGTGTAATTTTTCATTGTTTAATTTGTATTTTGAATGATATATAGAGTATATATAGGACGAAATAAACATTTTAACCATAAAAAAATTCCACGATATATACATAATTTTTTATTATAGTCGACATTATTTTTCTATTTAGAACATAATTTATTTTAATTTTAAAGAGGCACGTGTCAATTTGATGGACAGACGGATGGACAAACTTACAGATCCCCCTCATACTAGGTTATAGAATGAGCCTCTCAGCTCAATAAGAATGAGAAAAATCTTTACATCAACTTTGCCCACTTGGCCTTATAACTCTTGGAAATTCAACTGATTCTAAGGCTTAGTTTCTCATCCAAAAACTTTACCTAGACTTTTCTTGTCCTTTTATCAAAAATTTTGGCCAAAATTTAGTTCCCATGTTAGGTATGTGCTATATTATTTCCATGACTAGAAGCATTCGTTGTATGTTGCACCAGGTGCATCAAGGGGGGTCATAAGGGGGCAGTAGCCCCCCTTATTGGAGGGTTTGCACAGCGATGGTAGCCCCACTCTAGGGGGGGTTTTCAAGGGGGTAGTAGCCCCCCTATAGGGATTTGGGGTAGCGCCTGGAGAATGCTTTTTTATGAAAACCCAATAATACTTTAGTGGACCCAAAGATGGTGGGTGGACCTACCCATGGTTTTGGGTATGATGGTTATCTGCCCATGATATTTTGTAGATCTGATCAAGGGAACTTCGGTTATGTTCTAATCTAGGGTTGATGGATTGGGGTTTATGAATGCTTCAACATGTACATATATGTATTGTAACATTGAAAGGAAGATAATGAAAAATCAATCTAGTACTCCCAGTTTTGGGATCCAGGGGAAAATCTCTGCGTATATTTGTTTTTTATTCTCGCCATTGTTTAGTTTTATGTTTGAAGAATTCATTTGTAGGTAATTTCTGTATAGGGTTAAAACCTACTTTTGGTATCACAGTTGTTTCAGCTTCAAGGGGACCCCTTTGCTGCTGAGGGTTTTTTCTCGGGCCTATGGTAGACATTGCTCAATGGGAGATCTACAGGATCAATTCTTACGGTGTAAAAAGATGGCAAATAGTGGAAAGATAGAGATTGAGAAATTCAATGGACAATTTTTTGTTGTGGAAGCTTAAGATGGAGGATCTATTGGTGGATAAAGATCAGTGTATCGTAGTAGATCTAGGTACTAAACCAACTACAATGTCAGCAGAAGGCTAGGCGAAGTTAGATCAGAAGGAAAAGAGCACAATATGTTTGTGTATCTCAGATTTAGTATTGTTGAATGTATCAGGGGAAGCTACAACAAACACTTTGTCAGACAAGTTAGGGACTTTGTACCAATCTAAGTCTCTCATGAACAAATTGTTCTTACACAAAAAGTTGTATAACCTGAGGATGAAGGATGGAGACTTGGTAACACAACATTTGAATGCATTTAATACTGTGTTAAGCCAGTTGTTTTATGTTCATATAAAATTTCAGATGAAGATAAGAGCATCAATTTACTGTGTTCTCTACCATATTCGTGGGATATTCTGGCTGTTTCTATAGGTAGCAATACAACTACCTTGAATTTTGATGAAATAGTCTCATCCTTGTTATTAGAGGAGATGAGACAGAAAAATCTGGAGAGCCAGAGTCGAGATTCCCTTTTATGTATGAGGAAGGTCCCAGAACAGAAACAAAATAAGTCCTTGAGTGGGAGATCTAAATCTCCAGGGAAACCTACAAAGGTGTGTTGGAATGCGGAAAGGAAGGGAACTACAAAAAGGATTGTAGATCTAAAGTTCCTAAGAAAGGAAATGGATTTCATGATGCTACTTCTGTAGAGGTGAAAACCACCTCAGATGAAGGTGTGGATGTGTACTTAGCTTCTTCTTAAAGTATACATGTAGATCATAAAGCATGGTTGATTGACTCAGGGGAATCCTTCCACTTCACTCCCCATGCGGAATGGTTCTTGAGTACAAGAAATATAATGGTGGGGATGTCTTCTTAGGGGATGAAAGGAAGGAAATAAGCATCGAATGTGGAAAATTCAAGCTGAAGTTGCAAGGTGGAAGGATTGGAACACTTCTTAGTGTTCTGTATATTTCTGCATTGGCCAGAAATCTGATTTCTGTAAACAATATGGATGATGGAGGTGTAAAAACAATGTTCGATAAAGATACATGCAAGATAGTTTGAGGAGCACTGGTATTGATGTGGGGAATTCAGATTGGAAATCTATAAAAGCTTCTAGGTAGCATTTTTATTGATTGGTGCAACAATCTTGTGGTTCATGAAAGTGGATATGAAAACCTAGTGTTACCGGGAAAACTAGCGTCTATTCAGAACTACTAGTCCCACTAAGACGGGTAGCTATCTTAGAAACAAACAAACTAAAGTTACATGTATTTTCCTTTAGGAGAGATAGATGAGAAATAAGCAGAGAGTACCAACCTCAGTCTTTCGCTTGGCTCCTTGCTTGTTTCCTTTCCCCTCTGACAGAATCTCGCCACTACTTCCTTACTTGTCCCGCTTCAAAGAGAACCTCTAGAATCACAGCAACATAATACCATCAAAGCATAGAGACCTATTGTTGTAAACAATATAGGATCAGAAATACATTGACCATACAAATGCATATATCAACACAATATTCAGAGATACAGAAGAATATGGAGGAAAACTCAAATAGATTTATTGATAAGAGTAGTAGAAGAGAGGACTACAACTACTTGGTCTGACCCAACGCCATCCTCCCAGCTTGAAAGCCCTCTTCACCTCATACAAAGCAAGATCACCCAACAATGCCTTCAAAGAGAAGCCAACAACACTTCTTTGAAAATTACCCAATTTCAACCCTTGGATCTCTGGGATGAGGGATCCATATATAGATATTTGCAGGGGGGTGAGTCAGCTTCTAGGATTTCGATTAGTGTCATCTCTCTGATAGTTCTTGGTTCCACTTGGAGATTTCATGATCTCTTACTCATCCTTGGGTGAACTCAAGGAGGCAAGTGTCAAATGAGCAGCTTCTAGAAGATTCTTAGGGTCTCCACCTAGCAAACTGCTTGTGCCATTTGTCTGCTCTCGCTCATCGCACCCTACAGAAGGGCTTTCCAGTATGCATCGCACTTTTCTCATGTGGCAGGTGAGATGCATCGCACCCTTTGCACTGGGCAGTCTGTATGGTCCTGCTTTGACCAGTCTTGAGTAGTTTTTCATAGACAACTTCTGGGAGATGATGTAATCAGATGACCTTGCTCCTTTAGGGTATGAAACAACACTTTTAGGGACTTAGAAACCCTTGGTTTATGGACATATTTGATTGGGTTTGCAGTACCCAAATATGTTTATAACAGTTGCCCCCTAAAGCATGAGGTCGTAAATCTTTTGATGTCGGGTGAAATGCTTTATAATGAGGATCCAAGGTTTTTCGAACTAGAAGGTGACCTGTAATAAGATACAATACAATACATTATCTTCATAATATTTTCATGATCTAGCTGATGTAGGCATTCCGATGCTCAGCTTGATAAATTCATTTTCATGTACGTAGGATAGACAACCGTCTGTGTGTAGACTGATGATTCTGGTAGAGCCATCATCCCTTTGTTTGGATGATTATCTGTGCAGCAATGATGTACATTTGATGTCTTTATTTCCCTGAATATATCGCAGCTCAGATGGATGAAACTAGATCCGGGGTCTTCAAAACTCGTTCAATCTTCGCCTGAAAGTACAAGTCGATTCATGTGAAAATATGTGCTGATGTCGAACATGGAAGGACATCACCTGATTACCAGCCAGTGATGTAAGGTGTTAACAGGCACCAGAGGAATCACCGATGATTATGATGACCCTCAAGGTACTGCAGTACAACTTACATGGTGTGAATACATGACTCGATATCGAACACCATGCAAAATCTTTCGGTCGAAGGCCATTAATGTAAACCTGTCACCGGAAGTGAGAAACTTGCCATTGAGGCGTGCAAGCTTCAAAGTACTGAAAGGGTTGTTCCTAGGTCGGCTTCTTGGATAATGATCTGATGTCGACAAGAAGTGACCCGTCGTAGGAGGTCATTGATGGATCCCACATCTACGACATGGAATGGAGCAAATGATTTTGTAGAGGTGAAAACGATCTGATGATACATGGTTCAAGGTGGTGGTCATGAAAGAATGAAGCATGAAGATGTTGCAGCGGATGAGACACAATATGGGTAGGTGAATTCTCTGAGCGACTTCTCTTGAACATATCGGCGACACTGAAATGGATTGGTAGTGTTAACCCCAAAAGTGGATGGTACGGTGGACCAATGGTGATGTGACCAGTGAACGGAATAACCCAACCCGACTCAATCATGGTGATGGAGTGAAAGTGTCATGTTCAAGAGCGACCTTCTACCAATAAAGTTTCTTCAATTTTTCTTCCCAATTTTCCACAGTCATTTCTGACTAGTACCTCTTTATTTTTGTCAAGCTTGAGGAGGAAAACATATGCTTGTTCTATAATTTTCCCTTTGGGCAAACCTGTCACTATGTTTTAACGAGCCTAGCGACAATGAAACTCGCTCTTGTCTAAATGGAAAAGTTTGTCGCTATTATTTTAATGAGTTTAACAACAAGGATAACTCGGTCCTTTTCAATTTTAGAGAGTCTGAAAAGAGGCGGACAGTAAACTCTGATATTCCTTTTTCGTAGTATAATCCCTTAAGTTTGAAAAAGTATAAAACAATGTGAAAGGGATGACTTTTTGATAGTTTTAACGAGCCGAACAAGACAAACGCTCGATATTTTTGGGTAATAATCCCTCAAGTCAAAAAATATTAAAATCTAGAGGAGGGATGACACTTCCGATCACTTTAACGAGCTGGAGAGGCAAATTGCTCGGCAATCTTTTCATATTTTATGAGTCATATGAAAAGAGCTTAAAGGAGACTCGTTTTTTTTAGGAACGAGTGATATATTTGGGTAGTAGCTGGTTCCAGGTGAGGGTTGGAACTTTCCAATCACAACAGTGTTAAGAAGATGGCTAACAGAATCACTCGTCGCAACCGTTCCTCAAAAGGGGTAAACAATCAAATGGAGGCGTATGATCAGCTAAAACAGAGTGGAGGTGATAGTAAGAACACGACCAAGGCTCAAAAGCTGATGATAATGCGTTCGCAATGGTTATTTACCATAGGTGGGTTCAATTTTTAATGAGATTAAACTCTGGTGGAACATATGCTCATTGATAGGTTTAATTTTTAACGAGCTTGAACATTGCGTAAAACTGCTCATGCCAATCGTATAATAAGGATGTATCATCGATAGGTTCATTTTTTAGGGAGCTTGCACCATTCGAAATTATGCTCTGACTCCTTTTATTGTGTAAGCTAGGAATGACCAATCCTACAATTTTAAAGGGTTAAGAACCTACAAACTAATAAAATAAATTGTCACTTTTCACTTTCACGCAAAAAGGTTTGCATGCCCCCAGGTATAGTGAAGTAGAGTTTCACAAGTTACCCTTCAATTTGCAGACAAAACATTTGTTCTGTCAGGAAAGGCATACCTTCTAACAGAGGTATCTTATTCCAGTCTAATCCCATTTTCCTAAATGAGCGGGTGTGTCAGACTAGTCATATATCCTCCGCGGAAACCTACCCTATACCTCAAGTTTTTCTGCCGAAGCAGACCAGGGTGCATGCCCCTTGGGTTTCAGTCACAACCACCGAATCACTCGCGTTCATCAGGTGGATGGACTGGAGATTAATGAGAAATTCCTTGCGCAAAAAATACCTGTTAGGGATGGCATTTGACTATTAGCTATGTGCGAACCGGGGAATGAAAGCTGGTCTACGAGCTGGACCACTCTTCCTTCATGCGGAAAACACATCACTTGAAAGAGTGAGGAAACAATAGCTCCCATGCTATAAATGTAGTCACGCCCAAGAGTAGATTGTAATATAAAGGTCCTTGGACTACCATTATGTTTAGATAAACAATTTTCCCTCTCAAAGTTATAGGCAAATTTGGAAGGATCCCTAACGGTCGACTGGTTCCTTTGTCAAAGCCTGTCAGATTTCGCATCTCAGGAAAAAGCGATGGCGAACCAAGCGCTTTCCAAGAAATTGAGGAAAGGATACTCACAAAAGCCCCTTCATCTATGATGGTACCAACCATGACCATTCTGTAAGTTTGCACTATGATTCAGAATGGTACATTAGATGGTAAACGGGGTCTGCCTAGTAGATTCCAATCAAAGGAGACAACTAGGTTGCTTGGAGGTGGGACCGAATAAACGGTCGGATACATCTCTAATGAACTTCCTTCCTGCGGTAAAGGAACGGGTAAATTTCCCCCATGTTCATCGGAGTTTGTGTTTATGAAAAGAATCTGAACGGTATAGTTCTCATTCTCTTTGGTGACTGTATCATCTGAAGGTAAATCCTCTTAAGACAAGATGGGGTCGACTGTCGTCTTGACCTGTTGACTTTGGTCCGATGTGGACTCAAAGGATTCATTTTCAATGATAGGTTCTTCGACCGACAACAAAGGTGCGTCAGTCGGATTTTCAACTAGCAATGGACTCGGCAAGAGTTTCTCGTATCCAGGAGGGAGTCGCTACAGTGATGCAAGACGGTTATCCAAGACTCTTTTAGCTTCGTCCAGGAAGGGACAACGGTGGAGGGCATGATCAGCTCCACACATTCTGCAAGGAAATTTAGATTTTCCTTTCTGTCCGGTGACTTCGTTTTCACTAGTTGACAGTGTACTGTCAACATGATCATCAGAGGTTGACGACACCGGATTGTGCAAGCGGGGAGATCAATCCCTTAAGATCCATGGGATGCAAGGAAAATCTCGATGACAGTGGTCCCCTTTGCAGATGACACATGGAGATTTAGGTTTGGATGGTGCAGTGTGTGGATTTTCGCTAGACAATGTATGGTTGCCCCTTTTTTCCGTTGGCTCCTTCTTCTTCTTCTCCTTCCCTTTCTTCTTCTTCTCAGTTACTTGGCTTTTAGTTTTACTATCTTCACCAAGCAAAGAGGAAGAAGGAAAGGGAGAAAAAAACGAGGTAAAAGGTTGGGGGGTAACTCTAGCATCATCTAGTTGCTGATTTGATTGCTCAAGAATCACAGTGCTTTGAATAACAGAGGTCGAGAAAAGCCATACCGGCAGGCCAATCGTCAGTCCTGGAAGGGATAATGTGGCCATATGAGGTGCACCAACATCCCCCCGAGAGGAGAAAGGACTAGGATTTCCCCCAAGGGGAAATCCTTGGTTGGTGGACTCCATTTTCTCAACCTAAGATCAACGAGGGAACAGTGACATTATTCCGATTAAAATAAATTTTAGACGCTTTGACACAACTTGATTTTTCAATTTTTAAGAGTCGAGAAAAAGCTAAAGATGACTCTAGTCGCCTTCGATTTTTAATGAGCCTGAAGTGACAAGTACTCAGATGGACCTTTTCTTTTAAGGAGTCTAAAAAGGAACGAAAGAGGCTACTCTGGAAATCTAGACAAAGGG
The DNA here is from genome assembly GCA_031772625.1 of Pinus tabuliformis. Lineage (NCBI taxonomy): Eukaryota > Viridiplantae > Streptophyta > Pinopsida > Pinales > Pinaceae > Pinus > Pinus tabuliformis. The sequence continues at coordinate 96,904,638 of CM062812.1, forward strand.
ATTATCAAACCAATCGCAAAACTGCAGAATAATTTTTATGGTATGGCAATCAATCTTCCCGAATGTTGTGTTCAGTGCATTGCGATCGATAGAGCGGTAGACATGGCTTCCTAAGGATAGGATATAACCTATTCTAGTCTCCCAATATATACTCGATGGTACGTGGGAGCACAAGTCCGTACTGGCACTTGTCGTCTCAAAGAGGAGGAATCACCCAACCTACGCTGAAAGCAACAGTTACCAAGATGTACGATGCCGGAATACGTCTCTAGCCTAGACTTCTAGATGTTGTCCATTAGGTTCCAAAGCATTTTTATGTTCATTGAATTTATTTTACAGTTGATCTTTCTTAAGAAGTTTGCCTTTAAGGTTCACCGTGTGATGTAGATATACAACTAAATATGCAATCTAAGATGATAAACAGTCATTTACTCTTCTTTTTGCAATGAAAATCCTAGCTACTACAAAAAGAGAAATGAAATCCTTTCAACATAGAACAGAGAGCACACACTAGATGCACTGTCCTAAATCGAAATCAACAAGCAGTCTAAATGAAAATGCACATGCATGTATTTGTTTTTCGCTTTCTTAATGTGTGAATGACAAAAAGAATGTTGGGTACAAATCTGAATTATATCTTCTTTCAAAGCGACAGTACTAACGATTTTCATTTCAAAAAACGACAGGAAGGTAAGACGACACTTTGCGATTTTGAATTGAAAACTGCTTTCGACACTCGAAATACTATAAATTCAGATCAAATACAAGAGTAACAGTGTAATCGACTATCAAAAGGAGAAGGATTATTTTCCTTGACTGAAAATGACACTTGTGACACTTTCAAATCAAAAGACGACAGTTCGATTAAGCTACTATTTTGTAAATGAGAACTGTGAATGGCGAAAAATACATAAAAACATTCACAAATCTGTTTACAATGGAGGCTGGATGATGCAAAGGAAGGGGATTTCAACAATGGTTTACTGATCACAGATAGCAAAACTCCTGAATAAAGCTGAAGGAAGTGAAGAAAAAACCAAGATCTGGAGGCAGAAACAGTCTTATATGATCATCGCACCTGTAACACAGGGAAGCAGGGATGCATCTCACCTATTGCACATGGGAGGTGCGATGCATCCAGGTTGCCAAGAGGAGAAGGTGCGATGGTCCAGGGATGAGACTTCAACTTGGTTTTTGGTCATAGTTTACAGCTTAGTTCAAGGATTTAGGCCAAGCTAATGATAGTTAGTAAACAAAAAGTAAAAGGGCTGATCTAATGAGGTTACTTGAGCTACCTCTAGGGCACTTAGGATGTTTGCAAGTCAATTGTTCAGTTCATAAACAAACCCGGAGATTGACTGAAGCAGCGTTGATCTACTTTGCACTTGCATAGAAAATGCAATTCGAAGGCTAGCTGGCTTAACTTCAGGCTCCGTCTATGGTTTATGAATCAAAAAAATGGAGACAAGCAATCAAACTAATCGCTCCCCAGTGGAGTCGCCATTTTGTTACCAAGAAAACTAGTGTCTATTCAGAACTGCTAGTCCCACTAAGACGGGTAGTTATCTTAGAAACAAACAAACTAAAGTTACTTGTATTTTCCTTTACAAGAGATAGATGAGAAAGAAGAAGAGAGTACCAACCTCAGTCTTTCGCTTGGCTCCTTGCTTGTTTCCTTTCCCCTTCGACAGAATCTCGCCACTGCTTCCTTACTTGTCCCACTTCAAAGAGAACCTGTAGAATCACAACAACATAATACCATCAAAGCATAGAGACCTATCGTTGTAAACAATATAGAATCAGATATATATATTGACCATACAAATGCATATATCAACACAATATTCAGAGTTACACGAGAATATGGAGGAAAACTCAAATAGCTTTATTGATAAGAGTAGTAGAAGAGAGGATTACAACCACTTGGTCTGACCCAGCGCCATCCTCCCAACTTGAAAGCCCTCTTCACCTCATACAAAGCAAGATCACCCAACAATGTCTTCAAAGAGAAACCAACAACACTTCTTTTCAAATTGCCCAATTCCAACCTTTAGATCTCTAGGATGAGGGATCCATATATAGATACTTGCAGGGGGTGAGTCAGCTTCTGGGATTTTGATTAGTGTCATCTCTCTAATAGTTCTTGGTTCCACTTGGAGATTTCATGATCTCTTACTCATCCTTGGGTGAACTCAAGGAGGCAAGTGTCAAATGAGCAGCTTCTAGAAGATTCTCAGGGTCTCCACCTAGCAAACTACTTGTGTCTGGTGTAGCATATTATTTTTTGATCTTTATTGATGATTGCACAAAATATTCTTGGGTGTATTTCATAAGAAATAAAAGTGACGTATTTGAATATTTTAAAGAGTTTTAAAAATTGTTTGAGAGGCAAACATAAAAATACATCACGATCCTCTGATTAGATCAAGGGGGGGAATATACATTAGGTGCATTCATCAAGTACTACACATAATTTTTTGCAAATAGAAATGTGTTATTTCATGAGCATGTAGTTGAATGCCATAAGGAGAAAAACTATGATGCATGGCATATTCCTCTTGATTATAATGATTTCAAGGAAGAGGTAGATGATAAATAGGAACATAAATAGGAGGAAGAATATAGTGGCATTAACACCTCAAGCAACCATAACACACGAGGAGAAGGAGATAATTCACCACAAAGAAGGAGAAGACATGAAAGCAATGAATCAATAAGGAGGTCATCATGCCAAACGTGGATACCCATAAGGTATAAGGACTATGCCTTAATGACATAAGTAATGAATGCCATATAACCTTTTAATTTTGAATATGCTAATGAGCATAAATAATGGAGAAATGCAATGAAGGAAGAATATGAGTCCATAATGAAAATTGATACTTGGGAATTAATATAATTGTTTAAAAATAAAACCCATAGGATCCAAATGGTTTTTCAAGAAAAAAAATTAATTCTGATGAAAGTATAAATAAATCTAAATCCAAAATGTCTATTAAAGGCTACTCACAAAGAGATGGAATTGATTATGATGAAACCTTTTCACATGTAAAAAATCTAAACACAATTAGATTAATGATTGCATTAGCTGCAAAAATATCAATGGAAACTACATCAACTAGATGTTAAGTCTGTTTTTTTGAATGGGGAAGTGATTGAAGAAATATTTCCTGTTAAACTAGAAGGATTTGTTAAAAAGGGTTAAGAGAATTTTTTTCTTTAACTAAAGAAATTCTTATATGGGTTAAAATAGACACCAAGGCCTTGGTATGTGAAGATTGACTCTTTCTTTCTTTAAAAGGGTTTTATGAAAAGAAAATGTGATCATAACATGTATTTCAAATCAAATCAGAAGGAGCATATTGTTTTGATTTCCTTTTATAATGATGATCTCATTATAACTGGAATTGCATCTAGGTTGATTGATAAAGTTAAAAGACAATTGTCACAGGTTTTTGAAATAAAAGACCTTGGTGAATTTCACTATTGATTAGGCCTTGAAATGCGAAGAGAAGTTAAAAAAAATTGGTTACACAAATAAATATACATGAGAGATTCTAAAAAGGTTTAAAATGGATCAATGTATGGCAGTATTAGGACCTTTAGAACATAATGTCAAACTCTACAATGATGATGGGACTAAATAGGTGGATGGTACATTATATCGTTAGTTGGTGGAAAGTCTAAACTATCTCACTACAACTAGCCTAGACATATATATTAAATTAGCATCATAAGTCAATTTATGGCCAAGCTCTTGAAAGTTGCTGGAAAGAAGTTAAGAAAGTCCTTCGATATTTGAAAGGGCTGCTAATTTTAGTATTAAATATACTGATGACTTTTATGTTGAGTTGGTAGGTTATTCTAATTCAAATTGGGTTAGAAATCCCGATGATAGAAGATCAACTTCAAGATATGCATTCAATGATGGATCTGAGACCGCGAAATAGATTAGTTAGAAGCAACCAACTATTTCTTTGTCATCAACTAAAGCAAAATATAAAGCTTTATGCAACGCTTCTTGTTCAGCAATTCGGTTGAGGTGAGTTCTTGAAGATGTGGAAGACGAACATAAAACATCAATGGTTATCAAGTGTGATAATAAAAGCTCCATCCCACTGGCCAACAATCCTATGTACCATGCATGATCAAAACATATTGAGAATGATTATCATTTTGTCAGGGAAAAGATATAGTATAAGGAAATTGATTTAGTTTATTGTAATACAAATGAAAACGTGCTGACATCTTTACAAAATCTATTGGAAAGGAAAAGTATGAACTATTTTGAAATCACTTAGGTGTGTTAAAAAATACATTTCTCCATAAAGGGAGAGTGTTAAAATAATGGAGAAATTTCTAGATTAAATTATTGTTATCAGATTATTATACATTCTCATTGAGATTATGTAGATTTTAGATACTATTTATGAGGATGTTGTTCAAAATCCTCAACCACTTTCTAATCCTATGTATGTAAGTATTTTTTGGGTTGGATGAATGCAAGTGCGAGTGTAGGTAGTCTCTCCAAATTGAGCTTTGCCTCACCTAAGAGTTGCATCTCTCATCTTCCCAACACTTTGACTTCCATTCTCATTATTTAATAGTCATTCCATGATATAAATTGATAAAATTAATTAACTTGTAACTAATGAATATACTTACACAATTATTTTCAATATAAAGCTATTGTCGATTAATTTTAATAATTTAAACATGAAAATAATATTTTCTTTACAATTAATAAAACCCACATTTAAAATATAAATATTATACATAATAATGTAAATAGTAAATATAAAATAGAACAATAGTAAAGTATATATATATGCCACAATTTTAAAAAATGAAGAAATATAAAAAGGAGGATAAATAATAAAGGGATAAAAATAAAAGTAATAAATAGATAAAAAGTAAAAAATATGAAGATAAAATAAACTAAATAATAAAGATATAAAGCGAGTTTAAAATGCGGCAGGGAATAATCAGAAATTAAGTTAAAAAATAAATTGGAAGAATGTAAATAGTGGAGTATAGATTTAAGTAAACATGGGTGGAACTACTTGCAAATCGATTCTAAGAATATATACAACAAAAAATATTGTCATGCATAGATTTAGCACTTTGATTTCTTGTTTTTATCAATAATACAAAAACAATGAGAAATAATAATAAATATCGAGCAATATATAGTATAAAGACAAAAGTAAAAATAATAAATGAGTGAAAAATAAAAAAGATAAAGATAAAAGAAAATAAAGAATAAAAATATAAAATTAGTTAAAACTAAACAGGAGGATAAAAGAGGCATTAAAAATATATGGGGGGGAGAAGTGTTAGAGTATCTAACTCTTACTCATGTTAGGTGTGATCAACTTGAGGAGGAGTTTGTTTAGTCTTTAGGGAGTTGATTAGATCTTGTTGGCTTGAGAGATATTTGGTCAAATTATTGTTTATCATACATTAATGGCATGTTGAGAGATTCACTCAATTCATTGGTTATGCGATCAAGTAGTTTCTATATCTTGAGATATCATTCATGTACTCTTGATGTAACAATATTTTATCTGAATTAATATAGTGTGCTTATGCATTTTGGTGGTGTTAACACCCAGGTTGTTCCCTTTGACTCCTGAGGGAATACGGCCGAGGTAACCACTAACCATGCTTTGGATTACAGGTTCTAGCCAACCTGTAATCAAAGAGGGCTCTCTCTTTTAGTTTTTAAATTTGTTCTTGAGGATCTTAGGCTAGTTATGAGGTGAGGGTTTTGTTTAAAATTTTGGTTGAATGATGTCTTCCAATAGCTAAGATGAGGTCTTCAAAAGGTTCAGTCCATTGGGCAATGGAGTCTGTGATTATGGGTTGTTTGAGACATTGAGTAAGATTGGCTAAAACTGCAGGGCCTTATAGATATATCATGAAACAAACTTAAAATTGTGAAGATGAAATATGTCTAGCCAGTGAAAGGCAACTAAGAGTTTTTCACTAAGCTGGTGATATGAGAAAGAGATATATCACTCAGGAGCAGATTTGAATTCCTGAATAATACTCACTGTGAAGTTTTAGTCTGAAGGTGAAGCAATTAAGAATTACACTTTCATAACTAATACTAGAGGAAAACATTCATAACAACATAGATTGAGTTCAGGGTATTCAATGAACAAATCCTGAAACTATTCTTTTTCTATGCTATTAAACTGTTGAATATAGAGCATGAACGGATTAAGAAACAATGAAATACATAACAAGAAGGTTCAAGAAACTTATTGTGCCATGAAATATACAGGAATCCTGTAGCAGTAAGCAATCACACCACAACACCTCAAAACAACTCAGAACTGTCGAAATTCCATCAGCTCCCTGTATTAAAACTCTGAAATTTACAGCATAAGTTCTATAGAAGAGAAAATCAACAACCCCAACAAGCTTATGCGAGGGGATACATATACAATCGGTTTTACAAAATATCTGAACGCTGAGTCATTTTTTCAATAACTGCGTTCACCAACTTTCAGAAAATAGCAGATAAGAAAGTTATTGCTATTTTTAATGTACAATGAATACCCTTCAGTTCTGTCAGAAACCTTTTTGACTTTTGGAGGCCACTGAGTCGGCTGAGCACTCTGCATTAATTCTTAATGATATGCTCTTTATGTTCTGTCATGCTGTAGCTTTCTCGGCCATGTCATCTGCATCTGTCAGTGTTGCTTTAGTGGCCAAATTTGTCTGCTGAGTTGGCTCTGTCCACTCTTCTCCAGTCATACTGAATGCACCAATTTTTCTGAACATGATGACTTATATTTTGATGAAAAACTTGATGAAGACCTGTTTGTTCACAGCAATTTCTGTATCATGCTGGTCCACCATTCCTGTGTAAGCAACTGATGTCTCAAAATTGTGTCTAGTGTTTCATCTGCCTCAGTATATTTGTAGTAATTAGGAGGCAATTCAAACAGATGTCTGATTTCATTCATGATAAAAAATAAATTTTATATTTTCTCATAGAGGCTCTACCCAGATGCAGGCCCTGTTTCCTCTGGGGTACATGATCCTACAGTGATCTGATTTGTAGCAAAAGTATTAACCCTTTTGGCATAATTTTCATGGGATAGCAACCTACCTGCGCTGTTTAGTAGGTTGGGAAGGCCTCTGTTATGAAATGTTGTGAACTTCTCTGTAAACTTGTTCACCTCTGTCTACATTTCCTGGCATCTACTATCCAATGTCTGCACTTGATTTCTTAAAGTGAGGACCCTCTTTATCAATAAGATGGTGTCAGTTCTGTTGGGGATTCCTATTGCTGCCAGCTGAGGGCCTGTGCGGTTATTGAGGACATTGATCATCCTATTGGCTATCTCAGGCATAGTGCCTAGAGATGCCCTTGCTCTCTGAATTTCCTTGTGTGCCCTGCCTATGAGATCCATGTGCTCATGAATGGTTTTTATGTATTGCCATTGGTCTGTTATGGATTGACCAATATTGGCCCACAGGACTTTCTTGATTTCTGCCACTATTTTGTCAAGAGAGAGCTCTTTCTCTAGCTCTTTTATCCTTTTCTATAGAGCTTTTACTTCCCTTGTTCTTTCAGCTACAGTTTGCTTATATTTATCATATTTTTCATTAACTGTGGCCAATTTCTCCTTGGCTTCATTCAGCTCTGCCATTTGGGCCTCTAGAGCTTGAATCTCCTTCATCATCTTCTGCATGTCAAGGCTTGGAGTCTGTTCTGATGTTGTTGCTAGTGCTGATGTTGATGGGCTTGTTTCAGCTATCTGTCCTGTGGGAGGAGTGATACTTTGAGGGGGCTCCTCAAGGTTGATCACTAGCTGAGGGGGTTGAGATGTCTAGCCTCCCTCTTTCTTCTTCAGGGCTTCCTGTAGTGCAGCCTCTGTTTCTACCAATTTCCCTTCTGTTTGTACCAATTGTTTGTGCAGTGTTAGCAGAATGGCTGCTACATCTTGGTCCTTCCTCTGTTGTGCAACATCTTCTGTTTGAGGGTGAAGGGTTGCTAGAATTTTTACTATTTTCCTCAAAGCCGCTATATCTGCATCTCTTTCCTTTAGTAGTGCCTGTACAGCTTTGGGATCCTTTGGGTCATGCCCAAGCTCTATAATAATATCTTCCAAAGACCTGATCCTGTAGTCTTTGGCCTGAGAGGATGCCTTCTCCAATTCAAGTTGGGCAGTTGTATTATGAACACTGTTTTGCAATTTGTGTGCCAGGAAGGTCTTGTCTACAGGAGTTGAATAGACCATCTCACCCGTTTGCTTGTGAAGCTCTATCTGGTCCATTGGGTGGATGTCCTTTGCAAGTACCTCAAGGTTGGTCCTTATATAATCTGCAGCTGACTGTGGCTGCAGCATAGTAGGCATGAAATAACTCATAGTCATTTTCCCCTCTGTTATGTCATATACTGACATAAGCCTCTGCTGGTTTGTGGGAGCCATTTTAAGCAAGTGATTGTACAGCTGGAGCCTGACTGGCTCATTTCTCTTCTTGATGTCAATAAATTGCTGCTTTATGCCTGATTCAGCTCTCCTTTGCTGGCTTGAGGAGCTGGCCTCTCCTCCAATTGTTCTTTCTTGTTCCTGCTAGAAGGAACTGGGAGATGCCTCCATACTAGGGGGGCCCATACCCAAGGATTGCCCAATAGGCATCTCTTCTTCAGAAAGGGGATTTAATCTTTGCCTTTTCTCCCCTTTTTTATTTGTTGATGTGGTGAGGGGAGTTTCCTGCTCTCTATCCCTCTTCATGCTTCTTTCTTCATTTAGTGGAGTTTGGAGCACCGAGGTCTCCACTACTGTTTCCTGCCTTGGAGGCACACTTTCTTGAGCCTGTTTCTCTGTAGATATTGGGGCCTCAGTCATTTCTTCTTGCTGTTTGGGCTGCTCCTTCTGCTGTTCTGCTGTAGGGGGTGGCAGTTCCTGTTCCATCTCTTTCTCTTTATCTTTGCTGGCTGCCTGAGGAGTAGTTCTAGCTGCCTGAGGAGTAGTTCTAGCTGCCTGAGGAGTAGTTCTAGCTGCCTGCTGGGGGGCTGTAGAGGATGAGGCAGCTGGTCCAAGTTGCACTTGATAAGACGAGGAAACCTGCCCACAATTTTCCAAGTCAGCTTCCTTTTCAAGATTCTTTGCTTCTTTTTGTAGTATTTCCTCTCTAGTACTTGCCTCTTCTAATGTGCCCTCTTTCCATCTTAATAGATTTGCATATTGTTCAATATGAGGCAGCCTGACATGATCATAGCTGGCCAATTTATACTTGACCCTTCTAAGGCTAATGAAGTGATTTGGATCATAGGGTATCCAGAGGAAACTAGTTTGCAACTCGAGGCACTTCAGGATCTTGTCTGCTTCTTGCCATGCCTCCTCTCTTTTGTTATAAATAAATGGGCCTAGCTGGTTCCTGACTTTGAGTTGTACCTTCTTGTTTTTGCTGTGGAAATGGACCATGTCTGCATTTCCAAACTGCCTGAAATACTCTAAGGCAAAGAGTCTCATAGGGACATATCTTGGCAGCCTATATGGGGCTAACTCACAGCCATATATTCTGATCACTGTATGGTGTTGGTAAAAGTACCAATCCCCAATGCTGTAGGCCTTTGAGAGCTGGAGGATCCTTTGCATCTCATCTGTTAATCTTGGAGGAGGGGCACTCAGCAGCAAGGACATGGCTGGATGGATAAAAAGGTCTATGAATTCACAGTAGCTGTATGGTGAATAAGATGTATGATGAAAGATAGAAGACCAAAATACTACAGACCTTGGGTTCCCTTGGGCATCAAGCTTCTTGAGAGTAATAGGGAAGCTATCAGGCTGATAGAATAGGAACAAATGATAGATATAAGAGGTGTATCTGAATATCCTCTCCCTCTCTAGATTCATCAATTGCTCATGAATCTTATTGGCAATGTAGGCAGCATAATCATAGTGAACAGCAGGAGGCTTTCCAGGGGAGAAGATGGACAGCATGGCCATAATAATTTCATCAGCATCCTCAGATGTTCTGTATCCCAAGACATAACTGATCATATCCACAAGCATTTTTCCCAGCTCATTTAGATACAAATTTCCAATAGGGGGAGTCCTCACAGTTTCAGAGCTTGATTCAATGAATAATTGATTGATCTTTACAATTTGGGCATTGGACAGCTTGCCTCCTTTCTTTATCAAATCCATGATGGAGAGGGGATTCAATGGCCTTGAAGTATGAAAGTGTAGCATTTCATTTATGGCCTCAGGGGTGACATGGAACAAAATTGAGCCTGAGGAATTGAGGACAGCTCTCTGACAGGGGTCATAGTTGGCACTACATCTGTGTATGAAGTCTGGGAGGATATTGACCTGAGGGAGATTGAAAATGGGAAAATTGGAGTCCCAAATTCCTAGGATGTCATTCCCACTGAGGTGTTTGGCTTTAAGGTCATTGAGTACATGGATGTTATATTTGGTGTCCATTGAGAGTACTTCTACCATCTGGTAATCTCTGTCAGCCAGGGCCTGCCACTCTAGCTCTCTTTGTGGGGCATTTAGAGGTGCAATATTCAATGCCACTGGTGTTTCCATGGTTTTGGCACTTTGAATTGTAATTTGAACTTGTTTTTGTGGGCACAACGATACAGAGCAATGAATTCTGCAGAAGCAAGGCAATTTGCAGGGGAAACAGGGTGAATTATGGTGAAAACAAGTTGAAATGCTCCTGAAAAGGTATAATGAGCAGGTACTGGGACTGAAGAGTTGTTTTCCTGGTGAACTTGTGCAGCAGAAGTTTTAGTTTGCGAATGCGTAAACTGACTGTAAATTTGTGGAAATTAGGCTAAATGCAGACAGTCTGTAGGTAAATTCGGCCTTGTAGTTAGAGATAAAGGTGGTCACCGAGAATTTGCTGGAGATTACGGTGTTTTTCACTCTTTTTTGCTTGTTTTGGTGAATTTATGCAAAAAACCAGGCGCGGAGGAGAAACTTGGATAAATACCTGGTGCAGACGGTCAATGGTGGCAATGCAGGTGAATTGAGGGCACCCACGGTCTCTAAAATCAATTTCTGCAGGTTGGTGGCGAGAACATCGTAAATTACATGCAGAGATCACAGTAGTTCTTTTGGTGAAAATATGAGAAAAACGCAAAATTTGGCGAAAATATGGACATTTTGGGCTTTTGGCGCGTTTTTGGATGACGTCAGCATGACGTCATCGGGTGGGGTCGGATACGGAAAGGTGACGTAGCGGCCTGTGAGTGGTCCACGGGAACTGCAGAGGTGGCGGACAGAGTGGAGCAATGGCAGGCTTAGCGTTGACGCGGGGCCGAATTGGCATGACGTGGGCGTGACGTGGGCATGACGTGGGCAGGCGGTATACGGAGGGCGGTAAGCGGTTCCATCGGACCGCTTACAGTACGGGAGTGGTTTTGGCAGGCGACCTCCCGATACGATTTGGGAGCGACGCGTGGCACTGCCCTGACGTCATGGTCTGACATTTTTCGGGAGGTAAAGTACCGCCATCGGGGGCGGTCCGATATCAATGTGGGCCGTCGGATGGGAAAGCCCAGATCCGACGGGTGACGGGTTGTGAAAATGATAGGACGATACGGCGGGGAGGCGGAGAATAAACAATTGATTTTTATGGAAAAGCACGCCTGGGCGGGACTTTGGAAATGAAAGAAAATATGGGTTTTTGCGGCGTTTTATAGGCAAAATGGGTTTTTGATATTTTTTGCAAAAGTGGGGTTAGGGTTATAAACCAAGCGGATCTTGATTTAATCCCAAGACACTATATTAGCGCGGTCTTACCTTAGCGCTTTGATTTCTTTGTATTTTAACCCTTTAGAACTATTAGGTTATATTGCCTAGGGGAAGGGAATATACTTATTTTTGGGGTTTTTATACACAATGATGCTATATTAATAGGGAGAGGGGAACATAGGGAGTTAAGTATAGATAGAGTTAGTAGTTAGTATTGGAGGGGAATAGGAATGGGAGGAGGCAAAGACTAAGTTGTTAGGGAACAAACTTAGTTAGGAGAGTAGATCAAAATGAAAAGATTTTTTTTACACAAGAAATGTGGCTCTTTATGCTACAAGGATCAATGAATGAGTTTGATTTCTCTCATAAACCCAGGTGATAGAGGGATGTTAGCAAGGAATGTGCTGGGGGATGATTGGAAAGTTAGACATGCTTCATTTTGCTGCTGCAAAACTGCTGAATAGGAGGATCTGCACTGGCCACCATGTGTTTCCTTTGCTTAGGCCAGTGATATGAAAGAAATCATGCTTCTGCAACCCCATCTACCTACCCATTCTATTTCCTAGCATTTTTTGTTACTTCAAGGAGGGTGCATTTAGACTTGCAAACCCTCATGTGCCTTTTCTTTTCCTTTGGCATTTTCCTTTTGATTTTCTATCTAAGGCTAGCATTATTACTTCCAAGGCCCCAGATTAAATAGTTGGGAACCTTCATTCTCTACCTAACTACTTATCTGCCAAGATTGAACAGTTTGGATAGATTTCTTTCTTTAATCTACAACAAAAAAAATTGAAACATGGCATGACCCAGCTTAGACTGTTGGATCACCCATTCAGAAGTAGGACAACATCAACCAACTATAGATATGTGTCTTCCACAAGAATATGAGATCTTTGCATCACCAAAGTAGATCATATTGGCACTTACCCTGCAATCATGAAAAATGAAACCTATTGGTATAGGTAGCTAACAGGTGGCCTGGGTGCAGGCAGTATAGACAAATGTTCAAACCCTGATACAATTTCCTCTAATTCTGGTTGTATATCTTCTTTAATCCCAATTGGAGTATCAGTCATGTATTCCTAGACTTACTATTTTATAAATTTTCCCCTTTTTAGCCACTATTACCAATCCTTTTCCCTTAATCGGGCCAACCCTTGTTATCGGGTGCAATTTCGTAACAGAGCCCCTTTTTCTCACTATCAGAGTTGTAATTCCATAGGAATTATGTAATACACTATCAACGTTGTTTTGAATGGCAAATATGCAAATATGTGTAAAATACAATATCAGTGGGTTCAATTTCCCATAATGCAATTATAACGGAAAATACACTATCGGCGAGTTATTCCATGAGACATGGAATAACACTATCGGCACTTCATTTAACACTATCGGCGCTATTTTCCTCAAAGGAATGTGTTAACACGCATATACACTATTGGTGGGGTTTATTCCATAAGAGATGGAATAACACTATCGGCGCTATGCTAATGGCCCTTTTCTGATGCGATAACACTGTAGCATTATCGTTGATCGCAATCGGCAGTCTCAACGCTCCCTTGCGAGGCTCCTTCCACTTAAGAATTGTGATTTGATAACACTTTGCAGACCTGATAGGTTATAAATCCTTCTCTATAATATTTTGGATCCGAATGTGTCGCAACATCGAATTTCAGCTGTTCAAAAGGCTAGTTCCTCTCCACTGAAGCATTGTGATGCGATAGCACTTATAGACCCGATATGGATATTAGCCACATTTAACAAGATTTCAAGTCCGGATTCCAATTTCAGACTAGGTTTTTCACTGTTTCTTAGTGTAAACCAGAATTTAGCTTGCGGGGCTAAACGACGTGTAAAATGGAAACAGAGCACGCCGATGAAGGAAACACATTCAAATTGACTTCAATCAAATTATTAACTAGTAAACCAAGGTGAACCATTTTTGTAAAGACTTAAAATAAAAACATTACGTGAAGCCAAAGATATGCATAAATTTAAGATTTAATTGATGAACAGATGTTCAGATGCACAGAAAGGTTTTCGGATATCACAATGCCTCCAGGATCGACCAATACAAAGAGATATATTCCTCTTTTCTTAAGAAATATGAGATAAAACCACTCGGTCCAAATCCCTTTACAATAACATAAAAGTTACATATATACTAGCTTGTTTTAACAACCAGATCCTAAAACAGAGGCTAAAATTTATTACTTCTATCTGTTCCGTGAGGTATTCTCCTTGAGAATCTCCACTACAACTAACTAATCCTATCTGTTCTATGAGGTATTCTCCTTGAGAATCTCCACTACAGCTAACTAATTAACACTTAGTACATAATGATTTAACCCTAGATTCTAGCTCTATGCTTAACTAGAAAAACATGGAAATTGATTGCTAAAGGATCCCACTCCTTTGCTTGTAGATTTTTTTGTATTTTTGGAATAAGTTTGAAGCCTTTTCCCTCCAAGTCTCATGCTCTTGCATCAGACTCCTGAGGAAAAAATTCTTCATGGGCTCCTGTCCATGAGCTCTTCTATAGAACTGCCCAATTTCTATAGTATGATTTATGTTACCCAAGTAGCTTCAGCAATTGGATGATCCTTCCATTTGACCAAATACTGAAAGTACTCCTATCCTCTGGTTTTCTTGAACACTTTCTTGTCCAAAATCCTTTCTGTCTATAATTCCTTTGATGTAGGTAATTGTTTTATGCAGTCAATTTCCTATGTCTCCTGATCCTTTTCTATATCATCTGCAGTTTCACCTTCATACTTGTACAGATCAGCAACATTGAAAATTGGAAATATTCCAACATCAGGGGGTAATTCAATTTCATATGCATTTGCAGAAAATTTCCTTAATACTCTGCATGGTCCAATTTTCTTGAGCTTCAATTTGTTATACTCCCACTTTGGAAATATTTCCTTCCTTAGGTGTGCTAAAACCAAATCTCCAACTTCAAAGTTCACCTCTCTTCTTCTCATGTCTACTCTGGTTTTGTAATTGATGTTGCTATCCTGTAGCTTTGTTTCACTTTCTCATGTATTGCTTGCATTTCTGAAGTAAAATCTTCTCCCTATGCACTTATCATCTCATCTTTTCCCAAGTTTCTTAACTCAGATACTCCTCTTGGATGCATTCCATAAACTATATGGAATGGACTCTGCCCTGTACTCCTATTAGGTGAGTCATTATATGCATATTCAGCCTGTGCGAACACTTGATCCCACTCCTTTGGATTCTCTGCAGTAAGACCCCTTAAAAGATTACCCAAACTCTTGTTCACAACTTCAGTCTGTCCATCAATCTGTGGATGATAGGAAGAACTGAAACTTAGTTTAGTTCCCAACCTCTTCCATAATGTCCTCCAGAAAAGTCCAACAAATTTGGAATGCCTGTCTGAGACAATATTGTTAGGAAACCCATGCAATCTTACAATCTCCTTGAAAAACAGATTAGCAATGTGAGTAGCATCACTAGTTTTATAACATGGAATAAAATGTGTCAATTTTGAAGATCTGTTCACTACAAAAAAATTGAATCATTTCCTCTTTGAGTCTTTGGTAAGCCCAAAACAAAATCCATACTTACCATATCCCAAGGCCTATCTGGAATTGGTAATGGAACATACAAACCTGTGTTTTGGCTTCTTCACTTTGCATATTGACAGATTTTGCAAGTTTTCACATACTTTTCCACTTTAGGTCTCATTTTCAGCCAGAAATAAAATATACTCAACTGTTCATAAGTCTTCTCTATACCAAAATGTCCTGCAAGTCTACCACTATGTTTCTCTTTGATTAATTTCTCCCTCATAGAACAGTTTGGTATAAACAACTGATTTCTTTTAAACAACAATACATCTTGTAAGAAATAATCCAACCATTCATTCCTATCCATTAAAATAGAATTCTTACAAGCTTCAAATTCCTCTTTAAAATTTGAATCTATATCATACAATTCTTTAAGGAAATCAAAACCCAACACTTGAATTTGACTCTCTTGAAGTAATACATTTCTCCTACTTCATGCATCTGCAACTTTCTTTGATTGGCCATTTATGTGCTTCAAGACAAAATGGAAACCTTGAAGATACTCTACCCATTTAGCATGTTTCTGGTTAAGCTTTGGCTGCTGCATAATATACTACAATGCATGGTTATCTGAATAAAGTATGAACTCTTTTGACATTAGATAATGTCTCCACTTCTTCAATGACTGCACAACTACATAGAACTCTTTATCATAAGAAGAATACTTCTTCTTTGAATCATTCAACTTTTCATTAAAAAAAGCTATAGGTCTGTCTTCTTGACTTAAAACACCCCCAATAGCTTCTCCACTGGCATCACATTTCACTTGGAAAGGTTTACTAAAATCAGGTAGAACCAAAATAGGTTTTTCAGTGATCTTCTTCTTCAACAACTGAAAATTCTTTTCTACTTCAGCAGTCCATCTAATGTTTATCCTTATTTATGGTCTCAATAATAGGAGCATTGATCTTACTAAAATTCCTTATGAATTTCCTATAAAAACTAGCAAGACCATGAAAACTTCTTACCTCAAAGACACTTTTAGGTGAAGACCACTCCATGATTTCCTTGATCTTCTATGGATCCATCTTCAATCCTTCAACAGAAACAACAAAACCCAAATACACTAATTCCTCCTTCATGAATGAGCATTTCTTCAAATTCAACAATAATTTCTCTTGTTGTAACCTTTGTAAGACATAATTTAGATGTCTCATGTGCTTCTCCTTCGACCTGCTGTAAACTAATATATCATCCATATATACTATTACAAATTTACCAATAAACTCTTTAAGAATTTCATTCATGAGTCTCATAAATGTACTTGGTGCAATTGACAACCCAAAAGGCATTACTCTCCACTCATACAATCCTTCATTTGTCTTAAAAGTAGTTTTCCACTCATCTCCTTCTCTTATCCTTATCTAATGATACCCACTCTTAAGATCTAGTTTTGTAAAATACTTTGCTCCACCCAAACAATCCATCAAATCTTCAATTCTAGTTAAAGGAAATCTGTCACTAACTGTGATTGTATTGATGGATCTTGAATCAGTACACATTCTCCAGCCTCCATCTTTCTTTGGACTCAACACTATTGGTACTGCACAAGAACTCAAGATTTCTCTAATCAGTCCTTTGTCAAGCAGTTCCTGAACCTGCTTTATAACCTCTTCATTTTATGTGGGAGTCATTATGTAAGCTGCTTTGTTAGGTATATTTTCTCCAGGAATCAAATCTATATGATGGATAATTCTTCTAATGGGTGGTAAGTCATTAGGCAAATCATCAACAATGATATCACTATAGTTTTCCAACATTTCTTGAATTTCAATGGGTAAATCAAAAACTTTAGTAGAAGTCATTATTACCTTGGGCTTGCAAATTACAGCAAAATTTACCTCATTCTCTTCAATCTACTATAAGTATTCCTTTCCTCCTAGTATTAGACTTTTTTTATTAGTCTTCTTTCCTGGTGCATCCTCTTCTCCCATAAGAAACAATGTATGATTGACACCATCCTTACCAAACTTGTAGGTGTTTCTTCCCCATCATGCATAGATCCTCTATCATATTGCCAAGGTCTTCCAAGCAATATGTGACAGTCATCCCTAGGCATCACATCACATACAATTTTATCCTTATATTTGCCCAACTGAAACTCCACTTCACACTATTCATTCATTAACAACTGATGTCCATTTTGTAACCATGACACCTTGTAAGGTGTTGGATGTCTCATTGTCTTCAGCTTCAATTTCTCCACCACTTCTGTAGAGACCAAATTATTAGTGCTGCCACTACCAATGATCATCTGACAGCATTTCCCTTTAACCTTGCACACTGTTCTGAACAAAGTATTTCTTTGTGATGGTTCAACTATCTCCTTTGCTGGCTTGAGAAAAACTTTATTGACTACCAAAGATTCTCCTCTCTCTGGCATATTTTCTTCTTCTATCACTACTGCTACTTCTTCCTCAACTTGAGCAACAATTTCATTCCTATGACTTTTTCTTGCATTCTCTGGACCCTCAAAAGCTCTTTGTCCCAGTTTGTTACACCTGTAACATCTTACGTCTCTTCCTCTTCCTCTGCCTCCTCTTCCCCTAGAAAAACTCCCTCTGCCACTTGCATCACCTCCTGTGGGTGCATGTTGGTTTGAGCTGCTACTAGCTCCATCTTTAGGTGTTGTAGATCTTCCTGTACCACCTTGGCTTCCTTTCCCTTGGAAAGTACCTCTTCCTCTGGCAGACTGCTTCCTCATGAGTTTTTCTTCATATTTCAGTACCATCTAATAAGCTTCTTCTATTGTTTTACGAGACAGTATACTTATCTCATCTTGAAGGTCCATCCTAAGACCATTCACATATCTAGCCACCTTCTCATATGTATCCTGAGTTTGTCCATCTCTTATGCTTACCTTATAGAATTCCTTTGTATATTCTCCCACTGTCATAGACCTCTGTCTAAGATTCTGCTTTTGTCTGAACAAGGTTTGTTGATAATTACTTTGTAGAAACTTACCGCTTAACTTTGCTACCATCCTATTCCAATTTTTGATTGGTTTCTTGCCAAGACTCTTTCTTTCTACCTGCACTCCATCCCACTAAAGTGTTGCATGTCCTTTTAGCTTGGTGACAACAAACTTTACTTCTTCATAATCAAAGAATTTTTCGATGCCATTAATCCAGTCTATCAATTCTTTTGGATTCAATCCTTCTTCATATATTGAAACCTCAGTCTTTGGCCTAGCTGTGGATCTCAACACTGATTGGAAGAATCTCATCTCAGGAGTAACTGCTATAGTTTCCTCCTCTCCTTCCGCTTCAATCTCAGGCTCACTAACATCCCCATTGTCTATATTTCGCCCTGTTGTTAATGCTTCCAATCTAGCTTTCATCTGTTGCATATCTTCCATCACTTCAACATTTGCAACTAGTCGTCCTCTTCTACCATGTCCTCGTTCTCTTCCAACTTTGAAAGCCATATTAACTATCACTCTTTCCGAGATTCAATTCAGTGTCAACAGGTTGCTCTGATACCACTAATGGTGGCCTGGGTGTAGGCAATATAGACAAATGTTCAAACCCTGATACAATTTCCTCTAATTCTGGTTGTATCTCTTCTTCAATGCCAACTGGAGTATCAATCATATATTCCTAGAGTGACTGTTTTATAAATTTTCCCCTGTTTAGCCACTATTACCAATCTTTTTCCCTTAATTGGCCCAACCCTTGTTATCGGGTGCAATTTCATAACGAAGCCCCTTTTTCTCACTATCGGAGCTGTAATTCCATAGGAATTATGTAATACACTATCGGTGTTGTTTTGAATGGAAAATATGCAAATATGTGTAAAATACACTATCGATGGGTTCAATTTCCCATAATGCAATTATACTGGAAAATGCACTATCGACGGGTTATTCCATGAGATATGGAATAACACTGTTGGCACTTCATTTAACACTATCGACACTGTTTTCCTCAAAGGAATGCATTAACACGAATATACACTATCGGTGGGGTTTATTCCATAAGAAATGGAATAACACTATCGGCACTATGCTAATGGCCCTTTTCCGATGCGATAACATTGTAGCATTATCGGTGATCGCATTCGGTAGTCTCAACACTTCCTCACCAGGCTCCTTCCACTTAAGAATTATGATGCGATAACACTTCGCAAACCCAAAAGGTTATAAATCCTCCTATATAATATTTCGGATCTGAATGTGTTGCAACATCGGATTTCGGCGGTTCAAAAGGCCAATTCCTCTCCACTGAATTGCTACGATGTGATAGCGCTTATGGACCCGATATGGATATTAGCCACATTTAACAAGATTTCAAGTCCAAATTCCAATTTCGGACTAAGTTTTTCACTTTTTGTTAGTGTAAACCAGAATTTAGCTTGCAGGGATAAACGACACATAAAATGGAAACGAGCACGCCGATATGAAGAAAACACATTCAAATTGACTTCAATCAAATTATTAACTAGGAAACCATTCCAAACCATTGATGTAAAGACTTAAAAGAAAAACGATGCGTGAAGCCAAAGATACACATAAATTCAAGATTTAACTGATAAAGAGATGTTCAGATGCACATAAAGGTTTTCAGAGATCACAATGCCTCTGGGATCAACCAATACATAGAGATATCTTCCTCTTTTCTTAAGCAATATGAGATAAAACCACTCGGTCCAAATCCCTTTACAATAACATAAAACTTACATATATGCTGGTTCGTTTTAACAACCAAATCCTAAAACAGAGGCTAAAATTTATTACTACTATCTGTTCTGGGAGGTATTTCTCCCCTAGTGAAGGATCTCATTTGTGAGACAAATTCAAATTCAAAAGTAGATATTTTGGTTATGGATAGTCATAATTTTGGTGTAGTCAAGAGGATGCTTATTGTCAACGTGAGTTACTATTGCATGAACAATGTCAAATGTCCTATAACCATTGTGAAAATGGTTCCCAAATTACTAAAATCTGTGGTGATTTAATATGGGAAGTTATTTTAGCATGTTTTCCACACATGATGCTTTAGGAAGGATAAGGTAAATGAAGATACAAATCCCTGGTTCAATTCATGGTAATATTTTATTGAATTTATATATTGATCTTAAGTAACTCAATCTGTAGGTGGAATTATTTTGTTATAATTAACTACTATAACAAATGAAAAATGAAGTAAGGTTATCCAAGATGAAGATAGATATTCCGAATGTGTGAGTGATTGTAGAAGAAAATGTTATTCTTGTTATATACGTCATTATCCCTTATTTATGTAATGTTGCAATGTTTTGTGATGTAAACATCATTCCTAGGTCTTTTTTGAAAAGAAGTGTTGTATGAAAAAAATGAGCTCTAGCCATGTGTTCTTGCTTTGTGAACTATTCGTTGAAAGTTTCACTACGAATCCTCATTGGCATGGGCAAAGAATCTAAGGATGAGATTGATACATATCATATCTGGACTACTTTCCTAGATAATTATCAAGTATAGTGGATGACATCCATGTATCTTGTTAGATGGAAGTATGTGCATAGGATGACTAGCTAATGAGTCTTCGTGGTCAAATTGATGTTAAACCCTAGAGTACGATAGGTTCCAAATTAATTTGAGGTTTCAATGGTATGATTAATTTCCAACCGGTACATGACAACAGTTCTTCAAATGAAGGGAGGAGCGTGAACATCTATTGAGGTAGAAGTGAGTTACATTCTTATAGCTTGAGAAAACTAAGTGATGAATGGAGTTTGATTTTTTGGAGTTGAATGATGAAATTGGAGCAAGAAGGATAGAGAGGTCGTAGATACAACAAAGAGATATTTGGAGTTCGGTACAAGGAAAACATATGACGGTTCCTATGGAAGATTTATGGTAGATGATGATATTGGTTGTGGTAGTAGAAAAGGTTAAATGGTGGTGGACAAACTAAGGTAAGATTGTGTGGTGTGTTGAATAATAACAAACCCATGACCATATTATAATTTGAATCACCTTGTGTTTTTAAGAAAGTCTATGTGTCATGTTTTGATTTGATGTAATGGTCCTTGAAATGTATGTATCTGGTATCTCCATGAGTGGAGCTTTTCATACTTGAGTCAATGTTGATGCGAGTCTAATGAGGCATGTGTACCCCCATGTATTTTTTTGTAATCCAAAACCACTTTGTATTCCAGGTTTGAGCTAAACTAGAAACCACATTGTGAAGGAAATTTATGATCAACATGAAATAGTTGATGTGTTGTTTGTTGTAAGAAGAAACCATGTGAGCATGTGATGAAGAAATGCAAGTTTGTGAGAGATAGGGAACATATGGACAAGGAATCCTGTAGAGTGTTTTTGTTCTTTGTGAGTATAATGTAGGAACATAAAAAGCATGGTTGAGGGTAAGGCAAGAAAACCTAGGCCATGGTTGAGGTCAAACCAAGAAAACCCAGAGTGTGGTTATGGGTAGCTGAGAGAACCTAACATGATGATGAGGGTGATGTAGGGGAAGTTAAAGGTATAAGTACATGTATGAATATATGTGATGGAATGATGGTTAAATGAAACACGTACATGAAGGGCATCCCTATAGACTGACAAATGTAGTGGTTGGTCACCCATTCATTCTGGTGAATAGTTTTTCCTTTTTATGGGTGTCAACATATTAATAATGTTTGTAAATGCCAAGTTGGACTATAAATAGACTTCATTGATCAAGAGGTCCTTCAGTTGATAGTGGATCATGTGTTGTAAAGAAGAACATGTTGGTGAAGTCGTCAACTGAATGAGCTTAGGATAAGTAGTCATTTGTTGGCATTATCACACAGGTTTGGCACTATGACACAGGTGTTGTCCTTGATGGCAACTCACTCAGTTGACAAATCACAATTCAAGCTCTCAAAATGAAGGAAAAAGAGATATACGCAGGTTCCACTTAACCAAGCCGCATATACACGCAGGATCGCCGATCCAAAGGAGTGTATGCGTATACACACACTTCCATACACAGAAAAGTGTGTACAGTTTGGAAAACTTGGTTTTTGGTCCTTGGTATTTGGACCTATGGTTTTGGACCATGGTATCTCGCCTAAAGAGTTGAACCCAAGTATTCTGGACCCAAGTTTTGGTTCTAAGTGGTTTTGGACCATGGTATTGAGTAAGGCCTAAGACTATAAAAGGGGAAGGAGATCATTAGGCAAAGGCACGCAAGTATTGGATATATTATGAAGAACAAGATCTAGAATACTGGTCATTGGGTTATGGTGCATAGCTGAATCTGAGTCAAAGAGGAAACTGAGCGCTAAGAGAAGGATGAGTTCTATTGATGGGTCAAGATCTTAAGGCTTGAAGAGAAGTATCTTTGTGAGATTTTGGTCTGTTATATTTGGCGCATGAATTGATCTATAAATCTGATGATCTGGGTATAACTAATATCTAAATAATTGAAAAGGGTAAATTATCTTTTATAGATCTGTATGCAGGTTCATCATATCGAAGGTGCGTATACACGTTGGTTAGATAATTGAAAACGGCGTATACACAGGTTTGCTTAATATATCAACATATGCATGCAGGTTCTATAGATTAAAGTAGCGTATGTCTCATAAAATATGTTTTAGCTACTTCTGTTTATTACTGTAGTGTTCTGGGTTCAGGATTGGTTTCTAGTTACTATATTCTGGTTACAGCTTCATACAAGTTATTATTTGATTTAGTTTTGGTTGGTGCAGAGGAGATTGGTTGATACAGATATATTTGATGTTTCATTGATGTTATTGATGGATCCAATCTGAAAATTTATGAAACGTGGTCCCTAGAAGAAAAGAGAAGGTTGTAGCCTTCTATAGGTCAGCACCTACGTACTAGTACATCAACTAGTACAAGAGCTAAGGGAGTTGTAGCTCCCTTCCAAGAGAAGCTTGAAAACGAGAGAAGGTTGTAGCCTTCTACAGGTAGAAGCCTGCGTACTAGTATAAGACTGCACCAGTACAGAAATATTGTAAAAAGAAGTTTCTTATTAAAAGAACATAGGGACGAATTGCAGTAGGTGGTTTTCACCCACATTGGGTTTCCACCTTATATCTTGTGTTCATGTGTGTAATTGCATGTACTATTTACTGAACTTGATTATTATTTTTATGGTTCTGATACACATATTAAGATCAGGTAACTAAATTAGAAGCCTGCAAGATATACATGGCTTTCTCTAAACACAGTTGCATATATATGCAGGTTTAATTAACAGAAGTAGCATATATCAATTTGTTTATGGAAATAAAAAATTGTTAAACTGCTAATACTGATTCACTCCCCCCTCAGTATTATTTCCAATGGTAACAGAGCAGGTCCTTCAAAAGAAGCTTGATTGCTTGAAGGAAGATCTATCATCATGAGCAACTACAAAAAATAAGCATCTATCAGGCCACCAATCATTGATGGGAGAAACTTCATCTATTGGAAGGGAAGAATCACAACTTATCTTCAATCTCTTGGTACAGAAGTTTGGGATATCGTGGAAGGAGGATACACATTTCCATCAACAACTCCTACAGATACGACTGGTAAGAAGCAGTATGAAACAAATGCAAAGGTTGTCAATACTCTATTAGGGAGTCTATCTCAATCAGAATTCGTCAAGGTTATGCAGCTCAAAACCACCAAAGAAATATGAGACAAGATCGTTCTAAGCTATGAAGGAGACGATCAGGTAAAACATCCAAAACTACAATCTCTCAGAATTCAATATGAAACTCTTAGAATGCACAATGATGAAAGTGTGGCTAATTATTTCTTACGTATAGATGAGATTTTTAATCGCATGAAAAACTTGGGTGAAGAGATAAAAAAAAGTTACTTTGGTTTAAAATGTTCTGAGATCTTTGTCTTCTAAGTTTGAATCAAAATTTTCTACCATAGAAGAAAAGTAGAATCTTCAGCGTATTACCATGTCACAGCTGCACGGAATCCTAACGGCTTTCGAAATGAGGAAAGGGGGTCCATCAGATATGAAAGAAGCCGCATTCAAAGCTTCAAGAAAAGGAGAATACAATGAGTCAGGGCATACGTCAGAAGGAGAGGAAGAATCAAACTTTGTCAAGAACCTTCAACGGGGTTCTGGAAGATTTAGAGGTAAGCTACCTTTCAAATGCTTTGCTTGTGGAAGAGTCGGTCATTATGCAGCCAAATGTCCTCATAAAGACAAGCTTGATAAAGTTAAGGAACCAGTTAAATGGAACAGAAAACAAAACGTAAGTAAGAAGAGTTATTATACACATGAATACAGCGATGGATTATCAAATAGTGATGTAGATGAACATGGTAATGATTATAGACTTTTGATGGCTTTCGAAGATGATGATTTCTTGGATGCTACAGATGAAGATGATCTCTATCAAGAAATTTCTAAACTTAAAATCTATTTAGAAGAAAAGAGTATGATTATAGATACTCTGACATTCCAACTTGCTGAAAGGGAAAAACACAATGAAAAGTTAGAATGTGAAATTGTGGGACTTAGAAAAGATATTAAGAAAACAAAAGCTCTTAATCTTAGATTTGCTAAAGGATCTAAAACTTTAGATGAGATTATCAAACTGCAACGTTCTCCTCTAATAAAGACAGGTATTGGGTATACTGAAGAAGCATCTCAAGCACAGAAGCCATCCACCTCCAAAATTTATCTTGATGCAACAAGGAGAAGTGAACAGGTTGAAAATCATCAATAGAGGCATAAAACGGATCACCAGGTAAATCGGGGTCAATATACTTCAAGGATGAACAGAAGCTACAACCAACCGCAGGTAAATCATTCTCAATTTTCATCAAGAATGAATGTCAATGGAAACTACAATCACCTGGTCAGTAGATTTGATAATCGCAGGAATTTATTTAATGGCCAATGTTTCTCATGTCATAACTTTGGACACAAAGCTGCTCAATGTGTTGCCTACAAGACCATCATGACTAGAGAAGCACGAAATCAAAGGAGCGTGACTGGGATAATGAAGAGGACCTACAATAACTTTTCTGCTCTTGAAAATGAAATAGAATTCTCTATTTGTAACAACTTCAGTCATGAAGAGTTTGAATGCAGGAGTAAGGTTCGACAAACATCTCAGAAGGAGCAAGTGTCATTGGGTCCCAAAACATGGATAAAGAAAGAACCGCAAATAGAAAGATGTGGTATAGACTTATATGCAGAAGGATAGGAAAATCAGTGGTACATCGACAGTGGATGCTCGAAACATATGACAGGTGATAAAGAAAAGCTTCATTCATATAGTGCCTTAGAAAAGGAAAGGAAGTTCTCATTTGGAAATGACACCCCTACACTCATAAAAGGTAAAGGCTCTATTCTTTTAAAAGAAAAGGTCAAAGATGGAAATGTTATGTATGTTTATGGCTTAAAGCATAATCTATTGAGTGTTAGTCAAATGTGTAAGCAAGGAAATGAGGTAGTATTTCGATCAAATGGATGCATTCTTCGTGAGCTTGATATAAGAGAAACAGTGATCAAAGGCATAAGAACTCCAAATAATTTATACATACTCAAGGGAGGACAACAACAATGTTACCTAAGCAAAAATGATGAACACTGGCTATGGCACAAAGGATTGGGGCATCTAAGCTTCCCTCAGATAAGGAAAGCATACAAATATCAGGTTGTTCCTGATCTTCTTGACATCAGAATTCCAAACAATACAATATGAAAATCATGTTAGTCTGGTAAGAAAACCAAAACACATTTCCCTGAGAAGGAAGGATTAGCTAGTAAGCTACTTGAACTTGTCCATACTGATTTATGTGGTCCATCAAGGAAAAAGTCACATCGTGGAGAAGAATACTTTATATTGTTCGTTGACGACCTTTCCAGGATGTGTTCTATAGGACTTCTGAAGCATAAATACAAAGCTTTCGAAAAGTTTAAAGTTTTCAAAGCCTTGGTTGAAAATGAATCATATCGCAAAATCAAATGCCTTAGGTCTGATCGAGGAGGGGAATTTACCTCGAATGAATTTTTCGACTTTTGTGAAGAACATGGAATAAGAACGGAATTCTCTATTGCAAGGACTCCTCAGCAAAATGGAGTGGTAGAAAGGATGAATAGAATGGTTCAACAAATGGCTCATGCTATGCTTGATGAATCTAGAACTCCTGCAACCTTATGGGGTGAAGCTGCATTTGCCGCCGTTACTATTCTCAACAAAACAAACGTCCGAGTAAACAACACTCAAACTCCTCATGAACTTTGGTATGGTAAGAATCCTACTATAAAATACTTCAAAGTCTTTGGAAGCAAATGTTACATCAAAAGGACTGATGAAAATCTTGGCAAGTTTGAACCTAGAGTAGATGAAGGCATTCTCCTTGGTTACTCTTCTCGAAGTAAAGGATATAAGTGTTACAATAAAAGACTTGGAAAAATTATTGAAAGTATTGATGTGGTGGTTGATGAAGTAGACAACAATCCAAAGAAGATAAAAATCGAAGATTTGAAGATGATGAGGACTATCCTTCAACATCAGATCAAACTAATGCTGAAGAAGAAACTTATGAGGCACCAGAAGAACAGATAAGGGTAGAAGAAAAGACTCCATTCAGGTACGTCCAGAAGAATCATCCAAGGACTCAAATTTTGGGGCAGAAAGAGGTAGGTGTACAAACAAGAAGAACTATTACAGAAGCTTCAAGCTATCTAGCATTGCTCTCCTCCGTCGAACCACGAAATATAAGCAAAGCATGCAAAGATGAATGCTAGGTCAAGGCCATGAATGAAGAACTTGAGTAGATTGAAAAGAATAACACTTGGGAATTGGTTCCTAGACCTAATGATAAGAATGTCATAGGGACCAAATGGATATTCAAAAACAAGCTGAATGAAAATGGAGATGTTATTAGAAACAAGGCTAGACTTGTTTGTAAAGGGTATGCTCAACAAGAATGTATAGACTTCAAAGAAAATTTTGCATCGCTTGCTAGACTTGAAGCCATAAGAATGTTTCTTGCTCTTTCTAGCTTTAAAAAGTTCAAAGTATATCAAATGGATGTGAAATCTGCCTTTCTAAATGGAGTCCTAGAAGAAGTGTATATTGAGCAACCAAATGGATTTATCCTTGGAAATGATCCAAAACTTCTATGCAGACTCAAAAAGGCTCTCTATGGCCTTAAAAAGGCTCCAAGGGGTTAGTATTATCGTCTGGACAAATACCTCCATCAACAAGGTTTTTCAAAAGGATCAGTAGATAGCAATCTATATATAAAAATTGACAATGATAAATTGCTAATACTTGTTGTGTATGTTGATCATATCATCTTTGGTAGCAATGAAGAAACCATGAGTCAAAACTTTGCTTTGGTGATGCAGAAAGAATTTGAAATGTCCCTACTTGGTGAGCTCACATATTTTCTTGGTTTACAAGTCCAACAAAACAAGGACGGTATCTTTCTATCACAAACCAAGTACCTCAAGCAAATCTTGAAGAAATATGGCATGGAGGATTCGAAACCAGCATGTACCCCTATGGTAATAGGATGCAACCTCAGCACAAACGATGAATCAACAGCAGTACATCAACCAACCTAGAGATCCATGATTGGTAGTGTTCTCTATCTGACAGGTACCCGACCAAACATCATGCATGCAGTGGGAATCGTTGGAAGATTTCAGGCAAATCCAAAGGAAGCACACCTTCAGGAAGTTAAAAGAATTTTAAAATATCTTCAAGGAACTCAAAAATATGGCTTATGGTATCCTAGAGATACAAATCTCACACTTCATGCATATACAGATGCAGATTGGGCAGGAAGCGTGGATGACAGAAAAAGCACTAGTGGTGGTGCATTCTTTATGGGTTCCAAATTAGTATCCTGGTTAAGCAAGAAACAAAGTTCAATTGCATTATCTACAGCTGAAGTAGAATATGTGGCTGCTGCATCTTGCTGCACACAACTCCTTTGGATGATGCAAACATTGCAAGACATTCAAATCACTTGTACTCCACCTATCTCCATTTTATGTGATAATACAAGTGCCATCAGTATTTCAAAGAATCTAGTCATGCATTCAAAGACCAAGCACATACCTATCAAATATCATTTTCTCCAGGAAAAAATGCTTGAACAAAGGTCAAATTGGAGTATGTTCCCTCCAAGGAACAGGTTGCTAATATATTCACCAAACCACTGCCTAGAGAGACATTTGAATACCTCAGACAGAAGCTGGGAGTAGTTGATGCATCATCTTGTTGTTGACACTTATCTGTTCAGAGAACATTAGTTGTACGTGAGTTTCATGAATAGGATCTGTGTAAATATTCCGGTTTCTGTGGATAAAAATGTGTATATGTTGGTTTGAAGGCAAATAGTGGGCTAGACTCAAGATGAAAAGAGCCTGATATGGGTCTGACAGAGACCATCTAGCACAGGTTCAGGGGGAGCATATACTTCTAATAATGCATTGTTGGCATTATCCTAGAAGATCTTGGTTCAATTTCACAATTGTTTTTGTTTCAGGTGGAACAGGTGCAGAGGGAGATCATGGTTGCTGGTCTGGATGATGATTGACAGATGTTATTGATGATAGTTTTTGATGACTATCATATTCTTCTTTTAGATATTTTGTCTCTATGTCATGTGTTTCTTTTATTATCAAGGTCATAACTGTTTTTGTTTCAGGTGGAACAGGTGCAGAGGGAGATCATGGTTGCTGGTCTGGATGATGATTGACAGATGCTATTGATGATAGTTGTTGATGACTATCATATTCTTCTTTTATATATTTTGTCTCTATGTCATGTGTTTCTTTTATTATCAAGGTCATGTAACGACCTATTTTGTTTCACCACTATGCCTGCAATGGATGATGTAATATTCTTGTTTTATCTTGTATAAATTCTTGGTATATCCCCACTTGGTTGGGTGAATGAGTCAATTATGGTATATCCCCACTTGGTTGGGAGATGGATGTATGTATGAATCCTTGGTGATAAGAAGTTCTTTTAGAACATCTTTTTGTAGACCTTTCTTACAGTTAGGGGGAGCATGGACAAGACTCTTCAGCAGATCATAGATTTCAGCATGTATTCAGGGGGAGCATAGCCCTTTGCCCTTGATGACAAAGGGGGAGAGTGACAGTGATTTGGGGATATTGTTGGCATTATGACACATGTTTGGCACTATGACACAGGTGTTGTCCTTGATGGCAACTCACTCAGTTGACAGATCATAATTCAGGCTCTCAGAATGAAGGAAAAAGAGATATATGCAGGTTCCACTTAAGCAAGCTGCATATACATGCGAGATCGCCGATCCAAAGGAGCGTATGCGTATACATGCACTTCCATGCATAGAAAAGCACGTATAGTTCGGAAAACTTGGTTTTTGGTCCTTGGTATTTGAAACTATGGTTTTGGACCATGGTATCTCATCCGAAGAGTTGAACCGAGGTATTTTGGACCCAGGTTTTGGTTCTAAGTGGTTTTGGACAATGGTATTGAGTAAGGCCTAAGACTATAAAAGGGGAAGGAGATCATTAGGCAAAGGCACTCAAGTATTGGATATCTTATGAAGAACAAGATCTAGAATACTGGTCATTGGGTTATGGTGCATAGCTGAATCTGAATCAAAGAGGAACCTGAGCACTAGGAGAAGGATGAGTTATATTGATGGGTCAAGATCTTAAGGCTTGAAGAGAAGTATCTTTGTGAGATTTTGATCTATTATATTTTGTGCATGAAATGATCTATAAATCTAATGATCTGGGTATAACTGATATCTAAATAATTGAAAAGGGTAAATTATATTTTATAGATCTGTACAGAGGTTCAACATATCAAAGGCACGTATACACGCTGGTTAGATAATTGAAAATGGCGTATACGCAGATTTGCCTTAATATATCGATGTATACATGCAGGTTCTACAGATTAAAGTAGGGTACATCTCATAAAATATGTTTTAGCTACTTCTGTTTATTGCTGCAGTGTTCTGGGTTCAGGATTGGTTTATGGTTACTATTACTGTATTTTGGTTACAGCTTTAGAGAAGTGATTGTTTGATTCAATTTTGGTTGATGCAAAGGAGATTGGTTGATACAAAAATATTTGATATTTGATTGATGTTATTGATGGATCCAGTCTAAAAATTCATGAAACATGGTTCCTGGAAGAAAAGAGAATGTTGTAGCCTTCTGTAGGTTAGCACCTACGTACTAGTACATCATCTAGTACAAGAACTAAGGGGGTTGTAGTTCCCTTCTAGGAGAAGCTGGAAAACGAGAGAAGGTTGTAGCCTTCTGCAGGTAGAAGCCTGCATATTGGTATAAGATTGCATCAGTACATAAATATTGTAAAAAGAAGTTTCTTATTAAAAGAACATAGAGATGAATTGTAGTAGGTGGTTTTCACCCACATTGGGTTTCCACCTTATATCTTGTGTTCATGTGTGTGATTGCCTATACTGTTTACTGCACTTGATTACTATTTTTATGGTTCTGATACACAGATTAAGATCAGCTAACTAAATTAGAAACCTGCAAGATATACACGAGTTTCTCTAAACACAGTTGCATATATATGCAGGTTTAATTAACAGAAGTAGCGCATATCAATTTGTTTATGGAAATGAAAAATTGTTAAATTGCTAATACTAATTCAACCCCCCCCCCCCCCCCCCCCCACCACCCCTCTCAGTATTATTTCCAACATCATTAATGGGGATTGTTAAAGTATGTAACTCCTACTTGTTTTAGGTATGATCATAGGTTGAAGAAGGATCTTGTTCCAAGTCTTTAGGGAGTTGGTTAGATCTAGTTGGCTTGAGAGATATTTTCTCAACTAGATGCTTCCTAGATTGATGTAAGGTTGATATATGTTCTCAACTAATTGATTGTGTGATCAAGTTAATTTCTCTATCTTGATATATCATACATGTAACAATATTAGATGCGAATTAACAGAGTGTGCTTATGCATTTCTAAATAGAAGAGAAAACTATGTAAAGAGAAAATTGGAAGAATGTAAAGGACAAAATATTAATTTATGTAAGTAAGAATAAAAATATAGAAAAAAACATAAAGATAATGAAATGGATGTGGGAACTTAGAAAAATAGGGTTTAGGAAAATAAAATATAATAACATAGCAAAAAAATATAATAAATATAGATTTTATTATAAGAAGGTGAAATTAAAAAGAAATAATTTTAGACTATTTTTTTTGGCTTCACTTAAAAGAAAACAAACTCTCCACCAAAATAATAAGACTTACATGTCGTTGTTGAATATAGAAAATTGTCACTATACATAAATAAAGATGTTCAGATATTGAAGTAATTGTTTAAGTAAATTAGGATAGTTAGGTACATATCTAAATATGGAACTAATACCTGAGAGCAACATTTAGTAAGAGACTATCTCTATGGCTATAAAAATAGAAATACAAATAGAGATAGATATAGAAATTGAAATTGAAACTAAAATTGACGGGTACATTAAAATTAATGTATTGATTTCATTTTGACGCAGTAGCTACGGGTTGCAACTCACTAGCAGTTACAACACATCGTGCTCTACTCACAGAGTACACAACAAAACTCACATTTGAAACAGAGAATAAAATCAAATACAGACAAGTAATTCAATATACAAAACAAAGGATTTAGTGCCTATTTATTAAACATTCAACAGAATTAAAAACTCTTGCTACTACAACAACGAAATATAAGATATCAAACAATGATTACAGCGATGAACACCTGGAATGCTGCTACTAGGTTTGCAATAACACGAATTCATTCAACCCAACTCATTCTTGCTTTTGTGCATAGTCCCAATAGTCAAAACTTTGAATGCTACTTCCACCATCCATAAACCAACCCGTCTTACACCATAAACTTCTCTCTTTAACCTTCCTTCGATCCATTGAATCGATTCATCTGCTCTTGGACAGTTATGAACTCTTCCGAGACTCGATTGCTAAAACAATCACCGAACTATCACAACCACTTCACCTCCACCTCGTGACCTTGGCATTTCGACTTCAACCATGAGTGTTCATTCTTTCACATTCATATCAATCTTTGTATTTCACTGCAGGTTGCATCATTGGAGGAGTTGCGCTGGAAACAATAGCAGTGTTGTTCTTAATGTTTTATGCCAAGAAGAGAAGCCCTACTCCTGGTACCTCTACTTCAAGGGTGGAGAAATTCCTAAAGGAAAATGCTTATGAAATGCCAATTCCAGCCAGATATTCACACTCTCACCTCAAGAAGATCACAAACAACTTTGCAAACAAGTTGGGAGAAGGAGGGTTTGGTGTGGTCTATAAAGGAATGCTTGGGAATGATGCTCTAGTGGCTGTTAAGCTTCTTGATAGGCATAGGCATACCAAGACC
Organism: Pinus tabuliformis; assembly: GCA_031772625.1. NCBI lineage: Eukaryota > Viridiplantae > Streptophyta > Pinopsida > Pinales > Pinaceae > Pinus > Pinus tabuliformis. The sequence continues at coordinate 96,937,309 of CM062812.1, forward strand.
CAATTCATGAATGAGGTTGCTACCATTGGACGGGTCCATCACGTCAATCTGGCTCGTCTGTTGGGGTACTGTTTTGAAAACCCTATAAGCAGACTCATATATGAATACACGCCTAATGGATGTCTGGATAAATTTTTATTTGCCCCGAAAGAGGAGGGACAAGACTTAAGGTGGGAACAATTGTATTCGATTGCTTTGGGTGAGGCCCGTGGAACTGCATATTTACACCATGATTGCCAAAAGCGCATCATACACTTCGACATCAAACCTCACAATATATTGTTGGACGTCGACTTCACCCCTAAAATTGTTGATTTTGGTCTCGCAAAACTTTTTGGAAAGGGAGACGATCATATTTCTATGAAAACAACGATAGGGATGCTGGGATATGTTGCACCGGAGTTGTGCGATAATGATGCCAGTCCTGTTACAGATAAATTAGATGTCTATAGTTTCGGAATATTATTGCTAGAGATTGTTGGAGGCAGAAAGAATATTGATGTGCAGGTGAGCCGGTCTAGTCAATTATACTTTCTTGAATTGGATTTCAAGTTGATTGAGAGTGGTTAGTTGGGGATGAGGTTGAGAGGAGGAGAAATGGAATGTGCAGATGAGGAGAAGGCGAGAATATTCACAAAAGTTGGTTTGTGGTGCATTCAATATAACTCTGCAGATCGTCCTTGCATGATGAGGGTTGTGCAAATGTTAGAAGGAAATGGAGATGACTTCGCCAATCCTCCGTCGTTGTTATAGACATTTTTGTGCCCTACAACACCAAGCATGAAATGTCCATAAACCAAGGGTTCCTAAGTCCATAAAAGTGTTGTTCTAACCCCTAAAGGAACAAGGTCAACAAATTACAACTTCTCCCAGAAGTTCTCCATGAAAAACTACTCAAAATTGGTCAAAACAGGATCATTACAGCTGCTCCACTTGCTAGGTACATTGCATCTCACCGAAATGCACTGTGAGGGTGCGTTGCATTGCAGAAGTCCCTTCTGTGGGGTGCGATGGGCGAGAAATGACAAATGCCAGTGTCATTCCGTGAGGTGGAGAGGCAATGGAAGCTTCCAGAATCTTCTCCTGTGACACTTGCCTCACTGAATTCGACCAAGGATGAGTAAGAGGCCCTCAGTCTCTAAGTGGAAGCAAGAAATGATAGAGAGAAGACACTAATCAAATCACAAGCTGACTCATCCCCCTTACAGATATCTATATATGGATCCCTCATCCCAGAGATCCAGAGGCTGGAATTTTGTATATTGTAAGGAATTGTTATTGGTTTCTAAAGACAAACATCAGATTGTTGGGTGATCTAAGCTTTGTTTGAGGTGAAGAGGGGCTTCTTTGCTGGGAGGTTGATGCTGGGTCAGAACAACTGGTTGTAACTCCTCCTCGATCTTTTCTTGTTTATCAATAAAAGCTATTGGAGTTTTCCTCCATGATTTTGTATCATTGATGCTTGTTACATTTGTATGGTCAATTTAAATCTGATCCTAAGTTGTTTATGAATATGGATCCATGTCTTTGTATAGTGCTATGCTTCTGTGATCTTATAGGTACTTTGTGAAGCTGGGCGTGCAAGGGAGCAGGTAGCTGGGGACTATCAAAGAAGAGAGTGATCGAATCAAAGGATTAGTGCAAGACAGAGGTTGGCCTTTCTATTCCTCTCTATCTATAATTCATAAAGGAAAAACATAAGTAGCTTTTCTCTGTTTGTTTCTAAGGCCGCTGTCACACCTCAGTGGGATAGAGCAGTTCTAAATAGACACTTTTCCCGGTAACAAAATGGATACTGGAGATAATTAGTTTGTTTGTTTATCAGTCTTTGTTGTTTGTTTCATAAACTTATAAGTAACATTCGAATTACATTTGCCATAACAAATTAAAAGTAGATAATTGTTGCTTCAATCCATCCACTGGATCTGTTTATGATTTAAACAACTGATTCACAAACTATCTGATTTCCCTTGTGATAGCTCTTAGATCCTCCTTAGATCTACCCCTGATTGTTGCATTATTGATTGCTTTTTACTCGACCAAAAACCAAGAACTGAACTGCAAACTGTGACCCGGAACCCGAACAGAGTCTCGTTTCTGGCCCAACACATGTACTGTTCAGAGATTTTTAATTTCAGCGCACTTCCCGAAGGGACAACCTGCGCTGCATTTCAGATTCCCTGTGTTACAGGTGCGCTAATCAGACTAGCTCTGTGCAGTTGTGTCTTATGTGGATCACCCTTTCGAGTTCTATTCCTGAATTTTGCTGCCTATGATCAGTATATGTCTGCTTGAAACTCCTTTTCCTTGCTGTTATTCCGCCTCCTTTGTACACAAGAACTGTAGATGTTTTTGTGTGTTTGTTGAGTCATTTACAATTTTCCTTTGCAAAAGTAGCATAGTCGTACTGTCGTCCTTTGATTTGAATCTGTTGCAAGTTTCGATTTCGATCATAGGATAACGTTTGATTGTTGTTGATGGTCGATTATCCTGTTACTATTGCCTTTGGTCTGAATTTGTAATTTTCTAGTGTCAAAAACAAGCATTCATTTCAAAATCGTAAGGTGTCGTAATCATCTCTATCTTTGATTTCGAAAAGAAGCTTGTTTATGTTTGTCGCTTGAAAAGAAATTCAGATTTGTACATCAACTTTCTTTTTAGCATCTATATACTAAGAAAGTCGAAAAACAAATACATGCATGTGCATTTGCATATAAACAGTCTATTTGGCTTGATTTAGGAAAGTGCATTTACAGTGTGCTCTTTGCTCTTTGTGAAAAGATTCTGTCTTTCTTTTCCCTAGTAGCTAGGATTTTCATTGCACAAAAGAGATAAAAAGTTTGTTTATCATATTTAGATTGCATTTTATGAATTACATCTACATCTTGTGGTGAACTCAAAATGCAAACTTCATAAGCAAGATCAGCTTAAAATAAATTCAATGAATCTAACAACACTTTGGAACTTAACACACAACATTTAGAGGTCTAGGCTAGAGACGTATTCCAGCATCGTAAAGCCTGGTAATTGTTGTTCTCACTGATGGTTGGGTGATTCCTCCACTTTGAGACGATAAGTGCCAGTACGGACTTGTGCTCCCATGTACCGTCGAGTATATTTTGGGAGACGCCTATAGGCTTAAATCCTTTATCCATAGGAAGTTGTGTCTGCTGCCCTATCGAGCGCAACGCACTGAACACAGCATTCGGGAAGATTGACTGTCGTACCATAAAAAGTATTTTGCAGTTTTGTGATTGGTTTGGTACTCCCTCTACCTAGACTGCCAGAGTAGTCCCTTTCGTTCCTTTTCAGACTCCTTAATGGAAAAGGTCCATCTGAGCACTTGTCACTTCAGGCTCATTAAAAATCGAAGGCGACTAGAGTCATCTTTTGTTTTTTCTCAACTCTTAAAAACTGAAAAAACAAGTTGTGTCAAAGCGTCTAAAAATTTATTTTAAACGGAATGTTCATTACCCCTTTCCTATGTTGATCTTGGGTTGAGAAAATGGAATCCACCAACCAAGGAATTCCCCTTGGAGGAAATCCTAGTCCTTTCTCCTCTTGGGGAGATGTTGGTGCGCCCCATATGGCCACATTGTCGCTTCAAGGACTGACAATTGGTTTGCCTGTATGGCTCTTCTCAACCTCTGTCGTTCAGAACACCGCAATTCCTGAACAATTGAATCAGCAATTAGACGAGTCCAGAGTTACCCACCAACCTTCTACTTCCTCTAATTCTTCCTCTCCTCATTGATGGGGCTGGTAAAGCCAAAAGTCAAGTATCTAAGGAGAAGAAGGAAAAGAAGAAGAAAGAGAAGAAGAATAAGGAGCCAAAAGCGAATGGGGGCAAATGAGTGTCATCTAACGAAAATCCACACACTACACCGACCAGGCCTAAATCGCCATGTGTCATTTGCAAAGGAGACCACTTTCACAAAGATTTTCCTTGCATCCCTTGGATCTTAAGGGACTGGTCTCCTCGTTTGCACAACTCGGTGTCGTCAACCTCTGATAATCATGTTGAAAACACACCGTCAACTAGTGAAAGTGAAGCCCCAGGACAAAAAGGAAAATATAGATTTCCTTGTAAACTGTGCGAAGGGGATCATGCCGTCCACCGTTGTCCCTTCTTAAATGAAGCTAAAAGAGTTTTGGATGATCGTCCGGTTTCACCATTACGACTTCCTCCTGGATATAAAAAACTCTTGTCGAGTCCGTCACTAGTTGAAAATCTGGCTGGCCCGCTCAGGTGGTCGGCCGAAGCATTTGTCATTGAAGATGAACCATTTGAATCCATACCAGACGAAAGTCAAAAGGTCGAGGCGGAAGTTGACCCGGTCTTGCCTTCAGAGGTTCCATCTTCAGATGATATAGCCACTGAAGAGAACAAGGATGACACCGTCCAAATTCTTTTCATAGGCACAGACTCCAACGAACATGGCGGCAGTCTACCCGTTCCTTTACCGCGGGAAGGAAATTCATCAGAGTTGTACTCGGCCGTCTATTCGGTCCCACCTCCAAGCAACCTAGTTGTCTCCTTCGACTGGAATCAACTAGGCAGACCCTGTTTACCGGCCAGTATACCATTCCAGATTATTGTTCAAATATATAGAATGGTTATGGCTTGTACCATCATAGATGAGGGGGCTTCTGTGAGTATCCTTTCCTCAACTGCTTGGAAAGTGCTTGGTTCACCATCGCTTTTGCCTGAGATGAGAAATCTAACAGGCTTTGATAAAGGAACGAGTTGACCGTTAGGGATCCTTCCTGATGTGCCCATAACATTGAGAGGGAAAACCGTTCACATGAACATAATGGTAGTTCAAGGACCCCTAGATTACAATCTACTCCTTGGACGAGACTATATTTATTGCATGAGAGCCATTGTCTCATCACTCTTTAGAGTGATGTGTTTTCCGCACGAAGGAACAGTGGTCAAGCTCGTGGACCAGCTTTCATTTCCTGGATCACGCATAGCAAATAGTCATATACCATCCCTAAATGGTCTTTTCATGCAAGAAATGTCTCAATCTCCAGTCCGTCCTCCCGATGAGCGCGAGTGATTCGGGGGGACATGACTGAAACCCAGGGGGCATGCACCCTGGTCTGCTTCGACAGGAAAACTTCGAGTATAGGGTAGGTTTCTGCGGGAGAATATGACTAGTCTGTACCGCCATCCGTGATTGGAAGAGGGGGTTATTCTAGAACAAGATTCTCTTGTCAAAGTTATGTGAGTTGGCGGGCATCGTCGCTCACCTTTGTTTATCTCGGTAGACATCGCCGGAGAAGTGTTTTGTTTGCACTGTGAATAGAACAATCTTTGGGTAACCTGTAAGAGGTAGGCCTCTCTCGGTAAAACAAATGTTTTAACAGACTAAAGAAGTGGTAACCTTGAAACTCTGTTTTATACCTGGGGGCATGCAAGCCTTTTGGCATGCAAGCGAAGAGCGACTATTTATTTTTTTAAAATTTTTAGGGCCTCTAACCCTTTAAACTCGTAGGATTGGTCGTTTCCTAACTTGCATAAATAAAGGATGTGGGGAAAAACTCTAAAATTTGTCGTTTTATATGAGACATTCTTATCACAAGACTGGATTAATCGAGCAGTGTTACCGCAAGGTTCAAGCTCGTTAAAAAATAAACCCATATCGAGAAGTTTTAGCACATAGTTCAAGCTCGTTAAAAAATAAGCATAAGACATGAGCAAATGTTTCCACCTGCGTTTAAGCTCGTTAAAAAATGAACTATTCCTGGGTAAATAACCATCGTGAATGTAGTACTTCAGCCGTTAAAGCCTTGGTCGTGTTTGCACCATCACCTCCACTTTTTCATTGGTTGATCATTCACCTCCATTTGATTGTTTACCCATTTTGAGGAACAGCTGAGAAGAGTGATTTCACTAGCCATCCTTGTGACACTGCCGTGATTGGAAAATTCCAAACCTTACCTGGAATCAGCTGCTACCCGTCTTATCACTCGTTCCTCAAAATACAAGTCTCCTTTAAGCTCTTTTCAACTGACTTGTAAAATATGAAAAGATTGCCAAGCCATTGGCCTCTCCAGCTCGTTAAAGGGACAGGAAGTGCTATCCCTCCTCTACATTTTAATCTTTTTGGACCTAAGGGATTATTACACAAAAAGATCGAGCGCTTCTTTTGTTCGACTCGTTAAAACTATCGAAAATTCATCCCTTCTGTATTGTTTTATACTTTTTCGGACTTAAGGGATTAGATGACGAAAAAGGAATTTTGGAGTTACCTTTACGTTCCTTTTCAGACTCTCTAAAATTGAAAAGGACTGAGTTAACTTTGTCGTTAAACTCGTTAAAAATATTAATAGCGACAAACTTGTCTTTAGACAAGAACGAGTTTCACTATCACTAGGCTCGTTAAAACATAGCGATGGGTTTGCCCGAAGGGAAAATTATAGAACAAGCATATGTTATCCTCCTCAAGCTTGACAAAAATAAAGAGGTACTGGTCAGCAATGACTGGGGAAAAATTGGGAAGAAAACTCAAAGAAACTTTGTTGGTAGCAAGTCGCTCTTGAACATGACACTTCCACTCCGTGTCCGAGTCGGGTTGGGTTGTTTCATTCACCGGTCACACCATACCATCCAAATTTGGGGTTAATGCTACCAATCCATCACATCAGTGTCGCCGATATGTTCAAGAGAATTCATCGAGAGAAGTCGCCTGTGTCTCACCCACTACCATACATTATACTCCATTCTTTCATGACCACCACCCTGAACCTTATATCACCAAATCGTTTTCACCTCCATCGAAATCATTTGCTCTGTTCCGTGTCATTGATGTGGGATTCATTAAGGCCCTCCTGTGACGGATCACTTCTTGTCGACATCAGCTCATTATCCAAGAAGTTGATCTAGGAACACCCCATTTAGTACTTTGAAGCTTGCATGCCTCAATGGCAAGTTTCTCACTTCCGGCGACAGGTATACATCAATGACCTTCGACCGAAAGATTTTGCGTGGCGTTCGACGCCAAGTCCTTTATTCACACCACGTGAATTGTACTGCAGTACCTTGAAGTTCATTATCATTATCGGTGATTCCTCTCGCGCTTGTTAACAGTTTACATCATTAACTGGTAATCAAGCGATGTCTCTCCATGTTCGACTTCAGAACATTTCTCACATGGATCGGCTTGTACTTCAAGTGAAGATCGGACGAGATTGAAGACCCTGGATCTAGTTTCAACCATCCAGGCTGCGATATAAATTCAGGAAATAAAGACATTAAATGTATAGCATTGCAGCACAGATAATCATCCTACCAAAAGGATGATGGCTCCATCAGAATCATCAGTCTACACTCAGACGGTTGTCTGTCCTATGTACATGAAAATGAATTTATAAAGCTGAGCATGGGAATGCCCGCCTCAGCTAGATCATGAAAATATTATGAAGATAATGTATTGTATTGTATCTTATTACAGGTCTCCTCCCAGCATTGAAAGAACTTCGGATCCTCATAATAAAGCATTTCACCCGACACCAAAAGGTTAACGACCTCATACTTTAGGGGGAAACTGTTATAGACATTTTTGTGCCCTACAACACCAAGCATGAAATGTCCATAAACCAAGGGCTCTTAAGTCCCTAAAAGTGTTGTTCTAACTCCTAAAGGAACAAGGTCAATAGATTACAGCTTCTCCCATAAGTTCTCCATGAAAAACTACTCAAAATTGGTCAAAACAGGATCATTGCAGCTGCTCCACTGGCTAGGTGCGTTGAATCTCACCCAAATGCACTGTGAGGGTGCGTTGCATTGCAAAAGTCCCTTCTGTGGGGTGCGATGGGAGAGAAATAATAAATGGCAGTGTCATTCCGCGAGGTGGAGAGGCAACGGAAGCTTCCAGAATCTTCTCCTGTGACACTTGCCTCGCTGAATTCGACCAAGGATGAGTAAGAGGCCCTCAGTCTCCAAGTGGAAGCAAGAACTGACAGAGAGAAGACACTAATCAAATCACAAGCTGACTAGTCCCCCTTACAGATATCTATATATGGATCCCTCATCCCAGAGATCCAGAGGCTGGAATTTTGTATATTGTAAGGAATTGATGTTGGTTTCTAAAGACAAACATCAGATTGTTGGGTGATCTAAGCTTTGTTGGAGGTGAAGAGGGGCTTCTTTGCTGGGAGGTTGATGCTGGGTCAGAACAACTAGTTGTAACTCCTCCTGGATCTTTTCTTGTTTATCAATAAAAGCTATTTGAGTTTTCCTCCATGCTTTTGTATCATTGATGCTTGTTACATTTGTATGGTCAATTTAAATCTGATCCTAAGTTGTTTATGAATATAGATCCATGCCTTTGTATAGTGTTATGCTTCTGTGATCTTACAGGTACTTTGTGAAGTTGGGCGTGCAAGGGAGAAGGTAGCTGGGGACTATCAAAGAAGAGAGGGACCGTAATCAAAGGATTAGCGCATGACAGAGGTTGGTCTTTCTATTCCTCTCCATCTATAATTCATAAAGGAAAAACATAATTAGCTTTTCTCTGTTTGTTTCTAAGGCAGCTATCACACCCTAGTGGGATAGAGCAGTTCTAAATAGACACTTTTCCCTGTAACAGTCGCCCTTCAATTCCTTGGCCACTGTTGGGCCTTAGTTTTGGTCTTATTTTTGCTCAAAGAAACTTACTTATCCATCTATTTTCCATCCATTTTCCCTTCATTTATCCCATTTTGATGTATATTTGATATCCATTCAGGTATTTAATTTTAATTTTTCAATTTCTAAAGTTTTTATGAAAATTTGATTTTTAGTGCAAAATTGGCAGATTCAAAAATTCCCGTAATAGCTCTATGGTTGATATGGTTGCAAGACACGTGGGCACGAATGGAATGCATGGATGAACAGCTTGGGAACTAGGACTAAGCCAGAAATGATTAGTTCGAACAGAACAAGCTTTATTAGGCCCATTTGGTGCTAGTCAACCATGACTAATCATTCAGGAATCCCATAGAAATAGGGCAGTTTTGAGATTTCATAGGAATGGTCATCTTTCTTGGGATGGGAGTAATGAATTCGACTTAGATAGGTGGATGAGAGTAGATGGGTTTTTTTGAGTGAATATAGATCAATTTTTTCATGAGACTTCTTATTTAAAGCCAAAACTTTGATGGCTTATGTATTGATTTTATGATATACTTTTATGTTGTGACATCTTTGGATTGAGGAGTTAATTTGAAGACTTGTGTTATTTTTATTTTGCTGTTCAATGCTATGGATGTGTGACTGAATTTAAGCTTCTGATATCACCTCTCAAGTGTGCAAGGCAAGGGTGGAGGGCCCCCATTCCAAGCTAAGTACACTTCCTTGTTAACTAGTTTCATTTCCTTGTAATCTGGTTGATTATAGCACTAGTCTTTCAAAGATTTATTTCAGTTTGCTTTATGGTTTATGCATAGTGATTGATTTCACTAGTTAATAGCTTATTCATCACTTTATTGAGTTGGAAAAAAATGTGTTCAAGTTGGGCATCCCTTCTACTAAAATTATGAATCAAAACTAGTTTCTTTTGTTTGCATGCAAGTAGTTTCTCATTGAGATGAATGAATTATGATGGAATACCTTATGTGTCTCTTAAGTTAAGAACTTCTTTCATTAATAATTTATCCATCTTAAGATTTTGGTTTCAATCTCTGATTCATTAAGTGATAATTGAGGTGAAGGTGGACTTCTTGAGTCAAGAACCCTTTCAATGTTTTTTTCCCTTTTTAAGCTGATTGAATTAGAGTTATAGAATGTATTACTTTTAGCTTTTGAATAACTTATCTTTCAAGGTTTGATTACATATGATCTTCACATATAGTGAACTTGCCTGAAAGCATAAACAACCCGGATTGATAAGAAATAATTGTGTTAATTTAGGTCCACAAATTAGCTCAACATTTTGGTGCCGTTGTCGGGGAGGAAAATATCTGCATAGTCAATAGAAAGATAAATTTCAAAACAACAAAAACATTAGTTACATTCCTTTTTAGTTATGTTTCTTTATGCCTAGATATAGAGATCCTCAAGGTAGATTTATCAAAAACCCCCCACAAGTAGAGATAGGAACATCAAACACCCCAGTTACTGGTAATCCAATAATTGAGGAATTGGCAGAAAAACAAAGAACTAGACAAAGATTAACCTTGATTGAAAGGAAAACTTTGTTAGCTTGGGAAGCAAAACAAAAACAATTCTCCACTTCCGGAAAACAAAAAATAAATTATTAAAGGAAAACAACCTGTAATTCCAACAACCTGAAATTCCACTCGAAATTGAAACAAATCAATCAATGGCAGAAGAGGGACATGGATCTGTTATTTTCACTCCTGAACAACAAAGGGCTGAATATGAAAGACAACAAAGAGAATGGAGAAGAAAAAGAGAAGAGGAGGCAAAACAAGAAAATGATAGCAAGCTAGAAAACGATCAGAAAAGACAAGAAGATGGTAATGATCAAGAAACTACTTTTGGCTTTCCAATAGCAGACACAAGTGCAATATTAGGAGAAGAAGTAAAAATGAAAAATATTCCACCTTGTGTATTGCCAAACTTTTATGGAATGTCCACAGAAGATCCTGATGCATTTATGTTTGAATTTGATATTCTATGTAGAACATATGGATATACTGATGACGTTTATAAACTTCGTCTTTTCCCTGCAACATTAAAAGAAGCAGCTTTGAAATGGTTTATGGGTTTAGGAGAACAAACAATAGCTTCTTGGGATGATATGAGATCTGTCTTCCTTAAGAAATATCAAGCTTATTGTAGATCTAGAGATTCAAAGGAAGATGTTTTCAGAATGACACAACAAGAAGATGAAAGTTTAGAAGAATATTTGGAAAGATTTGCATATAATCTACAGAAATCTAAACAACACTCTCTAAGTCAAGAAACCATTCGCACGATCTTTCTCAAGGGTGTAAGGGATGAATACCTTGACATTTTGAATGTTATGGGTAAAGGAGACATTTCAAACCTACCGTTCGATGAAATTGTTGAGTTATGTCAAAAATATTCTAGAGGAAGATCAAAAACCGGAAGAAGGGAAGTAAGTTCAAAAGCAGCAAAGTCAGCTGCAGGAGGGATAACAAGAGCTGAAATAGGAAGATTATTGGAAAATTTCAAAACAGATCCCTTGAGTACATTAGGGACACAAATAGATGTGCTAAAGGCAAACAAGAAGAAAGAAGAACAAGAACAAGCTCTAGCAATCTTTTGTTCCAAATGTAAAAAGAAACATCCCTTGAGAGAATGTCCCTTGGATAGTATTCAGGTTCGTGGTCTTTGTACAGAAAATCATTCCACAGAGAATTGTTTAAGATTGAAGGAATTACAAATGAACTCAATGGAAGAAGTGCCAGGGATAGAAGGTTTCTATTATGTAGCACCATGAAGACCATGGCAACCTAGGATGCCTCAACAAAATCAGCAGCAATTCCCTCAACAAAATTATCCCTATCCACCTCAAAATCCTTGGACCCCTCCAATGCCATGGCAAGCTTGGCCTCCACAACAATATTCACAAAAACCTGTACAAGGTTGGAGAGGATATGGTTATGGAAACTAGCCACCTCAACAGTATCAACAACAATACCAGCAACAATACCAACAACCATTTGCATATCCACAATATCCACAATCCATACCCTTTCAACAACAACATTCTGCATATCCGCAATCCATCCCATTTCCACAACAGAATCCACCATCGTTGTTGACCCAACCACAACAGTTACAACTACCCACAAATCAACCCAGACCAACTCAACTACCAGCCCAACCAATGGCCAATCCAAATAATAAGGTGGACAAATCTGCATACACTATAGAGGAAGCAGCATGTTTCCCTACATATTCGATTCTTCCTCTTAATGATGTCCATATAAGGTCTGTAAAAGTGCTTAAAAAGGATTCTCCTCCAATCATAGAAGAACCAACTGAACAAGGAGAATCACCTGAAACATCACAAACTGAGATACAAATTCAAAAAGGAACAAATATTACAACACGAACACCACCTTATCCTGAGAGGTTAGTGGAACAACAAAACAAAACAATCCTTCCTGAATTTGATATCTTAGATGAGTTAAAAAATGCTTATGTAAAAATTGCTTTGTTGAAGGCAATTAAAGAAATACCAATATATGCTAAAACAATAAAGGAATTGTGCATTCGGAAATCAGAGAAAAAGAAAAAGGATCCTACTACAATCCAAGTCGTTGGTAAATTAGCAAGCCTCATGTCTACACAAACTATAGTAGAGAGATATATTGATCCTGGTATCCCTATGGTTACTATATCAATAAATAATTTTTCAGTACCAAACACATTAATAGACTTGGCAGCAGCTATAAACGTAATGACAATGGAGACAATGAAAACTTTGAATTTAAACAACATAGGTCAACTTCTACAATCTTGGAACTAGCGGATAGATCTAAAGTTGTTCCTGAAGGAATATTAGAAGATATCATAGTCTCTTTGGATTCATCGGAGTATCCTGTTGACTTCCTGATCTTGCAACCAAAGACAAACTTGGGAGGACATCCTCTAATATTAGGCAGACCATGGTTGGCTACCTCTTGTTATAGACATTTTTGTGCCTAACAGCATGAAGCATGGAATTTCAATAATCTGAGGGATCCAAAGTCCCTAAACATGTTGTTCCTACCCCTAGAGGAACAAGGTCAGCAAACCACAGCACTGAAAATCAGTTCTCCACCTGAAAACACTCAAAAACAAGCTATTTCTGGATCATGTCAGCTGCTCCACTGAGCATCTGCGCTGAATGTCAACTGCTCCACTCTGTACCTGCGCTGAGTGTCAAAATCAATGAAGGCTACCTGCGCTGGGCGAGATTGGCCAAGTGGCACAATCATTCTGCAAGGTGTCAAATGCCCAGGAAGCTTCCAAAATGACACTTGGATCAGGGAATTCACCTTGTGATGAGTAAGAGGATCTAGATCTCCAAGTGGAAGCAAGAGACTCCAAGTGGACTCAAGAACTGAAGATTAACTGAAGTAGGAGAAGACACTAGTCTGCTTCATGTCAGTCTCAAGCTGACTCATGCTTTCTCCAAAACTTCTATATATAGAGCTCTCTCATGAGGTCTATGGGAGGCTGGAATTTTGTGCAAGTAAGGAAGTGTTGTTGGTTTGAGTATAGAACTATTAGGTGATTTGCTTGAAGGAGGTGAAGAGGAGATTTCTTTCTGCTGGGAGGTGTTGCTGGATTGGGCCTATTATGGTTGTGACACTCTCAGAACTTTACTTCTTCTATTAATAAAGTATTTGAGGTTCTTCTATATGCATGTGTCTCAATGGTGAATTGATGCTTGTATATTTGATTTATGCTAATCCCTGAATCGATTATGGATGTATGCTTCTTGTAGTTTCCTTTTCTTGTGCTTTTACAAGATCTTTGTGTAGCTGGGCCGGTGAAAGAGCAAGGAGCTTGGAGCAAGTAGCAAAGAGGGAAGATTGGATCAACCATTAGCGGAAGATAACGGTTAGTGGATCCCCTTTCTCTTCTCTCTCCCATCTCATAAAGAAGTAATCTTGAATAGCTTTGCATTCAGTTGTTGCTGAGGTACTATCACCCTTAGAGTGGGATAGGGTCATTCCGTATTGGATACTTTTCCCAACAACAAATTGGCGACTCCACTGGGGATCGTATCTTGTTGGTTGTTTGTGTTTTGCTATTCATTTCATAAACAAAGGGAGTACCGAATCAAACTGTATTTGGATCTTTCAAATACAAAGTAGAGGGCAGCTACTCTAGCTCAGTTTCTGGGCAAGTTTATGATTTGAAGAGCTGATCCAAAAGGACTCTAATAAGCTCTTAGTGATAGCTTTTCATCCTCCTTTTCATCCCTTAGTGTGTCCTTGACTGATAGCTTCTGATTTGAGCAAAAACGGTGAATTTTTGAGCAATCTGTGACCCGGAAACCAAGAGAAACGAAAGTTTCGTTCTTCAGTGCAGGCTGTCCAAAGGCTGTCTGCATTTCAGCGCAGTTCCCGAAGGGGATACCTGCACTGAAGGTCAAACAGACAGTGTCCCACCTGCGCTAGACCAGTTTTTCCTAGTGCTACTGGGGTTTCCTGCTGTTTCTTGCCCTGTTTTCACTCTTGTTTTGCTGCCTGTTACCAGTCAATGTGCCTATCTGAAACCAACTTTCCTTGTCACTATTCCGCCTCGGTTGTATAAAGAAACTGTGTTTGTTCTTTGTGTATTTCTTGTACATTTACAGTTTCCCATAACGAAAGTGAACTAGTCTTGCTGTGGCCTCTTAGATCTAGACCTGTGATTAAGTGTCGTTTTGATCTTAAGAGTTAGTTTGTTTGCTGTTCATAGCTGATTGAGATTTTTCTTTCGTCATATGGTTTGAATTTATATATTTCTAGTGTCGAAACAAGTAAATCTTAAGGTGTCTTTTGATTTTGGACAAACTTGTTTGCTTTCGCTTGAAATTGAATTCAAAATTATACAACACCTTTCTTTTTGTGTTGCACCAACATTAAGAAAGAGAAAAGAAATACTTGCATTGTGCATGTGCATTATGATAGTTTGCATGTTGATTTAAGGAAAAAGTGCATTAGTGTGTGCTCTATGATCTGTGTGAAAAGGTGTTATCTTTCTTTTCCCTCAGTAGTTAAGATTTTCAAAGTTGAAAGATTGAAAAGCTTGATTATCATCTTAGACTGCATTTAGGAGTGTTACTATACATCTCGTGGTGATCCATAAAGGCAAACTGCTAAACAAGATCAACCTTAAAATAAATTGAATTTACATAACAACGCATTGAAACATAACGCAAACACATAGAGGTCTAAGCTAGAGACGTGTTCCGGCGTCGTTAAACGTGATATCTTAGCGTTGAGTGGTTGGGTGATTCCTCCACGGTGAAGCGATAAGTATCAATATGGACTTGTGCTCCCACGTACCGTCACGTATATATTGGGAGACCCCTATAGGATCAAAGCCTTTATCCATAGGAAACCGTGTCGGCCTCCCTACTGATCGCAATGCAGTGAACACAACATTCACGAAGATCGACCACTCGTACCGTAAAATGTATTCTGTGGTTTTGCGAAAGGTTTGGCACACCCTCTGCCTAGAACTCCACAGTAGTTTCTTTTGGCCTTTTTCAAACTCTATAACTGAAAAAGTCCATCCGAGCATTTGTCACTTCGGGCTCGTTAAAACATCGAAGGAGACTAGAGTCATCTTTAGCTTTTTCTCGACTCTTAAAAAGTGAAAAAGCAAGTTGTGTCTAAGCGTCGTTATAAAATTTATTTTAAACGGAACATAATCACCTCCTATTCCTGCGTTGATCTTTAGGTTGAGAACATGGAACGCCCCAACCAAGGAATTCCACATGACAGAAATCCTAGTCCTTTCTCCTCTTGGGGAGAAGTTGGTGCGCCCCACATGGCCACATTGTCGCTTCCAGGACTGACAATTGGCCTGCCTATTTGGCTATTCTCAACTAATGTAGTTCAGAACACCATGGTTCCTGAACAGTCGAGTCAACAGTTAGATGAGTCTAGAGCGTCCCACCGGCCTTCTACTTCCTATAACTCTTCCTCCAATCCTTCATCTTTGAAAAGTGGGGCTGGCAAAAGCCAAGCTCCCATGGAGAAGAAGGAAAAGAAGAAGAAAGAGAAGAAGAAGAAGGAGCCTAAGGCGACTGGGGGCAAGCAAAAGACATCTAACAAAAAATCACACACAGCAGAGACCGGGCCTAAATCGCCATGTGCCATATGTAGAGGATACCACTTCCATAGAGATTGTCCCTGTATTCCCCGGATACTAAGGGACTGGTCCCCTCGGTTGCACAATTCGGGAGCATCAACCTCTGATAACCAGGTTGAGTGCTTACCTTCAACCAGCGAAAGTGAAGGTTCAAGACAAAAGGGGGGAGCAAGATCCCCCTGTAGACTGTGTGAAGGCGATCACGCCATCCACTGTTGTCCCTTCTTAGACGAAGCGAAGAGAGTTTTGGAAGATCGTCCGGTTTCACCGTTGAGACTTCCTCCTGGATACAAAAAACTCGTGCCAAGTCCTTCGTTGGTTGAAAACACAGCTGGCCCGCTCAAGTGGTCAGCTGAAGCGTCAGTCATTGAAAATGAACCTACTGAATCCAAACCAGACGAAAGTCTAAAGGTCGATACGGCAGTTGACCCGGTTCTTCCTTCAGAGGTTTCATCCTCAAATGACACCGTCACTGAAGATTCATCTTCAAATGACACCCTCACGGAAGAGAATAAGGATGACACCATCCAGATTCTTTTCATCAACACAGATTCTGATGAGCATCAGGGCAATGCGCCCATTCCTTTATCGCAGGAAGGAACGTCGTCAGGATCGTATCCGGCCGTGTATTCGGTCCCACCACCAAGCAACCTGGTTGTGTCCTTTGATTGGAACCAACTAGGCAGACCCCGGTTGCCAGCCAGTATACCATTCAGAATCATAGTCCAAATTTACAGAATGGTGATGGCTGGAACTATCATTGATGAAGGGGCATCTGTGAGTATCCTTTCCTCTGTTGCTTGGAAAGCACTGGGTTCCCCGACGCTTTTGCCTGAGATAAGAAATCTCTCGGGCTTTGATAAAGGAACCAGTCGACCATTAGGGATCCTCCCCAATGTGCCTGTTACATTGAAAGGGAAGATCGTTCAAATGAACGTGATGGTCGTTCAAGGACCCTTGGATTATAACCTACTCCTTGGACGAGACTATATATATGGCATGGGAGCTATAGTCTCCTCACTCTTTAGAGTAATGTGTTTTCCACACGAAGGAAGGGTGGTCAAGCTCGTAGACCAACTTTCATTTCCAGGATCACGCATCGCAAATAGTCAAATACCAACCCTCAATGGTCTTTTCACTCAATAAATGTCTACACCCCCAGTCCTCCTTCCTGATGAGTGCGAGTGATTCGGAAAGATGGGACTGGAACCCAGGGGGCATGAATCCTGGTCTGCTTCGGGCAGAAGAAACCCTGGGTATAAGGTAGAATTTCCGCGAGAGAATATGACTAGTCTGTACCCCGTCCGTGGTTGGAAGAGGGGTTGTTCTAGAATAGGATTCTTTTGTTAAGGTCACGTGTTTGACAAAGGTCATTCACCATTGTCTACTATGGGAGGCAATGCCGAGGAAGTGTTCAGTTTGAAAGATTAACAGAACAATCTTTGGGTAACCAGAAAGAGGTAAGCCTCACCCTTTAAAACAAATGTTTTATCGGATAAGTAGGGGCAGCCTTGAAATTGTACTTTATACCTGGGGGCATGCAAACCTTTTGGAGTGCAAGCTAGGGGCGGTTATTTATCTGTTTTTTGGGATTAGCCGTTTCCGAACTTGCATAAAGAAAGGATGAGAGGGAGCATAGCTTTGGTAAGGCGCAAGCTCTATAAAAAATGGGATCTTTCAGGAGACATTCCCTATCTTATGACTGGTATATCGAGCAGTTTTAGCATAAAGTTCATGCTCGTTAAAAACTAAACGCAAGATTCGAGCAATTTTACCGTGGAATTTATGCTCGTTAAAAAATAGAAAAGTGTGAGCAAGAGTTTCCCCCATAGTTCAAGCTCATTAAAAAATGAACCTATTTCGGTAAATAACCATTGTGATCATAAATTTATTAGCCATAAAAAGCCTTGGTCGTGTTTGCACTTGCCACCTCCATTCCATTTGGCCGATCGTTCACCCCATATGATTGTTTACCCATTTTGAGGAACAGCTGGGAAGAGTGATTTCACTTAGCCATCCTTGTGACACTGCCATGATTGGAAATTTCCAACCTGTACCTGGAATCTGCGGCTATCCCTTTTTATCACTCGTTCCTCAAAAGACGAGTCTTCTTTGAGCTCTTTTCAATTGACTCATAAAAAATGAAAAGTTTGCCGAGTTTTGGCCTTCCATCTCGTTAAAAGGACCGGAAGAGCTATCCCTCCTCTAGATTTTAATCTTTTTGGACCTGAGGGATTATTGCACAAAAAGGTTGAGCGCTTGTTTTATTCGGCTCGTTAAAGTTATCGAAATTTCATCCCTTCTGTATTGTTTTATACTTTTTCGGACTTAAGGGATTAGATGACGAAAAAGGAATTTTGGAGTTAACTTTCTGTACCTTTTCAGACTCTCTAAAAATGAAAAGGACCAAGTTGTCTTTGTCGCTAGACTCGTTAAAATGATTAAATAGCGATAAACTTGTCTTTAGACGAGAACGAGTTTTCCTATCGCTAGGCTCGTTAAAACATAGTGATGGGCTTGCCCGAAGGGCAGGTTATAGAACAAGCATATGTTATCCTCCTCAAGCTTGACAAAAATAAAGAGGTACTGGTCAGAAATGACTGGGGAAAAATTAGGAGAACCTCAAAGCTTTAATGGTAGCAAGTCGCTCTTGAACATGACACTTTGTCCTCTATATCACATCGGGTTGGGTTGTTTCATTCACCGGTCTCATCACCATGGTCTTCGCCAAACCATCCGTATTTGGGGTAATGCTACCGATCCATCACATCAGTGTCGTTATATGTTCAAGAGATGTTGTTTAGAAAGAGTCAACCGTGTCCCATCCACTGCCATACATTATCCTTCATCCACCCATGATCGCCACCCTGAATCATATCTCACAGATTGTTTTCACCTCCACTAAAATCATTAGCTCCGTTCCGTGTCACTGATGTGGGATTCATTAAGGCCCTCCTTTGACGGATCGCTTCTTGTCGACTTCAGCTCATTATCCAAGAAGTTGATCTAGGAACACCCCCCCAGTACTTTGAAGCTTGCATGCCTCAATGGCAAGCTTCTCACTTCCGGCGACAGGTATACATCAATGACCTTCGACCAGAAGATTTTGCGTGGTGTTCGACGCCAAGTCCTATATTCACACCACGTGAATTGTACTGTAGTACCTTGAGGGTCATTATCATTATCGGTGATTCCTCTCGCGCTTGTTAACGGTTTACATTATTGACCGGTAATCAAGCGATGTCTTTCCATGTTCGACTTCAGCGCAATTCTCACATGGATCGACTTGTACTTAGAGTGAAGATCGAACGAGTTTGAAGACCCCGGATCTAGTTTCATCCATCCGAGCTGCGATATATATTCAGGAGATATAAAGACATTTGATATGTACATCATTGCAGCAGATGATCATCCTACTCAAAGGATGATAATTTCAGCAGAGAATTATCAGTCTACTATCAGACGATCGTCTGTTGTATGTACCAAAATGAATTTATAAAGCTAAGCATGGGAATGCCCGCCTCAGCTAGATCATGAAAGCAGAATGAAAAATAATGTATTGTATTGTATTTTATTACAGGGCACCTCTCAGCGATTGAATGAACTTCGGATCCTGCTAATAAAGCATTTCACCCGATGAACGACCTCATACTTTAGGGGGCAACTGTTATAGACATTTTTGTGCCTAACAGCATGAAGCATGGAATGTCAATAATCTAAGGGATCCAAAGTCCCTAAACATGTTGTTCCTACCCCTAGAGGAACAAGGTCAGCAAACCACAGCACTGAAAATCAATTCTCCACCTGAAAACACTCAAAAACAAGCTATTTCTGGATCATGTCAGCTGCTCCACTGAGCATCTGCGCTGAATGTCAACTGCTCCACTCTGTACCTGTGCTGAATGTCAAAATCAATGAAGGCTACCTGCGCTGGGCGAGATTGGCCAAGTGGCACAGTCATTCTGCAAGGTGTCAAATGCCCAGGAAGCTTCCAAAATGACACTTGGATCAGGGAATTCGCCTTGTGATGAGTAAGAGGATCTAGATCTCCAAGTGGAAGCAAGAGACTCCAAGTGGACTCAAGAACTGAAGATTAACTGAAGTAGGAGAAGACACTAGTCTGCTTCATGTTAGTCTCAAGCTGGCTCATGCTTTCTCCAAAACTTCTATATATAGAGCTCTCTCATGAGGTCTATGGGAGGCTGGAATTTTGTGTAAGTAAGGAAGTGTTGTTGGTTTGAGTATAGAACTATTGGGTGATTTGCTTGAAGGAGGTGAAGAGGAGATTTCTTTCTGCTGGGAGGTGTTGCTGGATTGGGCCTATTATGGTTGTGACACTCTCAGAACTTTACTTCTTCTATTAATAAAGTATTTGAGGTTCTTCTATATGCATGTGTCTCAATGGTGAATTGATGCTTGTATATTTGATTTATGCTAATCCCTGAATCGATTATGGATGTATGCTTCTTGTAGTTTCCTTTTCTTGTGCTTTTACAGGATCTTTGTGTAGCTGGGCTGGTGAAAGAGCAAGGAGCTTGGAGCAAGTAGCAAAGAGGGAAGATTGGATCAACCATTAGCGGAAGATAACGGTTAGTGGATCCCCTTTCTCTTCTCTCTCTCATCTCTTAAAGAAGTAATCTTGAATAGCTTTGCATTCAGTTGTTGTTGAGGTACTATCACCCTTAGAGTGGGATAGGGTCATTCCGTATTGGATACTTTTCCCAAAAACACCGCTGATGCCTTCATAGGATTCAGATCTGGAAGCATGATTATTTCACATGGAGATGAAAGGAAACACATAACTCTTTATTCACCTGCATAATCAACTTCTTTAGAATCAGTACTTGAAACTCAAGAAAAACAGCAAACAAAATCAGTTTTAAGTATAAACCAATTCTTTGATTTTAGAGAAGAAGAAGAGAATGAAGACTTAATGGATCTTTTCATTTCAGAACCAAGTATTTCAGAGCAGCTTAAAAAATTTCAATGTGAAGCTGCAAGTAACCTTTTGAATCAATGCTTTCAGGAAACTTGTACAATTCAAACTTTGCAGAAATCTTTTATAGACATCTTTCCTGTAAACACAATCTCCAAGCCAAAAATAAAAACAATTGAGATTCATCCTGGAAAACATCTAAACATTGGAAACGAATTGCAATCAGCACAAGAGCAAGAGGTAATAGCATTATTACATAAATATTCAAAAGCTTTTGCCTGGGATTATACTGATATGCAAGGAATCCATCCTAGCACATGTATCCACCACATCTATACAGATGATCAACTTAAACCTGTAAGACAACCTCAAAGACGAATGAATCCCATGATGAAGGAAATAGTGAAAGAAGAACTGCAAAAATTGTTAAAAGTTGGATTCATCTATCCTATTTCAGATAGTCAATGGGTTTCTCCACTGGTTATTGTACCAAAGAAAAATGGAAAGTGGAGGGTATGTGTGGACTATCGGGAACTAAACAAAGCTACACTAAAAGATCATTTTCCTCTACCATTCATTGATCAAGTGTTAGACTCATTAGCTGGGAAGAAATTTTTCTCCTTCTTAGATGGGTTTAGCGGATACAACCAGATAAGAATAGCAACAGAAGACCAAGACAAGACAAAATTTACTTGTCCATGGGGAACATATGCATATAATGTTTTTCCATTTGGTCTATGCAATGCACCTGCAACTTTCCAACGAGCAGTACTTGCAATATTTGCTGATCTAATTCATGAATGTGTAGAGGTCTATATGGATGACTTCACAGTTTACGGAAACACATACAATGATTTCTTAAACAACCTTGAGAAAGTTTTGAGACGATGCATTGAAACAAATTTGTCATTAAGCAATGAGAAATGCTATATGATGTTGACAAAAGGAATAGTTCTGGGACACCATATTTCTACTTCAGGAATAAAGGTGGATCCAGCAAAAATCCAAGTCCTAGTAAGCTTAATTCCTCCTACAACACAGAAAGAGGTAAGAAGCTTCTTAGGCTATTATAGATGATTCATTGAAAACTTTAGTAAAATAGCCCAAACTCTGTTCAAACTATTAGCAAAATATATCGAATTTCATTGGACAAATGATTGTCAAAATGCATTTCAAATTCTGAAAGAAAAATTGTCAGTTTCCCCCATTCTTCATGGGCCCAACTAGTCTTTACCATTTCATATATCAACTGATGCATCCGATACCACGATATGTGCCTCTCTTGGACAGAAAGAGAACTTGTTCACTTATGCAATATACTTTATAAGCAAGAATCTAACACCTGTAGAAATGAACTACACAGTCACAGAAAAAGAAATGTTAGCCATTATACATGCAGTAAATAAATTCCGGCACTATATAACAGGATATCAAGTTTTCATTCATACTGATCATTCAGCAATCAAATACTTGATGAATAAACCCATCACCAATGGACGAATAACAAGATGGTTACTGTTATTGCAAGAATTTAATATCACAATACAAGATCGGCCAGGAAAAGAAAATCAAGTGGCTGACTTTCTGTCCTGCATACACTCACCCAACGATCCAAATCCAGTTGCAGATAACTTTCCAGATGAACATCTGTTTTCCATCACAGTCAAAACACCATGGTTTGCAGACATTGCAAACTATTTACCTTTTGGGAAGTTTCCAGCTCAATTCACTAAAAAGCAAAAATATAAAATTGTTAGAGCAAGCTCTAAATATAGTTGGGTAAATGGTGATTTATTTTATACTGGTTCAGACTTGATAATTAGAAAATGTGTACAGGAAGACGAAATATTAGACATTCTAAGAGCATGTCACGATGAACCATGTGGTGGCCATTTTGCAGATAAACGAACAACATATAAGGTGTTGCAACTGGGCTATTACTGGCCATCCATCTTCAGAGATTCTAAGAAATATGTCAAGCAATGTGACAGCTGCTAGAGAATAGGGCGACTAATAACATCGGATGAAATGCCGCTGAAGCCACAGGTTCTCATAGAACCATTTGAGCAGTGGGAACTTGACTTTTTTGGACCTATCAATCCACCATCAAATGGGAAGAGGTACATCTTAGTATGTACAGACTATGTAACCAAATGGGCAGAAGCAAAAGCAGTAAACAGAGCAACAGAAGATACAGTGGTCACCTTTCTCTTTGAAGAAATCTTTGTCAGATATGGAGTACCTAGACAAATTGTAACAGATCAAGGCACACAGTTTACATCAAAGCTGGTACGAGATCTAACAGAGAAATACAAGATCAAACACAGGAAATCTACACCATATCATCCACAAGCAAATGGGCAGGTTGAATCAACAAATAAAGTCCTAGAAAATATCATGACAAAAACAGTACAGATGAACAGAAAAGATTGGTCTGAAAAATTAAAAGATGCACTATGGGCCTACAGGATCACATGGAAAACTACAACTAGTTTCAGTCCATACCAGTTAGTATATGGGAAAGAGGCCCTACTGCCTATAGAGTTTCAAATACATACATACAGACTAGCAGCTGAACTAGGACTCGACTTGACAGAAGCACAACAGCAGCAGATCATGGAACTGAATCAGTTAGATGAGCATCGTCAACAAGCCATGGAACATACTACATTGGTGCAACAACAAAGAATGAAGTGGCACGACAGATATATCAAAACAAAGACATTTCACAAGGGAGACTGGGCATTGCTTTTCGACTCCAAATTCAAAGACTTCAAAGCGAAGTTCACAACACATTGGCTAGGCCCATATGAAATTGACGAAATCTTTGACAATGGAGTAGTCAGGATCAAGACAATCAACCAGGATTCCACCTCGTTTATAGTAAATGGACATAGGCTCAAAGTTTACAATAGGCCTATTAGTAAAGAAGCATTTATGAAACAACTGATCGAAGATACCGAACTGGAACTCATGGCACAGGATCAGCCATCTTCCAGTTTAGTATTTGAATAAATAAATAAAAAACATATAAAAAAAAACACATAAAAAAAAAACAAAACAAAAAACAAATAATTTGTTTGCAAGTGAAAACCAGGCAACTAGCACTTTGCAAACACGAATTCATACGGGAAAACCAGGGCAACTTGGACTCTATGAATTCCTTCTACTTGTTCTACTGTTCTCAGATACTTTTACTGCAGGCACTCTCCACCACCAAATGACTTGAGGACAAGTCATATCTTCAACAAGGGGGAGACTTGCATCCGCTCTTTAACTGGACAGCTGAAGTTAAAAGCTGACATTGCAAACATCAGCTCTTTAGCTGGAAAGCTGAAGTATAGACAGAACTTGTATTGTCAACAGAGGGACCTGACATAACAAATCATTGCCAAGGGATCTGAAAGACCTGCCAATGTCAAAACAACATGTGCATATTTTGTAAGCAGTGAAAAGGGACCCGAAACAAAGAATCATTACAGAGAAACTTGAATAATAATTCAAGAACCAGAACATGAAGAACAAGGAGCAGCAATAAATTTTACATTTTGATCCATCTACAACATCTGATCAATTGATTTCATCTCACTTGTACAGCCATCATCCAGGGGAGTATATGTATAGTCATTTTGTGCTTTAAAAATTAAATTTTTTCTTAGGAATTTTTAGTTTCTGTTAAGTTGAAATTAGTACCTGAGGATATTCATTATCATTCATATCCTATATTCCTATAACCCTTATACATCATAACCCTATTCCCTTTCATTTCCATACATATTCCCTATTTTCATTAATCCTATTACTCCTAAGTATTTTTCTTTAAGAGCTTAGAAATACCAAACTGGGACAACCTTCAACCTGCACATACAACTTAAAGCATTAGTGATGGTGATAATTTTAAATATGACCCAAATGGTCATTTTAAAATTATAAAGCTAAGTTATACAAGTCAAATAAACCCCATGCGCTATATGGAAATAAAAAGTTATTATATATCATACAACATATACCATAGTTCAAAACAAAATGTGTGAATGCGCTAAAGCCATTTATATCACCCAACGCGCATATGATATAAGTGGTGCACAACATATGATATATGATATAGGTATAAGTGAAGGCGCATAACACAATGCATACAATATGGTATGATATATATGGTGGACGGCCGCATGCAAACCAACATTGAAACATTACGGCGGGGAGGTTGAAATATCATTACATGCGAATCATTGCAAAACAAGCAATGGTTGTATATCATTGCAAGCACATGACGGTGGGCATGATGGTAAAACAACCGCAATAAACAAAACATTAACCCCAAACAAATACCGGCCATCACACAAGTACGAGCTTAACACGGTGGCATGGCAACTCATGGTCATTGGACAGTATACTGCGCAGGGGTCATGCGTATGAAAACAATGATTCGGCCATCCTCATGATACAATCGGGCAACTGGTAAATCAGGATGGCCATGTAAACCACGCATTGTAAACACCAATGGACACGAAGCGTAGTACAGCCCTGAAACGGTCATGAACCGACTGAGCTCTTGCGTTGTTTAAATCATAATCTTCATTGCCGAATAGCTCAGGGAAATGGTGTTTGAAGCCGCAGCATAGTAAAAAGAAGAGTGAATTGAGTTGGGGCGGATTTAAAGAAGGAAATAATCCTGGGTTTAATATTCAGGGATAGCAGATTTTCAGGATTTAATCAGGTAAGGCGCTAGTTGTTTAAAGCTCGGCACACAGAGAGTCAAGGTTATGAACTCTCTGAATTAATGGTTACGATTGCTCTGTCCCTGCCACCAGTCAATTGCACAGTTGAACAAGGATTTGGAGCGCCGGATATTCCTCAAAGCGCTCGTTGATAACAGGTAAGCCGAAACCATAGCCTCAAATCCGTTGATTCGCTGCGTGAATCTTGGTATGCACTGCTAGTGGATCACGCTTCCCTTAAATGACAATGAATTGCATGGTTAACACGTTTAGGATTTGGCATTGTTATAAGGAATTTTTATGGTGTATCGTGTTAACATTGGAAACTATACACAGAGGAGGCACGAAACTTAGTTTTTATGGCATGTTATATTGAATGGCGGTGAGTGGGTATTAAAATTTGAGTGCTATAGACTGCGCACTGCGCTTGTTTGTTGCCATACATTGTTTTGATTGCGCGCCGTTTCAAACATCAAAACAAACAGTCAAACTGTTATGAAACGACATGCGTCCATAACCCTTGCTGCGCACTGTTGTTTCGTTTGCACCGAAAACAGGGGATTGAAATGCCTAAGGATTGAATATATAATGCATGTGAAATTTTGACTTGCCAAATGAAGATTTGATTGCTGAGCTAAATGCGCCATGTTTTCTTATTTTATCACTCATGTTTGTGAGGCCGAGCGTATGTGTATAGTCCTCAATCTGCCATACTAAGGCCAAGAGCCTTCTTGCCCATATTTTTTATGCAACCGAGCGTATTTTTGGTAATTGTTTTTGTGATGAGGCCGTAGGCATATTCTCCAAATTTTGTGATCAGTCAAAAACGTTTTTGCAAAAATTTTTGGTTAGGCCGAGAGCTATATGCATGCGAACTACTCAGTTTCCCTAGTTGAACATACATAGTAAAACAATGGTTTGAATTTTGGCAACGAAATAAGGCACTGAGCATATATGGATATTGTTTATATATGTATTTTTGTTTTAAAAAAACAGAGAGCAACATATTAACAGGGGTATACAGGTGTATGTTTGCATTGAGCAGGGAACTAAAACAGTGTTGTTGTAGAGAACAGAGTCAAGCAGAGGTTAGAATTAAGTTGATTGAGAGGAGGAAGGTAAGCTTCTTCGCTTTCAAAATTTCATTTTGAAAACAAACAAATATTTATATCTTTTTTTTGTCAAAATGAAATTAGTAACAGCAGAGGAATTCATTCATTAGTTTACAGAAGCAATGTCAGTCAGAGTAGAGCCAAAATTTCAGATAGAAAACTGGGGGAAGGAAACTATAGAAAAACTTTACCAGGCGGGGATGATAACTTTCCTACAAAAATTTGATGGCCACTCTGAACAAATAACTAGGGACTTTATAAACAATTTCAGTCAAGACCAGACACGGGTGGGAGATGTCATTATTCCTGTAACCCAGGAATATATTTCCCAAGCTTTAGATCTACCCATGATAGGTGAGAAGTATTACAAAGGTCTGCACTTCAAGGAGAAAGCTTGGACTTTCTTTCTTGAGAAGAACCGGAAGGGGACATTTGATAGAACAAAAGGGATACCCAAGGAATGGTTTAATGAACCATGGGGTGAGTTGGTTTTGATTATCCAAAAGTTTTTGACCTATGATAGAGGATATAACGTTGCCCACTTGTATCATGTCAGACTTCTGCAGCATATAAAAGGGGAGGATAAGATTAACTTGCCTTATTTCCTATATAGGAGCCTTTTGAGAATGATTGAAATAGTCAAACATGAACACAGGCCTAAAGCAGGACAGATTTACCACCAAGGATTAATCAAAATCCTAGTTGAGTATCAGGTGAGATCACAGGGCATACTGTGGCGAGAGTTCATGTCTAAAAATCAATTCATTGAACAGGTTAATGAGGTACAGGATAAAATAGAGTAGGAAAACAGAGGATTGATGAACTCACCCTTGTATCCCAGAACAAGAGCCAAACAACAAAATAGCATGGCTATGCAAGAAAATGAAACATCTGTTATGTCTATTCCTAGAAGATTTAGGAATAAAAGTCCCATTGATTTAGACAAGGAAGTAGAAACATATTTCCCAAGACAACAAGAAGAAAATGATATTGCACAAGAGGTATTTGAGAAGGATTCTTCATATGATGATGCAGCAACAACATCACTAATGAAAACAACACAATATTTTGAGAGAGAAATCAATTTGGGAAGAATCAGGGATTTAACTGACCAATTGGAAATTAGCAAAATCTTGGAGAAACAATTAAAAGAATAAAACAAGGCAAATAAGAAAGATAATGCTAAATTGGTTAAGGCAAATGAAAAATTAAATTAAGAATTGGGGAGGCTGAAAAGGAAAAATGATCTACTTTCTAAGCAAGCATTTAAATGGCTAAAGGAAAAGAACATGTGGCAGGCAAAGTATGAAAACCAAAAGGTCAAAGCAGCTTTGTTTAGGGAGAGACATGACACAGGTATAGATCTTTTGGTCAGGGCAGCACAACAGGAAGCCTCTACAAGTACAACATCTACTACAGAGAAACGGAGGTTAAAGAGGAGCAAGCAAGCATGGGGACATGCTTGATGATAAGCAAGGGAGAGATGTTGGGCCTTAGTTTTGGTCTTATTTTTGCTCAAAGAAACTTACTTATCCATCTATTTTCCATCCATTTTCCCTTCATTTATCCCATTTTGATGTATATTTTATATCCATTCAGGTATTTAATTTTAATTTTTCAATTTCTAAAGTTTTTATGAAAATTTGATTTTTAGTGCAAAATTGGCAGATTCAGAAATTCTCGTAATAGCTCTATGGTTGATATGGTTGCAGGACACTTGGGCACGAATGGAATGCATGGATGAATAGCTTGGGAACTAGGACTAAGCCAGAAATGCTTAGTTCGAATAGAACAAGCTTTATTAGGCCCATTTGGTGCTAGTCAACCATGACTAGTCATTCAGGAATCCCATAGAAATAGGGCAGTTTTGAGATTTCATAGGAATGGTCATCTTTCTTGGGATGGGAGTAATGAATTCGACTTAGATAGGTGGATGAGAGTAGATGGGTTTGTTTGAGTGCATATAGATCAGTTTTTTCATGAGACTTCTTATTTAAAGCCAAAACTTTGATGGCTTATGTATTGATTTTATGATATACTTTTATGCTGTGACATCTTTGGATTGAGGAGTTAATTTGAAGACTTGTGTTATTATTATTTTGTTGTTCAAAGCTATGGATGTGTGACTTAATTTAAGCTTTTGATATCACCTCTCAAGTGTGCAAGGCAAGGGTGGAGGGTCCCCATTCCAAGCTAAGTACACTTCTTTGTTAACTAGTTTCATTTCCTTGTAATCTGGTTGATTATAGCACTAGTCTTTCAAAGCTTTATTTCAGTTTGTTTTATGTTTTATGCATAGTGATTGATTTCATTAGTTAATATCTTATTCATAACTTTATTGAGTTGGAAAAACAGGTGTTCAAGTTGGGCATCCCTTCTGCTAAAATGATGAATCAAAACTAGTTTCTTTTGTTTGCATGCAAGTAGTTTCTCATTGAGATTTTGATATTGAGATGAATGAATTATGATGGAATACCTTATGTGTCTCTTAAGTTAAGAGCTTCTTTCATTAATAATTTATCCATATTAAGCTCTTGGTTTCAATCTCTGATTCATTAAGTGTTAATTGAGGTGAAGGTGGACTTCTTGAGTCAAGAACCCTTTCAATGTTTTTTCCCTTTTTAAGCTGATTGAATTAGACTTATAGAATGTATTACTTTTAGCTTTTGAATAACTTATCTTTCAAGGTTTGATTACATCTGATCTTCACATATAGTGAACTTTCCTGAAAGCATAAATAACCCGGATTGATAAGAAATAATTGTGTTAATTTAGGTCCACAAATTAGCTCAACAACCACACCTCAAAATCCTCTACTACCATCCACGGTAAATCCTTCTGCAATTGAGATTACATTATAGATTTATATTTTTTATTGTCTTACTTTTGTAGATTTATATTTTTTATTGTCTTACTTGAACCAGTTTCTAGATTTGCCCCGGTCTCCACACAATACCTTTGTGAATGAGTAGATGACTACCATGAAGTGTTAAGACCCTTGTTACACAGTAATTTGTCACTGTCTTCTTGTCAGTCTTCCTACTATGTCATGAGACCAAATTAATCATGCTCATGCTCTCTAATGTTGCCAAATGACCCACTTTGCCAAATTTCTTCTATCATCGCAACTGTTGTAAAAATAAATGCGTTGATGAGCGCTCCAAAACAGACCGAATGCGCTACCAGCGCGAAAGTACACGTGATTCCCGCGTTGGTCAAATTTCATGAGACAGCGCGACTATTGCTCATATTTGATCGTGCTGACATGACTTTCTTCGTTATTCAGCAGTGATGTCAGCGCTCCAGTGCAGTTATTCACCCGCGATGATCCAGTCTGGGCGAGTTTGTTCTAACAGCCGGCCTTCCATATGACTCCAAACCTGGTTGTTGGCCTTATAAATGTCGCCCTCCCTTCTCTGGCATGTCTGTTTCGTCATTTGAGCCACCTTCCTTGGAGATAAGCTCATCCTCCCATCATTCATGGAGACTCCTTCTCCTATTTAAGCCTCCACCATTGCTATGAGCTGCTAGTTTGGAATTCATAGTGTTTGGAGTGTTGCTGATAGTGTGTGAGCTTGATAGGTAGCTGGTGTGACAAGTGTGGGATTGATAGAGAGCTTAAGGAAGGTTGTGAAGTGTTTCCATCTTGTGTAAAATTGTGTGAGAGAGAGTTTTGTCTTGGGAGATCTACCTTCAAGGGTGAATGCTTGAGAGACTTGCTGGCTAGACCCTCTTGTCACATGGAATAAGTCGATCGTGCGGACAAGATAGACCTTCCTAGAATCTAAAGAAGACCTAATGACAAGCAAACCAACCAGACACTATCTTTCTCTAAATATGCTTTGATAAACAATAGCAAACAAGTGTTTTTAGGGCCTACCTTAGGTCCAACACTAGCTTGTGGATGCCCTCGCTCCTTCGATCCAAATGAGCTCCTTTTCGCGAATCTGCAAACACAAACAAGGCAAACAAATTAAATAGCACCTGAAAAGCCAATTGCATAAAACATATTTAACATGAAAGTCAAGGAGTCCATGAAACAAATAACATAAGATACTTGTTGAGAAAAAATTGTATTAATTCAAAAGAAGAAGAACCTTACAACCTTTGCCTTGATGCTGTACAAGATCCTCCCAGGGTCCAGCAAGAAGTCTCCTCTACTTTGACAAGTTTCACTCACTCCCCTATGAAGCCAAAAAGTTGTTTGATCTCTCCTCTTAAGCTCAACTAGGAAGTCTTGATTTCACCAGCATTTACCCTCAAAAATGTTCAGCTTCTAACCTCCCCAGCAACCAGCCCAATACCTGTATTTATAGTGCAAAGGAGGGAGGTTACTAGGTCCTCCTTCAAAGGGATAAAGCCCTCCTTCAAAGGGATAGCTCCTCTCATCAAGGGATTAGATCCTTCTCTTTTGGGATGCATGAACCACCTCAGAGCGAACAATCCACGTCAAAATTCCTTCTAGAAACCTATAAATTAACCCAAAGTGAGTTTTTTAAAGATAAAACTTGCGCCTTTTGACTTTCATATGGGTCTGCACCTACACCGTTAGGGACAGAGCGGGCAGGTACGCAGCTTTTTTACACAGAAGGTGCGGGACCGCAGGTGACTATGAGAGACAGTGCGGAACCAGAGTTACATTGATTTTTAATGTCTTTCTCTCATTTCCAAAGCTTGATTTGAAGAGTTGAGGTCTGAGACTTGCTTAGGAGGACAGTACAAGTGATGATAGACCCATACTGACTGCAAATAATCGTGGTGACGATATTTTTGTGTAACAGATTGCCCCCTAAAGTGCGAAGTCTTTAGTAGATGAGGATTTCTTATCATTTAGGAAGAGTGAAGTACTTTATCATTTCGATGATCATCTTGTGGAGAACCTGGTTGGAACCTGTTAAAACATTCAATGCAAGATATATATATGAGATCATATCATCGCTGAGGTAGGCATTCGCATACTCGGATAAAAACTGACTAGAAACTAATTACTATTCTGATACAGGAATGATCTTGTAAAACATCACAAGTATAGACTCATGTGGACATATTATGGACGCAGCGATATGTTTATGAATAGTCCATTATATGATGAATACAAAATTCCTCGCAGCCTGGATTGTGGAAACTGGATCCAGGGTCTTCATTTCTACTTCCCGAAACAGTACGATTCTATCCATGCGAATAAATGTGTTGATGTCGAACATGGTAGAAACCACTTGATTACCAGTCAATGATGTAAACTATTAACAAGTGTGAGAGAAACCACCAGTAATGTCAATGCCTCTCAAAGTACCCAGTACAGTCCATGAGATGCAAATAAATGTGTTGATGTCGAGCATGTCATGGAATCCTTTAATCGAAAGTCAATGATGTAAACTGTCGTCAAAGGCAAGAAACCTGCCATTGATGCATGCAGATCTCAAGGTACTGACAATTCCTAGATCATCTTTCTAGATAATGAGCCGATTTCGATAGAAAGTGATCCGTCGTAGGCAAGCCCACAACACGAAATCATAGATCAAGTTGAAGAAATTTAGTTGCAAGGACTAACTCAGGGATGGTCAAGATCGATGACAGATATTTTGCAAATGAATGGCTTATTGGCAGTGACCTCTTGAACACATAACGACACGACAGATGGTTTGGTGACAATTGACCCATAGTTAATACCAAGAAACCGGCTGAAGACTTTCAATGTGGTTTGATCAACTGTTAGGCAAAGGATTTCCCAACCCAGGTGAAAAAAGTGTCGTGTTCAAGAGTGGTTACAAAGTATGACAAACAGGCTCATTTTTCTCTCTTTTCCCCCACCATTTCTGGCAAGTACCTCTTTATTTTTGACAAGCTTGAGGAGGATAACATTTGCTTTATTATAAGCTCATCCTTCGAATGAGTCCAACTTAGTTTAAATTCGAACCCTAAGAAGGAGTGGTTCATTCCTGTTTGTAATTGAACAAGTCCTTTACTGTGAAATTTTAACGAGTCCAGTATAGGAGAAACTCGGCGTTTTTCAGTTTTAGAGAGTCTGAAAAAACTTAAGAAGACTCCAGGGTTGACCTTTTTCGTAAATTTGTGTCTCCCAAGCTCGAAAAAGTATAAAATAATACTTGAGAGAACCGCTTGATCTTTTACCACCAAGGGGTACTTTTCGTCATTAGTGCCTTTGAATCGAAAAAGTAAAAAAGTGATCAATGACACGTCGTTTTATAACCAATATCGAATTTGAAACGACAAAAATCCGGCAATCTTTTCATGTTTTTACGGTCGGAAAAGAACTGTAAGTGGACCGTCTTTTAATTCCATTTTAACAACTTTAAAAGAAACACTCGGCAATCTTTTCATGTTTTAGGAGTCCGAAAAGAGCTTAAAGATGAATCTACATGTTTTTCTGTTGAAAATGATAGATTTCACCTAAATAATCCTTTATTCTGCACAAAAACACAAACATTACTCATACCTGTTTGAAATGGATAAAAACGTCGCAAAATACCTTTTCAAAGTGAAACATAAACAAATTTGCGATTTATTTACTCAAAAAACTTATAAAAAGAGCCTTTGTCGATTCATTTTTACTGTTTGAGTTTGGGTGAGAAAATAGTGCTTTTGCTCAGAAAACTTCCCGTGAATATTTCGGAAAATCCAACCATCGGAATCGAGCGCCGTATTCTCCAGGTAATCCACATCATCCTACTCTTCATTTTTAACCGTTTAATTTTTTGTTTTAGTCTTTTATTTTCATTTTTGGGAGGGTTTTTAGGCGCAAAACCTGCGCGTGGGGGCCCACAAGTTTACCATTGCGGGCCTACGAAACCCGACTTTTTCTCCATTGGGAAAAAGCTCTGGGTCCGCACCTTCTGTGTAGACAAAGTGCGGTCCCACGCATTGTGTCTAACCCGGAGGGTGCATACCCCGCCGCAAGGGTTTTGAACTCAAAAATTCTCAAAAGTGGACCAATCAAAATATTTTCTAGCAATTTAATTAATCTTTATACTTGATGCAGAGAGTACATCATGCTAGATTGGCGTGAACGAGAGCATGAGGACGTGGATGTTGCCGCATGGAATCATCACCCTTCACTTGATGCTTTGAGGGCGTGTGGACTGTACAAATTCTGGGCCATTCTTGGCATGAGGGCTCAGGTGGATTTCTTACAGTGGCTGGTTGATAGATGGAGCATACAGGACCAGTGCTTCTTCATTGGTGGCCACCAGCTCGAAATCGAGCCGGCGGACATATATTTCTTGACTGATTTGCCTAAGAGAGGCGAAGACTTGACTCTGCACGGGACAAGGCCAGGTGGCCAGTCTGTCGATAGCCTCCAGCTAGAGTACTGCAACAGCCAGGCTAGAGACAAAGGGATAGACATAAAGATGATATCCTGTCCTGAGCTCATGGTGATTGCATTCACTGTCACCAGACTTTGCAGAGATGCTGCATTACATATTGCCACCGGATCCCAAATGCGTATGGCAGTTGATTGCTTTCGAGGCACCATCTTCAACTGGTGCGATGCCGTGTTGGCCAACGTGAAAGGCCAACTGACCAGGGCCAAGAACGGACGACTAAAGACCTTTGGTTATGGGGCTTTGGTCGTGAGTTTTGGCCTGGAGAGGGTTCCTATGCTGATCCCACAACACCTTACTGTTGGAGCTGGGCTTCCTCGAGATCCCAAGTTGATGCGATGGGTCGCAGTCATGGCCCGTCACCCGGACCAGAGGACAGAGGTTGCTCGATTCAAACCTGAGTATTTCCAATGGCTAGAAAACTAGGTCTTTTCCATTCTGGACTTCCCTCACGCTGGGATAGATTTTCGTGGTGACCCAGACATGGTTCTTCCACCAAGAGAGCAGTGGGACGAGTCAAGTAAAATCCTTTTCAGCATTTTCTTCTATTTAAATTTTTTTATTTTTCCATCGTCTCAAAACTGATAGTAAAAACTTTGAAATGAAAATGTGGGTCCACAACGACCAGCCGCTCTCCGGCCTTTCAAGAGGAGGCAACCCGTTGCACCCACGCCAGCCCCGCAGGACGAATCAGCAGAGGTTTTGGCCGAGTTGGAGGGTCATCTTGAGCGCTTGACAGGAGATATTCCTGAGACCACTATAGATGACATTCCTCGTCGACTTTAGCACTATGTGATTGGAGTCCCAGGACCTTTTAGGAGGTTCCTTTGCAAGGTGGCCTGTGCAGTGGTTTCTTATAGAGATCATCACCAGTGATAGGATGATCGCCTATTGTGGGCACATGAGACATTTTTGTTTTTGTACTTATCATTTTTTCCGATCATAAGGTGTTTTTTAACCTATGATTGAAGACGATGTATTTTTGACACACTCCTATATAGATATATATATATATATATATATATATATATATATATATATATATATCACTATTACCGGCTTATCTTGTAAATCATGTTATGGAATGGTTTTAAATTTACATGTATGATTATTGCAAATGTCTATTTAACATTCGAGAAGCAATTGCATCTGCTAATGTATTTAAAGATCTCGGAATATGCTGATATTCAATGTAATCAAATTCACGTTCCAAGAGATGCACTCTCAAAAATAATCTTAATAACACTATATTTCTAATGGCATACACTCTATTAAGTTGTAATACAACGAGTTCAGAATCTAACCTCACTATCAAACTCTGAATCCCAAATGAAATAGATTTAGATAATAACTCAATCACTGCACTATATTCAGCAATGTTGTTCGTTGTTTGACCGAGGCTTACCCCATGCATAGATACTAACTCGTCAGAGGGCGAATAGATAACCCAAGCTGCGGAAGAGATGTTCCGTGTATTACGACAAGCACCATCAGCGAAACCAATGTATGTTTGGAGAGGCATCGACATCTACAATATCAATATTAAAACCAAGATAAGCAGGAATAATGACGAAAAAACACTCTCTAAGCTAAGCACACTGTTTAAACTAAAACACACCAGCTAGAAAGAAAAACTATCCTAACTAAAAATCTCCATACCCATTCTTTTAAGCGTAATACCTCTTCAAGTAAAGGCCATTTCTGGGTTTACCCAAAGAGTCTCCATCAAAGTCTACCAATTCATAAGCCCCTTTTGCTAGCTTTCTCTTGACAACATAGGGACCATGCCACATAGGAACGAATTTTCCAGCGCCTAATTTATCATTAGCTTGATCATAAACTAAGACTAGATCTCCTTCCGAAAAAATTCAAGGGGTCACATTTCGATTATAATGAGCTTTCATTCGTTTTGCATGAGTCTCGATCACCAATGCAGCATCACATCGATTCTCATCTAATTAAGCTAAGTATAACAAACGCTTTTCCTCTTCGGAAGTGGCTGGAAGTAACTCGATGGCCATTTGCAGTGACGGGATTTCGCATTCAATTGGTAACACAGCTTCCAAACCATAGACTAGTTGGAAAGGAGTGAACCCTGTTGATGTTTTTACTAAAGTTCGATACGCCCAAAGCGCTGAAAATAGCATGTTGTGCCAATTTGACCGATGAATCCCAATGATTCGTCGGATCATGATAACTAAAATTTTGTTGATGGACTCAACCAGACCATTCGCTTGTGGATAATAAGGGGTTGAACTATTGTGACGTAAACCAAGCTGGCCTGTAAGTTCGGTCATCATAACGTTTCGAAAATGACGCCCATGATCAATGATTATCGCTTGTGAGACACCAAACCTAGCAATTATATGATTGAAAACGAAAATTGCAGCTGCCTTGCCATCTGCCTCAAATGTAGGCATCGCCTCGGCCCACTTAGTAAAATAATCTACCGCAAGGATAATATACGCATGCCCCCCGGCCGATTGAGGGTTACATGTAATAAAATCGATACCCCATTTGGAAAAAGGACCAACGACAATTATAGGGTGGAGAGGAGCAGGCGGAGTGCGCATCTTACGATCAAAAATCTGGCAGTTGTGGCATTTTCGGACCGCCGTAATACAATCTTTAAATAAAGACGGCGAGAAGTAGCCAGTGCGCAATATATTTTAGGTTGTGGCATACCCAGACATATGACCGCCACACGTTCTAGAGTGACAGTCATGTAGAACCCTTTCAGCTTCCTCGTGAGTTAAGCAACATTGAAAAACAGAGTCCGCCCCACGGCGATAAAGAGTATCTCCAATAATTCTGAATTGTTGGGACTGGAATCGAATTTTCAGACGTTCTGACCTTGAAATTTCTGGTCGAAAGGATTGGGTCTGGAGATAAACGATGATATCCCCATACCAAGGATCTAAAGTGTTGATTAAAAACAAGGATTCGTCCGCAATGGGCTCCTCCGCCACAGTTTCCGTGTCAGCACGCGGGAAGTCACACATTAACTCCGCAAAAACTAAAGATTTCGTAGACTTAGATTTCTCAAATTCCAAGCCGAACTCTTGGAGGATAACGATCCATTTAGATTACTTGCCCCCTAGCAGTTGCTTGGTCAAAATGTAGATCATAGGGTTGCAATCCGAAATTATCGTAGTTTTTTGTAGTAGAATGTAGTGACGGAAACGTTGGACAGCTTGAACGGCTGCCAATGCCAATTTCTCCACATGTGAGTATTTTAGCTCCGTTGGATTTAGCGTGCGACTGAGGTAATATATCACATGTTCAGTTCTTGATTCATCTTCCTGAAGTAAGACCATTCCAATGGTGGAATGAGAGGCGGCAAGATACAAGAAGTAATCCTGGTTGTAATTGGGAGGATGCAATAACGGTGCATGGGTCAACGCGTGTTTGAGTGCATCAAAAGATTTCTGAGTTATCTCATCCCAATAGAATTGAGTGTTTTGCTTCAACAACCGGGTAAAACCCTTTGTAACTCGACGTAGTTAGGAATGAATCGTCGTAAAAATTTTGCTTTCCCCTGCAAACTTTGGAGTTGGCGAAGACTCGAAGGAGGAGGCAATTTGATGATAGCTTCGACCTTCGAGGGATCAACGCGAATGCCAGCTTTCGAAACTACAAATCCCAACAATCGACCTGTTTCTATATAGAAAACACATTTGTGTGGGTTCAACTGAATAAGATAATGCCTACACCTCATAAAGATTGCTCGTAAATGGACGAGCTGATCAGCTCGATGTAATGAATGAGCAGGCAAATCATCGAGATACGGTTGCACCATGTGCTTGATGTCATGAAACGCATAAGACATCGCCCTTTGAAAAGTTGCTCCAGCATTATTAAGCCCAAAAGGTAATTTGCAATAAGCAAATGTCCCCCATGGACAAATGAAAGCCGTTTTTGGTTGATCGGCAGGTAGAATGTTGATTTGATTGTATCCGGAAAAACCGTCCATAAAGGAAAATATTTCGCTGCCGGCACAATCATCAATGATTTGATCGATATAGGGGGATGGGTAATTGTCCTTTGGACACGCTCAATTAATGTCCCTATAGTCGATGCATATTCTTATTGTTCCCTGCTTTTTGTTAACCAAAACAATATTCGATACCCAATCCGTTAACGGGATCGGATAAATGAAACCTGCTTTCAACAATTTTTCAACTTCTGCTTTAATTGCAGCAGCTTTTCGTGGGTGAATCTGACGCAAGCGTTGTCGGACGGGTTTAGCGTCCGGCTAAGTCTTGATCTCATGAACAACAATCGCGGGATCAATTCCTGGCATTTCCTCATAGGACCAAGCAAACACGTCGCGGAATTCTTGAAATAGGTCCTTATATATTTGAATTTCGTCATCTGTACACGAGGCACCTATATGAATGTTCTCAACAATTCCGGGCTTAACCGAAATGTCAATAGGAATAGTTCGAGAGATGTTTCCCAAATTTAACTCTGAATCAGGATGTTTCATTGGATGCTGAGGTTCCTTGACATATTCAGTTGTAAAAATTGATGAGAAATCAGTTTCAAAACGATCATCCTCAGGTAAAAACGAAGATCTGTGATGGAGATCTTCCCATGGTAAATCATCTACACATAGGATTTCACGAATTTGCTCATCAGAGTGAGCAAGTTCAGAAAACGTGGTTAAATCCAAGGTTGATGTGAAAAGTGATTCCTCACCGACCACATTCATTAAGTCATTTTTGGTTGAACACGGGTCAGCAAAAGACTGCATGGCTTCATAGGAAATTTCATATGGACTCAAAGGCATGGAATTGCCAAATGAGTCTATCTCAGATTCAGAAGGGATGATCCAAGGATCATCATAAACAATGGTGACTGATGTAATCATATGAATGGTTGCGAATGAAGATGATGCGTTGATTGGAGGAAAAGGAAAATTTCCCAGTAAATCGGCATCTTTAACTAGTCCTACTCCAACATCCTTATATGGGATATTCGTTTTACCAACATGCTGTATACTCTTCGAAGAGGCTGGGTTGGATGAAAAGTAAGTCAGCTGGTCTATTGTTATGATCTTTCCATTGTGTGGAAACTATATTACTCGAAAGACCGATGAAACGACCGCTGTCATAGCGTAAGACCAACTTCGACCCAAGAGAAGGTTGTAATCTAGAGGGGCATCAACCACCTCCACATCTAGACTAACGGTTTTTCCTTCAACCCCTATAGGCAAATCTTGTAGAATGCCAAAAGGATGAAACCCATGGCCATCAAAGGCCTTTAGAATCGTTGGGGATTGATTTAGTGAAGGAGAACCAAACGATCTCCAACACTGTATCGACATAATACACGTTGAGGCTCCCTCATCAATTACAGTCCGATGAATAGGCCTGTTTTTTACTATCACTGGAATCTGGAAAGCCATTTGATGAGGCAAACGTGGTGTATTATTTTCTAGATCGAAAATTATTAGGTTCGGGTCCTGAACATCAACAGCTCCTATAGCCGACAAAAGTAATTTACGTTGTGCTGGGCATGATTGCAGCACTTCCAATGCCAACATTGCCGAGGGTGAAACAGCTAAATCCTCAACAATGTTATAATTCTGAGCCGCTCTCGCATGTGGATTGAAAGCTGACTTTCGAAGTATACCCTTGGCGGGTGGTTTGATTACCAAGTCTGGATTAGGTTTCTCGATCTGTAGTGGATCAGAACCGGGAGCTGAGGTTGATGGATTAGAATGAGAAGATTCTGCTTCTTTACCATCAACAGGACTCTTACTACCATAATCTTGTGATCGAGTCGCAATCCTAACAGGGGACATCATCAGTATGGGTTCTTCATTGGCACTCGAGGATGAACCTATCATCTTACTGTCTTGAGCCGGAAAAGGATCCTTCAAAACAACAGGATTTTGGGAACCCTTGACAATTTTCGCAACCTCTGCACGATGAGGGCAGTCTCTTGTAAAATGTTCATCGTCACAAATGAGACAAGGATAACGAGGTTTGCGCTTTTTGTCATTTGATTCCGCCTTTTCAGGTTTCTCCTTTGAACTTTTGTCCATTTTATTCTTCTTCTTTCCTTTCTTCTTCCCACCGGATTTTGGTTTGGCTGTAGATGATTCTACAACGTGAATATCGGCGGAAATCTCTACAGAAGAATCTCCTGTTGGGGAATCAATCAAGGTTATGATAGGGGAAGAATTCTTGGAAGACTTCTTCTTACTTTTAGTGTTAACCGTGCCAATCATACCATCGGCGGCATGAGATCCTGAAGGAGCTGCAGCGATTTGATTTTGCTTGGGAAGATCGGGGATTTTTTCGTGTAACGTACCCGAATGAGTATACACCAAGTCAAGGTACTGTGATTTAGCAATGACTTGCTCCTCAGTAACCACTCCGGCTTTAGCAACATCTTCAGTGATCTTTGGCAACAAAGATTTTACAAACCACTCAGCCAAGATCTGATCCGGAATAAATACCTTTACTAAACGACGTCGACATCTCCACTCATGAATATGATCTGAAATGTACGTGGATGTCGATTGTTTTAGCGAAGTTAACAATTCTGTGCCATTGTCATATCGGACTGGCAACTGAAAATGAGTTAAAAACGAGGTAGCTAACTGACTAAAATTATAAAAAGTGCCTCGCGGTAATTCAATGTACCGCTTGGCCGCGAGACCAATTAGAGTGCGCTGGAAAAGTCTAAGATGGATTGAATCATCTGTGATGGAGTTAGACGCACACCAGAGGTGGTAAGTCATCACATGGTTCGACGGGTCCTCTCCTGATTTACCTTCGAACTTGGGAATGTCACTGGGTAACTTATTCGGCATTGGTGGCCAAAACGGAAGATAATTAATGGGATCGTTCGTTAGGCGCGACAAGTCAGGCAAGTCCAAAGTTGCGATAAAAGGTAACTGCCAATTAGGATCCCTGAAACTCTGGGTCATGAGACCAGCCCCACGAGGAAGATATCCAGGATAACTAGGAATAGGAATCGCATTCGGGATATTGTATCCTCCTGGAAAACCAGGATTAACCGGACCGTACTGGGGTTGTTGAGGTTGTTGATAAGTGTACCTAGGGTACGGTTGATACTGATAAACTGGCTGGTGCACAGCAGGACCGAATTGGTACTGTCCCTGGTACGGTTGATAGGTGAATTGTGGTTAACTAGTGACAACCGTACTTAAACCAGGTTGTCCTACAGGCATCTGAACCGAAGTTTGAATCGTAGATCCAGATGGTGGTAAAGATGTCTGAGGAGTGGATACAGGAACAGTAGAAACCAGAGTTGTCGATACTCCAGAAGTAGGTGGGGTAGATTGAACAGATGTAGCAGCAGTTGTAGCAGTTGTTTGAGGTGGAATACGAGGTGTACTGTGCCCAGGCTGAGAAACTACCAAAGGTACAGAAGTTTGAATGTTAGATTGGACTAGTTGCTGGGGTGTACCAGAAACTAGGGGTTGTCCAGTTTGAGATGACAACTGTACACTTGGCTGCAACACCTGTTGGGTTTGCGATGGATCCCACACTATATTCATTCCAGGGTACTGACCCATAACTGGTTGAGAATACTGAGGACCATAACCGGGTTGAGGGTAGGAATGATAATTGAAAGGTACATTTCCTGTTCCTTGAACATACATTTGACCTTGGGGTGGTTGGAAACCTTGGTTCGAGTATTGACCTTGGGTTGATACCCTTGAGGCACATACTGATACTGGGGTTGACCTTGAGGTATAAATTGATACTGGGGTTGACCTTGGGGTACATATTGAGTCTAGGGTTGACCTTGAGGAATGTACTGTCCCGTAGGTATGTACTGTCCTTGAGGTTGCCCCCACATGCAAATTGTGTACCTTGAGGTTGCCCCCCAGGCGTTAATTAAGGCTGCCCCCCAGGCGGTAACTGGCCACCTTGAGGTTGAGGATTGGGAATAGAACCTGACATCATAAGAATGTCTTCTACGCTCAACGGCTTTGTACCATTGCTTCCAGTTAATAACCCTTGCTCAATGGGTTGAGGAGATGCTCCCAAAAAAGTACCAGAAAGAGACTGATACCCTGAGGGAACAGAAGGATTGTCGTACAAAAAAGATTCGTGCGATTGAGTAAACATGGACGAGTGTCCTACCATATTAACGGGAGTGTGAAAACCTCTAGGTGTTGAGTGATAAGGAGCACGAGGTGGTGAAAAACTTAACCCTGAGTTTTCTAAATAATTAGTCAAAGAAAGATACCAAGAACTTCTCCTAGGTG
Source organism: Pinus tabuliformis (assembly GCA_031772625.1). Lineage (NCBI taxonomy): Eukaryota > Viridiplantae > Streptophyta > Pinopsida > Pinales > Pinaceae > Pinus > Pinus tabuliformis. The sequence continues at coordinate 96,979,453 of CM062812.1, forward strand.
GATTGTAAAAAATTGATTCACGCTCCCTTAGTTCAATGACAGGTTGATTTTCAGGGATAGGGATGCCTACTTCTTCTTCTTCCAGAGCAAGTTCTTCAATAGAAATAAGTCCAGAAGGAAGATCTTGAGTGATTACTCTTTCTACCCTAGGTGAACCAGGACCACTAAAAGTTGGAGAAACAAACCCCGATGTCGGCGTAGCAGCAAATTCACTTTCAGGTTCGGATATTTCGGGTTCTTCACCTATATCACTAGTAGATGAAAAGCTACCAGCGATTTTGGAGACAGACACTGACTGTGGATTATATTCTGCTACTGGCGTTTGAAAATCAGGATGTACTATCAAAGAAGATTCTCCTTCTTCCGGTGACCCAACTCTACTGTCTCTAGGAGTTACGAGGACTTTTAAGCCTTCAAGTTGGCTCGGTACTTCCTCAGGAGGTTGGCCCCAAAGTCTATGGGACTTCCTCAATAACTCAGCCACGTTTATAATCTCAGGAGACTGGCCCCAAAGTCTACGGGACTGTCTTGGTAATTCAGCCACAGTTAAAGACTTTTAACTACTTCACACACAAACAAAGTAAAATCTCAATAAAAAGCACCTAAGGTCTCTAAAGAACCAAACAAATTTGAATCACACGCCTAAAGAATCTAGGAGATCAAACACACACAAACAGTAACTTTCCGGACCGAAAACACTAGTTGGTGATGAAATCCAACGTCGTAGAGTTCAGTACAGAAATGGCGGTTGGAACAGTTACCCCGGCAACCTGCTTAATGAATGTACTGGCACAAGTTCCTCCACTTAACCGTCTCGAGTGAAGTGAACCCCCCAGAAAATCCAAGTGAGTCTAGCCGACGTCTGTTCCAGGTACAGTGGGATCTTCCCACCATTGTCACCTCAGGAAGAGTCCTAAAGAATATGGCCACTAAGGTTACCAACTGAGACAAATACACCTAGGGGAACAGTCTACGATCCGATAAGCACGCAAGGTCAGAGTATCAAGCTCAATCCCCTTGAAGGCTCCTTGACATAATCCAAGGTTTACCAACAAGTGACCCCATGCTCCTCGACAATGGTTAATCCGAGGTTTACCGTTTTTAATACGTGAATATCTAGCGTCGTTCCCAATGAGGAAGGATTGATTCCCACACTGGTTCGGACACGATCTCGTGCTTCTCTTTTAAGAGGAGCTTTCCCAGAGCATAAATGCAACAATTGGATTTCTTCCCTACCACAAGATACAGCTACTTGTTTGTTTTTACTGTCTTGGAGAGTTAATTACTCTCCTGTTCCAAGACACTAGCCTAAGCTAAGTTGGTGTATCAAAGCCCTAGAAATAAAAATGTTACTAGGTGAATTTTACTTTAAGCGTTAATTTTAGTGGTTTTTGTTTAAGTCCAAAGGTGTGGAGATGAAACTTGTGGTATGAAGACTCGACTCAAAATCACTAAAAATGCACCTAAGATGATCTAAACAATCTTTTTCTCTTCGATGAACTTCTAAACTAAGAAAGAGTTTGAGAATGCAAAAACTTTGTAAACACAAATCTTTCTCAATTAAACAAATTAAAAGAAGAGCTTTTCCTTTCCAAAGCACTCAAAATGAGACAAGTAATTATTTCAAAAAAATTTCCCTTTTTCGTTTCAAAGCACTCAATCACTACAAAAAACAAACTTTTTCCAAAAGAGATTTTTTATATATTTTTTGCAAAACACTCAAAACTAATGAAAATGACTAACTTTGAGATCTACAAATTATAAAACCTATTTGAAGTCAAAGCCTACTAAAAGTCTTTTTTAAGGATGTTTTACTCAGCTAGATGCAAGCTAAGGACTAATTTATGCAGAATCACAAATTAGTCAAGAACAACCAATTTCGTTTTCTTTTTGAAAATGAAAATCCAAACTCTCAAACACAAGCTTTTCGAAGTTTTGTAAAGAGAAAACTTAGAGCGGATTCCTCAAACAAGGGGAGATTTCATACATGGTCAGACTCATAAGAAGGCTGGTAGACACTAAGGTGATCTGAAGTCCCTACAGCTTCTAAGCTCAGAGTCACTACACAACCAAAATGAAAAACAAACCCAACAAGCAAAACTCCTAGGAATTTCACCTAAAACCCTAACGCTAGTGAAATTAAACCAAGGAAAGTTTTTGAGAGGGTACACGCAGGTCTGGGCAATGGCTAAAACCTATAAACAAATTCTAAACTGATAAAAAAGAGAAAAATTTAAAATTTCTCAAAATTTTGACAAGGTACGCAGGCAACCTGTTTACACAGGTGCGTTCACACTCTGTGCACAAAGCAAAAGCGCGTACAGGTACGCACTGTGCTTAACTCAGAGGGTGCGTACTTCTCCCAAAACTATGAAAAATAAAAACTAACTCAAAATTAACTAAATCCACCCAATCCCACAATCATCAAGCCAAAAACAGAAACAAAAAATACAGTTTCTCAGGTCAAAGTATAAACAAGGAAAACAATCAATTCCCCAGTATGGTCGCCATTTTGTCGCATGGAATAAGTTGATCTTGTGGACAAGATAGACCTTCCTAGAATCTAAATAAGACCTAATGACAAGAAAACCAACCAGACACTATCTTTCTCTAAATATGCTTTGATAAACAATAGCAAACAAGTGTTTTTAGGGCCTACCTTAGGTCCAACGCTAGCTTGTGGATGCCCTCGCTCCTTCGATCCAAATGAGCTCCTTTTCGCGAATCTGCAAACACAAACAAGGCAAACAAATTAAATAGCACCTGAAAAGCAAATTGCATAAAACATATTTAACATGAAAGTCAAGGAGTCCATGAAACAAATAACATAAGATACTTGTTGAGAAAAATGAGTTTGATTGTATTAATTCAAAAGAAGAAGAACCTTACAACCTTTGCCTTGATGTTGTAAAAGCTCCTCCCAGGGTCCAGCAAGAATTCTCCTCTACTTTGACAAGTTTCACTCACTCCCCAATGAAGCCAAAAAGATGTGTGATCTCTCCTCTTAAGCTCAACTAGGAAGTCTTGATTTCACCAGCATTTACCCTCAAAAAAGTTCAGCTTCTAACCTCCCCAGCAACCAGCCCAATGCCTGTATTTATAGTGCAATTCAGGGAGGTTACTAGGTCCTCCTTCAAAGGGATAAAGCCATCCTTCAAAGGGATAGCTCCTCTCATCAAGGGATTAGCTCCTTCTCTTTTGGGATGCATGAACCACCTCATAGCAAACAATCCACGTCAAAATTCCTTCTAGAAACCTCTAGAATTAACCCAAAGTGAGTTTTTAAAGATAAAACTTGCGCCTTTTGACTTTCACAAGGGTCTGCACCTACACCGTTAGGGACAGAGCGGGCAGGTACGCAGCTTTTGTACACAGAAGGTGCGGGACCGCAGGTGACTATGAGAGAAAGTGCGGAACCAGAGTTACATTGATTTTTAATGCCTTTCTCTCATTTCCAAGGCTTGATTTAAAGAGCTGAGGTCTGAGACTTGCTTAGGAGGACAGTACAAGTGATGATAGACCCATACTCACTGCAAATAATCACGGTGACGATATTTTTGTGTAACACCTCTTGAGAAGGATTTGACATTAGAACTATGGTTGTATTCTTCTTTGTTTATCAATAATAGACGACTATCATTATGGTTCCACTCTTATTGTCTTTATGATGGTGTTTGATTTATATCCTTTCTAACTGATATATAGTTGCATCTATTGGATTTTATGCTTGTGTTTGTATCATTCTTTGCATGTGCAGGTGTCCGTGCACGAGGATCGTGAGGATTGTGACCAACCGGAGCAAAGGAAAAGGAGCATCAACTCTTCTACAAGTACTAGCGTTGGAATCCAGGTAGGCCTTCATCATTGGTCTTTCATTTGCAATTAGGAACCTGCGTGTTAGCGTTGTTTGATTTTTGCTAGACCCTATTTGGACTAGTAGGGATCACCTCTGTCCGCAGAGGGGATTTACCTCCACAACAATTTGGCGACTCCGCTGGGGAGTTTACCTTGTTGTTTGATTTGTAAACTTTAGATAGAGCCTGAAGTACGGCCAGATAGACTTCGAAACGCTATTGCTCTGCATTAGCGAAGTAGATCAACGCCACTTTAGTCAATCTCCGGTTTGGTTTACGAACTGAACGACTTGGAGCTGGTTTTTGTCCTTTCTTGTTCATTCTTTCCTTGAGTTTGATTTTTTCTCTCTTTTCAAAGATTGGGGATTAGTTCTCTGTTTTTGGGTTTCCTGGTTCGGTCTGGGAGGTGCCTTGATTGTTTAAAGAGTGATTGCCTTGGTTTGGGAGTTTTTGGCTTGATTGTGGTCGTTTTTTAGCATCATCGCGGTTTATAATTAAACAGTCACGCTGTCATTGCGCAGCCCTTTCTGTGATTTCCTGATCATCGCGTTAATACACCAAATAGTCGCGATGGTTCTGTAAATCGGACCATCGCGGGTAAGGCGTGTACTTCCGCGCTGACATCGCATTGTTGCTACGCGTAGTTTCTTATCAGCGCATTGTTGTTGTGTATCACCCGCGCTGATTCCTGTAGAATTGAATTTCTTCAATTCTGCCTCCTGAGCCTGTTGGTCTTGCTATCCCCTGTTGTTTTCACTTGGTTTATGACTTGATTTTCATTGTCTGAAGATTGAAGCACTTTCTTGTGAGTCTTGTTGAGCGAATCTTGCTTTTTGTCTTGTGACCTAGTTTTATCATTCCAAGTTTGTTGGATCAGCTTTGCTTGGTTACTCGTTTGCAAAGGTTCGTTTACTGCTTGCTTTTGGTTTGCTGAAGCCTTCCTCTTTGCTTGCTTTTGCTTGGTTGTTTAAGTGATTGTTGTTGAACCAGTCTTGACATTGTTTCGATTTCTTCTCACTACCCGGACACAGATCACAGTTGTTTGGGGTCAACCGGTTCTCTTCACATTTGTTTGTTATCATTTCTTAAAGTTTGTTTAATGCCATATAAAATTTTAGGGGCGAATGTTCGCCCTTTGGCGAAATTAAGGGGTTTTAAATCTTTAGTGGGCGAATATTTTGTATCATAGTAAATTTTTACAAATCACCTCAAATAGCCCACCTTATTTTAAGGGAGAGGGTAAAAAAGGTAAATTTAGCCCTTGAAATTAGGAGTTACAACCTTCCATTCGCCCATTTTAAAGAATAGGTTTTATTTAAGTGAATCCATTCGCCCATTCTCAAGAATAGGTTTTATTTAAGTGAATCCTATGGGCCAAAGGCCCAAATACCATATTTATAAAAGAGGTATGGTAAATTAATAAAAATATAAATAAATGAGAGGTATGGTAAATAAATAAAACATTTTTTATATTTACTCCATAAGTCACCTTATATACATGCAATGGTGTAAACAAATAAAAATATAAGTAAAGTGGAGGTATGGTAAATAAATAAAACATATTTTTATACTTACTCAAAAGGTATGGTAAATACATAAAAATATAAATAAACTAGACGCATGGTAAATAAATAAAACCTCTTTTTATATTTAGTCCATAACCCTCGTTCTATTTATGAAGGCTCAAGAAAGAGGTTTTATTTAAGTGAATCCTATGGGCCAAATACCATATTTATAAAAGAGGTATGGTAAATTAATAAAAATATAAATAAACGAGAGCTATGGTAAACAAATAAAACATTTTTTTATATTTACTTCATAAGTCACCTTATATTTACGAACACTTAAAAAATGCGTTATATTTAGGTGAAACCTATGGGCAAAATACTATGGGACAAATACCATGGACTAGATTGTTATTAATACCACGCAAAAAAGCATTATTAACCCTAATATTAGTATTAATAAAAATAAAAATGGCACATGGTATTCACCAAAATGGCACATGGTATTGACCCATGGTATTCACCTGGAATGTAGCCTATTTAAATGGGGGAATTAAACCATCATAGATCCATATTTACTCTGGATCTACTAACCCCCGAGAGGTATCAAATATCGTGATATGCAAACTAGCATAGAGTGAAAAAATATTTGATCCCTCTCACGGGTTTTGCATCAAGAGTAAAAATGGATGTTGTAATTTAATGTATGTTAAACATTTTAGCTTGGTTAAAATAAAAAATGAAATAAAAATCAACTAGTAATTTTATTAATTTTTATAAATTACTAATAGTAATTTTTAAGCTCCAGGTTTATGATAACCCATGGTATTGACCCATGGTAATACCATTGTATTCATGTGAGCATAGACTATTTAAAGGGGAAATTCTATCATCTTAGATCCATCTTAATAATTCTGGGTCTACCAAGTGCTCAGAGGGATAAATAGATTTCATCCCCCTAAGAGTGGTAGATGTGGAGTTAAGATGGATATAGGTTGGTTTTTATGATAATGAAGATATTAAATAGACTTAGGAAATTATATTGTAAAAACATCTTGAGGTGAATATTTAAAGCATAGACATTGGACAAGTATATTTGTATACTTCTGTTTTAAACTGAAACAAATCCAGGGCTAAAAGGAATTGATTGATTGCACTAGTCATCCTTCTATAACTTTCCAACATATGCTGGAGTAAACAGATTGTAATTTGGGTAATTTTCCTAATTGCAAACAGGAACATACTTGTGTATTGGCAGGGTGGTTACGAGGTCCCTAGAAGTGATGAATTTGAATTTTTCTTGGTTTTATATATAGTATTAGGTTTTTTCTCATGCTTTCTGTGAATGGCACGGGTGAATTTTATCCTACACCCCCTAGGTTATCGATATGTAATTTCGGTAATTTTGATTTCAAAAGATATTTTAAAGAAATTCAATGATTTCATTTGTGTATTCAATAAACACAAGATTTTATAATTGAGTAAAATATTCGCCATGCCTGGTGAGAGATTCGCCAAAAAATTATATATACATATCATATTATTGATAAAATCGCCTTCCATTTTTCCTATATACCATGGAGATTCGCCCATTTATTATACATGTAAATTTAGGGGGGTTCTTAAAATTTTCCCTATTTAATGCACTTTGGCATCAACAAAAAGAAAAATCTCTTTCGCTTTGTATTAGTTAATGAGAACTAGAAGCTTTTCATTTTGATTAGTGATTAGTGATCTTGAAGGAAAAGTTTGTGAATTTCCATGAGCTGCATTAGAGAGCCTGTTTGTTGTTTTGTGATCATTTCGTTTGTGTGAAAGCCCTCTAACCCTCTCGTAATTAGCGTTCATCGAATGGAATGACATATTTTGGCATATAGTTTGCATTTAGGCAATTTTGAGAGATTTCATACGGTAAGGCTTGAAAACCGAAACCTAATTCAAGATCAACCTTAAAATGAACTGAATGAACTTAAAAACGAATTGGAACATAATGCTCACTGTTTAGAGGTCTAGGCTAGAGACGTGCTCCGGCGTCGTTAAACCTAGTCACTTTTGTTTCACTTAAGGTTGGGTGATTCCTCCTTCCGTGACGCAACAAGTTGTCTAGCACGGATTTGAGCTCCCACGTACCGTCGAGTATATGGGGAGACCCCACTAGGTTATCATCCTTTATCCACAGGAAGCTGTGTCTGCCACCTTACAAGCCGTAATGCACCGAACACAGCATTCGGGAAGATTGACTGCCGTACGGGAAGTCCTTGGTTTTCATATGACTGCCAAGGTGTATATGCAGTTTTACGGATTTGTTTGGTAAACCTTTTTGCCTAGCTCTCCAAAGTAGTCACTTTTGATCCTTTTCAGACTCCTTAAAAGAAAAGGCTCATCTGAGAATTTGTCACTTCGGGCTCATTAAAGATTCAAAGGCGACTAGAGTCATCTTTTTGCCCTTTTCTCGACTCTTAAAAAATGAAAAGGTCAAGTTGTGTCCTTACGTCTTAAAATTTATTCGGCCGCGATTAACATTTACCCTGTTAGATCTTGTTTGCGTTAGTTTGAGTAGGGTCCTTTCTCGTTAGTTTCCCTAGGTTTTGTTTTGAAGTTTTTCATCCTGGCTGAATCATCGATCCCGTCTCCCATTCCAAGTGATCAAGGGTCTCTGCCTTCTGTTGCTCCTGAGGTACTGGTTGTAAGCGATACTCTCCCTGTTATCCCGAGTATCCAACCGATTAACTCTCGTGCTCCAGACGAAGAGGATTACGAAATTAATTGGAACCCCATTTGGGAGCCTGAAGACGATATTCCTTTTACCCCTCTTGGTGTTTCGACCCCAATGTCTACATCTGATATGGATGATACATCTCCTAGAGTGAGTGAGACACCTGTTTTGTCGAGTATCGAAACTCCTATCCCGGCCACATCTCTGGTACCCTCACGCTATAAGTCGTTGAGGGATAATGCGGGTACTAGGATCCCTGCTTCAAGTACTATGTGGGACCTCCGCATCACTCCCACTACAGGATCATTTGTTTCACAAGTTCATAGTACACCCGTCACTTCAGTTCCAACTATTCCGACTGTTTGTGTAGCACATTCAACACCAGTTGTTAGTGTCGTTACGGCATCTTCAGCTGTGACTATTGGTGCTGGTCCGCCTCACAGCCAAGTGAGTAGTGGCCAGCCGACACATACACCCAGAGTTGTTCATCCTGCACAAAGTGCACCACCCTCTTCTAGTCTCGTTCCAGGAGGAGGGCCATATGATCAATATATGCAAGCTATCCAGGATCCGAACACACAAGGTCCATTTTATTACTACGATTCCACTGGTCAGTTCCTTTATCTTTCCAGACCCTTACCTACTCAACCTGTTGTTGAGGTCTCGGTACCATTATCCGTTGCTTGGGGCGCCACCACTTACCATGGTGGCCAAGCAATGCCTGCACAGCTTCAGGGACCGCCTAACCAAGGTCAGCCGTCGTATGTGCAAACCCCCCAAGGGCAGCAATATTATGGCCGGTCTTACCCAGGGAAGCCTGGGGGCCCACAAGGACAACCCTATCAGGGAAAACCTTCGGCCGCTGGTGGTCCATCTTTCACTTATCTTACTCCACCTTCTGGTAATCCGGGGCAACCTAGTATCCAGCAAGGTTACCCGTCTGGGCAACTAGGACAATCTTGCATCCAACAAGGTCAACCTGGTGTCCAGCAAGGTTATCCATCTGGACAAGCAGGACAACCTTATATGCAACAAGGACAACCTGGAGTCCAGCAGGGGTACCCTTCTGGGCAGGGCGGTCAGCCTTACATACAGCAAGGCCAACCCACTGCCTAGCCTAGTCATCCTTCTGGACAAGTTGGTCAACCTCAAAGTCAACCAGCCATCTAGCCCGCTCAGCCATCTGTTTCGCAAGGACAACCCTCGGTTGCACAAGGACAACCTAATACCCAGCAAGCTCATCCTTCTGGGCAAACGGGCTCGTCCCAAACCCAACTAGGACAACCTTCCAGCTAGATGGTCCAACCTCAACCTGTTCAAGGACATCCTTCTAGGCCCCAGACTCAAACTGGTCTTCAGATGCAAGGTGGGTTGCAATCCCAACCTTCTTACCAAGCGCAACCTGGTCACCGGGCTCAGTATGGAGCTCAACAACCGTATGGTTACCAGCAACCCCAGGGGCAAACTTAGTTGGCCCCGTATCAAAATTATCAACAAATGCAGGTCACCCCTTATCAGAATTATCAGCAACAGTATGTTGCTCCTGCAGGTCAAGTAGGTAATCCATGGGGTGCTGGGGGGTAGATCCAGAGTCAACCGTCTGCTTATGGACAGAATCCCTATGGGCAGAACCCTTATGGGCCGAGCCCGTCCGGAAAAAGTCCATGGGGGTAACCGCCACCTCCCCATGGCATGACATGGCCCCATCGTGTGGCCCTCGTCTCACGAGGGCCTCTAGGCGGGTCCACGACCATATCCTGTAGCTGCAACGTCGGCACCCGCTCCAGCATGAGCGGGAGTAAGATCGATCTGTATCCAAACTGCTTTGACTCACCACGACGACAGTTGGTCAGTTGTCTCTTCATATTTGCTGCTACTACCGCTGTCTAGTTAAATATGGTAGGATTCAAGCATTCGAGAGCCAGTCGCAGATGGGTCTTTGAGGCCTCGTGTTGGGCTTGGGAGCCCGCTGCCCGAGTCACCATGAAGAGCATAGTTCGAAGGATGATGTCCTCCACTGTAGTAATTGCTATCTTCCCGCTCCACGACTTGCGTGCCCTTGGGCACACCTGAGCCATCAGCATGTCTAGAGTATCACCACCGGGTCGCTGCCCCTCCAGAATAGGCATCTCACATCGGCGTGACAACTCGGTCAAAAAATAGATGTCTGTGTAATCAAACTCGATGTCTCGGCCTCGAATAACGAACTTCCCATCAGTGGGATTCCAGGCTCTGATCAAGAGTTCCAGAAGGTCAGGTTCTGCTCGCAGGCGTGGAGTTAAGAAAAATTTAAGCAACCTGCACCCCCGCAATGCATTTCGGCACCCAGCATCGGCAAATTCCGCTATGTCCTCATTATCATGAGCGCGTTCCTGCCAAACGAACGCCATTATACCCTACATGATCAAAAAATTTCATTAGGGCCCTGCTCATAAAGTTTCACACGTTAATTTTATCAAAAAACTTGTTGTGCGGCGTCAGCGCGACTGTTTTTAAAACAGTCGCACTGATAATGGGCGCCTTTGATATTTTTTCTGGGTCAGCGCGGAAGTACATCACTCTTCCGCGCTGATCCGGGAGTGGCCTGTGGAAGTTTTTTTCGATCAGCGCGGACCCGATAGGGAAATCCGCGCTGACCGAGAGCGGAATGCGTTTCAAAAAATCCGCTCAAACAACCATTTCCCACCGTTAAAATGCAGCAAAAAGACTTCAAAATGGAGCGTAAGGCAAGATGAACCTACCTGGAACTGACTTCAGGAAGGATGATGCATGTACGAGATGGAATTTCGCTCGTCAACCTCACAGCTCCAAGTCGCTCTCCAAAGCTCCAAATGGTAACAATGGTAAAAATTTTGTTTACCCCCCTATTTATGGTAAATTTTGAAAATTAAATATTATTTTTCATAAATATGGGTTTCTTATCATAGTTTTTACCATATGCTTGGTTCTGATATAGTTTTACTATGTTTTTATGCATATTTTCTATATTATTTCGAACGATTTTACGCGGGCGGTGTTCCTTGTGCAGATTCTCATGCTGGTGGAATTACGACATTTCTATATGCACTTGGTCCCAAAACGTCGTCTTTAATCTCTTTTTCGACGTGAAATAAGAAAAGATAGCCGAGTCTCCCTCTCGACTCAGTAAAAGAAGCGAGAGGCGGTCGCCTTTAAGCTCTTTTTTCGACTGTTTAAACTTAGAAAGGTCGTCGGGTTTTTGTCGTTTCGAACTCGTTATTGGCTACAAAACGATGTGCTTCTGACCGCTTTTCTACTTTTTCGGGTCAAAGTCACTACTTACGAAAAGTACTCCTCGATCATTCTGGTCGGGCAGTTCTTTCGAGCATCATGTTATACTTTTTCGGGCTCGAGAGACACAACTTTATGAAAAAGGACCCCCCTGGAGTTCACTTTTCTGGTGTCTTTTCAGACTCTCTAAACAAGAAAAGACGCTGAGTTATTCCTTTTTCAGACTCGTTAAAACCTAATGACATCGGATTATGTCGAAATGACGCCTTTCAAGCATATGTTATCCCCGTCAAGCTTGTCATCAAAAAATAACCGGGGTACTCGCCAGAAATGGTGGGGAAAATTGAACCACAATCATTGTCGTGTCAGCAGTATGTCGCTCTTGAACATGGCATTTGTCCGCATTCGTGTCTGGGTGGGAACCTCTCATCTTGTTTTTACACTAGCCTCCGTGGGTTTGGGTTATTCTATTTGACCTCTCATCTGCTCATTGCCTTGTCGCCATGACCCCTGATCATTTAATGTCAAATACTGCCAAGTCCACTGTCGTGCCGCCGATATGTTCAAGAGAAGTTGACCTCTGCAAGAATACTCAACCTCCCTCTGATACCTCATGCAAAAAATCTTATCCTTCTCTGTCTCGTGTCGATGATGTGGGAAACATTATGGCCCACCTTCGATCAAGGTCACTTCCTGTCAACTTCAGCTCATTATGCAGGAAGATGACCCAGAGACTCCCTTCAGGTGCCTTGGAGCCTACATGCCTCAATGGCAGGTTCTTCGTGTTCGGCGCGAGGTTTTCATCATTGGCCTCCGATCGAATGATTATGTGGGTGCTCGATGCCAGCTCACTAATTCGCACGCCGTAGATTGTACCTATAGTACCTTGAGGACCATTGTCATTATTGGTGGTACCTCTCACGTCTGCTAACAGTTTTCATCATTGACTGGTAATCAGACGATGTTCTCGCATGTTCGACTTCAACTCCTATATTCACATGTTTGAACTTGTACTTTGTTCGGGCGAGATGGAGTGCAAGACCCTGGGTTTTGTCTATTGAGATCTAGGTTGCGATTTTGTGGATTATTATGATCATTACGTGACTCATTGATGGATGGCTGCGCCCATACCTGAGTCTTCATGGATGGCTGCGACCATACCTTTACTATCATCATGGTCTCATTAGCTGGGTGGCTGCGTCCATACCACAGACCTCTTTCGTATGTCTTTTGGATGGCTGCGCCCATGCCTAGACTACTTGTAATTGATTATCAGCGATATCAGTTGTACTTGCGTACAGGTTCTTCACGGTGGTGTTCCAGTTCAGCTAGTTTCATAAAGCATTTCACCCCTCCCACTCTCTTGGGCTTCATGCTTTAGGGGGCATCTGTTACACAGTAATTTGTCACTGTCTTCCTGTCAGTCTTCCTACTATGTCATGAGACCAAATTAATCATGCTCATGCTCTCTAATGTTGCCAAATGACCCACTTTGCCAAAGTTCTTCTATCATCGTGACTGTTGTAAAAATAAACGCGCTGATGAGCGCTCCAAAACAGACTGAATGCACTGCCAGCACGGAAGTACACGTGATTCCCGCACTGGTCGAATTTCATGAGACAGCGCGACTATTGCTCATATTTGATCACGCTAACATGACTTTCTTCGTTATTCAGCAACGATGTCAGTGCTCCAGTGCAGTTATTCAGCCGCGTTGATCCAGTCTGGGCGAGTTTGTTCTAACAGCCGTCCTTCCAGATGACTCCAGACTTGGTTGTTGGCCTTGTAAATGTCGCCCTCCCTTCTCTGGCATGTTTGTTTCATCATTTGAGCCACCTTCCTTGGAGATAAGCTCATCCTCCCACCATTCATGGAGACTCCTTCTCCTATTTAAGCCTCCACCATTGCTATGAGCTGCTAGTTTGGAATTCATAGTGTTTGGAGTGTTGCTGATAGTGTGTGAGCTTGATAGGTAGCTGGTGTGACAAGTGTGGGATTGATAGAGAGCTTAAGGAAGGTTGTGAAGTGTTTCCATCTTGTGTAAACTTGTGTGAGAGAGGTTTTTTTTCTTGGGAGATCTACCTTCAAGGGTGAATGCTTGAGAGACTTGCTGGCTGGACCCTCTTGAGAAGGATTTGACGTCAGAACTATGGTTGTATTCTTCTTTGTTTATCAATAATAGACGACTATCATTATGGTTCCACTATTATTGTCTTTATGATGGTGTTTGAGTTATATCCTTTCTGACTGATATATAGTTGCATCTATTGGATTTTATGCTTGTGTTTGTATCGTTCTTTGCATGTGCAGGTGTCCGTGCACGAGGATCGTGAGGATTGTGACCAGCCGGAGCAAAGGAATGGGAGCATCAACTCTTCTACAAGTACTAGCGTTGGAATCCAGGTAGGCCTTCATCATTGGTCTTTCATTTGCAATTAGGAACCTGCGTGTTAGCGTTGTTTGATTGTTGCTAGACCCTATTTGGACTAGTAGGGATCGCCTATGTCCGCAGAGGGGATTTACCTCCACAACAACCCTAACTCGGTGATTGCTCCAAGCGGTGAATCTCTCTTACCGAAGTTTGGGCCATTAGATTTCTAAAAGTATGTTTTGTGCATCATGATCTTATGTTAGTTGCTCACATCAAGATCAAGATCAGTGAGGCTAATTTACATTTACATTCTATTAGGATAAAGATGTTATAACTTATCATTTTAACATTATTATTTTGTTTATAAAAGTATATTTTCCACATCTTCAGCTTCTATCAATTGCTCACATCAACTTCAATCCTGAGGTAAATCTATACTTAAAATGGTATCATTTTAAATACAACATTATCATTAAATGTTATCACTTTAAATTTAACATTATCATTGTGTGTTGTGCTTAAGTGTACATATTTATTGATATTTTAGGGTATGACCTTGTTTTGGTTAGTAAATTTATTAAATTATAATAAAGAAAAAAAAAATGAAAATTCTCAAGTGTTATATTTTTAAATTTATTTCTTTATTGATTTATTTAAAGTGAATTGTGAGTGAATTAGACTCACTAAATTATAACAAAAATAAATAAATTTTAAAATATTGAATATTTATAGTTAATTTACTAATTAATAATAAAAATCACAAATACTTATTATAATTTGAATAATATTTATTTTAATTTTAACTTATTGAAAAATAATTAATTAAATTTTTATAATATGGTTTTTTTAAATCTATTTTAATTTTATAGATATAATGATATAATATTTATTATAAATTTCATTTTCTTATTTTTATTTTATTGAATAAATTTAAGTTTAAAATCCTCAAATGGATATCTTTATATTTCAAATCTTTATTATAATTTTATAATTTATCAAATTAAATTTCATTTAAAATAAAAATCTAAAATGCTTTATACCAAGATGAAAATCAGTTCTTCTTACAGTGCTCTGCGTACAACCACATTAGATCTCAATTTCAAAATCTTTGTTGCAATACTGAGCTTCGTAGCCTTTTACGATGTCAAAATTACAGTGAGCTCTAGAGGCTTCTCTCCAAGCTTTTTGAGCATAGGAATAAAATCTTAAATCAAACTAAATAATTCGTTTCTTTAGGTCTGATAGACCAAAATTTGGTCTCACTGGACGTTAACCATCATCATCATCATCATCATCAATTATTTTTTTTATTAAAGCTATTCAATTCTATTTAAATCTCTAATATAAAAATAGATAGTTGAAACAAAAAGTGGAATAACCATTTAAATTAGCTAAAACAAGTAATTGATATATTTTTTAGTAATATTATTAAAATGACCTAATTTGAATTTATAATAATAATGATGATCAAATAAAATTAACTTTTTAATATATATTTGATTTACCATTTATTTTTTTAAATAAAAAATTTAGAAAAAAATTTATAAGTAATAAATTTCAAAATTATTATAAATTTTAGTAAGTTTATATATATATATATAATTGGAAAAAATCATAATTTTAGGTACCTTGAAAAGAATAAGAACACAATCAGATTAAAAAAACACGAAGAATAAGAACACACAACCAAATGAATTAATAAAAACGTTAGTGTGAACAAAGTTTTAAATTCTTGTAAAGGTTGTTGATGTTGAGTATGGCTCAAGTAAACACAAATCATGAAGTTGGAGTGCTTTCAAGTAAAAAAATCTTCTACAATTTTATTAAAAAGGAGGAAGTTGGTTATAATGAGCAATTCTTTTTTACTCGAAATTGTTTCCAAGGTCAATATAAATACTCGAAATTGTTTCCAAGGTCAATATAGATACTCTCCAAATGTCGTTCCTTGGATAATACTAACCATCACTGTGATTTTTCATAGAAACAATCTCCTTTCGGTATAATATGTTTGAGTGACAAGTCATTGATGTCTTCCACTAAAATCCAATTTTCTGAATCAACCTATCTGCAAATACTAATTACATGTTGACTTTGAAGTCTTCTATAGATTTTCTTACTAGCACTCTATCTTTTCTCCATAAATTTCAATATCATAAGCGAGTATGTTGATGATTTCCATCTAGGTAAATCCCCTCTCTAGAAGCTTTACCTTGTAGCTTTTTATATAAAAGAAAAAACTTCAATAAGCCAATTTCACATGCTATCGCTGTCACCACTTTGTACGCTATATATAAATATATAAAATTTCCAAATTATATACCTTGTAGCTTTTTATATAAAAGAAAAAACTTCAATAAGCCAGTTTCACATGCTATCGCTGTCACCACTTTGTACGATATATATAAATATATAAAATTTCCAAATTATATAATTCATATAGTTTTGAAAATATTTATTTATAGTTTTTATTTTATAATATAATTTATTTAAAATAATAATATTTAAATATATGTTTATGACTTTTGATTATCTATATATTACTATATATAGAAAATTTAAATTTAAAAATAAATTACTTTGTCCTAAAAGTTCAGGATTAAAAAAAAATTGAAATATAAGTTGATTAACCATTTTATCTTTTTGCTTTCACTAATTAAAAAAAAACAAATTACATTGCTAAATTAAAAATAAAGTTTTACTAGTTTTATGGTCAAACTATATATTGGATAGTTCCCAAAACATCGTAGGATGAAAAAAATTGTTATCTTTGTGACACTAAGAGGATTAAGAAGAAAAACACTTCCTCTTAGAATATCCAACATACATCCAAGACAATTTGAAAAGCTTCTCTTAACACTTTTCGAACACAAAAATAAAATTTTAAGAAACTTAAGTAATTCCTTACTTTTTAAAGGTTCAATAGAAAAAATTTGATAGCAATGGAAATTAATCATCATCATCATCATCATATTTATTAGGAGTGACTATTTTAGAATAGGGATTGCAAAATTTTAATTTTAATTATCAATAATTATTAGGTGGATGGTAGGGATTAAAACTGCATGAAATATTCTAGAATATTCATAATAGTATACACAAATCAATGGTTGATATTTATGTCAAAAGTTGTTATTTTCTTTTAACTCTTTTAATTAAATTGATTAACTAAAAAAATGCCATATGAACAAGTGTCATATGGAGCAGGTTATGACTTTTTGTGCATATGGTATTGATAAGACATGGTATTGGCCCATGATATTGTAACAAATCCTATTCATAGCTTAAGAATCTCCATGGTAAAGTGGAGGCAAATTTCCATGATTAAGAATCTTGTTCCATGTTTTTTTAAATGTATATATATTTAACTTATATATAAATTATTTTAATAATAATAACAATAATAAAGTTATAATTTAGTTAGTTTTATGTTTCTTTTTTAATTTTAGCAAGATGAGATGTATCATGAAATTATCTATTTTTTATGCTTATTATGGATTGATGCTATCATCACGACCATTTAATCTATATGGTTGTGCTTGTATTATCTATATAAAAAGTTGCAATCATAAGCTACAGAATATATAATCTAGAGATCTCTATTTTGGTGTCAACTTAACTTCAAGCCTCTCCATGAATGACAAAAGCTCTTTCATAGATCAATGTGCAAAGGCATTCTTCCCACTTGACATTAATTCTAGAAATTATGATAGATCAATGGTACATGGCCACATTATGTTCATATTATAGATGGATGGAATATGAGCACAATGGAAGGGGAAAATCCATAGTGTTATATTCCATAATATGTTAAAGGTGCCAAAGCATGTCATAACTCAATGGTCAACCAATAGTGAGGACAACCATCATTGGATAATATTAGTGAATGCAAGTTATCTCATCACTATGGTTCAAGGAAAATCATGCCTCTTGAAATGAACTACTAGTTGTTCTTAAGGGGGGTAGAGTTCCACTCCTACCCAATTCATCTAGATCTTAGGTCATTAATCCATTTCTTTATGTTTGATTAAGAGAAGTTCTTAACCAATGAAGAACAATTTTAAGTCTTACTACATGACCATATTCAATGAATTATATCCTTTTAAAAATCACATAAAAGTATATTATAAAAGTAATCATTAAATGACATGTAGATCAAAATATGCTTTATGGGTTGAACTTTACAATTGTTTTTGTGAATATGATGATTGAATATTTAGAAAACGTTAATGGAACCACTTCCAAATTCTCATTTTCAAATTAGAAGTTTCCAAAATGTTCATATGATATCAAAACCATTCCAAGCCATTTGAAAATGGTAAACAATGTCAACCCCACACTAAATGCAATAAATGAAATCTAGGTTAGGATATACACTGTTGTATCTTTTTAGACCCAGTGGTTTATATCCCAACCTATCACATTTATTTCATAATTGAGATCCAATGGTGTATATCCCAACCTATATCGCACTATTGTGTGGTGCATATTGTTTACTATCAAAAGTATTTTTACCCATTTACAAAATTCCCCAAAAAAGAAAATACAAATGTGTCAAAAATAAGTTTCAAATTGATTGGAACTATTCTTCTCATAGCCCTAGGAGGACCCACAAGGGTTATGGTGCATTGTGGACCTTTATGTGTGCAACACCAACATATTTCCTCCCAACAATATCCCCACTTTAGTTATAGTAAACTTGGACTACACATCTGTGACACGTCTCTACTTCTTTTGAAGTTATATAATTAACATAATTTTATACTTAACCAAATTTACAATTACACATCCATACAAAATAATGCAAGAGACACAAATACATAAGTGGGTGGTGCAAAACAAGCCTAACACTTGGAAACATTTTATATACCATCATAGATCTATCTTAAATATGGATCTAACATGAGCCGAGGGGGATTAAATTTCTTCATGTGCAAACTTCTTTAGAGTGCAAATACAAAGTGTAATTTTTCATTGTTTAAATTGTATTTTTGAATGCTATATAGAGTATATATAGGATGGAATAAACATTTTAACCATAAAAAAATAATCCATGATATATACATAATTGATTTATTATAGCTAACATTATTTTTCTATTTAGAGCATAATTTATTTTTATTTTAAAGAGGCACGTGTCAATTCGATGGACAGACGGATGGACAAACTTACACATCCCCCTCATACTGGGTTATAGAATGAGCCACTTGGCTCAACAAGAATGAAAAAACTTTACATCAACTTTTCCCACTTCGCCTTAAAACTCTGTGACACTCAACCGATTATAGAGCTCAGTTTCTCATCTAAAAACTTTGTCTAAACTTTTCTTATTCGCTTATCAAAAAACTTGCCAAAATTTAGTTCCCATGTTGGGTATGTGTTATATTATCTCCATGACTAGAGGGAGTCAATGTATGTTGTTCTAGGCGCAACAGGGGGGTCGCGGGGGGGAACGAAAGAGGGATATAGGGAAATGCCCCATAAATTATTTTTTTATGCAAACCCAATAATAGTTGGGCGGACCTACCCATGGTTTTTTGCATGGGTTTTTCACATGATTTTGGGCATGATGTTTTTCTTCCCATGGTATTTTGTAGATCCGATCATGGGAACTCTAGTTATGTTCTAATCCAAGGTTTATGGATTGGGGTTTATGAATGCTTTGACATTTATATATTTGTATTGTAGCATTTAAAGGAATATAATGAAAAATCAATCTAGTATTCCAAGTTTTGGGATCTAGGGGAAAATCTCTATATATATTCATTTTTTTTCTCATCGTTGTTTAGTTTTATGCTTGAAGAATTTGTTTACAGAAAAAAATTTTACAAGGTTAAAACCTACCTTTGGTATCAGAGTTGTTTCAACTTCAAGGGGACACCTTCACTACCGGGGGGTTTTGCTTGGGCCTATGGTAGACCCTATTCAGTGGGAGATCTGTGGGATCAATTCTTGCAGTGAAAGAAGATGGTGAACAGTGGAAAGATAGAGATCGAGAAATTCAATGGAAAAAGTTTTGATTTGTGGAAGCTCAAGATGGAGGATATATTGGGGGATAAAGATGAGTGGATTGCGGTAGATATAAGTAATAAACCAATGACAATGTTAGCAGAAGACTAGGTGAAGTTGGATCAGAAGGAAAAGAGCACAATACATTTGTGTATCTCAGATTCAATATTGTTGAATGTATCTAGGGAAGCTACGACGAAGACTTTGTGGGACAAGTTAGGAACTTTGTACCAATCTAAGTCTGTCATAAACAAATTGTTCCTATGAAAAAAATTGTATAACCTGAATATGAAGGATGGTAAGACATTTGTTATTTATTGATATACAAATTCTAGATGAAGATAAGCGCATCAGTTTGTTGTGTTCTATACTATATTCGTGGGATATTCTGGTTGCTATTATAGGTAGCAATACAACTACCTTGAAGTTTGATGAAATAGTCGCATCCTTGTTGTTGGAGGAGATGAAGCAGAAAAATATAGAGAACCAGAATAGAGATGCCTTGTCTGTATGAGGATGGTCCTAGAATAGAAACAAAAACAAGTCCTCGAGTGGGAGATCTAAATGTCTAGGGAAACCTTTAGAGGTGTGCTGGAAATGCAGAAAGGAAGGGCACTATAAAAAGGGTTATGAATCTAAAGTTATTAAGAAAGGAAAGGGATATGATTATTCTTTTTCTGTAGAGGCGAAAACCACATCATATGAAGGTTGGGATGTGTACTTAGCTTGTTCTTCAATTATACATGTAGATCATGAGGCATGGTTGATTGACTCAAGTGCATCCTTTCACTTCACTCCCCATAGGGATTGGTTCTGTGAGTACTAGAAATATGATGGTGGTGATGTCTTCTTAGTCAAGTTGAAGTTGCAAGGTGGAAGGATTAGAACACTTCTTGGTGTTCTGCATATTCTTTCATTCGCTAGAAATCTGATTTTTGTAAGAAAGATGGATGATGTAGCTGTAAAAATAGTGTTCGATAAAGATACTTGCAAGATGGTTTGGGAAGCCCTGGTATTGATGCGAGGAATTCAGATTGGAAATTTGTACAAGCTTCTAGGTAGCATTATTGATCCAAGGGATCAGTAAAGTGCTCAAAATTCAAAGTGTTCAAAAGTACTCCAAACTGATGCCAAAGCTTGGAACTCGATGACCTAAATCTAATGAAACTTGAATTTCTCAAAATATATTGTATTCTCTCGATATCAATTCTGATTGTTTTCCCAAATAGGTAAAAAAATTGCAGGTTGGGTGCAGGATTGCTGATTGGGTTGTTCGTATGCTAACTGGACAGGGTGACTGGGCAAGCTGAATATACCTCGTGGGCCAATGGTAGGCTACCAAGTGGCCTCACATGATTGGGTGATTTTTGGGCGCATTTAATTGGTGGTTGGAGTTTTTAAGTCCAGACCAATGGTGGGAGGCCACGTGGCCCAATATGGGCTGCCATGTGGCACCCAGATATAGTGAAAAATTTGGCATCGGTCAGCCGGAGGCCCGACTGGATTCAAACATGAGACCACTGAACCAACAATACAATGCCTTACTGCTAGGCTGTAAGGTGGAACTTAACATACATAGTGGCAAAATTCTATTTATGTTTTCTGCAGTTGGAAGTTCGGGGAAGGGGACGAGGCTAAGCCCTGGCCCCCAGTCACATTACCACCCAGGATATGGTAGGAAAATGGGAGCTGAGGGAAAAGGCTTAGCCTCGACCCAAGGTTTTGGAACCCATATGAATTACCATCAAATTGGAGTGCTAACAGTTGAGGGGGAGCTTGGGACAAATGTAGAAAATATGGGAATAGCCACGGGTTCAATGTACCATGGAACCTAATGCCGATGGACTGAGGGGCTATGCCGACGGGAGTGAGAGGTTAGCCCCTGCCCCCATGCACATAGCCCCATGTGGCTTAAGTTTTCTGCTATAGGGGGTCATTGGGCATTTAAACGACCCAACAAACTTCACCTGAACAGGCGGGAATTTCGTTGGCCGAGCGAAATTAGCGCTCAATGGGTGGTGGAATTGCGGAATTGGTAGAACAGTTAGTAGACCAGTCTAGTTTGTAGAGCAGTTAGTAGAAAAACTTCTCTGGAGCATAAATTCTTCAGTTTTTGGCCAAATTAAGCCCAACAAGAGCCTGGATTGGGGTTTCTTATAGTTTTGGAGAAATTGGAGACATAATTTTTACATTATAAGCACTGTAAATCTGTGTAAACATAAATTTTAGCACTTAATGAAAGAGGAGCAACATTGAAAGCTGGACTAAGAGATGTAGCCCAAGAGGGGTGAACTCCTTTCTCATTTTGTTTCCTTATGTTTCTAATATGGTATATTTGTCTTTGTTTTCATGATGTTATCGAAATTTTAAAACCATTATTTTATGTACTTTTGCAAAGTGATCCATTTCCTAAAAGACATAAAAAATTTACTTGCAAATTTTCCCATCACCTTCAAGTTTGCATTACAGATTAGTTTGGTATCAGAGCTCAAGGTTATTTTGAAGGTTTGATTTTGTTTGAAAGTGTTTTCTGATGCTTACAAAGTTGAATCTCAAAAGAGGATAAGGATAACTTGTGGATCCAAGGTCTCAAACTATTTCAAGGAGAGCACACATATCTCAAGCTTCACAGATCATGGTAAATGAAGAAGGTCATGAGGGGATGTCTGAAGATGAGAGAACTCTCAGAAAATATTTCTTTGAAATGTCTGAAATGGTAAAAGTTCTTTATGAGGAGAGGAACTCAAGGTTGCAAGGAGAGATCTCAAAACCTCTGAAAGGGAATGGAGGGAATCGTGACAAGCCACCACCTTCACCTCCATCTTCATCCTCATCATCATCATCTTCTTCTTCTACCCCTTCACAAATACCTACAAATTCTTCAAAGGGACATGGTAAAACTCCTTTGTTAAAGCTTGACATAAAGTTTGAATTTCCTATTTACAATGGAGAGGTAAATGTTGAGAAATTAGATAATTGGTTCATCAAATTGAAATGTATTGAAGGATACAAAGAATCAAAGATGATGAAACCAAAATTCAGCTTTCTTCTCTTATGTTGGAAAGTGCAACACTCACTTGGTTGGAGGCCAAAACTCAAGAGGACATGAAGAAAAGTGGTAAGGTTTTATCCTCTTGGAATGATTTTGTTGTTGCAATAAGAAAACAATTTTATCCATTAGCATGCATGCAAAAGGCTATAATGGATTGGCATAACTTTAGACAAGATAAGGGTCAAAATATACAAAGCTATACTCAAGAATTTAGGAAAATATTTAATTTTGGGTATAGATTTATCCTCTCAAGACACTACACTAAAATACATTGGAGGTTTGCATAGTTACTTGAGAAACACAATTCTCATGTTTAACCCTATAAATCTAGATGAAGTTTTTGTAGAAGCAACTCATTTAGAAGCAAGAGGAAAGAATGTTTATGAATAAACTAGTGAGAAACCATTTAAGTCTGGAGACAAAGGAAAAGGGAAGTTCAAAGGAAATTATAAAAAGAATGCTTCAGTCAAGAAGGAGGGAGAAAAACTCACATGTAAACACTGTTCAAAAGAAGGCAATAATGAATACCACTATTGGAAACTTCATACTGAGATGAGACCCAAAATGTTTAACAACAAAGGGAAACAACGTATTGTTGCAACTACACAACATGATTTAGGATTTGATTTCGGCGATGAAAGAAAGATCACAACCATGGGATTTAAATGTAAGGACTCTATTGCAAGTACTAGTGCTTCAAATAGCCTATATGAAACTCAACATGAAAAAGAAAGAATAGAGCTTTTCCACATTATAGTCATTTCAAAACATACCAAGATAGATACTTTGTTTGATAGTGGATCACAAGAAAACCTTATTTCAGAAGACATTGTTAAGAAATTAAAATTGGAAACATTCCTCATCCTAAACCTTATCCTAAACTAAAATTTGCCATCACTGCAAACTTTATAGATGAGGTAGAGCTTGATGTAACTCCACTTGACATTTGTGGTATTGTTTTGGGAAGTCCATATCTATATGATAGGAGAGCCATCCTTCATCACCATGAGAACAAATATCACTTGTTTAAAAATGGGATTGAGTACATTGTTAGAGCACATAGCAAGAAGCTGAATTTATCACTTGTGAATGTTTGACAAATGAAGAGGCTTATTAAGGCTAGTAAAAATGTTTTACTCTTGATGATCAAACCCAAAGAGAATGTTGAAAATGAAGCCTTCCAAGGATGTGATGCAAAGTTAAAATATAATTTGATTGAGGTTGTTAACACTCATGATGAGATGTTTCACGAACCTGAAGGATTTCCTCCTCGGCCACACATGAAAATGATGTACTGCCATCCACAGTAAATTCTTCTTCAACTGAAATTACTTTATATATTTGTATCTTTGATTGTCTTACTTAAACCAGTTTCTGGATTTGCCCCGGACTCCACACAATACCTTTGTGAGTGAGTCGATGACTACCATGAAGTGTTAAGACATTAAGTGTTATGACCTTAACTCGGTCATTGTTCCAAGAGGTGAATCTCTCTTACCGAAGTTTGGGCCATTAGATTTATTAAAGTATGTTTTGCGCACCATGATCTTGTGTGAGTTGCTCACATCAAGGTCAAGATCAGTGAGGCTAATTTACATTTACATTCTATTATGATAAAGATGTTATAACTTATCACTTTAACATTATTATTTTGTTTATGGAAGTATATTTTCCACATCTTCATCTTGTGTCAATGACTCACATCAACATTAACCCTCAGGTAAATTTACACTTAAAATGGTATCATTTTAAATTTAACATTATCATTAACTGTTATCACTTTAAATTTAACATTATCATTGTGTTTTGTGTTTGAGTATATATACTCATTGATATTTAGGGTGTGAGCTTGTTTTAGTTGGTAAATTTATTAAATAATAATAAAAAGTGAAAATTTTCAAATGTAATATTTTTATATTTTTATATTTATTTAAAGTGAATTGTGATCGAGTTAGAGTCACTAAATTATTATAAAAACAAATAAATTTTAAAATATTATATATTTATAGTTAATTTACTAATTAATAATAAAAATTACAAATATTTATTTTAATTTTAACTTATTGTAAAATTATTTAATTATATTTTTATAATATAATTTTTTAAATCTATTATAATTTTATAAACATAATGATATAATATTTATTATAAATTTCATTTTCTTATTTTTATTTTATTAAATAAATTTAAGTTTAAAATCCTCAACTCAATATCTCGATATTTCAAATTTTTATTATTATTTATAATTTCTCAAATTAAATTTTACATAATGATATAATATTTATTATAAATTTCATTTTCTTATTTTTATTTTATTAAATAAATTTAAGTTTAAAATCCTCAACTCAATATCTCGATATTTCAAATTTTTATTATTATTTATAATTTCTCAAATTAAATTTCATACATAAAAAGTTTAATATTTTATTTTAATTTGTATTATAAAAAAAATTCTTATTAAATTATTTTAATTCTATTTAAATCTCTCGTATAAAAATATTTCGAAATTTTATTATAATTTTATAATTTATCAAATTAAATTTCATAAATAAAAAACTTTATACTTTATTATTCTATAAAAATATTTCAAAATTTTATTATAATTTTATAATTTATCACAATAAATTTCATAAATAGAAAACTTTATACTAAAAATTTATACTTTATTATTCTATAAAAATATTTCAAAATTTTATTATAATTTTATAATTTATCAAAATAAATTTGATAAATAGAAAACTTTATACTTTATTATTCCCTGCAGGGGCAGGGTAATAACCCATTCTGAATGCCTTTGATTGAGACATTAAATTTCAATGGATCAAAAACTAAAAATCCATTTATAAAGTTAACTTTATAAATGAAATAAATAAATAAAAATGAATAGTTTTATTTTATTTTTTTTAAATGTGATTGGTTCAAGCAGCTTGGCTCTTCTTCCGCCATCCTTAGTTTAGCCGTCATCCTGCAGCTGCACAGACTTTGTTCAGAGTGTCGTACGCTGTTATCGTGCAGCTCATTCTTAATTACGCGCTTCCGATCCTATTGCATCCTTAATTTCGTTATCTTATTTTGGGTGTGGAATCGCATTTTTTTTTTCTCTATTTCACATGTACGATCCTAAAATATCCACAACCAGAAATTTCCCCAATTGGTAGGTCATGACTGTAAGGATTCGTTATGTCAACAGCGTTGTCCAGCGGATTGGCCATGCAGGGTCGCATACCACCAGTTCCAAGACTCGTAGATTCTTTATTGGAATCCACGAAGATATGTAGTAATCCGAATTCTATATTTGAAACCACGAAGGTAGGGAGAGAATTGAATCTATCTCACAGTGAAAAGCCATAGAAGTTTTGGGCATCTCATCACCTTGTATATATTTTCCAAACAATCCGCTGGAGCTCTCAGTTGCTGCAAACCGCTCATATCAGCGATACGATCTTTAAACTCCGAAAGAATTTGGGACGATTCGCCAGATCCTTATTGAATCATGGTAAGTCCGCGCATCTTAAAAGAGAATATCGACATCTTTGCGAAGGTCAGGATATCGCAACCCTAAAGACACGATTCTCTAACCATAAATTTCAGAACACCTACCGTGGATGGAGTCGGCACATTACGAAAGAGGCTGTCAGTTGGGCGCCAAAGACGACGTGGGTATTCAGGAAGCTCCGCCAATTCTCTACCCATGTCTCGGAGATGATCGTGCATTCTTAAACAGTTTTCTTCATCGAACGTGACAAGGCACTTGCTCTCAAGAGTCATAAGACCCAGCGATCCATTCCACCCAGATCCATCCCATAGTATTATGGTAACCTTTTTCAGATCGATGTCTGTAACCTCTGCGGAAAAATGGCAGTGCCATTATCTGCTCCATGGAACCATATTTGGGACCTCCCACTTGGCTAAGAATCTCAGCTTTTTCAGATCGATGTCTGTAACCTCTGCGGAGAAATGGCAGTGCCATTATCTGCTCCATGGAACCATATTTGGGACCTCCCACTTGGCTAAGAATCTCACTGGTAAACTCAGTCATCACCAATTTTTTGCACATGAATTGGAGATGCAAAGGAATTCCATTGCCCATCCTCAGAGTAACCACCCTCCAATAAAGCCATCAAGCTCATGTGCATATCTTAGGCCGCCGCCACACGTTCAGGAGGAAAATCCAGTATGTCCGACACATCCACATCAATTCCATCCAGTTCAACCATGGCGTAACCGTTGGCCCTGGCATGACTGAGTCTGTCAATGAACTGGCTCTTGAATGTGAGCAGCCTGCCATATTCTTCTATGTATGAAGGACTGAGAGTGGAGTCTACTACGAACTATTTGGCTTTGTCCATCAGACTCACCATCTATGTAACCTCTCTAACAATGTCGCAACACAATTCGTTTTCTGGATATATTGAATAAAAGCAACTTCTCCGCCAAAAAAATCTTAATTCGATCTGTGGACCGTACCGTGTCCATCCGATTCTGAATATTTGGGGAATCTGTAATCAACTTCGGGAATCTGCAATTGATTTAAAGATTGTTCAGCGTTTTCTCATCCCAAAGCAAACTGAATTGTCATTTGAATGTAAACAAACTTGCCATTGATAAACTTTTCACTATAGCTCTTGCAACATTTGCAACGTGTATTCCACTCTATCCATTATTAATATTAAACATAAAATTATTTTATTTATAAATTATTGGCCATTTTGTTTTCAAAATTGTTTTAAGATGTAGTGTCATATCTCGATACACGTCTCCATTGAATTCTCCAAAACATGTTTGTTGCCATCGTTGCAGTGACTATCTCTACCCTCGTGGAAACATGAGAAATATAAAACATTTTGGAGAAAACAACTCTTTTGAATTGTTTATGAACAAAGGGTTTTGATATATCAATAAACAATGAGATAATACCTTTGACAAAATATATTTAAAATTAGAATTGAATTTTAGTTGTGTATAATTGTAGTTTAACCTTTGATGTATGTATCATAAAATATAAAAGGATGTAGTCTATAAATATTTTAATATTGGAGTACAGTTTTTAATAATTAAGACATGTATCGCTGAATCAACATAACACTTGGAGGGCTATCAAATTTGGGGATGGTGACTCTTAGATTCTAAATGTTTTAATAATGCACCGTTAGCCTCGACTTTTAGGAGGATTTTTTATGGTGGGGTTTATGGCAAAGAGCCATGTTACCACCAAATAAAGAAGGTGCAAAATGTAAAAAATTTCAAATATTTTTTTTTAAATTATATTACATTTAACCAAAACTAATTACATCATAGCAATACAAAATCAATTAATAGTTAAATTAAACTAAGTGGTAGGGAAACGCTAGCTATGCGGCCTTGTTTTAATTTGTATTATAAAAAAAATCTTATTAAAGTTTTTCCATTCTATTTAAATCTCTAATATAAAAATAGATAGTTAAAACAAACATTCAAATAACCATTTAAATTAGCTAAAACAAGTAATTGGCATATTTTTTAGCCATATGGTTTGAATTTATAATAATAATGGTGACAATAAAGTAAGATTAACTTTTTAATATATATTTAATTTATCATAATATTTTTATAAACAAATAATTTAGAAATAAATTTTTAAATTCTTTATATAATAAATTTTAATAATTTAAGTAATAATAAAATAATATATAAATTAAACTTTGGTCCAATAGACCAAAATTTGGTCTCATGGACGTTAACCATCATCATCATAATCCTAATTTTATTAAAGAAAAAATATATTGACATTCAACCGAACTAATAGAATGGGAAGAATAAAAACACACAACCAAATGAATTAATATAAATGTTATTGTGAGAAAAGTTCTAAATCCTTGTAAAGGTTGTTGACATTGAGTATGGCTCAAGTAAACATAACTCATGAAGTTGGTGTGCCTTTTAGTAAAGAGTCTTTTATGATTCTATAAAAAGGAAGAAGTTGGTTATAATGAGCAATTCCTTTTTAGGAGTTGTTTCCAAGGTTAGTATAAATATTCTCTTCTATAAAAAAGGAAGAAATTGGTCATAATGTGCAATTTCTTTCTAGGAGTTGTTTCCAAGGTCAATATAAATATTCTCCAAATGTCGTTCCTTGGATAATACTAATCATTGTTGTGATTTTTCATAGAAACGGTCTCATTTCGATATAATATGTTTGAGTGACAAGTCATTGATGCCTACATTAGTTAGGTCAAATGGCATTCTAACATACATAAATGTACCCCAAGGAGTTGTGAATGTTGTTTTTTCCCTATCTTTTGGACTTACTAAGATCTGATTGTATCCAGAAAATCCATCCAACATTGAAATTTTGTTGGACCCTGAAACTTTTTGGAGAAATTTATCCATCTTGGGCAATGGATAATTGTCTTTTAAAGATAGTTTGTTTAAGTTTGTAAAGTCTACACACAGTCTTATTTCACCATTTTTCTTTCTGACAACAACTAGATTTGCTATCCAATCAAAGTATCTTAGGGGAACAATAATTTTGGTATCCAACAATTTTTTAAGTTCCTTTTTAATAGGTGGAAGCAAAACTGGATTTATTCTTCTCAAATTTTTGTTTGAAAGACTTAGCTTCTAGTTTGAGAGGAATTTTATGTTCAATAAGAGTTGTGTCATAGGTTTTAAGCTCGTCATATGACGAGGCAAAGACATCTTTATAATGTTTGACAATATTAACATATTTTTCTTTTGTCTCTTTAGGTAATTATGCTGAAATTTTTACATTTTTGATTTCTTCATTGGTTCCAATATTACAATCTTCAACATCCTCTTGTTGTGAACTTGATAATGAAGTTTTTGAAACATCATTATTGTCAAAAAAAAAATTAAGAGGAATTAAACCTTTTGGAATGTAATTATTAGGAAACTGAATGATATTATGATAAGCTATTTTATGATTTAATTGTGAATTTTCATTTTCATTATTTGACTTATGGTCGATGATTTGTTCTTCTTCAATTTGTAGAGATGGAAATTCATAATTGTTTGCAATAAAATCTTTAATTGCTCATCATCTTCGAAAAATTTCCAATGTTTAATATTATCGGAGATAGAAGGTGTATACTTATCTTGAATTTGATATTGCAATTGCATTGGATCGGGAATTTTGAAAGAGCTAGTAGAGACTGCTAAAGATTATGCATAAATGTTTTCATCTCTAGGGATTGTTGTAATGTGAAAAGCTTGAAAGTAATTATCCACAAAATCCCATAACTCATTTTGATAAGATCTAAGCCTAGGATGTTTTTCTTGGCATGGATTTTTTACTTGTTTTACAATTAATTCTGAGTAACTGAATACACTTAAGTTTTTGGACTTTCAGAATTTTAGTTAACTCTAATCCTAAAAGTAAGGCTTCATATTCTACTACATTGTTTGTAACACCAAAGTATAACTTTAAAGATTGAGTTAAATTTTCTTTATCTAAAGAGATAAGTACAATTCCAGCTCCAACTCCATCTTTGGAAAAGACTTCATCGAAGTGTAACTTCCAAACATCAGTTTTTATACATTTGGGTTTATTCACAGTCTGTTCAATGCTAAGGTAAGAATTTTGGAGATCATTAGTTGATAAAGTGAAACATCCAAAATCTTGATCAAAAACATAAATAGGATGATTTATCACTTGATCAGCTTTACAAACAGTATTAATAAATCTCACCTCTTTGTATAATCTAAGATGTTCCCCCCCCCCGTAAACAAGAATTGTAGCAAAAGACATATCCATTTGTAGACTTCCCCCTCATTTGACACAACAAGATCTGGATAATAACATTACAAAATTTGGGGGGATATCTGTGACAACAATATCTAAAACTACGCTCTTAACAGGATCTAAACTAGAGTTACAACTAAATCCTTAATTAATCCAAGACAAGGTACCTTCTTTGAATTAAAGGTATATAAATCATGATAAGGTCTTGTGATCTGTAATTGAAGTTGGTCCATAATTACTTTAGGCATTAGATTGTGAGAGGCCCTAGAATATAACATGCAGTTATATAAGAGAAAATTACGAATCTTGAAAGTAACATAGAAGTGAGGGACATTTTCATCAATCATATGAGAACTAGGACAAAAAACCACTAAAGTGTTTTCATCTTGTAAACTAATCACATCTCCCTCAGCATCAATACTTGAGGATTGAATCCATTTTGGCACTTGATTGTTTTAACCTGGGTTTTTGGTGAGTTCAGATAATGGAATGGGAATCTTAACTCTCTCTAATTCTTTCTCCACATTAAAAGTTGTTGGAACAATATTTTCAAATGTGTCATGTTCATTTGGCTGATTTAATGGTTGAACCATTTTTGTTTTTGTTTTAGTTGTTTTGATCTGAGGTTCATTAATAGTGACAATTTTAGCTAGTCTACCAAGTCCTCGTCATGGTCTCAAATCATATCTTTTGTTTAATTCTGCAATAATAAATTTAGAAAAGGCTTGATATTTAGAAACTTGGGAAGTCTCTTAATTTTGAGTTGAAGGTTGATGATGAGAAACTGGAACTATAGCATTTTGTAATGAAGTATCATTGAAATAATTGACATCATTTGTAACTAAAGGACTAGCCTCTTCAGGTTCCTGATCATCAATCATTAGTGGGGGTTGAATTTTTTGATCAGTATTAGGTCTTTGCAATATTTGAGGTTGAAAAGGTCTTTTATATTGAACTTGAGGTCTATTTGATGTTGGTTGAGCTACTCTAGGTTGTGCTTCCATTTTTGAAATTCTATTAGAAATATTTCTTAGTAAAGAAGTAATTTCATCTATTTTATGATCTTCACTCTTATTTTTAGAAGAAGAAGTACCTTCCTCTCTAGATTTCATCTTTCTCTCAACTTTTTCTGCCTTTGCTTTAAGTTTTGCTGATGTTATTCTTTTTTCCTCAACTTCAATGGCATTGGTTTGCATGTCTACTAGGGTGAAAGATGCTCTTTTACTAAGCATAACAAAAAAATAATCATCAAAACCCTTAGAAAATCTAACTTTAGTTGCAACCATTGGTGGTTTACAATCTGGCGGTATTTTATTATAAATTTTATTAAATAATTTTATAAATTCAGCCATAGTTTCACTAGGATTTCTTTTTAGGTCATCAAATTCTGCAAGACAGTAAAAAGGATCCCTTTTAAATCCCCATTGGTTTTTGAAGATAGTAATAAATTCATTCCAGGTAGGGATAGAACGAGCTCGTAATTGGCTAAAACTACTCCTAACATTTCCCTCAAGAGATTGGACAAATAACCTCATGTACACATCTTCACGCTTTATATTCATATTATCAGCAAAGTCCAAAAAGGAAGCTAAATGATCCTCCATAGACAAACCAATTTCCCCATTAAACCTAGGTAAGTGCTTTAGATATCCATCTGGAAAATTGTTAAGTTGGCCAGGAAGGAATAATGCTGCATAATGAGCCTGAATGATAGGTTGAAAACCAGCCATTTGATTAGGTGAGGATAATGAGGATGAAGATGAACTTTGAGGAGATGGAGAAGGTGAAGATGAAGCTGAACTTATGAGAGATGAAGGAGGTGAAGATGATTTAGTAGAATTTCTAAAAGTTTTTATTAGTGGTGTTTGTATAACTAACTTCTGCACTTTTGGACCAAATTTTCATTCACTCTCAAATAAAGGATTAGTATAAACAGAGTATCATCAGGTTTAACAAAACTAGATGGATATGTGTGAATGAGAGAAGAAATGAAATCACTAGGTTTTAATTCAGTTAATTCTAAACCTAATTCTTCTTCTAATTTTGGAGATTCTGAAAGAGTTTCAAGAATTTGATAAGATTCTAATTGATAAAAAAGAAGAGTTGATTGCAAATCTACCCCTTTAGATAAAAGTTCTAACACTTTTGGTGGTAGATCTGATAGTTCAAGAAGAATTGGGACAGTTCTAAAAGGATCATTTCCTGAAACAATTTCTGGTGGAATTGATACAAGAGCAAAGCTAGAGGCTTCTAATCTTTGTCTTAAAGAGGAAACTATCACAAGTCTCTTAGGATATGATAAAGGAGCATAAAGTTGAGGGTTTGAGAGAGACCTGTTGTGCCTGCGTGAAGCCAGTTTTATTGTGTGGAATCACAAGGTGAAATTTTTTAACCTACTAACCTTTTATTCACCATTAAAAGGAAAGCCTAATCGTTGTCCAAGGGAAAAATAATTCAAAATTTTTCGTTTCCCAACAATGACGCCAGTCTGATGTTGTACCTATGTAGATAATTCTAGGTTAAGGAATTATGCTAGAACATCTGAAATGTTTTGTTTGTTTTGGATCCTTGGATGACCAATGCTCTAAACTATTAAATAGGGGCGATTTCTTAAATACTTAGGATATATTAGAAGGGTTGACTCTTCACCTTTAACAAAATTTAGCTTTGAAGCGATGTGTAAGGTTGAACATTAGAAAATATATGATTAATTAAATCTTCAAATAGAGTATTTAAATAGTCATACACAGATGATGCGTGTAAAATCCTTTTACAACCAAACAAAATATATTTAAATTTTAAAGGGAAGTGACAATTAAAAGATGTAGAGGAGTTAATTTAAATAAAGATTTCAATTAACTAATCTCTGTAATTGATTATAATTTCATGGGTGATTTCAGATAGGTTGAGATTCAATCTTATCTTACCCTTAATTCCCATTAATTTCAAACATATGTAGATTTAGACAAAATGGAAATATAAATAACATAGAAGTACTCACAAGAACACAAGTTTTTTCAAAATAAATCTAGAATCCTTTATTATTTTCAGAAAATAACTTCATATGATTACAAGTCTGCTCAAGAGTTTATCACAATGGTTCAACCCTTTATACTTTGATTTACAAAGTATTATACAACTTTCCTAAAAATATCTTGATTTAAATATCAAGATTTATTTACAAATATCTCAAAACTGTTTTACAAAACTAGAACTACAAAATAGGAAAATAAAATTGCTTAGGCTATTGAAAATAGCAACAAGAAATGCTAAAAATAGCATTCAGAATATTCCAATTTAAATTTTTCCTTGAATTAAAATCGAGAATTAAAATTTGAATTTAGTCTCACCAACTGCTTGAAAAATAATTAATTAATTCATTTTGAGTTAATTAGTTGTAGAAATTCAAGCTCGAAGTCTTTGTGAATCCATGCAACAGTTATCCCATAAATTAAGGATATAATCCCTTAGTTAAGGAGATAAGGATGAGTTGTATTTGAGTTGTAATTAGTTAGCTTAGTTAACTAAGTTAAGTCCAGTTAAATTAGTTCCAAACAGTTTAAGGAACTAATTGTGAGTTCAGTCAGTTAATGCATGCATGCATCAAACTAGTGTACTCCATATAATTGAGGATTCTCTCTTAAATAACTCATGCATGTCTGTTTAGACAAAGGCTCAGTTGAGATTAAAGATAGGGACATGTTACTATTAGTTGGAAGAATTTTCCTATAAAGGAAACTCATACATGCAGAAGGAACAAGGTTCCTTGAGGATTGCGCAGTTCTAACAATGTGTTGGAGTAGTGTGTGAGATCAGTGTTACGCTGGGTAACAGTTAGAACACCCAGGAGAAACAATGCAAGGAAATAGGAGGCTTGGAGGGCAAAGGAGAAGGCTTGTGAGAAGCCTAGATTGCCTACGAGCATCCAGGACGATTGTACTAAGAGCTGGCTAGCTATGAGAGATAAATATTTGTGTAATCTTGATGTATTTCCACCTTGTATGATAATACAGATAGTGGGGCTTTTAGATGAGGCTTTCCCTAGAGTATTCTTCTGTGTTTCATGTGTATTGATTCTTCTTATTTGTCATATGTGTTCTGTTTGATCTTGCTCAAATTGATTAAGATTCTGCAAAGTTTGATTGTAGAAGTAGATCAAGTATTTTTCTTTAGTTACATTGCATCACCAGGTTGATCTACAGTGAGAATTTCTACATGGTATCAGAGCTAGCTGATCTATAGAGAAATTTCTACATGGTATCAAAGAAAAGGTGATCAAAGCAGTAAACAGTATACGGACAAGAGAATTCGAAGTTTGAAGTTCAGGGTTGCAGGTACAAATCGAATTCATCTCATACTTCAGGTTGGTCAATGGCATTCTATGGCTTGAGACTCAAGTATGCCTTGGATGGTATCTCGAATTACATAGCATGGAAAGATCACATGGAAGCAGTATTAGAAGACAATGGTTTGAAGGATTTCAATGATCAAGAAATCCCCAAACCAGCTACAGCTAATGCACAAGAGTTGGTTGAATGGAAGAAGTGTGTGGCGAGGGTAAGACAGATCATCCTTGAGGGAGTTCAAGAACGTATTGTCTCGAGTCTCCATGGGAAGGGTAATCCATATTCAATGTGGAATACATTGAAGGACCTCTATCAGAACAGTAGCGACCAGAGGAAATTAGCGCTTAAGGACAAGGTTCTAAGAATCAAGATGGAGAATGGTGATACTATTCCACATATCTGAAAAAGCTCACCACCTGTAGAGATGAGCTTGGAAATGTGGGAATAACTACTGCTGATGATGATATGGTGAGCCTTGCTCTCCTCGGTCTTCCAAAGAGCTGGCATAGCTACCAGGAATCTATGAATGGAAAGGAGGAATTGCTAGATTGGGAACGACTGTGGTTGGATCTCATGCAGGAGGAGATCAGGAGGAGCACACAAGATCATCCTTCATCCAAGGAGGATGAAGAAAATCTAGCCTTAGTGAGTAAGGCAAGGAATGTGAAGGAGAAGGATTCTCATCCCAAATCGAATTATTCTCGTGGAGGGAAGAAGGTTAACAAGTCTAAAGTGAGATGCTTTAATTGTCATGTGATGGGTCATTATGCGACTATTTGCCCATTGAAGAAGTCCAAGAAGGGATCCTCGGATGGATCGGAATGTGAGGCATTAGCCTCTCATTTCAAGATGGATTTCACCCTCATTGCCTGCATGGTGTCATCGATGATGCATTGTGGTTGGTTTCTTGACAGTGGAGCCTCATTCCACATGACCGACGATAAAATTTTATTTAGTACCTTGGAGGAGAAAGACCTCAAGATACTCATAGAGATGGGTGACGATGAAAGGTATAGTGTTTTAGGAGTGGGCACAGTTTCTTTTCAGAGGGAGCATGGAGATTATATCACCTTGACAGATGTGAAGTATGTGCCTGGACTGAAGAATAAATTTGTATCGATCGCGATGTTGGAGGACAAAGGCCACAATGTTGTCTTCAGTAAGGGAAAGGTTTTCTTTAGACACATCACCATGGGACAGGTGAAATAGATCGGTTAATGGGTACAGAACATGTATGCTCTTGAGGTTCAAGATGCATGCAAAGCCTTGAGGAGCAAGGAAAATGTTAGAGACTTGGTGATTGAGAGGGAGAGTAAGTTACCTCTCAACATGCAGCGCCAGAAGAAGTCTCAGACAATTATGGAGGAGCCACAATTGGAGAAGTCAACAGAGGGATCACATGCAGCCATATCTCCAGGTGTGAGGTAGGGTGATTTGAAGTGATAGTCCCAAGAAGGCTGAAATTGTCCAGGGTCCATTGAGAGGTTTTATCTCATGGATCGTACCTTGCTACGAGAGCCTTGGTACGGGATCCCAAAGTACATAGTAGTGGGAGGAATCAGTGGGATTGATGGAGTCAAAGATCAAAGTGACAGAGGCTACAACAATCAGATACTGAAGAGCGCAGAGAAGGATTGACAACAGTGCAGAAACATTGAGTCAGCAAAAGCATAGAGTTTTCAGTTGACAGAGGCAATAACAATCAAAGACTTTAATGACAGATGCATCATACTGATTCAGGTTGGATATTTTTTATTTCTGGAGTTATTGGAGCAACAACACTAGGGAGAAATGTTGCATGCAAAACATTCCGAAGGTTCAAGATCAGGATCGAATTGAATTCCTTTCTTGTTGAGAGGGAGTGTTGAAAATAGCAACAAGAAATGCTAACAATAGCATTCAGAATATTCCAATTTTAATTTGTCCTTGAATTAAAATTTGAATTTAGTCTCACCAGCTGCTTGAAAAATAATTAACTAATTCATCTTGAGTTAATTAGTTGGAGAAATTCAAGCTAGAAGTCTTTGTGAATCCATGAAACAGATATCCCTTAAATTAAGGATATTATCCCTTAGTTAAGGAGATAAGGATGAGTTGTATTTGAGTTCTATTTGGTTAGCTCAGTTAACTGAGTTAAGTCCATTTAAATTACTTCCAAATAGTTTGAGGAACTAATTGTGAGTTCAATCAGTTAATGCATGCATGCATCAAACTAGTGTACTCTAGATAACTGAGGATTGTCTCATAAATAAGTCATGCATGTCTGTTTAGACAAAGACCCAGTTGAGATTAAAGACAGGGACAGGTTACTATTAGTTGGAAGAATTTTCCTATAAAGGAAGCTCATCCATGCGGAAGGAACAAGGTTCCTTGAGGATTGCACAGCTCTGATAGTGTGTTGGAGCAGTGTGTGAGATCAATGTTACACTAGGTAACAGTTGGATCACCTAGGAGAAATAGTGCAAGGAAATAGGAGGCTTCGAGGGTAGAGGAGAAGGCTTGTGAGAAGCCTAGATTGCTTGTGAGCATCCAAGAGGATTGTACTGAGAGCTAAAGCTTTGTGTAATCTTCATGTATTTCCACCTTGTATGATAATACAGATAGTGGGGTTTTTGGCTGAGGCTTTCCCCAAAGTATTCTTTTGTGTTTCATGTGTATTGATTCTTCTTCTCTGTTATATGTGTTTTGTTTGATCTTGCTCAAATCGATTAAGCTTCTGCAAAGTTTTATTGTAGAAGTAGATCAAGTATTTTGCTTTAGTTACATTGCATTATCAGGTTGATCTATAGTGATAATTTCTACATGGTATCAGAGCTAGCTAATCTATAAAGAAATTTCTACTTAGGCATCTCGACACTGAATTCGAGGCTTCTAGTGATGACTAGGGTGAAAAGATTGTTGTTTTGTTTCTCTTGATATTTATTTGTCCTTTTGTTCCTAAAAACCCGCATCTTGTTGCTGAAACCCTGTTGTCTGCTACTAGAAATCTGTTGTATGTTAAGCCAATGAGCTGGCATATCTTTTCCCATCCTTCTTCCTTTGGAATGGAATATTTGATAAAAAATTTATATGTTTCATCCACTTCAGTGTATTTCTGAAAAGTGGGTTTGAATACGAACAAATGTTTGATTTCAAGTTTAATCAATAAATCAAAACTCAAACCTTCAATAAAGGTTTTTCCTGTAATAGTCCCTTTAATCTTACGAATATGGATTTGTCTGTAGCTATACCATGTAGCCTGTGCTGGTATTCTTCAAGGGGAACGAGGCTATCTGCCA
Organism: Pinus tabuliformis; assembly: GCA_031772625.1. Lineage (NCBI taxonomy): Eukaryota > Viridiplantae > Streptophyta > Pinopsida > Pinales > Pinaceae > Pinus > Pinus tabuliformis. The sequence goes on from CM062812.1 coordinate 97,017,571, forward strand.
TTCCTATTAAACCTTAAAGTCCTTTTTAATGTATAATATTAAACGTTTTGTAGAACTTCTGAATACTAGCTTCTAGATTATTGTATTTGTTTTCTAGTTGCAACATTAGATTCTTTTTAGTGAGAATTACTTCCAAAATAGTTTCAGTTGTGTCCCCAATTTCATATTCTTCCAGCTCTTCACTTGTTTTCGAATTCATAATTCTAATCAATGCTTTTGCCTCTCCTGGTTTTTGACCGAGGTCTTTCTTTACTTCTGAAATTACTTCCTTTGATTTTTCCAATAGTTTCCTCTTGCTCAAAAATAATTTCAAAGGAAGGCCACAAATCATTCAAAGACTCATTAATATCCAGCTAGATGTTTTCATTGGCCTGTGCAATTGTTTGAGCATTAATAGACTCATTTTCTAGAGTCTTTATTCTATGAGTTAGTCTACGAGTTTTTTGAAGCTCTGCTAAGTAAACATTATCAAATTATAACTTTTGCCCTTGGAGATTGTTGAGTTGAGCCTTCAAATTTTCCATTTCTTAACATTTTATGCATAAGTCTCCCATTGCTTTAACTAAGTCAGTTGTTGAGTTTGTTGACTATGTTTCCACTGCTATAGTTGTTGCGATAGAATTCCCTGCAATAGGGGTTGTTGAAGTCCCTGCAATAGAAGTTGTTGCTATAGTAATAGTTGCTGCCACATCTGCTTGTTGTCCTTTTTCCTTCAATAAACTTTCTACTTCAGTCTCCATCCTTTGTATCTGTAAATTTTGTTCCATAATAATTTTGAACGTTCTTTCTTTTTATTTTTCTAACTCACCAACTTCTTTGGTCTGTGGATCTTCAGTAGTAGGGAGTTTTAGTTGTTTTCTCAATGCTTGAATATCAACATTTTTCCTCTTAATCATTTCCTCGACAGCTTTAACATTACTAGGATCATATCCCAATTTGATTACCAGATCTTCTAAGGATTTTATCTTGGTATCTTTGGCCAGTGATGATATATTTTCTAGCTTTAGCTGGGACTAAATGTTATTCACTGAAACCTACAACTTAGATGTTTCCATTGCTAAACTAATCAAGGTGGAGTAAATAATTTCTCTAGCTTACTTGTGTAGATCAATCTGGATAATAGGATGAATATGTTTAGTGTCAAAGGAAAAAGCAGATTGTTTGTAATCTTTTGTAGTTTTTGGAAAAGGAAATTTAGGCTTTAGAAGGGCCATCTGAAACATTCCTTTTTCATTATCTAATTTTGAGAGAAACCTGTGCTAGGAAGCTAAAGTTTGCTTCCAGAATTCTGAATAAGTGGTGGCCTTTAGTGCCTCATTTTTCTTCTTAATTTACTTGTATCTAGCAAAGATACTTGGTTCTATAGTAGTATGATCTAGCTATTTGTCTGGACTGATTCTAATGGGTCTTGAATGACTGAAGATACTAGAGAGATTGAGAAAATTTATTCAATCCTTGGAAATATCTCAGGATAAGGACTTGTTAAAAGTAATGTGGTATGTTCTTGTGAACTCTATTCGTGAATGGCTCTTCGAGAGGGTTCTTTTTCTTCTTCTTGTACATTATGAAGTCGGTCTACTGTATTTCTGAAATTAGAGGGGAAATACTTTCCCTTGTCCTCTTGGAATGATTTTCATGTGGCACTAGAGTTTGTGAAGTTGTAGAAATGAAAACTTGCTCTTCTGCTTCCTACAATGTATTTTCCTGCCACTCCTCCCGGTTCATGTATTGTTCAATCTCTGGTCTAGGAACATGTGCATAAGGAGTAGTTTTCTATTATACCCTTATCTTAGAAACAATCCCCAAGGGATCATAAGACTAGGTAAAGATTAATTTGAATTTCGTTTGTTTCAGAAGGATATCTACTTCTTTTGTTGCTACTCTGGTATTACAAATAAAGGGTCCAATTTGAGCCTTTAACTTAAACTGGGGCTTATTTTTAGCTGATACAAAGTGCATCTCATCCATATTCATCATCTTCCTTATATACTCTAATGCAAAAATCCTAATTGACACAAAGTTAGGAAATTTATATGGAGGAAGCTCACACCCATATACTCTCATCTCTATGTAGTTTTGATACAAATACCAATCTCCAGTCTTTGTTTACTTGTTGAGGTGTATAATTTTCTTGATTTCAGGGGGAATCCTAGGAACAACATTGATATTGAGCAAATATGAAACCATATATATAAACTGATTGGTGTAATTACTGAACGAAAATTCATTGGTATTCTTCCTTACGAAGGAAGTCCAATGAATTATAGATTGAGGATTACCCTTCTCATCTAATTTTTGTAATTGAAATTGGAATTTATCTACTTGATGAAATAAGAATAGTTATACAAAAACTCACTAATATTTGAAATATCCTTCTATTGAAAAGTTCAAGAACTGATCATGTATTTCTTTAGACAAAAATTCATTGTAATTGAAGATCATCAAGGCTTTTTCACCTGGTGAAAACACTGACAAAAATTGTAAAATAATCTCATCAACCCACTGATTAGTTGGATAACCTAATAGACAAGAAACTAGTGAGACAACCTATCTAGTCATTTTTGGGAACATTGAAAAGGTATGGAGGATTTGTTATTGGTAATTCTACATTTTCAAGTAAGAATATCTCAAATATCTTATCTCTTTGAGGGAATGTGAGATTTTTATAGATTTCCATAAGGGAATCTACAAAAAAAGGATTGAAAGGGGTTGAAGGTTTCACTTGAAGCATTTGGCATATCGACTCAGGGAATATTGTGAACAAAACATCACTATTTTGATAAATAATAGCTCTTTGACTTGGAATATATTTGAAATGGCACCAAGTTACAAATTATGGAAAAAAATAAGTTTGGGGAAAGGTGAATTGAGGTAAGAAGGAGTCCCACATGATTAATTCATCATTGGCATCAAGGAATTTCAATGTGGCCCAATTGTGAAGTTCATATAGGTCGAACTCACATTGGTTTTCAGAGATTTTATACCCCTGGTCGACTAGGGCTAATCTATCTAAGTCTATGACAGTAGGCATCATCAGATTTTCCTCTACCATTTGAGATTTTCCTTTGGAAGAGATTCTGAAAATATAATTTAGTAAGGGGTGATGTTTACCAGGTGATTAAAAAATTTTTGCAGTGATGACAGATGTTCTTTTGATGCTGGTTTGGTTGTACTGGACCTGGGCATGCAACTTGTAAATGGAATGTGTAAAAGAGACATAGCTAAAATGTGTGTTTTATTTATGGAATAGGAAGTTTAACTGCTTGCAAGGATATCCGATAACAAGAGCGAGACATTTATTATGGGAAGGTAATGTTCAAGGAGATGGAACAGATAGATAACAACTATTTATTGATGAATGAGAGGTGGATAGATGGTAAAGGCAGAGTGGCTTTATTCCTTTGGCAGGATGGGGAATTTTTAGCTGGTGTTTTTCGGGGGGTGGATGGTAAGTGGTTTATGGAGGCGGCCGGGGGGGGGGTCTGAAATGCTTGAGGGTCGAACACATTGCATTTCCAATTTATTCGAAACAACTTTTCAGACTCCCCCGGTTAAACATTGGAGACGTGGTGGGGGGGGGGTGTCTGAAGTGCTTCCCTAACCATTGATCTGCGCAGGAGCATCTCAACAATCGAGATAGGTGTTTATTAGATAAAGCGACAAAACATCAAGTTGTCTTTACCAAGATTATAATTAGCTGTTTAATTATGTTTAAACAAATTAAGCAACTAATTAGCATGATGTGCGACATTTGAACTAGCACGCATTTTTTAACATTTCTCAGGATTTATTCATTTTTTCTTTATTTTTTCTCTTTTGTTATTTTGTTATTTTTCTTTTTTATATCCTTTTCATCTTTTTTTCTTTTTCCTTTATATATCTTATATTTTTTAATTTTTCTTTCTTTTTTCAACAAATAAATGTAGAGTACCAAATAAGTTATAACATGCTACACCAAAATTTCATCAATGGAAAACTTTTGGATCTTCATTTATTTTATTTTGTATTCATTTTGTAATGTAAAAATATTATATAAACAAGGTTGTTGCTCCAAGCCTAGCTAGCAGAGAAGCCATTCAATATTGTGATGTTGTTGCATTGTTTTTTGGCGGTTGTCCCCACCTTTGATCAACTAGAGTTGGACTACTGAGCTCAAGATGCATCTGGATTGAGCTATTTTAATACAAAGAGGCAAATTCTAGGTTTCCTTTTCATTTTTGTTGCATTTTGTTAATACTCCTATGTGATCTATAACTTAAAATTTCTTTAAAGAGGGTGAGAGTTGGTTGGTTTGGGCCCAACCATTTCAGCTTTTCACAACTCTATTAGATAGTATTGTGCAGTTTGCTATTTAAATTGAAATATTGTAGTGTGTGCATTTATAGCTGAGCATTACATTCACATAAGATCGGATTTAGTTCTTTCTCTATGTTCTATTCCTATTTGAATACTTGTATTATATTCTGATTTGGGAATGTTTATAGCCTAGATCTGAGAGGTAATTGTCATATATATACAAGATCCCCTTGCTTCACTATCATTGGGTTGATTTGATCGAAGATTAATTCCTAGAATCATCACTTTCCTTTACATGTTCTGGTTGCAGTGACATTTTAATCTGGGTTTATCTTTTTGGGCACTAATATAGGTAAGTTCAAAGTTTTTGAAGGTTGTTGGAATTTGATATTGATATATGATAAAAATCATTCATCTAAAACCCTTGTTCTATTGCCATGTGAGTTGGGTTATACGAAGATCCTACCTTTGGAATGGTTGTTTTCCTCATATGACTTGGTGATGGTAATACTTTTATTTGGGTGCATTGGTGGCTTCAGCGTGAAGGCTTCATATAAAGATCTGATATCAATATTTAATAGGATCCTCCCTAGAACTTTTGAACTATTTTAGATCTGAAGTGTTGAGGGTACCTTATTTTCTTTCAAAGATCTCACAATATAAGGTATGAATGAAATGGTACCAGAGTCATCAAAACCTAAACCTTTTGGTAATGATTCAAGCCATACACAATAGCTACAACATATGTTTATGCAATTTGTGAATTGGTAGTATGTAGGGATATTGGTTCTAATTACTCTATTCTTGCCTAAAGGTTTGTTGATTTTTATAATTGTGGTTCCTTGGTTTACAGTTACAAATTCACATTTAAATCAATGTTTGTATAACATAGCCACTCGAAATTGATTTATTTTCAAAGAGTTCTATAATACATTGTGATTGGTCAACAAGTGTTCATGGTATTTCAAGTGGATTAGTATAAGAAAGTTTGTTGACAATTGGATTGGTATCTTGTTGTTGTTCTTTCAAAACTTGGAATTTATTTTGAGATTGGTTTTATTTCCCTCCTTTTTCAAATATTTATTAAATATTAAAAGCACAATTTCAGATCTTTGGTTTGGAGCATTTTCTAATTTGGAGAAGTAGAATAGAGGATTGTATTCTTTCTTTATGTAAGCTCAGATATTTGATTTCTACACCAGGAGCACCATACGTTTCTTTTGGAAGCACAAGGAGAGTGAAAAAATTGTAGTAGTGCATGAATAATTTTGTGCAGATTTTCAAAGCATTCTTTTGACATTGTATGATCTAAGACTGTGTTTTATTAAATTTTGGTTATTTTCCTAGCTTGTAGACTCAATTTTAATTAACGACTTGATGGGTGAAGTAGTTAATGCCTAAGTTGATTAGTTTTGTAATTTCGTGCTAATAGAGCTAATATTAGTGCAAGAATTGAGCTAGGGTTTTCTTCCAATTGTTGATATATTTGAGGATTGGTGTTTATGATTTCATTTCTAAAGATTTCTATTGAGTGCAAGACTGAAGAAATGATTAACTAGTGCAGGAACTCAAGGTGTGAGTAGTTTTTAGGAAAATTAGGGTTTTGTTTTGTAGGTTCCCAAAGACTTTCTATGGCATTTCCAGTGTTGCATCTTGAATTCCAGGGACCCCGAATTGACATTAAGTGTTGGTCCATTAATATACCCTATATTGAACCCAACAAGATGGAAAAAGGAATCTATGTATACATCATACATGTTGAGAGACCATAATGATTTTGAAAATGAACATTCTTATTCTCATGGAAATCGAGACTAGAGAGATATGTCAACATGACTAAATGAGAGATATTTCTGTATCTACTCAATATGTGGAGATGTTTATAGTGAAAAAGAAAAGATCAATGTTGAGAATTGATTTGCATTATGTAGTATATGAAAGGAGAATGAAATGTGCATCTCTTGTGGGGTTTAAACCTACATGCACTTGTATGAAAATGATTGCAACAACATGAATTCTATAGGGTTTACAGGAGAGATGTTAGATTGGGTATAGGAGCCTACTCATTCAATGCCTATATTTTGTAGATGAAGTCATGCCTTCTATTCAGAAATATTGCCAAGCAATGAGTTTTTTTCAATTCAAGTGGAGATTCTCTTGGAAAGAGGTGAGAGGTTGATTTAAATGCATGGTAGTGGTTGTGTACACGAGCAAAAAGAGTATGCATGCATTTGAATGGGCTCTGGATAACATCAAAGTTTTCCCTCGTAATAGTGATAAGGAAGTGGGGAAAGTTTGATGTACTTCATGTCTAGTCACCACCTTCTATTTATACATGTATAAACTCTGGATCAATCCCCTTCAGCATATCCAGTGATGTTGAGGTGCTAGCATTCACAGTAGCTAATGAAGCCCACCATAAGCATATTACTAAATCTATAATGACACATATAGAAGGCATGTGGACTGAGAGAAATGTGGAGGTATTGAAAGTGGTTGTCATAACTGAACTGAAAGAGCTCATTTGTGAGACAATTTCAAATTCAAAAGGAGATGTTTTGGTTATGGATAGTCATAATTTTCGCACAATCAAGGGGTTTTTTATTGGAAATGTGAGTAACTATTGCATTAAAAATGTCAAATATCCTATAACCATTGTGAAAATGGTTCCCAGTTTACTAAAGTGTGGTGCTCGAAGATGGGAATTTATTTTATCATATTTTACACACATGATGCTTTAGGAAGGATAAGGGAAACGAAGATACAAATCCCTCGTTCAAGTCATAGAAATATTGTATTGAATTTATATATTGATCTTAGGTAACTCAATATGTAGGTGCAGTTATCTTGTTAAAATTAGCTACTATAATAATTGATAGATGAAGTAAGGGTATCCAAGATTAAGATTGAACCAAGATCGAGATTGAGATTTCCAGTGTGTGAGTGATAGTAGAAGAAGATTATATTCCTATTATATATGTCATTATCTCTCATTGATGTAATGTTGCAATGTTTTGTGATGTAAACATCATTCTTAATTCTACTTTGCAAAGAAGCATTATAGACAAAAATGAGTTTTAGCTATGTGTTCTTGCTCCGTGAACTAGGTTTTGAATGTTGCACTATGAATCCTCATTGGCATGGGCAAAGAATGTAAGAATGAGATTGATACATCTCGTATCTAGACTAATTTCCAAGATACTTAGCAAGTATAGTGGATGGCATCCATATATCTTGTTAGATGGAAGTATGTACATAAAGTAACTAGTTAATCAGTCTTCATGGAAAAATTGATGTTAAACCCTGGAGTACGATAGGTTCTTAATTAATTTGAGGTGTCAATGGTATGATTGGTTTCAAACCGATACATGATTATAGCTCTTCAAATGAAGGGAGGAGCAGGGACACCTATTTAGGTGGAAGTGAGTTACATTCTTCTAGCCTGAGAAAACCAAGTGTTGAATGGAAGTTGATTTTTTGGAGTTGAATGATGAGATTGAAGAAAGAAGGACAAAGAGGTCCTTGATACAACATATGACCTTTCCTATGGAATATTTATGGTAGAAAATGATGTTGGTTGTGGCAATATCAAAGGTTAATTGGTCATGGACAAACAAAGGTAAGATTGTGTGGTGTGTTGAATAAAAACAAACTCATGACCATATTATAATGTGAATCACACATTGTGTCTTTAAGCAAGTCTATGTGTCATGTTTTGATTTGATGTAATGGTCCTCGAAATGTATGTATCTCGTATCTCCATGAGTGGAGCCTTTTGTACCTAAGTCAATGTTGATGTAAGTCTAATGAGGCATGTCTACCCACATGTAGTTTTTTGTAATCTAAAACCACTTTGTAGTCTAGGTTCGTGCTAAACTAGAAACCAAATGATAGAGGAAAGTTTATGATTAACAAGAAACAATTGATATGTTGTTCATTGTAAACAGAAACTATGTGAGAATGTGATGAAGAAATGAAAGTTTATGAGAGATAGAGAACATATGGATGGGGAATCATGTAGAGTGTTTTTGTTCCTTGGGAGTATGATGTAGTAACATCAAAATCATGGTTGAGGGTAAGCCGAGAAAACCTAGGGCATGGTTGAGGTTAAACCAAGAAAACCCAAAGTGTGGTTATGGGTAGCTAAGAGAACGTATGACGATGATGATGGTGATGTAGGGGAAGTTAGAGGTATAAGTACATGTATGAATATATGTGATGGAATGATGTTTGAATGAAACATGTACATGAAGGGCATCCCAATAGATTGACATATGCAGTGGTTGGTCACCCATTCATTCTGGTGGATAGTTATTACTTTTTATGGGTGTCAACATATTAATAATGTTTATAAATGCCAAGTTAGACTATAGATAGGCTTCATTGATCAAGAGGTCCTTCAATTGATAGTGGATCATGTGTTGTAAAGGAGAACATATTGGTGAAGACCTCAATTTATTGAGCTTAAGGAAAGTAGTCATTAAGGGGGATTGTTAGAGTATGTAACTCCTACTTGTCTTAGGTGTGATCATAGGTTGAAGAAGGATCATGTTCCAAGTATTTAGGGAGTTGGCTAGATCTTGTTGGCTTGAGAGATATTTTCTCAACTAGATGCTTCCTAGATTAGTGTGAGGTTGAGATATTTTCTCAATTGATTGATTACCAGATATAGCATACATGTGTTATATATGTAACTATTGGATGTGAATTAATAGAGTGCTTATGCATTTCTAAATAGAAGAGAAAACTATGTAAAGAGAAAAGTGGAAGAATGTAAAGGAATAAAAAAATAGAAAAAAAACATAACGAGAATGAAATGAATGTGGGAATTTAGAAAAATAGTGTTTAGTACAATAAAATATAAGAACATAGCAAAAGATATAATAAATATAAATGCTATTATAAGAAGATGAAATTAAAGAAAAATAATTGTAGGCTATTTTTTTTGCTTCACCTAAAAGAAAATAAACTGTCCAAAAAAAATAAGACTTACATGTTATTGTTGAATATAAAAAATTATCACTATACATAAATACAGATGTTGAAATATTGAAGTAATTTTAGTAAATAAGAATAATTAAATACAAATCTAACCTTAAAACAGCATTATAATAAGAGACTAGCCCTATCACTATAAAAATAAAAATAGATATAAAAATAGAAATAAATAGAAAAATTGAAATTGAAATTCACCCATTTATTATTATTAAAATTATTATTAAAATCAATGTGTTGATTTTATTTTAAATACATTAATAAAATAATCTAAAAAAATAAGTAACATTTATTTTTAGTTCCAAAAATATTATCTAAAAGTTAGATAAGGGATTTATTCCCCGCAGATGTTGTGTTCCATTAAAAATTATTGAAGGTATTTAAGATTACTCCGGAGCTATTATCGTTTGAGTGAACTTTCTATCGGTAGATTTTATGCGGATTCGATACTGTTTATGCGGCTTCAGTGTTTCTATTTGATCACTTGACTTGATTTTCGAATTTAATTAATGCTTTGCGGAGTAAAGTAGAAAAGTACACGGTGTAAGAACTCGGAACACATACTATTAACCTATCACTCGCGGACAGAGTAGGAATTTCAAATCTTCAAGTACCTGTTAAATTTGATTGTTTGAGCAATTCTAATACTTATTTCAATTTTTTTAATATAAAATGTCAATAATTTGTAAAAACTTTTGACTGTATTTGATAGGCAAATCACCGCCTAATCCGGTCGGGCTATACTGAAAATGAAAAATAGAAAATGTAGATCTTGGGTTTTCTGTCATCCACCAAAAATTTAACTATGAACTGAATTTACCCTACCCACCGTGTATTGATGCGATGCGTGAAGTGAATGTCCGAACCGTACTTCGAAGAAGCGTAGTAATCGCCGAACCGAATCGAACAGCCAAATTTTCGTCTTTTTGTTGTCAATTCGACCGAATTTGGTAACTATGTTCCAAAGTCTAATCGTCGTGTTGACTATGCCGTCTTCTGCACTCCAATTCCAACCCCACTCTCTCCAATGTCATATTCTTCTTTTCTTCGACGAACACCCTGCTACTAGGTTTCTCATGCCCAAGGTGGGAACAATTGCATGAGAAATTTCTACATACAATTCAGTATGGTGAATGTTGTAGTACTGTAAATGTTCTTTGGTAAATATTTACATGTCAATTCAATTAACATAAATAAAAATAATAAAAAAATGCAATGTAATATGAGACATAAAAAAACAAAATATGTATAAATATATAAACAAATCACAAAAATTAGCTGTATGTACTCTTCTTTGCTTAATTCATTAGATTTGTTTTCTCTTGATTTCTCTTATGTTACTGGATTCACTCAATTTCTAATCTGTCACATACCGCAATAACTAGGTAAGAAGTAATGCATATTCTTTTCTTTGTAAATTTCTACACTGTGCAGAGAGACATCTTCCTCTCTAAATTTTCAAAATTGTTTCTTTTAAATGCCACACATGTGAATTTGCTTGGAGAATAAAGTTCCCCCCTAACTATTATCAAGTTTCTACCATATATATTATGTAAAAAATACTCCTTGTCTTATTCTCATAAAAGTAAGGATTTTCCCATTGAACATGACTACTACCAAGATTTCTTTAATTCCATCAAACTCAAGCTAAAACAACATTATGCGCAAGAGGAGATGGCATAAGGATAACAAGTCTTGGCTAAACCATTGAGGAATAAAGGAAGAGATCAAAATTTAAAGAGAAAGATTTTTATTCCATAAAGAGGGGAAAAAATAAATTAATATAGTATAAAGAGGTGATCAACCCTAATTTTGAAGATCAAAAGTATTTCTATGCCTTGATTAGTGTAAAAAAGAAAATAAGAATTGTTAATATACACATAAATTCTCATGAGCTCCATAGTGGGAGTGGTTGTTGTTTGATTCCCAAAACATAGGGACAAACCAATTTTTCACCTTTATGACATTAAATAGGTTGAAAAGGAAAATAATTTTTTGTTAAAACATATACCTAAATTAAATCTCAATTTCAAGAGATTTGTCACACTACCAAGTCGAACCAACCTTCTTAACATTTTAATCTAGTAAAAACTATGGTGATCTTGGAATGCTTTTCTTAATGCTTGTTAAGCATAGAAATACAATTCTAAAAAATTCCAAATAATTTTTTACTTTAATGTTGGATAAACTAAATTGGCTCTTAGTGGACATTTATGATCATCATTATCATCGCGTACGTCTTATGATTAGTGTACGTCTTATTATAAAATATGAAATATAAAAAATAATAATTGAAAATAATTAGAGGGTTGTCAATGCTCTTAAATCATGTTGATAAGTTTTATTACACAAAAAGCACATACATTAATAAATTTCCAAATCCTAACCATTAGTTTGAAAGTGGGCCAATAAAACGCACATATAATAAATAAACTTCCAACCCTAACTATTACTTTGAAAATAGGCCAATATTCCAAGTAATCAATGATTATTCCGAAAAATGTGGCGATTAATTCAATACAAAGACTTTTCAAAATGAAAACACTGAGCTCGAATACATGTGTAGTAAACCAAAATTAGTGGGATTAAGTTTGTCCAGAAGACGACTGAAACTTTAACTCGAAATTCAATGGACGCATGTGAGAAGCACAAAGTTACGAACTGTCGGCATAAAGAGCCAAGCAATTTCTATTTGACGACTCGAAGTCTTTTTAGTGCTGCACTTCCATGGCGTTCTCCTTACGCCCCCTGTGTCCAAACCCATCTCAGTCTTACTTGACTTGTGATGCTTTGAAGTCTTCTGTGATGCAATCGCATGCCGTTTCCCTCTCGCCCACTCTGTCCAATCCCACCTCCTGCGTCTTCTTAGCCTATGCATTTTAATCCCTTAGATGAATATATGCCTGTAAATCAAGAATGGATGTTAAGACCAGATCAAAACTTTTCAAAATTCAAATCATGAGTTTCTCTAGAAGAAGATAATCTTTTCCCTCACCCCTGTCACCGAATCTTTTAACTCTTAAATTCTATGGTCGGATATGAGAAACACCACATTACTGACTTGCGGCAAATTCTACATTGGCGTCTTGACTTCCAAGCCTTCTGCGCTGTAATTCCTTGCCGTTTCCGTGACCTGTCACACCTACTTTATCCAATTACACCGTGTTCGTCTTCCTAATCTGTTTGCAGAACTCTTCTTCGTACATTTATTGTCATTGGCCGTTTCTGGTAAGATGAATTGGCCAGTGATTAATCTTCTTGGCCAACGGGAAGACCAGAGCATGAAAATGGCCGTCCTTCTTCTTCCCAATTCAATGCCTCTTACCATTCATCTTGATTCCCTGCTCCTCCTCCTCTGTTTCCCCATATCATGTCTGGGCACTCAGTACGATCTTTGTCTTTCGGAGAATACATGTGGTGACTTTCAGTTAAGCTATCCCTTTGGTACAAATAACAGAGGCTGCGGCGACCCTGAATTTCAGCTGAAATGTGGTCCAGATGACCAGAGCGGCCATTTTTTGCTCACAATAGACAAACACAAATATAGAATCCTGAAGCCCTCTTTATTGGGCAATAACAGCACTAACACCATGACAATTGTCCACGACCATTACTGGGGGATAAAATGCAGTCTTTACAGTAACTACTCTTCATTCTAGTAGCCCGCCTCTAATTTTTGTATCCTCCCTTATACTTACACCAATCTCTCGATTTGGGGGTACTGCGATCGAAGTACTGAGCGTAATTATACATCAGCATGGCATAATTTCACTTTCTGTGGCGATATTTGGTACTATAGTTTGGTACCAGAGGCGGCACCCTTCTGTCAAAAGTATTTGCAACTCCCAGTTAACAAGAACCTCTCTGTGCAGCGCATTACTAATTACACTATAGTAGTGCAGGGTTTAGAGGTAACATGGCATGTCAACCGGAACAGAGCACTGAGATGTGAAGATTGCCAGAAGAGTAAGGGCGTTTGTGGTTATAACATTTCGGAACTGTTATCACCCCACGAAACTCACCTAGGTTGCATATCGGTGATGCTCAGGAACATTACAAATTCAACAAATATGGTGGATAAATGATGGATGAATGAAACAAATGCTGCATATTCAAGCCAGATAACCACTTCTACTATGATTGACCCCAGACATGGGTGAACACCCCCAGACAACAAGGCTTTTAACCACCTATTACTCACAGTTTAAGGTAAAGGTGATGATGGAGAAGACTGACTACACCAGCAGATGCACAGGACCCTGTGATGGCCGGCTGCAACCAGTTAAGAGGTCTGTAAATCTAGTTTCTAATGCACAGACAGGATGATAGCTCTCTATGCGCTAAACAACAGAAACCTGCACACATGTTCTATGATACTTGCTAAATCCTAACACAGAGGTGGGATGACAGCCCCTCTGATGCTAAACATTCACAGCGATAGAACAAATGCAAACAGGCACAGCCTAGAACAAGAAAGAAAAGTTGAAAGTGAGCAATAAACAACAAAAGAAGCTTGTATTAGCTGGAAATAAAGACCAGACGCTGCAGGTTACAAAGTAGTTACAGTCTCCAGAAGTTGAACCTTACAATAGGGTTCTCTCCATCTAACACTCATCAATCCATTACATCTTTGTTCTGGGTATATATGGTGTTACATTCCAAAATATCTCTGCTACCCATGCGTGGAGGAGCCCATAAATGGTCACCAACCGCATTTACATTTAGAAATGGGCCTCTGATACAAATATGGCTGTGTTTAAATGGATTTGACCCTCTCTGGCAGCTGGAGTATTAACTGAAAGACGCCCCATAACTGATAAATGCAGTGATATGCTCGAGGCTATCCTTTTCAATCTTCGGCCACTCTGTTAGTTAAATGCGGTTGTTGGAGAATCATTGAGCCGGGTGCAGGTAGCTGGCTGTCATTTTCCTTCGGCGGCAGTGAACAGTCGGGAGTGGTACAGGCAACATGGCAGAGGCGTGCATAACTTTTTCTATCGGGTCCGCCTTTCGGGTCGCAATTGCATATCAGAGCCGGCTTCTCTGCTTTTCTTTATATTTGAAAATACATTGAGAAATGCTGCAAAACAAGAGAAATTTGCCATCGGCGGACTATTAAACATATATATTCCACTTCCCGGACCCTTTCGGGTCCAGGCTTCATCGCTATCAGCGCTCGCCCAAGACCTCCATATATTTCATTATATAGCGAAAATGCGCCAAAAACCATTGAAAACGGTTTTAGCGCGGACCCGAAAATATATCGAAAATGACTTATAATCGCCATCGGGTCCGACCCATCGGGTCGCAAGCATGCCTTAAATAAAAGCCCGTCCCTTTGGTTTTGCCGATAGCGAAAAGCCGACGCGACCTGGACCATTGATCTTTGCACGCGATTAACGGCCCAGATTGAATCGCTATATCGCAATCGCAATGCCACTGCCGATACCGCTGATACCGCCCAGCCGTCGATGCTCCGATGCGATATGACCCGCCGATCTGCCTCCGCCGATTGCGACCCGCCGATGCGATCTGGACCGTTGATCGGCCAGATCAAACGGCTGTCGCTCATTTGAACTGCTAGGCATGCGCTTCTGATTTTTGACAGTTTTGGAGTGTTTTAGGCCTCCCGATAGTGTATTTCCGCCCTCCCAAGGGCTTTTCCTCTTGCGATAGTTTAGCTCGATGAAGGCCTTAAGAGGATTTTGAAGGCTTTTGGGGCACTTTTGTATCCATTTTTGGGTATCCTTCGGCGCGCAAACAACTTGATTGGGATTGTATTTGATCCTCAAATGTTGGATTATATAGAAGAGCTAACACTGGCTCCTTCTGGGGATGAGATCCTCCTTGTGAGGTCTCAAGAACCTGCAGACCAATGCCTTCATACAAAAACAACTATAAAAACACTTGCCTAGTGTCCATTGGGCATGGAGTCAACTAAGCATACAACATAAAACTGTAAAAGAACTTAATTACAAACATAAAAGCCTGAAAACTTAAACTTCAAAATTTTCCCATTTGCAGGGCAACCAAACTGTTTCTCCTGCTCTCAGCCCGGTTCATCATAGATCAGCAGGACTAGATTGATTTGATCGTCTACCTCAAAGAGTTTAGGACATCTGAGCTTGACAGGTAGGTAGGGATCAAATTTCACTCCCTTTCTGTATATTTTCCTCCTTAGATGTTCTTCATGGGAGCCTTTGTATACCAGCTAAATATTCGTTTCTGGTGTATACTTTTCTGTGTTATCTGTGATCTGCACAACTAATATGAATGGTGAACCACAGTGTTCTTGTGCAGGGGACACAAAGACATCATCTGCTCCAGCATCTTTCATAGAACAATCCTCATCGAAGGAGGAGTCCCATGACTGCGCATTTTCTTCCTCTGTCATCTGGCGAGCTGCCCTTTCAATTTGTGTGGGGACCCACTGAGCAAGTATTAAAACATCAAAACTGAGGTGATCAGTCTCAGCCTTGAGCACTGAATTATGTTCTGCCTCAGTGTTCAAGGGGCAACAATGAGGGCTTTCCTTTTGAGCAGACAAGGAAACAAAAGATGATGGGGGACATTTTTCCCCCGTCTTGATTACTGGGCTGGGGACCAAAGCCGACTGTAAAATTGGCAGATCTGCATAGTCATGGGAAGTTAAGCTGGCTTCGGGCTCAGAATCTTTGAGGATGAAGGGATCTGCTGCCATCTGCTGCTGCTGATTAGCTTGTTGTTCTGCAGCTACAACAAGCTCACGAGCAGTTCCTCTAGCTATTGCTTCTTCATATGTAGCGCTGGTTATGAAAGGAGCACCTCCCAAACCATAGACCTCCTTCTCTTCTTCAAACAGATCTTCTTTCATGACTATATTCTGACAAAGGGTCTTCACCCTTTGATCCTCGTTTGCATCCCTGTTTCTCTGCAAAATCTGCAATTGCTCCTGTGCTCCTTTATATAGATTTGGAGCTGGAAGAGAAATGGAACAAGGAGCTCCTGCTTCCTTAGAATACTGCTCAACCTTTAATTTGGAAACTTCAGAGGTCAAAAGCTCGATCATCCTAGCTAATTTATCAATCTCAGGCTCTGAGGATGATGAGGATTCACCTCCCTGACTTCTGCACTCGGCATCATCTTCAAGTCTCTCTGCAGCTAGAATGTTCGATTCAACTTCAAAAGCTGCATCTTGCATATCAGCTAGAGAAGCACATCTCCTTTCTCTTAACAACAGGAAGAACTGAGAATTGAAGGCATTGGCATATGTGAGCATGGCAGAAGAAGGGGTAGGTTTTATTTCAGCTGGTATTCTGCTATACATTTGATTGAATCTAATATTGAAATCAGACAACAGTTCACCATCTTCTCTCTGCAAGTTCCCAAATTCAGTATGATAATAGAGTAGATCTTTATTACTTCCCCAGTGCTTTAAAAATACATCATCTAGGGCTCTAATATCTGCAATAGACCTAGGGGGTAATTCTCTAAACCATTTTCTAGCCTCCCCATCTAGGCTTTGGACAAAAGCCATCATCCATACATCCTCTTCATTGATATCTAGGTTATCAGCATAACAATAGAAAGATTCGAGGTGCTCTTCAGCTGATACTCCTTCTGCACCAGTAAACTTAGGCATATATTCCATATAATCTCCTACAGGCATGGCATTCAAAGGGGTAGGCAAAACTAATGGCCCATACCTAGCAGCAACTATTCTTTCTATCTTTGTAAGAGCTTGCTGGCTTGCCATGACTGAGGTAAGGTAAAAAGATACTGGTGGACTGAGTAGAATGAATCAATGAATGGAATGGCAGAAACAGAGGAATACGATAGACAACATGGATGCTTCTTTCAACTGAGGTCCGAAAAGGAAATGAATAAACGGGAGCTGTATGAATCTCTGAAGGTGAACTACACTAACAGAGACACATAAAAATTCTTTAAGGCTTACCTGATCCTGATGCTCCCTTCCACAAAGTTTCTTCTGCTTATCGATCTTCTCAGGATCAGGCACTGGCCAGCTAGTGATTTCTGAAGATTTCTCCGAGCATGCTTCACGAACTAGACCAGAACTTCAATGTGGAGTTGCCAAAGGATGGCTTTCCTAGAGTGGAGTCGCCAGACAGATGATTACAACCAAAATCTGTGTTCAAACCTTGTCTGTCATCAAAGTTTGAAGCTGTGTCGTTCTCCCAGGGAAGCTGAGCTTCGATTCTCCTCTCCCCGGCAACGACGCCATTTAATGTTATCACCCCAAGAAACTCACCTAGGTTGCATATCGGTGATGCTCGGGAACATTACAAATTCAACAAATATGGTGGATAAATGATGGATGAATGAAACAAATGCTGCATATTCAAGCCAGATAACCACTTCTACTATGATTGACCCCAGACATGGGTGAACACCCCCAAACTACAAGGCTTTTAACCACCTATTACTCACAGTTTAAGGTAAAGGTGATGATGGAGAAGACTAACCACACCAGCAAATGCACAAGACCCTGTGATGGCCGGCTGCAACCAGTTAAGAGGTCTGTAAATCTAGTTTCTAATGCACAGACAGAATGACAGCTCTCTATGCACTAAACAACAGAAACCTACACACATGTTCTATGATACTTGCTAAATCCTAACATAGAGGTGGGATGACAGCCCCTCTGATGCTAAACATTCACAGCAATAGAACAAATGTAAACAGGCACAGCCTGGAACAAGAAAGAGAAGTGGAAAGTGAGCAATAAACAACAAAAGAAGCTTGTATTAGCTGGAAAGGAAGACTAGATGTTGCAGGTTACAAAGTAGTTACAGTCTCCAGAAGTTGAACCTTACAACAGGGTTCTCTTCATCTAACACTCATCAATCCATTACATCTCTGTTCTGGGTATATATGGTGTTACATTACAAAATATCTCTGCTACCCATGCATGGAGGAGCCCATAAATGGTCACCAACCGCATTTACATTTAGAAATGGGCCTCTGATACAAATCTGGCTGTGTTTAAATGGATTTGACCCTCTGGCAGCTGGAGTATTAACTGAAAGACGCCCCATAACTGATAAATGCAGTGATATGCTCGAGGCTATCCTTTTCAATCTTTGGCCACTCTGTTAGTTAAATTCGGTTGCTGGAGAATCATTGAGCTGGGTGCAGGTAGCTGGCTGTTATTTTTCTTCGACGGCAGTGAATAGTCGGGACTGGTACAGGCAACATGGCAGAGGCGTGCATAACTTTTTCTATTGGGTCCACCTTTCGGGTCGCAATTGCATATCAGAGCCGACTTCTCTGCTTTTCTTTATATTTGAAAATACATTGAGAAATGCTGCAAAACATGAGAAATTTGCCATCGGCGGACTAGAGAACATATATATTCCACTTCTCGGACCCTTTTGGGTCCGGGCTTCATCACTATCAGCGCTCGCCCAAGACCTCCATATATTTCATTATATAGCGAAAATGTGGCAAAAACCATTGAAAACGGTTTTAGCGCGGACTCGAAAATATATCGAAAATGACTTATAATCGCCATCGGGTCGCAAGCATGCCTTAAATAAAAGCCTGTTCCTTTGGTTTTGCCGATAGCGAAAAGCCGACGCGACCTGGACCATTGATCTGTGCATGCGATTAACGGCCCAGATCGAATCGCTATATCACAATCGCAATGCCATTGCCGATACCGCCCAGCCGGCGATGCTCCGATGCGATATGACCCGCCGATCTGCCTCCGCCGATTGCGACCCGCCGATCTGCCTCCGCCGATTGCCACCCGCCGATGCGATCTGGACCGTTGATCGGCCAGATCGAACGGCTGTCGCTCATTTGAACTGCTAGGCCCGCGCTTCTGATTTTTGACAATTTTAGAGTGTTTTAGACCTCCCGATAGTGTATTTCCGCCCTCCCAAGGGCTTTTCCTCTTGCGATAGTTTAGATCGGTGGAGGCCTTAAGAGGATTTTGAAGGCTTTTGGGGCACTTTTGTATCCATTTTTTGGCATCCTTCGGCGCGCAAACAACCTGATTGGGGCTGTATTTGATCCTCAAATGTTGGATTATATAGCAGAGCTAATAGGAACCAACAACGTTTCTTTGCTATTATCCTGATGGTACCACGAATTCAGACAAATGCGCTGAGAATGGTATTGTTACTTTTCTCAATCCCTTCCTCCAGATTTGATTACAAACCTCAAAGTTGTATGATCTTAACATAAAACAATGTAAGAGAGTGAGGATTTCTAGAATATAATTTCAAAAATGGATTTTATAATTTGTTTAGATGGACACTCCATTTATCATGAGGGATTTTGGGATTTTGTTTTAGAGAGTGAAGATTTCTACAATTTTATTTATCATTAGGGATTTTGCTTTAGAGAGTGAGGATTTCCACAATTGTTTAACTTCCACAATTGTTTAACATGTTGAATAAAATTTCCGAAATAAATTTTATAATTAGTTTTTAATAGACACTCCACCAATCCTTAAAAGACTTAAGAACCTTGCTTTCTAGTTTCCAATGATAAGCGGATGGAGTGTACATCTAAAATATCAAACTGATTACAAAACCCATTACACTAAATTTCCCTTTCACCAGTAACCTTGAACGCTGATATGTATTTATGTTGCTCTATGTGTTAGCTCTGCATTTTCTTCTCAAAGTCTGAGGTTCCGTTGGAGTTGCTAATAATACTTGCCATTTACAAAACCCATTACACTAAAAGTTCCCTTTTACCAGTAACCTTGAATGCGGATATGTATTTTTGTTGCTCTGTGTTAGAACTTAGCTCTGCATTTTCATCTCAAAGTCTGAGGTTCCGTTGGAGTTGCTAATAATACTTGTTATGGCAGGGGTTACATGTCATGAAAAGAAGACTGGCATTCTAATAGGTAAATCTGATTAATTCCAGTCTGCAATCTTAGAACTGTGAATTTGTATCTTGTTTCCATTTTTCTCCTCGGGATTTGACAAAGCTTACAGTGATATCATTCCCTTGATTTGTCCACAGGTTGCTCCTTTGGAGGAGTTGCCCAGGCTGCAATATCAGTGCTGTTCATATTGTATTACAGAAAGAGGAGAAAACCTCCTTCTGGGAGCTCTAATTCAAAGGTGGAAAAATTCCTAAAGGAACATGCTTGTGAAATGCCGATGCCAACCAGATATTCACACTCTCACCTCAAGAAGATTACAAACAACTTTGCCGAAAAGTTGGGAGAAGGAGGGTTTGGTGTGGTCTATAAAGGAATGCTTCGGAATCTCGATCTAGTGGCCGTGAAGCTTCTTGATCGGCACAGGCATACCGAGACCCAATTCATGAATGAAGTTGCTACCATTGGACGGGTCCATCATGTCAATCTGGTTCGTCTGTTGGGTTACTGTTTTGAAAACTCTATAAGCGCACTCGTATATGAATACATGCCCAATAGATCTCTGGATAAAATTTTATTTGAGGAGGGGCAAGTCTTAAAGTGGGAACAATTGTATTCAATTGCTTTGGGTGCAGCCCGTGGGATTGCATATTTACACCATGATTGTGACAAGCGCATCATACACTTTGACATCAAACCTCACAATATATTACTGGATGCAGATTTCACACCAAAAGTTTCTGATTTTGGGCTGGCAAAACTTTGTGGGAAGGGAGACGACCATATTTCAATGACAGCCTGGAGAGGGACGCCGGGATATGTTGCGCCGGAGTTGTGCCATAGTGATGCCGGTCCTGTTACAGATAAATCAGATGTCTATAGTTTCGGAATGCTGTCGCTGGAGATTGTTGGGGGTAGAAAGAATACAGAGCTGCATGCTAACCGTTCCAGTCAGTTCTACTTTCCTGAGTGGGCTTTAAAGCTAATTGAGAGTGGTGAGTTGGGGATGAGATTGAGAGGAGGAGAAATGGAATGTGCAGATGAGGAGAAGGCGAGGAGGCTCACAAAAGTTGGATTGTGGTGCATTCAGTACAACTCCAGCGATCGTCCTTGTATGATGAAGGTTGTTCAAATGTTAGAAGGAGATGAAAACGATGTGACAAATCCTCCATTGCCCATCAATTTCTTGCCTTCACCTGACAAAACTCTACCATCTTCCGCTGGAATATTTTCTTCCATTGAAGTTACATTGTAGTTTTCTCTATTGGACGGGCTTGTTCAAACCAGTCTTTGCATTGTGGCGAATCGATAATCCATTCCATATCATACTGTGCGACATTGGGTGATTTGACTATAGAGGGAACTCACAGGCACTTGAGACCTTAAGACCTAACTGTTGTGACAGCTCCCAGCTCCCTTCCCATTTCTGTTGGGCTTCAAGAATACACAGTTATCTGTGGTTAATGATATTTGTAGATGAAGTGCTACCTAAAACCCAATGAAAGACAGGGAGCTTATTGTGGTTGTACTGGACGACTGAATAATTTATGATGGTATTTTTGGTCTGGAGGGAATATCTAGCAATGATTTTCAGTTTCACTCATTTAACATTGAGTTTTTTTGTCAAACTGAATTTGGGAACAACAATTCAAATTTTGCCTCTTTGACCCAATTTTTTGTAACAGTAACGGTACGTTAAAGTTTAATTTATTAATTCTCACATATATATATATACTCGTTTAAAGGGTGTTAAAAAGGTATGATGCAGAGTGCCTTGGTTCCTTTATGTCATCAATGGGGTAGTGATTGAGTAGACAACATTGTGTTTTATTGAAACGTCCGGTACCTCCCAACTTTATATCCAACTACCGCACGTCATCCTGTTGCATAAACTATAATGCAGAAAACACGACGAATCCATTGACGCGATTATGCGCCGGACTTTCTTTTCCATATATATATAAAATACTATTGTTTCGCATTGGGGAAGCTGTTATGAAATGATTCGAAATTTGAAAATGAAATGGCTGGATTTTGATCACTGCAGTATCAGTTTGCCATATGATAATGGAAAATTTTATTTATATTTACAATCATTTATCCATTAAATTTTATCTATCGGACATTTTATTTCAAAATAAAAAATTACATTTCGTTAAGTGAGTGAGTACATGTTTTAATTTGAAATTAAATTTGGCAGTTTTTAATTGGCAGGGAAAATTTTAGGAGTTAATATTTGTAAGTTTTTCATGCTTTTGCCAAAAAAAATTCGCCAATTTCCATTTTTTTGAAAATTGATTGGCCCAAATTTTATAGTATAAAATCATTTTACCCTAAAAATCGCTAAAATTTTATATATACTAATGATGATGATGATGATGATGGTTAACGTCCACTAAGACTAAACTCAAAGGCTATGAAGGTCAGTGTTGCGACAAAGATTATGAAACTGAGATCTAATGTTGTTGTACTCGGGGCACTCTAAGAGGAAGTGGTTTTCATCCTCAATGTTCCTATTACCTAAATATATTTACAAAAATATCATAATTTTTTTTACAATTTACACATTGGGTACTAGTAATATTCACCAACGTTTCTAAACTTCAAAATAAACTTCCATCCTTAAAATTTTCCTTGTTAATTGGACGATTTTTGTATAGAATTTGAAGATATTGATGCGGATCCCTGGATTAGATGTTTGAAAAAGACTACTTTCATAGTTGTTCATTTAAATAGATTTTTCACCTCTAATTAGGGTTGGAATTTCAAAAATAAATAACCTATTAGATTGAAATGTTCAAACAAGTTTTTATTTTGATAGTTTTAACCATAGTTACCAAGTTATTCGGATTTGATATGATAAAAATTCAAATGTAAAATTTTTTGATTTGGAAAAAATTAGATAATATACATCTTAAATATTTAGATATATATACTTTCTCTTTTCTAATTATGAAATATTTTCATGATTTTCTTTTAGTTCATTTTAAATTTCGAATTAAAAATCCCACATTTTCTCTTCCCTCTAAAAATTTTAAATAATTTCTAATAACACTAAATAATATAACAATGTTATAACTATATTTCAAAAAAAAAATCCACATTTCCTTTCCCGCCCAAATCTTAAATTTAACTATTTTTTAAATTCAAGATTTATTTCTCCAAAATTCTTATATAATATATAAATACAAAAGTCATTATATTAATTTAAATTGGTAAAAAAAAATGAAAATTTTCTAGCTTAAAAATTATTTCAAAATAAAGCCATCTCTTCGATTTAAAAAGAAAATAATTATTTCTAAGAATCAGAGTCAGCCCTTCAAGGAGCCGAAGCCGGAGCCAGAGCCAACGCATACCGACCCGTTTCATGTGTAACGAGAAAGTCCACCACTCCAAACTCCTTATAAAACAATCCTACGTTACGAGTAATAGACGTGCTCGAATGGAATACTCCTTATAAAACAGTTCGAATAATGGACGTGCTCTAATCGACAACACCATGGAAGAATCGAATTTCATCCAATAATTCGAATCGTATTGACGAATTGCCCATTTTTTTCCCTCTGATTCCGCCAAATTTGGTAGCGATGGTTTTAACAACTGTTTTTTATTTTAATAATTTTAATAAAGAATATTAATTATTATAAAAACAAGTATTCTTATCTAATTGACAAGTTATTCCATAATAAATAAGATTATTTATTCATCAAATTCTATATTTATTATTAACTATTGCTATTTTAATATTTATAATTAATTTGTTTTGATGGTGAAGAGGGTCCAAATTTTGACTCAGAAATTTGTTTATTATTAAATATGACTATTTTAATATTTATAATTATAATTTGAAATTGTATTCATAAGTGCTAATTACATGAATAAGTATTTTTATGTTAAAATAAAAAATCCACCATATAGATTTTCTATTATTATTTAAGATTTAGACAATAGGAAAAAAATGATAATTAAAATAAAAAATCTACAATATAGATTTTTTATTATTAAATATAAGATGAATAGCCAAGATTTAATTGGAAAAAAAAATGATGAGACTCATCTTAAACCCTCATCTTGAATGTTTTTTTTTTAATAATTTTTTAATTAAAATGAAATATATTTGATGCAACCCAGAGTATGAAATTTCACTCCCTCACCTTTGGTATTTCAATTTTGATTGCTTCAAATTCCACAACATCCCATTTATGCATATTACATTTGCTACAATTTCCACAACATTCCTTAATTTTTTTTGGAGTAAGAAACAACTTGACATAACATATTTCATAACAAAAAAATTATTTATATTATACAAAATGTTTCTTATTATATGATTAACACATTTATATCTTCCAATCCCATCAACCATATGGTATAGTCTTTCCACAACATCAATAAACAAATATCTACATATCTTATATTAATCTAACCATCCAAATCAAAATAAAACTGAAAATGTTAACACAAAACAAATGACACATGCTTGTGGAGTGGATATCCTCTTAAAAGTAGCCACATTACCAATCCTACACAATTCGGAAGAGAGGAATGTTCCCCCTATCTAGTAGTGTCTCTTCCATACATTCTTCATGGCAGAGGATACCTAATGTAGCACCAACTCCTCTCTTCAATAGGTGATCTACCTTTGTATTCATATCTCTAAATACATGTTGGAAAGTGATTTTTTTTAAGCAAGAGATGATATCCTTAATCTTGTTTTTCTAGAGGGATGGTGCATCCAACGTAGCATCACCATTAATGGTAACCTTGGAATCTCCAAAAACCTTTAGATATGAAATATCTTTTGTCCTAAAAAAAATATAAAATACACCATCAAAACCAATAACTCAACCCTTTAATTTATGTCTCTTCAGTTAAAAAGTTTTTATATGTAAGGAAGACACATGGAGAACCCCTCCAGTCCCACAATCAAACCCCATAAAAAAGAAAAAAGCTATGGAATAAATCCTTGCATATCCCTAAAAGATTTTGTATCTTGTTTGACTCATATGTTTCTAAGTAATATCCAACTAATTAGATGAAACAAAAAGGAATGAAAGATTTTTCCCCTAAATAATCTGACATTCCTCCTCTTCCAAAGACACCATAATATAAAAAGAAAATATAAAAAGAGATAATGTCTTATGTGTATGATTCTATTGTGCCCATTCCAGCAGACAATCATTAATGGAGAGTTGATTCTAATTTGAATGGATTCCTAACATTATTCATCTTCAGATTCACACAATGTGCACATACAAGGTCCAAGAAAAACCCTTTTTTATTGTTTTTTTATTATCCCATGTGAGTATACTGTCTTTGAGGGTCAGCCAGACGAATAACTTAATTTTTAATGGTGCTTTCCATCACCATATTTTAGTAAACCACCAGTCTCTCCTCTGCTGCACATGTTTTTGTGGTATGTGAATATTCATCTTTGGCCGAAACAACGCCATCAACGCCAAATCCTTTCAACTAATGTTATCTGCATGTTGGTTTAGCAAAATCACAGCATGTAATAAATGTTGGGTATATGTCTACCTCTCTAGCCTGTTCACCTCATAGATCAATCAATTAATTTATAAATTTGACATAAATAAAATTTACCTTTTAACCTGAACGTAAATGTCTCCTTCAATTGTGGACATAAGTTAACCTACCATGATGTCCCAACTATTTTATCCTCTCCCACCAATATAAACGGTCCCGAATTGGCAACCCATTGGATATTTCCCAAAACCCATTGTCCCACAACATTCTATCTATTTTTTTTAGATTTTTTTTTTCAGGGAAAAAATCATCATATGGTTGAAGCCAGCAGATTTTTACAACATATATGGCCGAAGCCAGCAAAATTCTTTACCTATCAAATTTGCTACATTCATTGGATATGTGGTTTAATGATTCCGATTTCCCTGGATTCAAATAATTTTATGTTCGATTTCCTAGTTTCAACTTTCAATTTGTGGATGCTCTATTTGTATTAAAATTTTGATTTTTGATTTTGCAGTTCCACGTTCAATTTCATTGTGTGCAGGATTAACAATTTGAATTTTTTGAATTTTTTTTTTCAGGTTCAATGTTTAGGTTTGATTTAATTGTAACAATACATTAGTGCTTCTCTATGATGCAGATATTAATAAACCATACTTGCTCAGCGCCAATGTCAAGAAATCTAAGGCCTCTACGCCTGTAAGAAAGGACGCCATATTCAAGGGCTCTGTGCCTGCACAGCCGCACAACGCTGATAACGAAAGTAGTAGATGCTATGGATGTTGGTATTCTTCCTCGAGCTGGAGAAGGATTGCAGAACGGCTCAATCTAAGGCAAGAAGTATTTGAGGTTCGTCTAAACAACATACTGTTCCATCCTTCGGGCTACAAGGTATGTTTCAGATATCTTGTGGAGGTTTTTGATTTCTATGGGCGTCTGGTATTTGGCTCTGTTCCACCCTGGTTGACTCTGTCTTCGAATGCTGAGTATATGGGCTGCAATAGAAAAAATTTCCCCATCTGCTCTTTTTCTATATACTTCTAGGATTCTGGGTTTGATAGCATGTTTCTATACAACCTCATGCACTCTGTTCTCTGTCACATTTTGCTTATTTTCGCCATTGCACTTTATATTCTCTTTTGTATATATGTGACCCATTTCCACCCTTTGTGACATCGTCCATATGCCATCTGGGTCTGATACAATTCGAGACACTTGGTCGGCCTTCTTCACTGAGGAAGAACCTTGTCTTCTCTTTAATGTTTTTTCTTCCATCCGGGACGGTGGCCGTGCATCTGCTATATCACCAGACCTTGCAAAAATTTTGGCTTCTGGGTATGTAATTTTTGGATGACCTGCAAAGGCTGTTATTGCTGCTGTTGCAGCTAAGAATCTGTAATTTTCTCCATCCTCTGGTCTTCTCCCGCTTGAATTGGTCATTCGGCTCTGGTCTCTTGCTAGTTTCATTTTCCCGGTACCGAAATTGTTCTATTCTCTGGCGGTTTGTATTGTCCCAAGGCTAGTAGGTGGCATTTACTACCAGGATCACATCCCATTACCAACACCTGTCTGCCAGACACTTCCCCATGTGCTCTGGGATCCTCGTATATCGCCCTATATATCTGGTATTATTCCCCGTGTCAGCATCTGCATTTTTGCCTGATTTGGATGACCTCCTGACGGCGTACTTCAATTTTGGTTGTATTTGGGTTTATTCTCCACACAAGTCCATATCCTCGTGAACATTCCTTCCGGTTCCCGAGGGGGTCGTAGTTATTTCTGGACCCTGTTTATATCTTTTCACAGCTACCCACTTGTACATCCCCATTTATTGTTGTCAGACTACGCCTTTGGGATCCGTTTGTGGTCTTTTCGTGCTCTGTGGGGTTATGGCGGGACACTACTCTGACTCATCTGCCAACGAGGCCCTTATACGAGCCATGATGGATGTCGAGTCACACCTCCTGCATTCTGTTGGTGCTGACCACCAGGGTGGCCCACGATCTCTGACGCTTGGCACAACATTTTGGGTGATGCCCGTATGCCAGATGGCGACCATGCATCCCTCCTTTCGCAGGGTGGCGAACATGCTGCATGGGGACGACGTTCCAAACACAAGCAACGTTCTATTAAAACCACCTCCCCGCCACCTGCATTGTCTTTGGACAATGTTGTACTGATTGACAGGATTACCAGTCTGCAGAAGCGCGCTCTCGTAGGAAGGTGGTACTTCTCAGAAGTTAGTGACCCAGACATGAGAGACTGGGTAGAGAAGAAGTGGAAATCGATGCTAGGATATATGTCGACTGTCGTGCGGCTTTTGAAAGGTTGGTATAGTTTCCATTTTCTAAGTCAGGAGGACTTGGAAAAAATCAAATCAGTGCCATGGATTAATGGGAAGAGTTTCCGAGCACTACATCACTGGTACATTGGATACAATTCACTCCACAACACGCCACAAAACAAGCTCATCTGGGTGAAATTACCGGGTTTACCAATTGAGCTATGGACGAAACAGGTCCTTATGGATATTGGTAACGCTATCGACAAATTCGTTTATGTATATTCTCAATGCTTGGGGGCTCCAGACAAAAGGGTGGCATGGACCCTGATTGGAAAGGAATACCGTGGTGGATTTCCAAACCATATTGATTTGTTCTAGGCCGAGACTCAACTATCACAGAGATTGGACTTCTGGGGGGTTCCTTTTTGGTGTTCACACTGTCACCACACCGGACATCTATTAGCACAATGCCCACGTCGGCCAGGAGGACGATTACATGGTAGGCCTTTCTCTGGTGCATTTTTGAAGTCTCATTATGGGGGAGGTCGGCCTGCACAAAACATTCGACATGGAATTTCTGCTCGGCAGCATTCAGGTATTCCCCTTGGCTCCTATCCTCCCCGCTCACATACATTTGACTCTTCATTAAATGGTTCATCGCCCATTCTGGTTCCTTATTCCCCATTATCTTCATTGAAGTCTGATTTCTCGGCCCCCTCTAGTCCAGTAATACATTCCCGTAAACCCTCTTCGGGATCAATCCACCCTGGCCCGGAAGACCCGCCACCTTTCTCGGCTCCATACCCGACCCACGACTTACCCTCCACCACCCAAATCACGTACGTTCCATCTTCGTCACCTTCCATTTTCGCTAACCGGAATAAGGGGCCTAGGACAAGTGTCACTCCGCCCAACTCGCCACTAGACTCACCTGCAAACTCAGTGGGCAGTGACCTGGACTTTCTGCTCGATAGGAAATCATTGGACTTGCGGACCCTTACCATCCACAAGCCATCTGGCTCTCCTACCCCCCACATCAGCCCTACTTCTACAGGTAACATCACTGTCTGGCGGAAACAAAATTGAGGAAGTCAGCATTTTAGAGGACGTCCCAGGCCTAATCCTCTTTCCTCCCCTATGGACCGATTTTTGGTTGATGTGCCTATTGCTGACATCCCCCCCTCACAAGCCCTTAGAGCATGGTTGCCCGAGCAGGCATCTCCATGACGTTCATTTTGTCACTAAATATACGGGGTTTGGGGGCTACCCCGAAATATCAGGCCCTTAAGAGTCTTTTCTCCTCTCTTCACCCATATATCATTCTACTGCAAGAATCCATGCACTCTGTTCCTCAGGTTGTACAATATTTCCGGAAAATGCTCTCAGAATGGCATATATCTGCTACTACGGCTGTGGGTCTCTCTGGTGGTTTAGTGGCTATTTGGGACCCTAGATGGGTCAGATTTAAAGCTTATAGATGTTTCGCAGGCATCCTCCTTGAAGGACATATCTACGGAATGGGCGGTCGCATTCATATTTTGAACACCTATGCTCCTTACAGAGATAGGACCATTTTCTGGGACCATTTGTTTTCTTCTGGTATTATGGAGTTGGCCTCCCTCATCATTGCTGGAGATTTAAACTGTACTATTGCTTTGGAAGAAGTATGGGGACGGTCCAGAAGGATTGACCCTTTGGCGGGGATGTTTCATGATGCTCTTCTAGCACACAACTTTGTGGACATTTTCCCGGATGAAATGGCTCCCACTTGGGACAATGGGCGCGCAGGCGAGGCATATGTCACCAAGAGACTGGATCGTTTTTTAATGCATGAATAGTTGGTTGCTCACCTAGGAGATGTGCAGACAGAGATTATCAGCAATTTCTTATCAGATCACAGACCTATTACACTTGTTTGGAAGAGGTCGATGGTGCACCTGGGCATGCCATTTAAATTCAACAGAACCTAGCTAGATGATCCGGAGTTTAACACTCTGGTGAGGGATACATGGCGCCGCGATGGGGATATTGGATCCTCCCCTATGGATCAGATACTAGACAAACTAGAGACTCTCCGTGGGGAAGTGAAAAACTAGCAGAAGAGGAAAAATCAGTCCATGAAAAAAGAGATTAAGGATATTCAATGTGAGTTGGACCTCCTCCTCCCGTTGATGGCCACGAATAATCTTCCAGATGCTACCCATTCTCACATTCTATAGTTGAAATTGAAAAGGAAAAGACTCTTAGATTTTGAAGAAGCCACTTGGCACCTTAAGAGTCGGGCTATCTAGATTAAAGAGGGAGACATAAATACTAATTTTTTCCATCATTTTGCAAACCATAGGTGTAAAGAAAATTCTATATGGGGGATTCATGATGCTGAGGGAAACCATATCCAACCACAGGAGGAAATCTCCAAAGTTGTAACCTCACATTTCAAAGTGGCATATGAACGCAACGAAAACATTATTGCCGAAGATCTCATATGGGGGATTGAGCACTACCTGACTATGTTTGACCAAGAATCAAATGATGCACTGTACAGAAGCATCACTGAGGAGGAATTACTTAGTGTCCTTAAATCATTCAATGGTGATAAAAGCCCAGGGCCGGATGGGTGGACTGTGGAGTTGTTCACGCATTTCTTTGATCTTTTCAAAAATGAACTACTGCAAATGGTGGAGGAGTCTAGACTCACTGGGAATGTACACCATCGTATTAAGTCTACTTATATTTCCCTTATCCTGAAGCGCAATCCTCCTGCCTGTTTTGAGGACTACAGGCCAATCTCGCTGTGCAACCTTATCTACAAAGTTATCTCAAAAACCATTGCTGGGCGTATGCGGAGTACTCTATCACGCCATATATCTCCTGAGCAACATGGGTTTCTACAGGGCAGACAAATACATGACGCCATTGCAAATGCACAAGAATGCATGCATTTGATTCATACAAAAAACCTCAATGCTGCCATCCTGCAAGTTGATCTGAAGAAGGCTTTCGACTGCCTGGATTGGGGTTACCTCAGGCTGGTCCTATTCAAAATAGGCTTACATCCCAAATGTGTTGAATGGATTATGGCATGCGTGATTAATGTTGATTATTATGTGATTATAAACGGATACCCTACAAAATTCTTCTGGGCGGGGCGCAGACTAAGATAGGATTTCCCTTTGTTGTCGTTGTTATTTATCCTGTGTATGGACGACTTGAGCCTGCACATTTCAAAAGCAGTGGAACGAGATCATTTCCATGCTTTGCATATGGGCAACAACATCAACATATCACATGGTTTCTTTGTAGATGACGTGCTCATCATGGGTATGTTGAATCGTTTTTCATGGTTGTTCCTTTTTCATATTTTTAGGAAATTTTCTAATGCTACTGGTTTGTATATGAATGCACACAAATCTATTATTTATCATGGAAATTGTGATTTGGACATCATTGCATATATAAAAATATGTTTGGAATTGAAGCCGAGTTGATGGGTCATGGTATGAAGTACTTGGGATACCATATCAAACCCTGTAAATATAGGAATACCGATTGGTTATGGCTTGTAGATAGATATTTTAAGAAGACTTTGGGTGGGAATATAGATGTTTGTCACTGGGGGGTCGTGTCATCCTTTCACAAGCAGTCCTTAATCAACTAGGGGTATACTGGGCCCATCTTTACCATATTCCTGCTGCCATCATTCACTGTCTCAACCGTATTATGGCTAATTTTATATGGGGTGGTAGTCATGAGCATAAGAAATTTCACTTGTCTAAGATGTCCAAGATCACTCTGCCAAAGGTCATGGGGGGATGGGGAATTCTAGACCTCCGTCGTTTTGGATGGGCGTTATTAATCAAGTCTCTATGGAGAGGTATTTTTGGGATGGGAACATGGAGTCTGGTCATCAGACAAAAATACTTAAAGAACCATGATTTCATATACTGGTTCTGAAGGGGTTCCATTGGGGTTACAAATGGATTGGCTATCTGGCTCAGCTTCCAAAAAGTCACTAAGATCTTCCTACAACACCTGGCTTGGAACATTGGATCGGGCCACAACATTCTCATTGGCATCGACCACATTCTGGGTGCTGGCAATGAGGATATGATCCCGGAGCAACTTATACATACCCTAAATAGAAGAGGCATATACTTCTGGTGTCAAGCCATTTCACTATGGAGGGGTCCATACCCAGTTTGGAAGAGTGCATGGGACCTGGAATGGGACTGGATTGTAGTCGGGATGAAACAACTCGGGATATGTCGTGCTGGCATTCATGATAAGTTAATCTGGTAAGGGAAGATGAAGAATGATAACATTAAAGTTGCAGATATATACCTCACTCTCTGTTCCGTGGATGCACAACTGAGCGAGAAACATGTTTTATTTTCCTTTTGGAAAACTAAAATCCCAAACAAAATCATCCTCTTTACTTGGTTGGTTTTCCATAATAAGAATCTTACTTGGGAAAACTTGCAAAAGAGATAATGGCAAGGACTTGGCATCTGTCCTATTTGTAAAGAGGAATCGGAAAATAACAATCATATTTTCCTTACATGTCAACATACAATACAGGTATGGAAAATACTTTTTTTATATATTGGCTTTCCGTATATTCAACATGAATGCATTACGGATTGCTTACGTGGTGGATCTCTCAAACTTTTGTCTGGAGAACCATTCCAACTATCATATTTTGGGAAATATGGAAGTGGAGAAACATCTGCATCTTTTAGATTTACACTTGAGATTTCAATAAGATAATTGAAAGTGTTTTAATCAACCACACACTGCATACATCAAATGAAATATGATCCAAAGCACCTTGTTACAAGAGGACTGAACTTCAGATGGAATACCCTATGGGTTTTTTTGATGGTGCTGCTCAACGGCACACATGTGGTTGTGGTTTTTGGCTTGCCATCTCAGAGGCATTGACATATAGAACATACTGGCATGGAGGTAGAGGCACTAACAGAAAGGCTAAATCAATGGCCTTATGGGGCCTCCTATGTAATAGATCTGACCTGGAAATATATAAAAATACAAATAGACCCAGAATAACAAGAGAGAAATAGATAAACTTCATATCTTTATTAATAACAAAACCCTTAAGGTAGGGCAACACCATATAATCACTCCTTAAGGAAGGAGAACACTCCACAAGCGATATGCTTGTCAATACATTATACTTTGACATCTCTCAATGGGGAGTCTTTAGCCTCTATATATGATTCATACATACAATACCATGGGTCATTACCATGGTTCTCTCAATACCATATATCCAATACCACAAGCTTACCTTATAATTATGGCCCATCCCATTATTACATTATTCTCTTGGGTACCTCCCTCTGTACCCTATACTATCCCCCCTAGGTATACTACATTCCACCTCCCTTAAACATGTTTCGTCCCCGAAACATAAGAAGATTACAAATAATACGGCCTACTCAAAAGAGTAGTCCACTGGTCCCATGCACATGCATCTAGCCATCCAAGAGAAAGGTGAACCCTCAATCTAGTTGGTGCCTCGCTCGCTTTAGATGGAAGTTGACCCTCGCAGCTCTTCTGTGTTGATGTGTTGTGGGTGGATTGTCGCCCCTCTCTATCTGTCATGTAGAGGTTGTTGTCCTTGTTGTTGATCATGTTGGTTGTTTTCTCACTGGGTGATGTGGGTGGTGATACGCTGAAGTTTTAACCAATGGTGTATCTTGCTTTAATTCACCACCTAATTGAGCCTGATTGGTATCTGGTACATGTTGGGCGTCTGTTATTGTTTTGTAGTATACCTAGGGGGGATAGTATGGGGTATAGAGGGAGGTACCCAAAGAAATAATGTAATAATGGAATGGACCATAGTTATAAGGTAAGCCCGTGTTATTCGATATATGGTATTGAGAGAACCATGTTATGACCCATGGTATTGTATGTATGAATCATATATAGAGGCTAGAGACTCCCCATTGAGAGATAGAAAGGGGCGGTGATCCACCCACAATACATCAACACAGAAGAGTCGTCAAGGTCAACTTCCATCTCAAGCGAGCAAGGCACCAGCTAAATCGAGGGTTCACTTTTCTCTTGGATGCCTAGATGCATGTGCATGGTACCAGTGGACTCCTATTTTGTGTAGATCTTATTATTTGTGTTCTTCTTATGTTTCAGGGACGAAACATGTTTAAGGGGGGTGAAATGTAGTATACCTAGGGGGCATAGTATGGGGTACAGAGGGAGGTACCCAAGGGAATAATGTAATAATGGGATGGGCCATAGTTATAAGGTAAGCCCGTGGTATTGGATATATGGTATTGAGAGAACCATGGTAATGACCCATGGTATTGTATGTATGAATCATATATAGAGGTTAGAGACTCCCCATTGAGAGATGTCAAAGAATACTGTATTGGCAAGCATATGGCTTGTGGAGTGTTCTCCTTCAAATAGACCAAGAATAACAAGAGAGAAATAGATAAACTTCAGATCTTTATTAATATCAAAACCCTTATGGTAGGGCAACACCATAAAATCACTCCTTAAGGAAGGAGAACACTCCACAAGCCATATGCTTTCCAATACAATATT
The DNA here is from genome assembly GCA_031772625.1 of Pinus tabuliformis. Classification (NCBI taxonomy): domain Eukaryota; kingdom Viridiplantae; phylum Streptophyta; class Pinopsida; order Pinales; family Pinaceae; genus Pinus; species Pinus tabuliformis. The sequence continues at coordinate 97,052,070 of CM062812.1, forward strand.
CTTTGACATCTCTCAATAGGGAGTCTCTATCCTCTATATATGATTCATACATACAATCCCATGGGTCATTACCATGGTTCTCTCAATACCATATATCCAATACCACGGGCTTACCTTATAACTATGGCCCATCCCATTATTACATTAATCCCTTGGGTACCTCCCTCTGTACCCAATATTATCCCCCCTAGGTATACTAAATGTTTCTTATCTTCCAGTATTACTTCAACCCCAGATTCCTCATCTGATGTCTCAGACCCTGGAACATCTTCTGCTTCAGTCTCCTTGGACTCTACCCGTTTATTGATGAAAATATCCTGTAATGTAATTTTCTTCTTTTTATACCAGAGCTTAAGGAATTTCTTCTGCACATTAATATTGATAGTACCAACAGATTCCTTCCAAGGGTATCCCAAAACAACATCCAGATTATCCATATCTGAAGCATAAAAATCAGAATGCAATACATACTTATCCATAGAAATCTTCAAATCTTTATAAACTTGAACATCTGCATTATCAACCTGTGTGTTTTCCTTGTGTTTTGCTGGAATTTGCAATTTTTTTGCCAAATTGACATTTATAAGATTTTGTTTGCAACTAGGATTTATAGATACAATGATCTTCTCCTTCTGAATATATCCATGAACCTGTAATAAGGATATACCATTAGAAAATAACCCGTTACATGTCTCATTCCCCTATTTTCTAGCATGAGACCATTTGTCTAAAAGGAGTTTTTCAAATTCTTCATTCGAAAGTTTGAACCACTGCTTGGTGTCAAGTGAGTTCCACCATATGACAATCTCTTCTTTCATACTAAGCAATAGTAAAAATTTCCAATGTTTTGGCCATAATGACTTTTCTATTTCTATGAATTTTTCAATAGTAGGACCATTATCTTTCCTTGTAAAATATTTCTTGCTAAAAACCATGAAGAGGGTTTTGAAAAAAAAATCAGGCGAAAATTTAAAATAGCCACAGTTCAGTTAATATTGCTCAGAATCCTTATTATGATCTGTTTTCAGAAATGGAACGACTATTCTACATCTTATCATGTGATAGAAATCTTGATCTAGGCATTTGAATTTCAGATTTGCGCTGCAACTGTCCTATTGTCACAAAAAATTCTGAAAAAAAGAGCTGATTTTAAATCAGTGATATCTCCCGCATTCGAACTCCAATTCGACTGATTGTTTTTTTGAAGTTGGATAATTTTTCAAGAGGATCTAAAATATGCAATTTGTTTCTCAAAATTCCCCAAAAAAAACGACAAAAATTAACTGGAGATCCATCGTTCACGAATTTTTGTCAAAAATGTTTTTGCAACACAGCGGATTTTTAAATCAACGATATCTCCCTTATCCGGACTCCGATTTGTTTTTTGAAATTGGGTATCTTTTCGCAAATAATCCAGATCTGCAATCATATTTTGCAAAATTTACACTCAAACTTACAAATCTGATCTGCAAACTTGCCGCTCCAAAAATTCGTGAAAAAAAAAATTTCTTCTTTTCTCAAGAAAGTGTTCCAATACCACTTGTAATAGATCTGACCTGGAAATATATAAAAATGGAAATAAACCCAATAACCATAAATAATCTCAAGAGAATTACAAACACAAAATATAGAAATGCTTCTTTATTGATCAAAACCCTTAAGGTAGGGCAACACCATACAATCACTCCTTAAGGAAGAAGAACACTCCACAAACCATATGTTTGTCCATACAATATTCCTTGACATCTCTCAATGGGGAGTCTCTAGCCTCTATATATGATTCACACATACAATACCATAGGTTATTACCATGGTTCTCTCAATACCATATATCCAATACTACGGGCTTATCTTATAACTATGACCCATCCCATTATTACATGATTCCCTTGGGTACCTCCCTCTGTACCCCATACTATCCCCCCAAGGTATACTACATCCTATGGTTCACTAATTTCTTTGATATCCCTCTCATACATATCCATGGGGATTCAAAAATTATAATTGATCAAATAATGGGCAATGCAAACATCAGAAACCGATTATTACATGGTTGGCTGAGGAGAATTGAACTACTATGGAAACAACACAACAACTCCACTATCAGGCATGTTGGTAGAGAACAGAATATGGATGCAGATGAACTATAGAAGAGGGGCTTAAATGGTAACTCTGGAAAAATGCACTTAGAAATTATCCTGAATCATAAAGTCATAGATATAGGAAACTTCCCATTCCCTGGCTAAGTTTCTTCATCCCCTCTTTTTTTGTATAATTTTTTGTAACTCTACTAGTCTTATAATTGTTTTAGCTTTCAATCATCCGGAGGGATGGACATGTTGTTATTTCAACACTGTACAGCCGGCTAGAAGAAGCAGATGACATGTCGAATGCATACTATTTTCTTCTATGGTTTTGAATTGCATACAACTGTGTCATGCATGTTTATAATTCTGGATATGTACGTGGTCTATGGACTGTTATATCTCTTTTTATGTTTTGTATATGGAAATACTTGGACAGAATGCTGAAATGGCATCTCCAAATAGAATTGTAATGATGTGGAACATTTGAATTGCATTGTAATTTCCTAATTTTTGAACTATTAATATATAATCATGCTTTTTTCGTACTGAAAAAAAGTTTGATTTAATTATGCCCTAGGTTCGATTTTGTGTTTCAATGTGCCTGGGTGCATGAGTTACAGTATGATGAGTTACGCAGGTTTCATTTCATTGTGCGCAGGTTCAATGTGCCCGAGGTTGATGCGCTCAAATTGGATTTTGTGTTCGATGTGCCCAGATTAAGGGGTTACAATATGATGGGTTTTTAACATCGCAATTTATCAAATTATGGTTTTTGTTCACAAATTTTTCATTTGTACAATTATTGTTAGCTCTGTTACATGTTGCTGATTTTCAAGTAGTGGAAGTAAGCTTGGTCCTTGGTTTCTTGCTCAGAAGAGGTCTGCACCGGTTATCGTCCTCCTTCTCCTTCACCTCGCTTACTCCCATTCACCCTACTGCCTCCGCTTTTTCCTTCATACCCAGCATAAACCTCTGTTCTTAAAACCCCACGCTTCCGTAACCCGTCGTCGTCCTTCGATAGCAGCCATTGATCATTCTGATCCAACAGTCCCCGCCGCAAATAACATGCCCACCTGTCTCCCTTTATCAGTCTTAAAAAAACAACTAATTCCTTTATCGGGTCCAGTTCTAATCGCTATTGCAAATTTCATATGTATAAAGGCTCCCCCCCGTGACTTCCGCCAATGTGATATTGCGATGCGATCTAATCGCTATCGCAAATCGCATGTGTATAAAGGCTACACCCCTGACTTCTGCCGATGCAATATTGCGATCGCTCCTCCGCCGTCCGATCAGTCTCGACAAGATCCAACGGCTCACATTTGTTTGCTCCCGCTTCCGTCTCATTCCTCTCGCCAAGAGATTGCTGCCGTCCATTCTCTTGATCCAGCGGCTGATATCTATTTCTGTCATGCTCATTTGTCCGCCATGTAGTCTTTGTGTCCTTGACCTATATCATGCTTCCGAAGGACAGAGGGGGCCAATGTTAGTACCCGGTGCATTTCATCTCCAACCACTACATTCAAGAAATAGAATGGTCGAGAATGAGAAGGACCATCCTCGAGTGGATCATAGCATTTATCAGTTATGGGGCTTCTTTCATACAACACTCCACCTGCTCGAGAAGGACAACAAAGCACTAGAGAACATCAAATTTATTTATTAAAGCAAGCAGATTGTAGCAGAGACTCCATCAGAGAGTTAAAGCGGTTGGTGGTCCATTATGACCCCTCCACGCATATAACAATAGAATATATTTGTAAAGAAACTCTATATATACCCAGAAAATAGATGTAATCTGGGAAATGGGTTGATGTTGTTGTTTTGATGTAAGGTTCAACTTCCGGAGACTGTAACTACTTTGATACTTGCAGCGTCTGGTCTTCATTTTCAGCTAATACAAGCTTCTTTTACTGTTAATTGCGCACTTTCCATTTCTACTCTGTTCTAGGTTGTGCATGTTATGCATTTGTTCATGTGCTCTTGATATTTAGCATTAGAAGGGCTATCATCCCACCTCTGTGTTGAAGTCTAGTATGTATCATTGAATGTGTTATGCAGGTTTCTGTTTACTTAATGCCAGAGAGCTGTCATCCTGTCTGTGCATTAGGAAATAGATTTGTAGGCCTTTTCACTGGGTGCAGCCAGCCATCACATGGTCTTGTGCATCTGCTAGTGTGGTCAGTATTCTCCATGTTCACCTAATCCTCCAACTGTGAGTAATTGTGGTCTAAAGCCTTGTAGTCTGGGGGTGTTCACCCATGTCTGGAGTTAAGCATAGTAGAAGTGGTTATCTGGCTTGGACAAGCATCATTCATTCCATTCATCCATTTCCAACATTTTGTTGAGTATGTAATGTTCCCGAGCATCTTTGAGATACAACCTAGGAGAGTTTCTTGGGGTGATAACAATTATTATAAAATTTCCATTCCCTGATTTTTGTTCATAACATTGCAATTTCCATGTTGAAATGGAAATCTATTTGTAATTTTAATAGTGTTTATACTCTTATATGTCAATTACTAAAATAATGTTTAAGCTAGAACATTTTAATCATGTTAAAAAACTGTTTTAAACCAGATCCATTTTAAGATCTAGAACCATTCTAATAAATGCTGAAACATCTTTATAGTTAATTTTCGATAGTTTTTAATTAGGTTTGAATATTTTACTTTTGAATAGTTTGGATTTAACTTAAATTATATTTAATCTTATAGTTTTGGTATTTCCATGCGTATATTCATATTTAGTTTTGAATACTTATGGCTTAATCCATGTGAGCTTTACGTTTGGAAAGTTTGATGCAAGGACGTTTAAATTTTCAATGGAAATAATGGCAAGCTTGATGAAATGAATTGGCCAGATTAAACATTTTATAGCTTTCCATGTGGATCCTGATGTTTGAAAAGTTTTTATTTATCCTTTAATATATAATTTATATGGTCGCAGATAACATAGACCTAAGTAAGGAAATGTCTTTATGCCAACATCTCTTTAGAACGTTGCTTTTAATGTATCCATTTGCCTAGAGAGCTCAGGAGCCGATTATATATATATATATATATATATATATATATATATATATATATATATATATAAGTTGTGATTTAAGTTAGCATTATGTTTAAAAATAGCAATAAATCAAATTATATTCAGAAGAGAGAGGTGAGAGAGGTGAATGAATGTTGAGGTTTTCATAATATCAAAATTTGCAAGTATTATATACATATATAACCTGTGATTTAAGTTAGCATTATGTTTAAAAAATAGCAATAAATTTAATTAGAAAAGAGAGGTGAATGAATATTGAGGTTTTCATTACATCAAAACCCGTAAGTATTAGTAAATTTCCAAATTATTATGATTATTTTGTTGAAGATAATGGAGAATATGTAAATCTCTAGAGATTCAGTTCACTAGAGCCTTAGATTAGGAATTAGTTCCTACTTTTAGGCAGTTGTTCTAACTTCCCTAGATGTGTGAACACTATATATATTTTTTATTGTATTATGATTCGTTGTAGAGCGTTCTGCTAGAGGAAGTATCCAGGTGGAGCTCCTCACCTATGAGTTATCCAATTCATCAATAAAATTGATTCTTCAGTTTGTTAACATGGTATCAAAGCTGTAGGTTTGAGAGGGTCTGCAAATCCCTGAGTGGGGAACTGGTGTGAAGAACGCTGGCATGGTGAGAAGGCTGAGAAGCAGCACAATTTCCCTTTTTAATTTAATTCATAGTAATCATCGCTCCTTCTAAAGGAAAGGTAGCACTGACCATCGCGGATTCAAAGGGGAAAAGGGCGATGGATGTTGCTTTCCTTAGAGCAAATCTGTCCATCACTCCCAAAAATCACGTATTTGAGAGTGAAGATCGCGATGATATCTGTTCATTGTAGTTTGACTGTGGATGGTGACCACCATGTGCGAGCGAAGATCCTGCATTTAATATCCTAGGCATCTGATTTGGTGGACAATCTCTGTGAAAACAAAATTGATAGGTCATTCATGCAGAGAAGATCTCATTGACCGCGTTGTTGCTTGACGTCGGCATTTCGGGTAGCTAACGAACTACAGTGAAGTGGTTATAGAGTAGAAAAACGCATTCAAGGGGATGGTAATGTGGCCGATCTCTTTGTCGCAGAACGAAGCGTTGACTTAGACTGCGATCTCCAGAAGTAGGCGGCCTTGCGGTAAGACGACCTCATTGAGAGTGAACTTCATAGCGTGGTTCCAGTTGGGATCGTTATTGTGGTTGAAGAAACTAGCGAATAGAGGATTCGTAGATAGCAACATTGTTTGCGCTATCAACTAAGGAGGAGATCTATTCTGTTGTTGCTCATTGACAATGTTGAAGGAGAGAGAAGGCCTGAGAGGCGTTTTTCTTTGTCAAGAAAAGAATTGAGACTGCATTCGGTCATGAATCATGCAAAAGAGAGCCGTCGAGGGTGCTATCGATTGGTGGAGGCTGAGGGTGTTTCTCCAAGTAGAGGACACAAACCCAAATCCCCTGCCCTACTCACAAAATCGGAGAGGAGTCGTGTTGTGTCATAGTGGAAGCATGGTGTGAGGTGCAAGGGAAGCATGGTGTTATGTGTTGGCTACATGGTGCTGCTCTAGGTGCATGGTGCTGCTCCAGGTGCATGTTGCGTGTTGCTCCACATGTGAGGCCGAGGGTGGCCATTTACAGGCACGAACCCACAATTGCCTAATTAGAAGTTAAACCCTTGAGGCCGAAAAACGGTGGTGTTGGGAGGCCGTGTAAGGCTCTCATTATTGTTTTCCTTTAACAAAAATTGGGGTTTCAATAATTTTTTTGTTTAAAAAAAAAATTCATGGGCACCATACATTCAAAAAGGGAAGAGGGTTTTTTTTTAAAGGGATGTTTTTTTGTTTTTGTTTTAAAAAAACAAAGGGTTTCTTTTGTAATTGAAGGTTTTTGAATTGGGGCAATTTTTTTTAAAATTGAATCTTCGGATCTGGGATAGATCTGGTTTGCTGGAGATCATTTTTTTGTGTTAAGATGAACAATTAGATGGCAGAGGCCTATCTGAACAAGAGCAATAAGCTCGACGGTTCCAATTATTCCAATTGGAAATTTAAGTTGCAAACCCTGTTGGAGGGCAAAAACGCATGGATGATCACAAATGGTGATGAGTTGAAGGCAAGCCTAGCTACAGGTGGAACAATAGCAAAAATCCAAGATTGGGAAAATAGGGAGAACAAGGCAAATGTGTTGCTCGAATTGTCTGTGAAAGATTGCATTATTCCTCACATTCGAGATTGTAAAGCTACAATAGACATTTGGACAAATCTCAAAGATTTGTATGCGATCAAGAACACAAATCGCCTACTATTTATAAAGAGAAAGATTCTATCCATTAAAATTGAGGAGAATGAATCAGTAGCAACATTCATCTCTTGTATTAAGGAGCTTAAGACAAAGCTAGGCGACATTGGAAAAATAGTATCAGACACTGATTTGGTCACTATTACCATGAATGGTATGACTAATGAATATCAGATGCTCATCACTGGGTTGAATGCGAGAGAAAAAGTCCCGAAGTTCAAAGAATTGATAGGGATCCTAATGTAGGAGGAAAGGCGAATGAACCTGAAACCCCAGAGCTCAGATCTTTCCCTAATGGCAAAGAAGAAGTCCTTTAGAGGAAAGACAAATGTAGCACACAAAAGCGGAGGAACTCCACAAAGAAAGCCACCTCCATCTCAAGGTATATCTCCAAATAGAAGTGATTCAGGACCAAAATGTTTTTATTGCTGTAAATTTGATCATATGGCTAAACATTGTCGAAAGAAGAAGTTTGATGAAGGTCAACAGAGACATAAGAATCGTGCATGCCATCATGCTGATGCAGATCAAAATTTGAATATCAGATTTTTCGTATTTGATTTTGCGCTATCAATTAAGGAGGATGAAGCAGAAATCTGGTTCATGGACTCAGGAGCCTCCTCCCATATGACAGGTAAGAGGCAATGGTTTAAAAATTTTAGAGAATCCAGCACTGGTACGAAGGTCTACCTTGGAGACGATACAGGGTATGAAATCAAGGGATATGGTGATGTCCCTATCATACTACCTGATGGAAACATTAGGCATATTCATGATGTTATGTATATACCCAGGATTAAAAAGAACCTGATTTCTATATCTAGAATAACAGATCAGGATCTTAAGGTAGAGTTCTTTAAATCTCATTGTGTAATTAAAGACATGCCGGATCGGATGAAGTCCATTGCAACATGTGCATGTATAGGAGGATTGTATAAAATGGATGTTAGAAGTTCGTCACATCAAGCGTTGGCATCATCAGCCATGTCTGCAGAGAATCTCTGGCATCAGAGATTTGGGCATATAAAATTCAGTGACCTACTATTTCTTAAGAAAAAAGGTATGGTGAATGGTATTCCTATTTTGAAGAGTATGCATGTTGACTATGAAGCATGTGCCCCTGGTAAATTACATGGAGATGAATTTCCTGCTATTGTTTATAGGAAGCAGAGGGATATACTTGAACTTGTACACATTGATCTATGTGGGCCAATGCATATAAGGTCGTTAGAAGGGGCCTACTATTTTCTTATTTTTGTTGATGAATGTACAAAGTTCACTTGGGTGTATTTCCTTAGGCAGAAAATTCATGCTTTTGAATACTTCGAGCAATTCAAAACTATGATTGAGAAGCAAACAAGAAATTTCATCAAAATTCTTTGCTTAGACCAAGGTGGAGAATTCAAGAAGGGTGACTTCATCAAATACTGCAAAGAACACGAAATACAACAACAGTTCACAACACTTTACAGTCCTCAGCAAAACGGGGTTGCGGAAAGGAAAAATAGAACCCTCGTGGAGTGTGCCTGTAGTATGTTGAAAGGTAAGAATCTGACCAATGGTTTTTTGGCAGAAGCTGTAAACACTGTAGTGTATCTTAAGAATAGGAGTCTTACTAAGTGTTTGGATTATAAAACTCCTTTTGAAGCATTGTTTGGGTTCAAGCCTCCAGTAAGTCATCTTAGATTCTTTGGATGTAAGGCTTTTGCTCATGTCCCGAAAGAAGATAAGAAGAAGTTAGATTCAGAAGACATTAAGTGTACTTTTGTTGGATACTGCATTGAATTGAAGGCTTATAAGTTGTTTAATCCTTCGAATCACAAGGTGTTTGCAAGCAGAGATGCAGGATTTCATGAACATGTAGATGATGGGAACCCTGTTCGTAGTGATGAAGAATGACATATTCCCTTACTGTTAGAAGAAGGTGATGAAACAGGGGTCAGTGAGCAACAACAAAAACAACGGCAACACCAGCAACAAGAGAATGAAGAAGTGGCTGATCAAATCATGTTTGAAACCAATCCGCAGAGGGGAGGTCAAAAAAGGTTTGAAGCCACTCCACCACTCAGAAGATCAAGCAGGCAGATACAATTGCCAACCAGATACAGGGATCATGCACTCATTACTGGTATGTTGAACACTGCTGAAAATTATAATTTTAATGGAGCTAGTAAAATTAATGAATGGAGGGAAGAAATGCAAGAGGAATATTAATATATCATTAAAAATAATACATGGCATTTAGTTCAGCTTCCTGAAGGCAAAAAACCCATAGGGTGCAGATGGCTATACAAATTAAAGTTTAAAGCAGACAGATCTATAGATAAATATAAACCTAGGTTGGTCATGTTATACTCATATACCAATAGGTGTCATATTTCATGATTGACTGATTGAGCTCTGTAATATGTTCATCCCTTTCCTTGTTGCAAAGGTTTTCCATATTATCAAAAAATAAAATAAAATTAAAAAGTTTAAAAAATGTAAAGAGGGTATGCCCTAAAAGAAAAATCAAAGGGTAAAAAGAATATATGGTAAAAAAAGTGAAAGAAATGAACCCCAAACAAAAATAGACCAGGAAAGTGTGCAAGTCCAAAAAGCCACTACTTTTCCATTTTCTATAAATAAAGCATTGTGTGCAGTTTGTTGAACTTTTGCCACAACTGATGAATGGCCAAACAACTTAATCTTGGCTAGTTCTTGTTTGAATTTCTTGTTTTAGAGATAGAGAATAAATTTGACCAAACTGTTTAATCTTGGTAGATAAGCAGATAGGTAGAGAAACAAAGGAGCTCAACAGTTTAATTTGAGCCCTTGGATGAAATAAGGGCAGACTTAGGTAGGCTTACCATGCAAAGAAAAGAAAAGTTGATGAGGGTTTTCCAGTCTAAGTGCACCTAAAAAGAGAGAAGAAAAAATGTTAGGTAAAGTAGGCTGGGTAGGTACATAGTGTTGCAGACTGAGACTTGTGATAGATTCTGTCTCTCAAAGTGTTAATCTTACCTCTATCACAAGTGCTATGGCAAACATTACTCTTGAAGCAGCTCAAGCGAGGCAGATTCATAACTAACTTCCCTTCATGTTTCTTCCCCAAATCATTTACTAATTCCCCCTCAAATATTAAGATCTTCTTAATATCACTCATCTCATTTCATAAACCCCTTTTCACTCCAAAAAACCTAAGTTTTAATGTGACTTGTGAACATTGGCTTAGCACTCAAAATCATTTTTCATATTAACTCTGACTTTATTATATAAATCCCATGCAAAGTCATTATTACCCCATCCCGTATTATGTATATATAACAAAAACTCCGATATTTTAATATTCCCTCCCCCGGTTAGTTATAATCATAGTCACTATACAAATGTAGATTGATAAGTTCATCTAAAGCTTATTAATAACCTTCCGCCGCGCTCATAAGGAGTTAATTAACCGCTTGGGTTAATTAATAACCTAACCCCGCAGAGCAATAAAATCCACCTGGATACAATTAAAAACATTAATTTATTGTGTCGGGCCCGCACATTAACCCTCCGCCATCTCCAATGAGCGCCCATCGTCCGATCTACCCCTGTTCATCTGACGACCTACGATCATTTCGCACCACCCTCAACTACCGAGCTTTAACTCCTGGGGAAACGATGGTTTTGGCGCCGTACCTTTGCCACGCGTCATGCACCCGCTATGCTCGCTCGCCCTCCGTCTGATACCGCCCAGCCCCAAAAATGGTGTGGGCAAAACTGCTTACCACCCCCCCCCCCTGGACGTCATCCGCTTATGTCAGCTGTCCTTTGCTAACATCATCCTACCACATCACCCGCCACATCATTTATCCTGTACCACCACTGATGTCATCCGTCCTTCAAGTCATAAATTCCCGCCAAAATTCATTTTTGTTCAATAAAAGGGAAAAAGGATCATTTTGTTATGTTTTTCTGCATATAGTGCCTGCGCGCTCCAGGTATGAAATTGACCGTAATCAAATATGTTAGTTTCAGACTGCCTCTGGACCAGAAAAGGCTCCATCAACGAGCTTGCTGACTTTGCCGACCCACCATCTTATAGCTTCTTCCTCCTCAAACTCAGTTAAAAGAAAACCGAGGGGCTTCCGAGCTCACAGAAAGAAAGAAAAAGAGATATACAGGGATATTTCGTTACCCTAGCCAGCCGACCTTCAGAAACATAAAAGGCCAAAGGAAAAGCGATGAACAGGTGTCATCTCAGCATTAAAGAGCATCAAAACAAGTCAAAGAGTATCATTTCAAGCATTAAAGTGTATCAGACGAGCATTGAAGAGTGTCAGAGCAGGCTTAACAGCAGCAGATAAGAGTTGAGGAGTAGCAGATCAGAATTAAAAGGCCCATTTAATATGAACAGTCGGCGCAGAGCTACTATAGGACAGCTGCAAGCCGAACCCTAAAGGCTTGCATCCAGCACAACATTAGATATTTTTTCCTAGCTATTTCTATCTCCACTTGTAAACTATTTTTAGGTTAAAACTAGATTTTACCTTAGAGTTATTATGAGCTATTGTTTGTACATATTTTGTTGTATAAATACCCTCTTCATTAGAGTTTTGAAGAGGTTGGGTATGTGTAGATTTTCTAGACTCTGCTATAATATTGAATATTTTGAATACAAAGCTGTTGGAACCAACGGTTGTCTGGCCTACTGGATGAAGAATTGAGGCAGAAGACTTGTCACAGAATTCTTGAATCAACCTCCAGATCAATAAGTCCCTTATATCTTGTCTTTTACAGTTTTTTGGTTTATTATATCATCTGTGTTTCATAATCTGAATGATAAAGAAAAAGGTAAATTAGAATTTTCTTGACTGCACTCTGTATTCAATCTTTGTTATTCTCTGTGTTTTCTTCAGAATTAGTATAAACAGTGAATTCTTAATTGCTCATGTTTTCTGATTCTCTCATCTTGTTTATTTACTAAGGAATTCTTAACTGCTCCTTATCACTAATCATCCATTTTCTCTCTTTCAATATGTTGAAGGATTCTTAACTACCCTTCACCCATTGGAGCCCATTCCATCTGCTTCAAGTCTCCATTTGCTCCCTGTTTGACTACCTTGCTATGTGATGCCATCCTCTATTAGAAACCAAATCCAGAAAGCCTTCTTCTTTGACTCCATCATGCCCAATGGACTGAACTATTCTATTTTACCTCACTGCTCTATTGAATCTCACCACCCAAACTCAAAACAAAACCATTGAACTTCATAACTAGCCTAATACCTTTAAACAAACAAAGCTAAATCATAAAGAGAGAGCCCTCTCTGGATACAGTTTGGCTAGATTCTGTATCTAAAAGATTGGTTTGTGGTTACCTCGGCCGTATTCCCTTTCTTATAACTTTTGGGAACAATTTGAGTGATAACATCATTGGCGACTCCACTGGGGACCTGAATAATTATTTGTTACGATTGTTTATTTCATTAAGCTACAGCTGGAGCCTGAAGTTAGCCAGGTAGCCTTTGAAACTGCTTTTGCTTTGCAATTGCAGAAGTAAATGAATGTTGCTTCAGTTTATCTCCGGTCTAGCTTATGAACTGAATAGTTGGTTTCAAAGACTTTATCAGTCCCTCTTTTTAAATAAATCTTTAGGAAAGTTCAAAACTCCCACATCTAAAACCTCCTAGAAGAGATTGTTAAAGTTGTATTAATAAACTATTTCAAGAAAAAACCAAAAACACACCTAGAAACTGGCTTCAGAAATGATTCATTACACCAGATCAAATCCTGATCCTAATCCCCCAGCTGTGTTTGAAAATCCTAATCTGATTCCTAGGATTCTTAGAAGACAAGAGAACCAAGAAAATTCTGCTAGTTTACACCTTGACAGACATTTGTAGAAATCCATTCGATCTGAGCTTACCTTTTAAAGAACACCAAACCTTTCTGTGATTTCTACAGCTTCTCCAAGTTCACCATCAGCACTTCAAGCCACCCTTTCCACTCCTCCATTTACATCACACATTCCCATTGTTATCCATACTCCCCCAATTGTCACAGTTATTTCTGCAATCATGGCAAACCGATATACTCCCCTAAACTTACCTGCAAATCCAGGGGTTATGCCCCAAGGTTATGAAAGTAAAATCACCTATTTTGATGGTACTAGCACTTACACAGCTCAACAACATACCAAGAAAATGACCAACTATTTTGAAAACTATGAGATTGATGATGATGATGTTAGAATGAAAGTATTTGTTCAGAGTTTAACTGGAGATGTTAGAACTTGGTTTAGATCCCTCCCTACAAACAGTATCAATGACCCACAAGCTCTTTATCAGACCTTCTTGAACATATGGGAAAATAAGAAAGATCCTCTCCACATTTTATCAGAATATGAAAACCTAAGAAGAGGCACACAAGAAACTGTCCAAGACTACTATACCAGATTCAATAATGTCTACAATTCTATTCCTCAGAATCTCATACCTCCTCCAGATTTGGCCTTGATTAATTTCCATGATGCATTTGATTCTGATATGGCATACCAACTTAGGAAAAGAGCTCCTCGAAACTTAGAAGAGATGCAGAGTGTAGCTGTCAGCATTGAGGCCAATCTGATATCCAAACGATCTAGAGCCAGAGCGGAAAGAAGAACACCTTTCAAAGGAGAACTTTCTGCCTTTGAATAGAAATTAGATGCCATTATTAAAGGAATGGACAGACTTTGAAATAGAGTAGAAACAATTGAGAAAAAATCCCCTTGGGATGGCCAAACAAACAATATTGGGAGAAATCCAAATTTCCGGAAGAACCAAAATACTAACACTAGAAAGACAGGGCCTGACCAAAATGTTAGGCCCCCATTTCAAGAAAATTATGCTGAAGCCTCAACTTCTGATGAACCAACAGAAGATACTTAAATTAATTTGATGGGACTCAACAATGAACAACAAGTTTTCTTGACCCAAGAGGATCAAGAAGCTCACATTGTGAAACAATTCCAAACTCAGTGAGGTGAAACATTTGAATTTAGGGAGGGATATGATACAACCATTTATGAAGTCCACAAACAATAAAATTTGAGGAGCAGAAGAATAGATGTCCCTGAAATCATCAAACAGAACGATACCAAGCAGCCTGACAAAGGTAAAAGCAATAACCCCCCTGTACATCTTCTTTCTAAAACAGATCCTAACCCTGTTAATCCAATTGTTGAAGATATATCAGATAATCAAATACCTAACAAACAACCTTCCACTTCCATTCCTACTAAAGAAAAAGAAAAAGAGCCTCTAGAACTTGATTTGGAAACAACTTCAGCCCATAATCCCACTCCTGAAGAGAAGAAAAACACAGAAAATCCAGCTGTCTGAAATACAAAAACTCAGACCGAAAAACCTTTTAATCTTGAGACAAAAGTAGGCAAACTAAAGATAGTTGTTCCATTATCAGAATTAGCTAAACATGATGTCTACAGAAGTCAAATCAGCACATCACTCAAAATTTCTGTAAATGAAGATTCAGTAAACGTTTTTGAGGACCAGCCTGAATTGATATTTGGCCCTGAAGTAAATGGAAAAACAGCAGAGGGACAAGTTCCTCCTTTCTATGTGGGTTTAAACATACATGATAAAATACTCCATAATGCTATGTTCTATTCTGGTGCCTCTCATAACTTAATGCCTAAATCTGTAATGGAGAGACTCGACCTTGACATCACCAGGCCATATAAAGACCTTTTCTCTTTTGATTCAAGTCAGGTCAAATGTTTAGGTTTAATCAAAGACTTATGTGTGTCACTAGTCCAATATCCTGCTAAAACCATCTTAATGGACATAGTAGTAGCTGATATTCCACCTAGGTATGGTATGTTATTTTCCAGATCTTGGGGTGCAAAGCTTCAAGGATCTTTACAGTTAGACATGTCTTACGCTACTATTTCAGTGTTTGGTCAACCCAAGAGACTATACAGAGAAACCTTAATGAAGTATGTAGTAAGTAGTCCAGAGAAACCTCAAAATTTCCCTATCTATTCAGTACATTCAGATATGGATTCTTTTATCCTTTGCAATGTTGAAATTGATCCCCCACATACAATGAAAAGTCTGGCAGATGAAACATAAAAAATTGCAAATGAGAAGTCTAGTGCTCGAATCCAAGAAATTTTGGAAAATCATGAAAAATCAGATGAACCAAAAGAAACAAAAAAACCAGATCTCCCTATTAAACAGATCCCTGAAATATCAGATCATAATTTCAAACATGAAATCATTTGGTACTTAGAATTTGATGGTTCTGTGAACAAATTAGGAGTAGTAGCAGGAGTTTGGGTGCACAATCTTGAAAGAAATCATGCTGAAGGCCATGCCTATAGGTTAAACTTTAGATGCACTAGTAATATGGTTGAATATGAAGCTCTCTTGCTAGGTCTTAAACTGGTCAAGAAATTGGGAGCAACTAGAGTGTTAGTCCTAGGAGATTCTGATTTAATTATTCAACAAATAAAAGGGAACTTCTTGACAAATGATCCCAGATTGAGAGAATACAGAGGAACAACCATAGAAATCCTTAACACATTTTTGGAAACTCAGCTTGCCAAAATCCAAAGAAAACACAACTTGCAAGCTCATAGCCTAGCAATTTTTGCCAGCACTTGTAAATTACCATTTGAACCAAATTATCAATTCACAACAGAAATTAGACACAAGCCAGCCATACCTGATGATGTGAATAACTGGAAGGTGTTTGACACTGATAAACAAATCAACAATTTTTTAACCCTAGAAGAGGAATTTTTCGGCATTAACATGGATGTAGATACAGTCAGTGAGTTTGATACAAATCAGATAGAAACAGACATTTCAGCAGAAAATGCAACTCAAATGCTTCATCCAACTAAATTTACCAAACAGAAAATGCAGGATCTTAAAGAAACATATGTTGATGAGATTATTGAAGGAGAATTTGAAGTTATAAATTTGAAATACAATCATTTGCCCAAAGGATTAACTCCTTCGGAAGATCTCTTTGATTTGAACGATATTCCAAAGAAACCCCAGATGGAACCTCCAAAAGTAGACATTGAAGACTACAACATAGGAACTAAAAAGAATCCAAGAATGGTAAAATTTTCCAAATCTTTGCCCCTTGATCAAAAGCTTAAGTATGTTGAACTGATCAAATAATTCCAAGATGTTTTTGCCTGGAGCTATGAAGACCTGAAATCTTATGACACCTCTATAATTCAGCATACAATACCCCTCAAGGAAAATAAAAAACAATTCAAACAAAATCTCAGAAGAATCAACCCTGTACTACTTCCTTTAATTGAAAAAGAAATCAAACGAATGCATGATGCAGGGATAATTGCACCAATCAAATTTTCAGAGTGGGTATCTAATTTAGTGCTTACTAGGAAGAAAACAGGAGAAATCAAATTATGTGTTGACTTAAGAAATGTAAACAAGGCTTCTTTGAAAGACAACTACCCTTTCCCTAAGATGGATCATATTTTACAAAGGGTAGTAGGTGCTTCTAGGATTTCACTATTGGATGGGTTTTCAAGTTTTAATCAGATTTTGGTTCATCCTGATGACCAAGAAAAGACCGCATTTACAACACCATGGGGTACATTCAAATATGTTAAAATGCCATTTGGACTTAAGAATGAAAGGGAAACCTTTCAACGAGCAATGGACATAGCTTGTGCAAAAGAAATTCACGATTTTCTGGTTGTATATCTAGATGACCTCACTGTGTTTTCTAGATCAGATCAGCAACATTTAGATCATTTGAGACAAGTTTTTTTAAAATGCAGACAGTATGGTATTTCATTAAATCATAAAAAAACTTTGTTTGATCTAGAAGAAGGCAAACTGTTATGCCACATCATCTCCAAAGATGGCATCAGAATTGATCCTGCTAGAATAGAAGCTATTATGCAAATAACCCACCCCAGAAATGTCAAAGAACTTCAAGCTTTCTTAGGGAAGATTAACTTTTTGAGAAGATTCATACCTAATTTGGTTGAATTAATTAAGTTGCTAAACAACATGTTAAAAAAGGATTCAAAGGTCAAATGGACAGTAGAAGCCAAATAAGCATTTGAAGAAATCAAATTGACTTTGACTAGAACACCAGTCCTCACAAGTCCAAAGTTCGATAGAGACTTCATAATTTTCTCATTTTCATCAGAACACACTATAGAAGTTGTTTTACTACAGAAAGATGATCAAGGATGTGAAAAACCCATAGCCTTTTTCAATAAAGCACTTAGAGATGCACCTCTGAATTACAAAATGTTGGAAAAACAGGCCCTTGCACTTGTGTAAGCTATTCAAGACTTCAGAGTCTATATATTGTACTCCCATGTAGTAGCTTATGTACCAAATGTTGTTGTCAAAGACATCTTGACTCAGGATGGAATTGAAGGCAAACGAGGCAAATGGATAGCTAAAATATTGGAGTATGACATTGAGATAAAACCTACAAAGCTTATAAAGGGACAGAGGTTGGCTAAACTCATGACTAAAACAAACTTTCAAGCCCTGGATATAAATGAACTGGATAATGAACAGGAGATGGTGACTCCACAAATCAACCAAGCCTTCTTAGAATCACCTTGGTATGCTGATATAATTCATGTATTATTAAACCTACAGGCTCCTACAGGGTTATCCAGAACAAAGAAAAGGTTTTTAAAGATGAAAGCTTCAAAATTTTGTATTTTAGATAATGGTCTTTTTTGGAAAAATCATGAATGTATTCTATTGAATTGTTTAATAAAAGAAGAAGCTGACGGAATTCTCAAATAATTTCATGCAGGGGACTGCGGTGGACACATATACTAGAAATCAACTGCAGACAAAATCCTAAGGGCTGGATTTTACTGGCCAACCTTGTTCGCTGATGTAAATAAATTTGTCACTGCTTGCCACAAATGCCAAATTTTTTAAGGCAAAAGGTTAATGTTACCCTTACCCTTGAGACCAATTTCCACCGAAAATCCCTTTCAACAATGGGGTTTGGACTTCATTGGAGAAATACACCCTTCCTTTTCTGGCCAACACAAATGGATTCTAACTGCCACAGACTATTTCACCAAATAGATAGAAGCCATTCCTACTAGACAACCCAATGATACAATGATTATAGGATTCTTAGAGACCAACATATTGTCTAGATTTGGCTGTCCTGAAAAGATCATAACCGACAATGCCGCTGCCTTCAAGTCCAAGAAACTGATAAATTTCTACAGCAAATACCATATCACTTTGGGCCATTCCATAGCCTATTACCCTCAAGGTAATGGTCTAGCTGAGTCCTCCAATAAAAGCCTGATCAATATTATTAAGAAACTGCTGGAAGAGAACAAGAAAAACTGGCACAAAAAGCTTACAAATGCACTATGGGCAGACAGACTTACTACAAAGAGATCTATTGGAACTAGCCCTTATGAGCTAGTTTATGGCATGGAGGTTGTGTTTCCTTCATCTTTAGGGGTTCCTGTAATGAAATTGCTGTAAGAAGCTCAGGTGGGACCAAATGACATTCAAAGGAGAATAAATCAAACCATCCATTTGCAGCAGACTAGAGAAGGAGTGTACCAAAGATCCCAATTGTTACAAGAAAAACTCAAGAAAATATTTGATAAAAGGGCCAAAGCAGAAGACTTCTACATTGGAGACAAAGTTCTAAAGTGGGATTCCAGGAGAGAAGACAAAGGAAAACATGGGAAGTTTGACTTCCTATGGAAAGGACCATTTATCATCCAGGCATTGCAAGGGAACAATACTTACTTTCTGAAGAGCCTGGATGGTACAGAAACAGAAGAAGGACCAGTGAATGGTTGAATGCTGAAACATTACTTTGATCCAGTTTTTTGATGTATTCTGACTCTAACATGTACATACTATATCCTAAATAATGTCACAGGGTTGATTGGATAGTAACTTGCTGCAATTGAAGCCCGAAGAGAAGGCCGTAAGCTTCACAAGTGTGCTATCATATATACAATAAAGAAACCAGCAAAGGGAATATTTCAGAACACAATCCAAGTTATTCATAAGGCCATCTGACCTACTGTTCTTGACTTTCCACCAGGGAAAGCCATCCCCAAGTGGAGCCACTGTTATACTCCTATACCAATAGGTGTCATATTTCATGATTGACTGATTGAGCTCTATAATATGTTCATCCCTTTCCTTGTTGCAAAGGTTTTCCATATTATCAAAAGAAAAAAAAAAAAAAGTTTAAAAAATGTAAAGAGGGTATGCCCTAAAATAAAAATCAAAGGGTAAAAAGAATATAATGGTCAAAAAAGTGAAAGAAATGAACCCCAAACAAAAACAGACCAAGAAAGTGTGCAAGTCCAAAAAGCCACTACTTTTCCATTTTCTGTAAATAAAGCATTGTGTGCAGTTTGTTGAACTTTTGCCACAACTGATGCATAGCCAAACAACTTAATCTTGGCTAGTTCATGTTTGAATTTCTTGTTTTAGAGATATATAATAAAATTTGACCAAACTGTTTAATCTTGGTAGATAAGCAGATAGGTAGAGAAACAAAGGAGCTCAACAATTTAATCTGAGCCCTTAGATGAAATAAGGGCAGACTTAGGTAGGCTTACCATGCAAAGAAAAGAAAAGTTGATGAGGGTTTTCTAGTCTAAGTGCACCCAAAAGAGAGAAGAAAAAATGTTAGGTAAAGTAGGCTGGGTAGGTACAATGTTGCAGATCGAGACTTGTGATAGATTTTGTCTCTCAAAGTGTTAATCTAACCTCTATCACAAGTGCTATGGCAGAAATTACTCTTGGAGCAGCTGAAGCGAGCCAGATTCATAACTAACTTCCCTTCGTGTTTCTTCCCCAAATCATTTACTAATTCCCCCTCAAATATTAAGATCTGCTTAATATCACTCATCTCATTTCATAAACCCCTTTTCACTCCAAAAAACCTAAGTTTTAATGTGACTTGTGAACATTGGCTTAGCACTCAAAATCATTTTTCATATTAACTCTGACTTTATTATATAAATCCCATGCAAAGTCATTATTACCCCATCCCGTATTATGTATATATAACAAAAACCCTGATATTTTAATATTCCTGCCCCTGGTTAGTTATAACCATAGTCACTATATGAATGTAGATTGATAAGTTCATTTGGAGCTTATTAAGAACCTTCCATCGTTCTCATAAGGATTTAATTAACCGCCTGGGTTAATTAATAACCTAACCCCGCAGACCAATCAAATCCTCCCCGATACAATTAAAAACCTTAATTTATTGTGTCAGGCCCGCACATTAACCCTCTGCCATCTCCAATGAGTGCCCACCGTCCGATCTGCCCCTGTTCATCTGATGGCCTACTATCATTTCGCACCACCCTCAACTACCGAGCTTTAACTCTAAGGGAAACAGTGGTTTTGGCGCAGTATCTTTGCCACGCATCATGCACCCACTATGCTCGCTCGCCCTCCACCCGATACCGTCTAGCCCCAAAAGCGGTGCGAGAAAAACTGCTTACCACCCCCCCGCTGATGTCATCTACTGACGTCAGCTGTCCTTTGCTGACATCATCCTGCCACATCACCCGCCACGTCATTTATCCCATACCACCGCTGACGTCATCCGTCCTTCAAGTCATAAATTCCCGCCAAAATTCATTTTTGTTCAATAAAAGGGAAAAAGGGTCATTTTGTTATGTTTTTCTGCATATAGCGCCACGCGTGCTCCAGGTATGAAATCGACCGAAATCAAATATGTTAGTTTCAGACCGCCTCCGGACCAGAAAAGGCTCCATCAACGAGCTTACAGACTCTATCGACCCACCATATTACAGCTTCTTCCTCCTCAAACATAGTTAAAAGCAAACCAAGGGGATTCCGAGCTCACAGAAAGAAAGAAACAGAGATATACAGGGATATTTTGTTACCCTAGCCAGCCGACCTTCAGAAACATAAAAGGCCAAAGGAAAAGCGGTGAACAAGGGTCATCTCAGCATTAAAGAGCATCAAAACAAGTCAAAGAGTATCAGTTCAAGCATTAAAGTGTATCAGACGAGCATTGAAGAGTGTCAGAGCAGACTTAACAACAGCAGATAAGAGTTGAGGAGTAGCAGATTAGAATTAAAAGGCCCATTTAAGACGACAGTCGGCGCAGAGCTAATACAGGACAACTGCAAGCCGAACCCTAAAGGCCTGCATCCAACACAACATCAGAGATTTTTTCCTAGCTGTTTCTATCTCCACTTGTAAACTATTTTTAGGTTAAAACTAGATTTTATCTCAGAGCTGTTATGAGCTATTGTTTGTACATATTTTGTTGTATAAATACCCTCTTCATTAGAGTTTTGAAGAGGTTGGGTATGTGTAGATTTTCTAGACTCTGCTGTAATACTGAATATTTTGAATACAAAGCTGTTGGAACCAACAGTTTTCTGGCCTACTGGATGAAGAATTGAGGCAAAAGACTTGTCATAGAATTCTTGAACCAACCTCCGGAACAATAAGTCTCTTATATCTTGTGTTTTAAAGTTTTTTGGTTTATTATATCATCCGTGTTTCATAATCTGAATGATAAAGAAAAAGGTTAAATCAGAATTTGCTTGACTGCACTCTGTATTCAGTCTTTGTTATTCTCTGTGTTTTCTTCAGAATTAGTATAAACAATGAATTCTTAATTGTTCATGTTTTCTGATTCTCTCATCTTGTTTATTTGCTAAGGAATTTTTAACTGTTCCTTATCAGTAATCATCCATTTTCCCTCTTTCAATATGTTGAAGGATTCTTAACTGCCCTTCACCCATTGGAGCCCATTCCATCTGCTTCAAGTCTCCATTTGCTCCCTGTTTGACTACCTTGCTCTGTGATGCCATCCTCTATTAGAAACCAAATCTAGAAAGCCTTCTTCTTTGACTCCATCATGCCCAATGGACTGAACTATTCTGTTTTACCTCACTGCTCTATTGAATCTCACCACCCAAACTCAAAACAAAACCCTTGAACTTCATAACTAGCCTAATACCTTTAAACAAACAAAGCTAAATCATAAAGAGAGAGCCCTCTATGGATACAGTTTGGCTAGATTATGTATCTACAAGATTGGTGTGTGTTTACCTCGGCCGTATTCCCTTTCTTACAACTTTTGGGAACAACCTGAGTGATAATAGGTCGCAAAGGGGTATTCCCAAAAAGAAGGTATAGATTACGAGGAAACCTTCGCCCCTATAGCTAAATTAAACATAATTAGAATGATTATTGCATTAGCTACTAAACAACACTAGAAAATACACCAACTAGATGCAAAGTCTAATTCTTAAATGGAGATCTGAAAGAGGAAGTATATCTAATGAAACGAGAGGGATTTGTCAAGAAAGGGGAAGAGCATTTAGTCTGCAAATTAAAGAAGGCTTTATATGGACTAAAACAGGCTCCCGGATCTTGGTATGACAAAAAGATTCATTCTTTCTTAAGCATGGGTATATCAAGAGCAAAAATGATCCTAACTTGTATACTGTGTATGATGATGAGGGTCAGATTGTATTGATTTATTTGTATGTAGATGATCTGATTATGACAAAAAGTGTAGACAAACTCATTGAATAAATCAAGCAGCAGTTATCATATATGTTCGAAATGAAAGACCTTGTAGAACTACATCACTTTTTGGGTTTAGAAGTCTGGAGAGATTCAGGCTAGACTTTCTTGTCCCAAGGTAAGTATGTCAAGAGTTTGTTAAACAAGTTTAAAATGGATTAGTGTAAGGCTACATTTGTACCACTCCAGCAAAACAACAAATTATAGGTTAATGATGGTTCGAAAGAGGCAGACACAACGTTGTACAGAAAGCTAGTTAGGAGTTTGATCTATTTAACTACAACTAGACCTGATCTGGCTTATGCAGTCAGTGTATTGAGCTAGTATCTGTCTCAGCCTCATGAGAATCATTAGATTGTAGCAAAAGGAGTGCTAAGGTATCTACAAGGAACCTTAGATTTTGGCATTTTATATTCTGATTCATTTGATGTTAGACTGGCAGGATCTACAGACTCTGACTGGGCAGGAAACTTGGACGATCGAAGATCCATTACAGGATACGCCTTCAACATTGGATCTAGGGTCATTTCATGGTGCAGTAAAAAGCAACATACTGTAGCCTTATCCTCGACAGAAGCAGAATATCAAGCCATGTGTGCAGCAGTATGTGAAGCAGTTTGGTTACGAAGACTTCTCCAAGATGCAGGGGAAGAGCAAATAGAAACCATGATTATCAAATGTGATAATCAAAGTTCTATCAATTTTGTTTATAATCCGGTGTTCCATAAAAACACCAAGCACATAGATACACAATTTCACTTTTTTCAGGGAAAAGGTGTAGTCAAAGGAAATATGTATTGAATACTGTAATTCATGTGATGATGTAGCTGATATATTTACTAACCCACTTGGTAGAATCAAGTTTGAATTGTTTAGGGAAATGTTAGGAATACTTGTGAACCCCTTTCTCCATTAAGGGGGAGTGTTGAAGATAATGGAGAATATGTGAATCTAGAGAGATTTGGTTCACTAGAGCCTTAGATTAGGAATTAGTTCCTACTTCTAAGGCAGCTGTTCTAATTTCCCTAGATGTGTGAACACTATATACATATATTTTTGTAAGATGATTTGATGTAGAGAGTTATGCTAGAGGTAGTCTCCAAGTGGAGCTCCTCACCTGTGAGCTGTCCAATTCATCAATAAAGTTGATTCTTCAGTTTGTTAACATATTTTTATGAGTGGTTCGAAAGTGGATAGAGAGTAGCAGTTAGTCCATGTAATTAATTCTCAATAAGGTGAGTGTGAAAATCCAACATCCCTCAAACTTAATAAAAATCCAACAATAAATATATTATTACGAGATGAAGTCAAATTATAAAGATATATATTTTATTTAATGACTATTAATATTTATCCAATTTTGTAATCTGAAAAAGTTTATTAAAAAATATATATTGTGTTTTTTATTTAATAACCTAACCTGATTAATACAAAATAAAATTACATTATTTTTTAAAACAACTTTAAAATATAAATATTATAAAAACAATAATTTAAAATCAACACTATTAAAACAATAAATAGTTTATAAAAATAACAAAATTTAATATAAATACTTTAAAAATATTTATAAAAATAATATTTTCACATCAAAATAACACAAATATTTCATAAAAGTAAACACTTTAATCTAAACATTTTAGAAGCACTTTTAAAAATTTAAACTTAAATATGTACACTTTGAAAAAATATAAACACTTAAGAAAAACTAAGAATAAATACTTTATAAGAAGTTGAAACCCCTTATAAAATAACAATCTCTATATATATATAAACACTTTTAAAATTAAAATTTAATATAAGCATTTCCAAAAATATAAATATAAACACTTTAAATTAAAATTTAATATACACATTTCAAAAAATATAAATATAATTTTTTTTTTAATAATTAAATAGTTTTTTATTTATATAATTAAATATGATGTATATTTATTGTTTTTGAAGATATAAGTATTATGTGTAAGAAGGTATGTGGTTCAAATCCCCTAAATTTATTTATGTACGCGAAAGGAGCATATATACATATTTAAAATTTATAATGGTAGTGATTAAAATTAGCTAAATATTATATGAGTATAAGAGTAACACAATTATTGATTCCTCTAAATAAATAATATTTATTTTATAATTGTATTATATAAACAATTATCATATAAATATTATTTTTTAATATATGAACATAAACCATTATTTTATAATCTTATTTTTTAATATATAAACATAAACAATTATTTTATAAATCTTTGGTTTTAATATATATACTTTCATATATTGATAATTTTATATAAATATTGTTATAATTTTTTTAATAATTAATTTACAAAATATTTTAAAAATAATTTATTAATAGTTTTATATATTAATTACATCTATCTAAATATTCAATATAGGCTTATAACTAATTTCTATAAAATAAATTAGCTTAAAATCATAATTAATTGATATTAATAAAATAATAAATATAATATTTAAAGAAATAGTGATTGTAATAGCCACTATTAACATTATGCTCAATAATATATCATGCTTAACTGAAATATAACATTGTTTCTCAATAATATATCAGTATATCATGCTCAAGTGAAATATAAATAGTCTTATGTGAACGAAAATATTATCTTGTTTGGAATGAAAATATTATCTTGCTTGTTAAATAAAAAAGGAATTACGAAAAGTAAGTATTTTCGAATTTCATGTAATTTTTTAAACCAATATAGATTTTTCTTAACTTCAGATGTATCAAGCGTTGAGAGGGATCAAATATTTTGAAGTGCAAACATTTTTCTTGAGTGAAAAACTTGAGGAAATGTTTGCACCTCGAGAGATTTGATCCCTCTCGACGGTTGATAGATCCGGAGTTAACATGGATCTAGGATGGTTTTAGTTGTGTGTGCCCAAGGAAAATCTATCGAACATATGGTTAATTTTATCAATAATATGTAATTACATCTAAGATTAATATAATCACTTTAAATATGTTAAGTATGTCTTAGATTTCTCTAGTCATTTTAATTTTAAATTTGCTTAGTTACCTCAATTTGTTGAGATGATATATATTGCTAATAACTTTAATGATGAAATAAAATTTTTGAATGGAAAGTGACAATGTAATAGTGTTTAACAATAGAAAATGGGAATAATAAAAATGTAGTCAATTACAAACAGTCTTCATTGTGATCAATCTCAAACTATTTTAGTGTACTATTCTTATTGTCACCCTTGTTAGTTTTGTCATCTTTTCATATCAATTATATGAAAATGACAGTTGAAATCGTAAACCATTTAAATCTTTAGCTCAAGTTATTGTAGTCTCTGTGTCCTTCCCTCTCTGTCTCCATCTATCTCTCTTCTTCCCTGTCTTCACCTTCCATCTATATCTCCTTTAAAAAAAAATACTCTCATTTTTCTTGCTTTTAGGAGCTTGATCTTGAAACGGTTGTAACTTTGTAATTTCAACTCTCCAAGGTCTGAAATTTTGTTCTGTAGTAATCCTCTTCATTTTATTTCCAATTCCACAAGCCATACTGAGATTGGATTCCTCAAGTTAAAGTTATGCCCAATCTCCCACGATAACCTCGTTATGGAATGGTTCAGTAGAGTGAACTTGTATGAAATCCCATCGTTATATATGTTTATACATAAGGCAATAAAATACATTGCAGTTTACCAGAATAATTAGTTAATATAATATAATATATACCTAGCATTTGATGTTATATAGTTTATTATATAGTGAGCCTTATTGTATTATACATTATAATGGTTTATAATATGTATAGGTGTTTTACCGTATATGTGTTGTGTCACGGTTGTAGTTTATGTTTTGATTCTTATTTTTTATATTTTGAATTATATATGTTATTATATATATTCTGTTTAATGTGTTTTATAAATGTATAATACAGATATACATATAACTTGATTACAATATATAATATATGAAAAGGTTTTCAAAAATTTAATAATAAAGTTTATTTATATTTATTAGTATTTATTATTATTATTATATATATATATATATATATATATATATATATATATATATATATATATATATTGATTGAAGTAAGATTACGCGCCCGAGCTGCAGCCGTGCGACTGACCTAGGCGATCACAGCGCAGGAGACTGAGCTTCAGCCTCCCTTCATGGCCCCTCCGGAAGCTCCACCAGAGGGGATCGATCCTCAACGGGCCTTTTCGAAATTGATTAAATTGTTGCCCCCACAACGCCCCCGACCAACAGTTTCGAAATTCATCAAAAAGCTAGATGTTCTTCAGGAGGTTAGCCTGCCCCCAGTTCTTCCACGCATGGCTGCCTTGTCTCTGGCAGAAAGAGGACTTATAGGTCAATTCACAGGCCTCTGGCCATCTCCAAAAACTGTTCAAAGATGGGTTGAAAGGAACTGGTTTGACAAAATACAAGGGAAAATCTTCATAAGATTCTGCGAGAAAGGGTACTTCACCTTCCACATTGAAACTAAAGAAGATAAGGATTTAATCTTCAGAAATGGGCCCTATTTCATGGACTCAAGGGGCCTGTATCTCAACAAATGGACCCCAGATTTCGATCCAGAGCTGGATGTTCCTAGTGCAGTCCCGGTCTGGGTTCGGCTCCCTCACCTCCCTCTTCATTGTTGAGGAGATGAATCGGTTCACGCCATCGGGCATGCAATCAGCAAATATATTGATCGCAGTGAACCAAAAGAAAATATGCAAGCCTGTGCGTGGATCTATGTTGAAGTGGACCTCGGCAAAGGCCTCCCGGAACCAATCAAGCTTAAAGTGGACGACTGGAGCCACATACAGCAACTGGATTACGAGTAGATCCCCTTTAAGTGAAAGGTATGTCACGAATATGGCCACTTTTCCAATAGATGCACTAAGATTATTGATGTAGAAAATGGATCACAAGAAGAACAACGAGAAATGGTTAAAAAAAGAAAACGGTCTCTTCAGTAAAAGCTCCCCTTGATTCAGGCCCTTCGACCTCTTCTGCAACTCATCCCACCCCTTCCTCCCCTGCTCCCTCTAAGCCACCTCCCCTCTCCCGTCCTCAGACCCTCCCCTCATCCAACCCCTTCTTAGTCCTCTCCCCCCCGATACCCAAGAGTCCCCTCTCCCTGAAAACCAACGCCAAGACACTATCGAATCCTCATTGCCTCTTATTATTTCCTCTCAGCCTATTCTTGATCCTCCCCTCAACAGAATTACCAGAAGCTCATCCAAAGATCATGGGGGTTCTAGCGAACCCTCCAAGAAACCTGGCCCGGGCAGGAAATCTGCCAAGCAGCATAGGGATGAGAACGCACAAAAGGACATAGCAATGGGAACGCAGACACCCATAGAAACTTATATCCTGGGACAGCATGACAAAGAAGCAATCAACAAGGACCAAGGGGGTGAGCACCTCCCCAAACACCGCATATCCAATGATGAAAATATTATCTTGGAACATCAAGGGACTTGGGCACCCATCTAAGGTAGCAGCCCTAAGGGATCTTATCATTTCTGAGAAGCCAGGAATCATTATGTTACAAGAAACAAAACAAACCCACAAGGAAATGAGTAAAGTCATTGAGAAGTAGAGACAATATAGAGGAAGCATTAGTGAGGCAAGAGGAGCCTCAGGAGGAGTAGCAACAATTTGGAACCAAGGTATATGGAACTGTATTTCGGAAACAATAAATCAACACTGGATCAAAACAACTCTGGAAAATAAAGCAGATCAACAAGCCATTATCATCTACAACATCTATGTGCCGAATCACTTCAGAGATAAGGAAAGTTGTTGGCATGATCTGAAAGACAGTCTGGACGCAGAAGAAAACACTAACATTATTCTAGGAGGTGACTTTAATTTAATCCTCCACGCCAATGAGAAAAGGGGAGGCAGTTTTACATCTGATCCATACAGAATACAGTTGGAAAATATCATGCAAGAGCATGATATTATGGATGTCCCTCCAAAAAACCGTAGATACACTTGTAACAACTGCGGGATGGGTGTTGGTAACATCATGGAGCGGTTGGACAAAATTCTCATCAATATTACACTTCTCTCGGCTTTCTTCATTAGATATGCTAACATTCTAACGTGCTCTGCCTCCGATCACTTCCCAATAACTCTGATGCTAGAAAATCATAGGCCCCTTGGGCCCATCCCATTCAGATATAGTTCTCTCTGGAATGATATACCAGTAGTTGCAGGAATTCTTTACAGCTCTTGGATCCAGCACGTGGAAGGATCTCCCGGTTTCATTTGGGAAACAAAATTACGGAAAACAAAACAAGCCATAAAAGAATGGGCTAAAACAAATTATCAAGAACCAGAGAAGGTAAAAAAAGAAATTAAGAATAATATGGAGAGTATTCAAAAAGAAATAGAGGAAAATGGCCTTTCCCAAGAGAAAAAACAACAGGAAAATGAACTCTACTTACAGCTATACCGAGTTAATAGAGTAGAGGAATCAAAATGGAGGCTCAAGTCGAGACAATTATGGTTGCAAGGGGGTGACAAGAACTCAGCCTTTTTTCACAAACAAATGACAGCCAGAAAGATAAGGAATAATGTAAGATCCATCCTAGATGCTGAAGGTGATAGACAAAGCACTCAGGAGGCCATTCGAAGAGCTGCTACAGATCACTATCGGGACCTGCTAACTAAAACAAAGGGAGCAGAGGATTATACAGATCTATTGCAGCATCTCCCAACAGGAATAAGCAGGGAAATGAATGATAGCTTAAGCAAGGAGATAGATGAGGAGAAAATCAGGAGATCAATATAGACTCTTCAACCTGATAAAGCCCCAGGACCGGATGGCTTTCCCATTTGCTTTTATCGACCATTCTAGGGAATCATTAAAAAGGACTTGACAAAAATGCTCAATTGGATCCAACGAAAAGGCAAAATAGGAGGTTATACCAATGCCACTCATATAACACTCATTCCTAAAGAAAATAGGCCATCTTCCTTTGCTCGTTTCAGGCCCATATCACTTTGTAAATCCTCCTATAAAATCTTGACAAAAATCATTGCTACTCGCCTAAAGCCTTTGCTCCCCTCCCTAATTTCCGAAAATCAAGGGGTATTCTTAGCCAACTGACAAATAACTGATTCCATTTTACTTGTGCAAGAAGCCATCCATTTGAGTCAAACCAGAAACGAGAAAGGGTTTATTCTCAAGCTTGATCTGGCCAATGCATTTGACAGAGTGAGACACTCCTTCCTCTTGGCAGCCTTAAAAAAGATGGGATTTGATGACCATTTTCTCAACCTCATTCGAGCCTTCATTTTGGGGCCATGGATCTCCCCTCTTGTAAATGGCAGACCTGGAGAAGCTTTCCAATCCTCCAGAGGCCTCTGACAAGGTTGCCCTCTCTCACCTTATCTCTTTATTTTAATGGCTGAATCCTTCAGCAGTGCGTTGGACTTCAACCGGAGGATTGGCTTAATCACAGGAATAAAATTTGGGGATGGGGTCAAGAACATAAATCATTCACAATTTGTCGATGACACCTTGCTGATTGGAAGGGCATCCACTACAATAGCCAAGCGCTTCATATCTCTCCTTGATAAATACATGAGCTACTCTGGTGGAATGGTAAATCATTTGAAAAGCTGCATATATGGCTGGAACACAACAGTACAGGTTCTTTGTTAGAAAATTATATATTACGGAGCACTGGAACACATAAAATATTGCAGAAATATAAACACAAAAAACACATAAAACAAGAGAGACATATATATACATGGTTCACCCAGTTTGGGCTATGTCCACCCCGAATAGCCAGTCCTTCCTTTCTATTATCCAGCAAAATGAAGAGACACAACCTACAACAGATCTGTTGTAATATCCTCTATTTTCTCTCACAGTCTCACCTCTCTGTTTCTCGCTCAGAGAATACACATCTATTACGCAGCCTCAAATACAATGCCCTCATACAAAGAGAGGGGTTGCCTTCTAGGGAAAAAAACCCTAAACTAAACATAAGTTCTACCGTCAGATCATCCGCCTAATGAATGGCCCAGATTGACTAGAAATTACTATACTTTTTCAAGGCAATTTTACATCTGTTTTTAGCTTCGGGGGCGCTGCCCCCGAACCCCCCAGCTGTGGGGGATTGGCCCCCCGGACCCCTGCGGGGGGGACAAGTCCCCCCCACACCTCCCAGCGTGGAGGGGTGTACAAACTTCCTGGGGTATACATCGGGCTGAAACAAAGACCTCTGAACAATCATGCTCCGCACATAACAATCTCCCACTTGGAGAATGATTGTAGCAACTCCACCGCTGCTTCATTTACTGGACAATGACTCCTCTTTGGACCTGGTTGTTTCTCATCTTCATCGTCATCCTTGAAGACCAATTGAAACTAAGCATGTTCTTAGTTTCTCCCTGGTTACAACTTTTGTTAGCATATCTGCAGGATTCTGGCTAGTGTGTATCTTTTCCAGCTTCAACTCTCCATCTTCCAACAATGATAGTATGAAATGGTACTTGAGCTGTATGTGTTTAGTCCTGGAATGAAATGCTGAGTTCTTTGCAAGATGAATGGCACTTTGTCTATCATTATATAACGTGCCCATATCATGCTCCTTACCCAATTCACCCATAAACCTTTGTAACCAAATCATTTCTTTACTAGCCTCTGTAGCAGCAACATACTCTGCTTTTGTTGTTGAAATTGCAACAACACTTTTGATTTTTGAAACCCAACTGAAAGATGTTCCACCAACAGTAAATACATATCCTGTAGTGCTCCTCCTGTTATCTCTGTCACCTGCCATATCTGCATCAACATATCCCTGTAGAGAAATGTTTGAACCACCAAAGCATAATGCTTGATTTGTGGTACCTTTCAAATATCTGAGAATCCATTTCACTGCCATACAATGTTCCTTTCCTGGATTGTTCATGTACCTGCTTACAACTCCCACTGCATGTGCAATATCAGGCCTTGTGCAGACCATTGCATACATTAAGCTTCCAACTGCTGATGCATATGGAACTTTAGACATATAATCCATGTCTTCTTGGGTCTTTGGGCACATTTCCTTACTAAGTTTGAAATGGCTAGCAAAAGGTGTACTAACTGGTTTTGCATTGTGCATATTAAATCTTTTCAACACCTTTTGTATGTACTCATTCTGAGACAATGTTAATTTACAATTTTTCCTGTCTCTAGTTATTCTCATACCAAGGATTTGTTTTGCAACTCCCAAATCCTTCATTGCAAATGAATTTGCCAATTTTCTTTTGAGCACATTTATTTCCTGCATGTTAGACCCTGCAACAAGCATGTCATACAATAACAATATAATATAGTTGCCATCATTTTGTTTTTTCAGATAAACACAGTGATCAAAGTGACATCTATTATAACCTTGTTCAGACATAAACTTGTCAAATTTTAGATACCACTGCCTTGGGGCCTGTTTTAAGCCATACAAGCTCTTCTTCAACCTGCACACTAGTTTCTCCTTCCCTTTCACTTCATATCCTTGTGGCTGCTGCATATATATCTCTTCCTCCAAATCCCCATGGAGAAAGGTTGTCTTTACATCTAACTGCTCAAGATGCAAATCTTCAGTTGCTACTAGACTTAAAATAGTTCTGATTGAAGTCATTTTAACAATAGGAGAAAATATTTCATCAAAATCAATACCTTTCTTCTGTGCAAACCCCTTCACCACAAGTCTAGCTTTGTACCTTTGTTTTCCTCCATCTTCTTCCTTCAGCTTGTAAACCCATTTATTCTTCAATATAGTTTTTCCTGCAGGCAACTTGACTAAGTCCCAAGTCTGGTTATGCATTAAGGAGTCCATCTCTTCTTCCATGGCTACCTCCCACTTTTTCCTGCTTTCAACCTGCATTGCTTCTTCATAACATTCGGGTTCACGAGAATCAGTCAACAATAATTAATATAATGAAGGAGAGTATCGTTCAGGGGGTCTACTTATCCTGGTAGATCTTCTAACACCATTTTCAGGTGTTTGGGGTGCCTATTGCTGTTGTGGTGGTTGCTGTTGTTGTGGTTGTTGATTATTGTTATTTTCAGGCACCTTTACTTTTTCAGTGATTTCATCAAGAACTGCGTATTCCTTGTTTTCTTTTTCTTGTTTCTTTTCCTGCAACTGATTCTTATACAAGACCTTTTCATTGAATATTACATCTCTGCTCCTAATGATTTTGTGATTTTCGTAATCATATAAGCGATAACCAAAATCATTAACACCATATCCAATAAAGGTACATTTCTTTGACTTTGCCTCAAGCTTTGTTCTATTTTCTTTATCAATATGGACAAAGGCCTGACAACCAAAAGGCTTTAAAAAGGAGTAGTTTACCTTTTTACCTGTCCATGCTTCCTCTGGAACACCACCATCCAAGGAACTTGAAAGCCCTCTGTTTATTAGATAAACAACAATATCTACAGCATCTGCCCAAAACTGTAAAGGAAATCCTGCATGCAATCTCATGCACCTTGCATGCTCCATGATTGTTCTGTTCATCCTTTCTGACACACCATTTTCTTGTGGTGTTCTTGGAACTGTCTTCTCTCTGCGAATTCCATGCTCTGAACAGTACCTATTAAACTCTTTGCTGCAATATTCACCTCCATTGTCTGATCTAAGACACTTCAATTTCTTTCCTGTCTCAATCTCAACCAAAGCTTTCCATTTCTTGAAAGTATCAAATACATCCGATTTATTCTTAATACAATAAATCCAAGTTTTTTTAGTCGCATCATCAATAAAAGTAACATAAACAATGTAAACTTTGAAACGGGAACTATAAACTCAAAACGAGAACTCTGGCCCAAAAACCCCAAAAAAACCACAAAAACAGTGCTCAAAACGAAAAGTGTGTATACTGGAACGATGTTTTTTTTTTTTAGGTGTCAATTTTGCGGTTGTTTTAAAAATGGCAGCGACTACGAAATTTTCTACGAAATTTTCCTGCAAAATATAGCTTCAGAAAAAAAGTGTTGATACTGGAATAATGATTTTTTTTTTAGGGGTCAATTTTCATACTTTTTAAACAATGCTAATAAAACCAATTTTTTATGTCTCAAACAAAGTTAACTTTTAAGGAAAAACACATTAATGTTTCTGGTAGAATATCATTTTTCTTTCTTAAGTATAAATTTAACATGTTTTCAACCACAAAACTAAAAAAACATGACATTATGAACAAATTATTTCACTGAATGAATTCAAAAGTCTTTATTTGTACACTGAATAAAAGAGACATTATATCTCTAATTTGATATTGCATTGTAGATATTTAAACAATAAGATTTATCATACTTAAGACATAATCCAACAACATAAAAATGCTTCATAACTTCTCATTTAACAAAATATGGAAAACATCCATTTTATTTGAAGATACGATGCATACATCAGTTATATAAACTGTCTTAAACAATTATTCAAAATCACTCATATTTTCTTGCACACCATCAGAATTCACATCTTCAGATGAGTGACTGGATGCTGATGAAGATGTTCCATATTCTTCTCTGTCATCAACTAGTGCCCCATCTGAGTCCACATGCATGCCCAAGATTCCAGGTTTCAAAAGTCTTCTAGATCTACGACTGGTTTCAGCAGAGTCCCATGTCAACACTGTTCCTTCTGGTAACAACCTTTTCAGAATCTTTGTCGTCTTGAAGCGAAGAGTTCCTCTCTTTGTTAAATTGAAGTCATAAACAAGTATGTCAACATCCTTCAATTGTAATATGTCTGTGCGGCGGCGATTTATATTTGTATCCTTTCTTTTTCTTTTTCCACCATTTTTTTTGTCAACTACCATCTCTGGCTTATACACACCATTGAATGGGTGTGTATTTGTGGCATACCAATGTACTTCAACACCTGTAACATCCTCATTTTCTGTAAAGACCTTTAAAACTTTAGCAACCCAAAATGGATAGCCATTAGGATCTCCATCTGCTAGCACTGCAATCATGCAACCCTCCTTAATATCCTGTACTGAACCCCTATAAAGGTCTTCCATGGCTTCACGTTGTGCACGAGATCTTCTGGAACCTATATACATCTCTCTTTCCTCTGCCTGTGAAGAATTAATAATACCCTGAGATTGTTGTTGTTCAACAATGTTTACTTCCTCATGTTCATTCGACACATTTTGTGGCCAAATAAATGAATTTTTCAAAGGTATATCTTCATTTATTGTTGTCGAAATGAGATCACTTTGATTATTGAAAAACGACTCCCACCAAACTGAATCAGCAATGTCAAAGTACTCATATGTATATCTAATACATTTTTTAATTTCTTCCAGGCAATCAGAATAATTTATAGCCCTGTTCTGTCTACGTGCATTCTGAACTTCACCAACTGATTGTAATGACAATATTTTTGATGCAAATATTGGATGATCTGGAATGAACTTCAAAAATTGCAATCCTGATGACGGTGCCCACTCTGTAGTAGTTGAATACTTCTTGCCCCATATTAGTGTTTTCCCATCAATTTTTTTGATACGAAATTGATGTTGGAAGCTAATGTCATTAAGTTGTTCAATGCATTTCCCCTCACCATATGATCCCAGAATAAACCTTCGCATGTCAACAGTTTCTTCCAACACTTTAAAAGCAGGCTCTGGCATGTATGATTTCTTAATACATTGAATTAGTGATGGCAAGCTCCCAACTTCCTTCCTCCTCAATGTGACTGAAAAACGACTGAACATCTGATCAATATGGTCATGAGTGTGCCCAACAAGAAGGAAACCAACCTTTACCTTTTGAAAAATTCTCAATTCAACAAGCATGTTCAGATACCCAAAAACAATCTGATTTTTGTTTTCACGGCAAGTGTTGTCCAATTGTAGATACAAAACTTCAGGAAGATTACCAGACCAATGAGAAATGACATCATGAATTATGGTTATGGTCAGATTTGCATCATTATGAATATTTGGAGCTGTGAAGTACACCCTTGGCAACATTTTCCCATTGAAGACCATACAACCGACCAAGTGAAACTGAATAAAATTTTCCTCTTGTAGATTTTTGGGTGTGCGAACAAAATGTGGTAAAAGTGTTTTCTTCTGGTCCATACCATCAATTATCAAACCCAAATATTTATTTGGATTATCATAACACTTCTTTCGATTTTAAGTATGGGGGATTATCATAACACTTCTTTCGATGCTTGTACAACTTCTTCCTTTCATTTGTTTGTTGTTCGCGATGCTCCTGAAGTTCTTTGACAAATAAATCTACACAACATAAAAGAAATTCATTAAGAAATATGTTTTCATAGTTGATGACTATACAATTTTAAAAGTAAAAGTTATGAACACTTACCTCTTTCTGAGCCTTCACATTTGTCCCTTTTTTATTTAAGAGAAGCACATGTACTGCAAATCCCCATCCTTGTCTTCTTAGGAATACGAACATTATTGAATTCTTTCTTCCATAGCTTCACAAAATATTGATATGTAATAAAGTGGCCCTGTCCCTCAGCACTTTCTGCATATTCTTTGTATAAGTTGTAGATTTCTCGTCTTGAAAAATTATCTGGAATATGTATTGTCTCTCTATTTGGCATACACTCTCCATGCTTTGAAAAGAAATCTTTCATCCATGACATTGCAGTATTTGATAATGGCCCAAACTGTCTTTTATAACATACTTCTGAATAAAATGTGGGATCCTTTTCCAAATTTTCTTGAATTCTCGAGAGACGAAAATTCCCAAGTGAATGAAACATTTTGAAAGCTTTTCTACACAATAAAAAATTCCTAATATGATAATCATAACCTGACAATGTAGATTGCATGCAGCCAACTAAATATGAGTTTTGCATGCTTTTATTCATTGACAAATATCTCTTCCTGCTTTCTAATGCAAATGTGAAATCCATACGTTTCAAGCAATTTTTTTGGCAACATTCACTTGAAATGAGAGCGCTGATAGAACTTCTTCTCGTCAGATATTCTGCTCTACCCCTTGTATAACTAGAATAGCTTGCATTGATACGAAAAGGTCTACTCCTACTCCTTGATACAATATTTCTTGGCAACATCTCCATCATTGGATCTTCATTTTTATAAGGACTTTCATCATTAAGAGGAACGTTATCCACACTATGATCTGCTCTGATTTTCAAATTTTGACTGAGAGGATACCCTTCATCTTCCCCTTCTTCAGTGCTACTATCATAGTCCTTAGAATTCAGACTAAATGGAAAATCTGACTCGATGTTTAATGGATATTCTTCCTCATGTACATTATCAGTGCTGCTCTCATAGTCCATAGAATTAGGACTATGTTGAAAATGTGGTTGTTTACTTATTGAAGATGCTACATCCTGTCCTTTGTCACTGCTACCTTTATACTGATTAGAATTAGGACAAACTGCATCATCCTGTTCTTCATCACTGTTGCTCTCATAGTCCTTAGAATCAGGACTAAGAGGACATTGTGATACTCCAATGTTTTGAGAATCATCATCCTGCGCTTCATCACCGCTGCTCTCATAGTCCTTAGAATCAGGACTAAGAGGACATTGTGATACTCCAATCTTTTGAAAATCATCATCCCGTGCTTCATCACCGCTGCTCTCATAGTCCTTAGAATTAGGACTAAGAGGACATTGTGATAATCCAATCTTTTGAAAATCATCATCCCGTGCTTCATCACCGCTGCTCTCATAGTCCTTAGAATTAGGACTAAGAGGACATTGTGATACTCCAATCTTTTGAAAATCATCATCCCGCGCTTCATCACCGCTGCTCTCATAGTCCTTAGAATTAGGAGTAAGAGGACATTGTGATACTCCAATCTTTTGAAAATCATCATCCCGCGCTTCATCACCGCTGCTCTCATAGTCCATAGAATTAGGACTAAGAGGACATTGTGATACTCCAATCTTTTGAAAATTATCATCCCGCGCTTCATCACCGCTGCTCTCATAGTCCTTAGAATTAGGAGTAAGAGGACATTGTGATACTCCAATCTTTTGAAAATCATCATCCCGCGCTTCATCACCGCTGCTCTCATAGTCCATAGAATTAGGACTAAGAGGACATTGTGATACTCCAATCTTTTGAAAATTATCATCCCGCGCTTCATCACCGCTGCTCTCATAGTCCTTAGAATCAGGACTAACTGGACACTATGACAATCCATACTTTTGAAATTCATCATCATGCTCATCATCACTGCTGCTCTCATAGTCCTTAGAATTAGGACTAAGTGGACACTTTGACACTCCATTATTTTGAAATTTTCCATCATGCACCTCAAAACTGCTGCTCTCATAGT
Source organism: Pinus tabuliformis (assembly GCA_031772625.1). NCBI lineage: Eukaryota > Viridiplantae > Streptophyta > Pinopsida > Pinales > Pinaceae > Pinus > Pinus tabuliformis. Next base: position 97,090,386 of record CM062812.1, read on the forward strand.
CTTCAGAATTAGGACTAAGTGGACATCGTGACCCTCCATTCTTTTGAACTTCACCATCACATTCTTCAAAACTGCTACTCTCATAGTCCTCAGAATTAGGACTAAGTGGACATTGTGACACCCCATTCTTTTGAACTTCACCATCATGCTCCTCATCACCGCTGCTTTCATAGTCCTTAGAATTTGGACTAAGTGGAATCTGTGACTCTTTAAATTCTCCATCCCCTCTTTCATCAGTGTTGCTCTCGTAGTCCTTAGAATCGGGACTAAGTGGAAGAATTGACTTTCTATTCATAGTGGAAGGATTCCCACTATATTCATCAATATGAATAGAGTTGTTACGCGATGAAGATGTTGATGGTGTATAAACCGAAACTTCACCATCAGAGCAATCCATCACTTTCAAATAGAAAATGTTGAATGACACAAATGGAGTCTCCTGAGAGTATTATATAGCTTAAAGAATGAAATATTCCCTCCAAAATTATTCCCTCCAAAAAGTTTCGCGAAAATATTTCCCTCCAAAAATTTTCGCGAAAATATTTCCCTCCAAAAGTTTGTTAGATTTATTTACCTTTATTATTTTATTCTACAATTGATTGAAAAACATAAACTAATTTATTTTTATGAAATAAATCACTAAAATTCAAATTGTAAATCACAACTTGTACATTAATTATTCTAATAGTTAAAGTATATCATATTTACTTAACAATTTCTTTTTTTTCTAATTTTTATAATATATTCTCAAACATATTAATCCCACATTCAATCCGTTGTAAAACAACTCTACAATATTCTCTCTATACTAATGTAAAACAAATTATCCCACATTAATCGTATGGAAAAACATCTTCGTAATTTCACTTATATAATAAATTTCGCTATCACTATTACTCGCCTCACATCTAGGTTTTCTGAAATTCCTTGAAAGACTCGTGAATTTGTGGAGCAGCGATATTGCTATCAACAATATATACAACGAAGAATTGTCGCAATTGAAAGGCAAGTACAATTATTTTTTCGAAATTTTCATATTAAATTACGCTAATGAAAAATATATTTTTTTTTAAATTAAAAAATTTTCCAAGCCAATTTTTTTTTTTATACCACATGGTGAATCAGTAACTGTGAATCGGGCTGGGCGGGGCGGGCGGGCCGGGTGGGCTGGGCGGGCCGAGCGGGCGGGCCGGGTGGGCTGGGCTGGGCGGGCCGGGTGGGCTGGGCGGGCCGGGCAGGCGGGCCGGGTGGGCTGGGCGGGGCAGGCGGGCGGGCCGGGTGGGCTGGGCGGGGCGGGTGGGCGGGGCGGGCGGGCGGGCCGGGTGGGCTGGGCGGGGCGGGCGGGCGGGCCGGGTAAACTGGGCGGGGCGGGCGGGCAGGCCGGGTGGGCTGGGCTGGGCGGGCCGGGTGGGCTGGGTGGGCTGGGCGGGCCGGGTGGGATGGGCGGGGCTGGGCGGGCGGGCGGGTGGGATGGGCGGGGCGGGCGGGGTGGGCGGGCGGGGCGGGCGGGTCGGGTGGGATGGGCGGGGCGGGCGGGCCGGGTGGGATGGGCGGGGTGGGCGGGCGGGTGGGCGGGCGGGGTGGGCGGGTGGGATGGGCAGGGCGGCGCGGCGGGGGGGATGGGCGGGGCGGGCGGGTGGGATGGGCCCACCCGCCCGCCCACCCCGCCCATCCCACCCGCCCGCCCCCCCAGCCCATCCCACTCGGCCCGCCCGCCCCGCCCGCCCACCCCGCCCATCCCACCCGGCCCGCCCACCCCGCCCATCCCACCCGGCCCGCCCGCCCCGCCTGCCCACCCCGCCCATCCCACCCGGCCCGCCCGCCCACCCGCCCATCCCACCCGGCCCCGGCATGCCCGCCCCGCCCGCCCACCCCGCCCATCCCACCCGGCCCGCCCGCCCACCCGGCCCGCCCCCGCCCCGCCCGCCCACCCCCGCCCATCCCACCCGCCCGCCCACCCCGCCCATCCCACCCCGCCCGCCCATCCCACCCGCCCGCCACCCCCGCCATCCCACCCGGCCCGCCCACCCCGCCCATCTCGCTCGCCCACCCGCCCATCCCACCCGACCCGCCCACCCCGCCCACCCCGCCCATCCCGCGCGCCCCGCCCACCCGCCCATCCCGCCGCCCGCCCGCCCGCCCCGCCCCGCCCGGCCCAGCCCCCCCCCGCCCCGCCCCACCTGGCCCAGCCCGCCCCGCCCCCCCCCCCCCCCCCCCCCCCCCCCCCCCCCCCCCCCCCCCCCCCCCCCCCCGCCCACCCGCCCGCCCGCCCGCCCACCCGGCCCAGCCCGCCCCGCCCCGCCCACCCCGCCCGCCCGGCCCGCCCGACCCCGCCCGCCCGCCCCGCCAGCCCGCCCAGCCCACCCGCCCACCCGCTCCGCCCAGCCCACCCGCCCGCATAGGGCCACCCCGGGCCGCCCCGCCCCGCCCGAGGGCGGAGCGGGGCGGCCCGGGGGTGGCGCTGCGCGGGCGGCGCCGCCGGCGCAGCGCCACCCCCGGGTCGCCCCGCCCCCGCCCGAGGGCGGATCGTCGATTCCCCCCCCGGCCCGCCCGCCCGCCCCGCCCATCCCACCCGGCCCGCCCACCCCGCCCGCCCCACCGGCCCGCCCACCCGCCCCGCCCAGCCCACCCGCCCCGCCCGCCCCGCCCAGCCCACCCGGCCGGCCCGCCCCGCCCAGCCCACCCGGCCCACCCCACCCGCCCGCCCCGCCCAGCCCACCCGGCCCGCCCCGCCCAGCCAACCCGCCCAGCCACCTCGCCCGCCCGGCCCGCCCCGCCCAGCCCACCCGGCCCGCCCGCCCACCCCGCCCCGCCCACCCGGCCCGCCCCGCCCAGCCCAACCCCGCCCAGCCCCGCCCAGCAATTTTTTTTTTTACTAATTTATGTGTTTTTTTTTTTTAGGAAAATGGCATCAAGAAAAATTTCTGTGAATCTTTCTGGAGCAAGGAGTCTTAAAGGTGTATCTTCAAAAAGCGTTGGTGAACGAACTCCACCTGAGCTCATACCTACAAAAAACGTTGGTGAACTAACTCCACCTGAGCTCATACCTACAAATATGTCAATTGTTTTAAGTGATAAGAAGCTAATCTCAGATTGGAAAAGTTCAAAAGAGGTGAAATTTCCATCAAGAGCCTGGTATGTGAAAGAAAGAGAGAGCACAACTGTGAATATATATCTATACATGGATACACGCAATAATACTGAAAATTTGGAGGTGATGGGAAAAGTCATAGATATGTGTTCGGTACCAAACACTGAAGTTGTTTACGTACTTACAAAAACTGCCAAGTCACATGAAAGGATTAAATACCGACTATCATATTCATTATATGATAGGAGAGAGGTATCTACAAAGTTGTGTAAACAAATCGTAAATGATATGACACAAAACACGGTAAGTATTGTTATTTGTATTTTTATTTTGCGTTTTGAAAATGTCTCGCTATATTTTTTAACTTTGATTATATTAACATATGATATTTTGTTTGGCAGAATTTTGTTGAAAGCTGTTCAATTATGGTGGGAGGCATTCATTACATAGAGAATGATATCATGAACGTTGTCAGCCATTTTTACTCAGTGTCAGAGGAAGATATGCAAAACATGGAAAATGTAGTAATTGATGATGCTACAAAACTACATCCAAAGAATCAGAAAAAAAGGCCTCTGGTGGATAAATCTAGCAAGAGTAAACAAGTTACTTTTGAAGACGATGAAGTTGACAATGAAGCATATGTTGCCATTACTGAAGATGACATTGAAATTGTGGAAGGTCGTAAAAGACCAAAAGTAACAATGGCCAAGAATAGATCTCTTCAGAATGTTAAGACGAAAAAAAGTAGAGTTGAAGATCTTGAAGTAGTCATTACCAGCAGTCAAGAACCTAGTGAAACTTCAAAAGAAAGCAGAGAAATCATTACACCAGGAGCTGATTTAGGTGATGGCATTATCAAAACAAAACAAAATGCCATTCGACAGAATTTGACAAAGAGAAACCTAGTTGATGGTGGTCGTACATTTCAGTTAAATGTGACACAAACCTATAAGGCAAGTGAAGGACAATGCCAATATCAAGTCAGAAAGCCGCACCATCTGCATGTTCACAACTTGAAGACATTGATGAGGTACAATCCATATGCTCATGTGGTTAGTTATGTGCTTCTTGTTGATCCACTTCAAGTTCCCAACAAAGAAGCATTTGATAAGTCAAAATGTTTTGAATACAATTATTATGTGCTTGGGGGGAACCATTCTGTTGAAGCTCAAAGACAATTGATGGAGGAATATCCTAATAACCCACGTTTTGAAACGATGAAATGTATCATTTATGCTGGTTTAAATGAAACAGAAGCAAAGCTAGTGGCATGGGATCATAATTCAGATAATGAATATAGGATGTCTATGACTTTGGTCCAAAAGGTTAGATTTATTCATAGTGAATTCCTAGAAAAATGTGGTGGGGATAAGATCAATATTACTACAGATTTCTGAAAGGAATGTTGTATGGAAATAGGCTATCAAATTGAAGATAAAGGCAATTCAAAAAATGGAAAAGACAACAGATCTAGCGATTTATTCAGAGGTGTTGATAACATTTTCCAATTGGCATTTAGAACTGGAGATATTTGGAATTTGATTGATGACATTTTTAGCATGTGGGAAGACATTGGCATTAAAAACCAGAAGGTCAGAAAGTCTAAGCCATTGATATGTAGCAACAATAAATCAGCGCCTGAACTGAAGCAACTTCCAGACGATATGACCATCACGCCTTGGAGGGCGATGCAAGGAGTGAAAGATGAAAAAATTGTCAAAACAATATTATCTCGTGTGAAGTCGGGGGAATTATCATTGGAAGAAATGTCTGAAGAATTTCAAAAGTAAGTTTGCTGAATTATTTTTACTTATTTCCAGGATTATAGTTATCTTTTAACTAAAACATGTTGTTATTGGTAGTATTTGTTATACATATCAGTATATTAACTTTTTCTTACTTTATCTATGCAGTCACAAAGTTTACATGAAAATTCAGGAACAAATGGTTAAATTGTTGAATGAAGATAGTTGGGATGATGTTGTACGCAACTATCCAGATTCAAGTTCTACATCAACATTGAAAGCTTTTTATCTTGCATTTAAAAAGGTAACTTGATTTATACATTCAGTTTTAATCATCTGTGTACTATTTTTAATTTAAATTAAAACTTACACATACATTTGTTTGTTTGGTAAAAGATGAAGAAAGAAGATAATGGAGCACCAGACAGTTTCAAGACTTTTATTGAAAAAATAAAGATTGAAAGACTGAGAAAGCAACGTATTAAGAATGTTGAACTTGATCCAACTCTTAATCATTTCATTTGGAATGGGCTAGACACTATTCAATATCAAGTAATACAAGGCGACTGTGAAGACATTGCGAAACTCATACCAAAAAGGGATTATGCCCTCGTTATTGCAGATATTCCCCATGGTTTCAATATTCCAAACATTTGCTATGATAATGACCCTTATACTTATCAAGCTTTTAATAAAGTGGTGGCGGGATTTAAGGAAGTGACGTCATCACCATTATGGAGATTTGTGACATTTCATTCAGACACACAGTTGGCAATGTTATTGTCAAGCTTCAAGGGGAAAACAAATTCAAGGATGCAACTTACATGGTAATATGTTTAAAGGTATATTTGATTAATGTTGAAAAATTAATTTATGTACAAGTTAATTGAAATTTTACTATTTTATGTTACAGGCAAAAGTCAAATCTTCTTGAAAATGAAGATCAACAATTTATAAATGACTGTGAGTTCATTCATATTGATAGTTGGGCAAAAGATGATAGCCATATGTCTATGATTTTTAATCGGGTGGACAAAAAGAGTCATAGCCAAATACTGTCTTATGATGCTGTTGTGAGAAAACTAACATATGAAGACAAAGAAATGAAAGGAGAGATAGTTAACATTTATCAGAAACCACAATTATTGATTAACTATCTTATAGACATATGTTCAAATGAAGGAGATTGGGTTCTGGATTTATTTTCTGGCTCAGGTACGTTTTGCCACATGGAATTGAATTTCAATATGTTCTTTTTTTTTAATTAATATGTCATTGTACTAATTTACTTCATTATTTTTTTGTGCTTGATAATTAGGTACAACACTAGCATGCTGCCTTCAAAAAGGAAGAAATTGCATTGCAATTGAGAAAGATCCATTACAATGCAATTTCATTCAGCAAAGAATTAATGCTCTCCAATTTCTTCCAGATGCAATGCAAGAAATTGGGTTGAAGAAAGGGGACTTTAGTGAATCACGTGTGGCAAAAAAGGCAAAGGAACCCCAACCACCATTACATGGAATGTATGGAAAGACACATATTGGGGGATTTGCAGACATGAAAGACCCATTAGAAGAGGAAAATGAGCAAAATGAGCAAAATGAAACAGAAAATATTGTGGAAGAGGACAATGATGAAACTCTAGAGGACGAAGAGTTTGGATTACGTGACATTCTTGATTAAATTTAAGTTATGCTTGTAACTCAAGCTTTGCAATGTTTTGACTTTGACATTTTATGAGAAGAATAAACACTCAATTAGGGTTGTTATACGTTCAATATTGGTAATATGTGATTTTTGCATTGATTTTTAAGTTAATCATTTTTTTTGAAAAAAAAGTAGTTATTATTATCCTTTTGACATGAAATTCATAAAAAAAACTATTATTTGACCATTTTTAGTTAATATTTTTGTATAAAATTTGTGATTTTGACATGTTAATTCTAGCAAAAAATTATCAAAACGTTTAGTTTTTTTGTTATATTTATGTTAAAAATGGTTATTTTTTATGTCCATTGTTAAAAAATGTTGTTTTTTAGAAACAATTATTTCATGTCGATTGAAAAATTAATTAAGGGGGTTGAAAAGATGTCTAAATATGTAGATTATCTAAAATTCAAACTATCAACTTTATAATTTAAAAACGCAAAACAATAAAAAGCCCACTAAAAAAAAAAAATTAAGATAGAGAACAAGAAAATATGAATACAATGACGACTTCAAAAACTATCAAATTTAGAAAATAATTTTTTACATTTCACACACTAGAAAATTTAAAGTCAAAAAATAGGTCTTTTAAAAAAAGGGTGTGATGCAGAATACACACTTTTTAAAATGAGGATGAAAATCACTACCATTCACCGAGCCTCACCCACTTAATGCACATGAAAAAAATTAAAGTTCCAAAAAGCATGTTCTTAAAAAAACATCTGTATTCTGCATCAACACTTTTGAAAATCGGGTCATTTTTTTGCCACCTCTACAAAACGGGTAACAGTATCAGTTCCCGTTTCAAAGTTTACATTGTTCATAATAATGAGAGCCTCAAAGAGATGATACCTGAGCAAGTCCCCATACATCTGTATGCACAAGCTCTAATTTTTTGCTCTTCTTTTCTTTCCCAACTCTAAGAAATCTGACTTTCTTCTGTTTTCCATAAATGCAATTCTCACAGAAGTCCAAATCAACATTCTTCAAACCCAGCAACAAATTCCTTGAGTGAAGAATCTTCATCCCCTTTTCAGTCACGTGCCCGAGCCTATGATGCCATAATGCTGCATCTGCTCCTTTGGAAGTTAAAGCATTAACAAAGTTAGAAATACCATTGCATAAATACAATGTACCAAACTTTTCGCCTTTTGCTATTACCAAGGCTCCTTTAGTGACCTTCCAAGCTTTATCTGTGAAAGTTGTCACACAACCTTCACCACCTAACTGCCCTGTTGAAATCAGATTTTTCTTTAGATATGGAATGTGCCTTACCTCCTTTAGTAGCCATTGGTTTCCATTCTGTTGTTTTACAAGAACCTTACCCATTCCAACAATTTTACAGGGTTTATCATCACCCAAACGGACTTGTCCAAAATCTCCTTGAACATAGTCACGGAAGTATTTCTTGTCAGGTGTGGCATGTAATGAGGCCCCTGAATCTACCACCCAAGAATCAGTAATATTTTCGAAAGAAAGAATCAAAGCATCTTGTAACACCTCACCTATCACATTTTCTTCATGATTGTTTTCTTGTTGTGCATCTCCTTCTTTTCCCTTCCAAAATCTACAGTCTTTCTTTAGGTGTCCTTTATTTCCACATTTCTAGCACACTATCCCCGATTTGGACTTGGATCTGTGTTTCCTTGATTTACTGCGATATCCTGAGCTCTTTCCTCTTTCCATTTTTCTTTCCCTAGACTCTGCACTCAAAGAATTACCTGATGTCTCACCGGAGCTTTTCCGTCGCATTTCCTCGCTAAGGATAGCACCGACAACATCATCAAACTTTAAAGTACTAGATCCAGAAACATAGTTACTAATGGCCATTACTAAACCATTCCAACTTTCTGGTAATGAGCACAAGAATAACAGATCTCTAACTTCATCATCAAAGTTTACCCCTACAGAACATAGCTGACTTGTAACAGTATTAAAATCATTTAAATGGTCTGCAACAGATCCACCTTCCAACATCTTCATATTAAATAACTGTTTCATAAGAAATACCTTGTTTGAGGCCGAGGGTTTTTCATATAGTTTCTCCAATGCCTTAATCAAACCCTCTATCATTGTTTCCTTTGAAATGTTGAAGGCGACCGACGCTGCGAGACACAACCATATTGTTCGAGTGCCTTTCTATCGAGAAGGTTCCATTCTTCATCTGTCATACCCATCGACATCTTTGTTTTTCCGCCCAATGGTAGGTATAGATCTTTCTGATACAGATAATCTTCCATCTGCATCTTCCACAGTGAGAAGTTTTGGCCGTTAAATTTCTCGACCCTCAACTTACCATCTTCCGCCATTGCTCCCACTCGAACCAGGAACCCTTCTTTCCTGCGAGTTTATCAGCCAAATAGAACTTCAGCTCTGATACCAGTTGTTAGAAAATTAATTATTATGGAGCAATGGAGCACATAAAATATTGTAGAAATATAAACACAAAAAATGCATAAAAAGAGAGAGACACAAATATACGTGGTTCACCCAGTTTGGGCTACGTCCACCCCGAACAACAAGTCCTTCCTCTCTATTATCCAGCAAAATGAAGAGACACAACCTACAGCAGATCCGCTGTACTATCCTCTATTTTCTCTCACAATCTCACCTCTCTGTTTCTCGCTCAAAGAATACACGTCTATTACGCAGCCTCAAATACAATGCCCTCATACAAAGAGAGGGGTTGCCTTCTAGGGCAAAAATCCCTAAACTAAACATAAGTTCTACCGTCAGATCATCTGCCTAATGAATGGCCCAGATTGACTAGAAATTACTATACTCTTACAAGGCAATTTTACATCTGTTTTTAGCTTTGGGGGCGTTGCCCCCGAGCCCCCGGACCCCCGCGGGGGGGACAAGTCCCCCCCACACCCCCCCCCCATGTGGAGGGGTGTACAAACTTCCTGGGGTATACATCGGGCTGAAACAAAGACCTCTGAACAATCATGGTCCACACACAACATGCTTCACAATATTGCCAACATTTTTGGAGTTACATGCAAGTATGATTGGACCCACTTCTCTTACTTGGGCATGCATGTAAGTGCTATACCTTTGAGAGCAGAAGTCTGGGACACAGTAGTTGACAAAATGAAAATAAAAGTGCAACTGTGGGGATCCATTTGGCTCAACCCAGCCGGTCACCTCACTCTTCTTAAGTCAGGTATATCTTCTCTCCCCCTATATCATTTTTCTCTTCTTCAAGCTCCAGCCTCCTTCCACAAAAAAATGGAAATCGTCCTCTGCCAATTCCTTTGGCAGGGGGGGAAAATGATAAAATGAAATTCAACTTGATTAATTGGAAGCAGGTGATCCAGCCCCAAGACCGAGGAGGTCTTGGAATTAGATCTACTAAATTTCTCAATTTAGCCTTTGGAGGCAAAATTGTCTGGAGACTCATTACTGGACTCCCAGCATGGTGGAAAAAAGTTCTGGAAATCAAATATCTTAATTTTCCTAGACAGCAGCTTCTTGATCGAGATATTCCCAATAGAGACTCCTCCAAAATTTGTCGACTATGCAAGAGAGAAATTCCTCTAATCGCTCAAAATACTTCAAAAATCCCCAAGGAAGGTGCAAGCATCAACATTGGAGCTGACAGAATCATGGGCCAGCAACCAATAAATAGACATGGGGGAGTCCACCCTATCCTTTCCTTTCTTGAAAGAACACATACATTTCCTGGACTAGATCTCCCAATGGGATCCTCACACTCTTCTTTGGTCAGGTTGGGCCTTCCCAGCCATACCCAATCGCCTTAACGCTATTCTTTCTGCCCTTCAATCCCATTTGCACAGTATAGCCCCTGTCAAAAAGAACGATCTTGATGGGTTTCGTTAGGACCCATCTGGATCCTCTTACACCATCCAAGCTGCTCACCATTACATTTGCAACATTAGCTACCCCATGCCAAGTTGGAACCATTGGAAGGTGGTTTGGAAATCCGAGGTAATTCCAAAATTTAAGTTTTTTCTCTAGACCCTCCTCAAAGGGAAAGTCCTCACGATCGAAAATTTGCAAAAGAGGGGAATCAATGGTCCCTCTCGCTGTCCTAACTGCTTAGCTGCTGAAGAATCAATGCATCATCTCTTTATTAAATGCCCTTTTGCCATCGACTCATAGAGGAACTTATCTCACAACAATCAAATCCCATGGAACACCCAAAACACCATAGGAGAAATTCTTTACAAATGGAATAAAAACTACCCCTGGCAGCACAGGAAAAATAACGCAGTGAAGAGAGTCTGGGATATTCTTCCCCACAATATGCTATGGAACATTTGGCTGGCATGAAATCGAAAGGCTTTTAAGGACAAGGATTCGACTGCTAGAAGTCTTTGCACCAAGGGAAGGAGTCTTGCCCTAAAGATCATCTCAGTTAAGAATCCAAGAAGTATAAATGTCAGCGATCTCAGCATAGAAGAACGCATTTTCATTGGACACCTGTTAGACAAAAGCACCAGCAATCAGATGGGCAACGTTGCTAGCACCAGAAACAACAATGTTTCCCCTAACTGGAAGATCAGGCTAAAAGAGGAAGAATTTGCAATTTGGCTTAAAAACAAAAATAGGCATTATCTATGTTCCGATGGGGCCTCAAAGTCGAATCCTGGGGTAGCAGGGGTGGGAGGAGTTATATTTAATGCTAATGGGGATAACATCCTGTCATATGAGTGGGGTCTTGGCCACACTTCCAATATCATAGCAGAATCCCTAGCCCTTTATCAAGGTCTTATCCAACTTGGGAAGCTTGGTATAGACACATTCATGATATTGGGAGACTCGGTCATAGTCGTCAGTGCAATGGTTCAGAACATGGATCTTCCTAATGCTCTCCTTCAACAAATTATCAGACGGTGCCAAATCTTAGGACACACCATAAAAGACATGCGTTATTATCATATTTTGTGATCGCTCAATAAAATTGCTGACAGTCAAGCCAACCAAGCATGTGCCAAACCATTGGGCTGCCTTGTTTGCAATGCGGTGGAATCATTTCAGCATTTACCATGATGAAGAGACCTCCTGGATCCATTCAGCTCAGTAAACTCGGTATAGACACAGCTCACATCTTTAGAGATTTTAGCTGTTACCATGATGAAGAGACCTCCTGGATCCATTCAGCTCAGCAAACTCAGTATAGACACAATACTTGTATTTTCTGCTAATCCTTTTCCAAAGGATCAACTCTCCCGTTCCTGTTGTTCCTTTTTTGCTGTACTTTCTGCTGTTCCTTTTTCCCGATGGAACAACTCTTGCATTTCTTTGTTGTTACTTTCCAAAGGATCGGCTCTTGCGTTTTTCTGCTGTTCCTTTTCCAAAAAGAACAGACCTTGCTTTTTTGTTGTTCCCCTTTGTTATCTGTCCTCTCACAAGCGCAGCGCATCTACCTTGGTTCCTGGATCGCAACAAGGATTGTTTTCACTGTTTAGATCTCCAAGTAGAGCTGGAGTAGGTCTGAGCCCATCTAAAGGCTCTGGAAGATAAAACCGACAGTCAACATTGTATTGTTAATGAGAAATACACAAGCGAAAAAAAACGTAGCTCCAACAAGTTCGTGAAGCTTGAAGCAAGTCGGCGCCGACGACAAACCTGGAGAGTTCACTGCTCGACACACCAGCCACAGTAATATAGATTGATATGCTTTGTAAATGTTGTTATTTATTACTGCAGTTTGTTAGGATTTACCTTTGGTCTTTGGCTTTTAGAAGCCAAAAAGGCAAGATTAAGGAGGAATTTTGTTTAAGCTGTGAGTCCTTCTTCCCTAGCTCTTCTTGGCACCTCAGCATGTTTTTCAGGAGCTCAGTCTCCCTCTCTTTTTCAGATTTATAATAGCAACCGAATTTGTCAAATATATATATATATATATATATATATATATATATATATATATATACAAAGACCATGAGAATACCATGTGGAGTTTTATGTGCATCAATGAGGTGTCATGTCACTAAACTAGTGAAAACGAATGACATTTGAGAGATCATAAGTTTCGAATCAGGAGTCGAGATAAAAAATCTCTATCATTGGAAAACTCTTGGAGCAGTTCATATAATGTCACAATTGAAAATGAAAACTAAGAAAATCTAAAATCACTCAAAACAAAATAAGCTAAAGCAATCCAAAAGCAATGTTAACAAGATTCATATGGGGTCCCTTGAATTTCTTATGAAATCAAGGGGAGGTGTTGAGGCCTCAACAGGAAGTAAGAGAGGCATGCCACCACATGGGGATACGCTATATGGAAAGCCACCATTTGCAAAGCCACAACAAAGTATGACACTGCTAAAGGTTGATATTAGAACTAAAATAGCATTGTTGTGGCAAGCCTAGACACTCTTCTAGAGAATATTTCAAAATAAAGTATCATGAATCCAAACATTGAAACAAAAGGCGCACTCGTCATTCTTTTTTTATAGAGGAGAAGAATTGAATGATGACTTCAAAAATCTTAGAATATTTATTTTAGATGCCATATTGTTTGCCACAAAATAGATGATTCAAATACATCGTTGTAGATTTTTAAGCTTCCATCGATATGCCTTGTAATAAGAATGATTTGAAAATATCCATGAAACTAATAATGGTGCAAATATGTATCTTGGGGATGATCATTCACACCAAATTAAAGGGTATGGTGATGTTTCCATAACATTACCAAATTTTTCTACTAAACAAGTCCACAATGTGATGTATGTGCCTAGAATTAAGAAGAACCTAATCTTAGTTTCCATTATAACAAATCAGAATATGAAGGTAGAATTTGTAAAGTCACACTGTGTGGTAAAATATATATACGATCACTTCTAGGTTATTGCAATAGGGGTAAGAATTGGAGGTTTATACAAGCTTGTTGTGACAAGGAAAATTCATCAAGTGTTGGCATCCACAACAATGATAACAAAAGTTCTTTGGAACCAAAGGTATGGCCACCTTAGTTATTATGAAACAAAGAATGGTGGACGGACTCACATTGTTTAAGAATGAATATTCTACATGTGAAAGTTGTGCATTAGGGAAGATTCATAGGGAAGAGTTCCCTACTCATACAAATAAAATAAAGAGGGATATTCTTGAACTTGTGCATGAAAATGTGTGTGGGCCTATGTAGGCAAGATCATTAGGTGGAGCATATCATTTTTTGATCTTTACTGATGATTGCAAAAAATAGTATTGGGTGTATTTGATAAGAAAGAAAAGTGATGTATTTGAGTATTTTAAAGAGTTTGAAAACTTGGTTGAGAGGCAAACAAAAAAATACATCAAGATCCTCCAATTAGATCAAGGGGGAGAATATACATCAGGTGCATTCATCAAGTACTACACATAATTTTTTGCAAGTACGAGAGATGTGTTATTTCATGAGCATGCAATTGAAGGCCATAAGGAGAAGGACTATGATGCATGGCATATTCCTCTTGATTATGTTGATGTCAAGGAATAGGTAGAAGATAAATAGGAACAAAAACAAGAGGAAGAATATAGTGACATTGGCACCTCAAGCAACCATAGCACACGAGGAGGAGGAGATGACTCACCACCAGGAAGGAGAAGCTGTAAAAGAAATGAATCACCAAGGAGGTCATCATGTCAAACTTAGCTACCCATAGGGTATAAATACGATTCCTTAATGACATAGTCATGAATGACATAGAACCTTTTAATTTTGAATAGGCTAATGAGAATAAAGAATGAAGAAATGCAATGAAGGAAGAGTATGACTCCATAATGAAAAATGATACTTGGGAATTAATAGAATTGTTTGAAATCAAAATACCCATAAGATCCAAATGGTTGTTCAAACACAAATTAAATTCTGATGGAAGTATAAAGAAATTTAAATCCAAAATGGTTGCTAAAGGCTACTCACAAAGAGAGGGAATTGATTATGATGAAACCTTTGCAATTGTAACAAAACTAAACACAATTAGATTAATGATTGCATTAGCTACAAAATATCAATGGAAAATACATCAGTTAGATGTTAAGTCTGTCTTTTTGAATGGGGAACTAATTGAAGAACTATATCCTGTTCAACTAGAAGGATTTGTTAAAAAGGGTTAAGAGCATCTTGTTTTTAAACTAAAAAAATACTTATATGGGTTAAATTAGGCACCAAGATATTGATATGTGAAGATTGACTCTTTCTTTCTTTAAAAGGGTTTTATGAAAGGAAAATGTGACCTAACATGTATTTCAAATCACATAAGAAGGGGAATGTTGTTTTAATTTCCTTGTACAATGATGATCTTATTATCACTGGAAATGCATCTAGGTTGATTGATAAACTTAAAAGAAAATTGTCATAGGTTTTTGAAATGAAATACCTTGGTGAACTGAACTATTGATTAGGCCTTGAAATACAAAGAGAAGTTAAATAGACATTGGTTACACAAAGAAAATATACATGAGAGCTTCTAAAAAGGTTAAAAATGGATCAATGTATGGCAGTGTCAATAAATTTAGAACATAATGTCAAACTCTACAGTGATGAAGGGACTAGAGAGGTGGATGGTACATTGTATTGTTAGTTGGTGGGAAGTCTAAACTATCTCACTATAACTAGGCTAGACATAGATATTCAATTAGCATCGTAAGTCAGTTTATGGCCAAGCTATTGAAATTCATTGGAAAGAAGTGAAGAAAGTTTTTCGATATTTGAAACGGCTTCTAATTTTTGTATTAAATATACTTATGACTTTGACATTGATTTGGTAGCTTATTCTAATTCAAATTGGGTTAGAAATCCTGATGACAAAAGATAAACTTCAAAATATGCATTCAACCATGGATCTGAGATCATGAAATGGATTAGTAAAAAAAACAACCAATTATTTCTTTGTCATCAACTAAAGTTGAATATAAAGCTTTATGCAGTGCTTCTTATGAATAAATATGGTTGAGGCGAGTTCTTGAAGATTTGGGAGAAGCACATAAAACATCAATGATTATCAAGTGTGAAAACCAAAGCTCCATCCCGCTAGTCATTAATCATTTGTACCATACAAGATCAAAACATATTGAGATTGATTATCATTTTGTCAGGGAAAAGATGTAGTCTAAGGAAATTGATTTAATTTATTATAATACCAATGAAAATGTGATTGTCATCTTTACAAAACCTCTTGGAAAGGAAAAGTATGAATTATTTGGAAATGTGTTAGAAAATACATTTCTCCATTAAGGGAGAGTGTTAGAATAATGGATAAATTTCAAGATTATATTATTATTAGCACATTATTATGTCTCATTGAGATTATGTAGATTTTAGATCATATTTATGAGGAGGTTGTTCAAACTCCTCAACCACTTTCTAATCCTATATATGTAAGTGTTTTATGGCTGAATGAATGCAAGTGTGAGTGTGGGCAGTCTCCAGATTGAGCTTTGCCTCACCTGAGAGTTGCATCTCTCATATTCCCATCACTTTGTATTCCATTCTCACTATTTAATAGCCATTCCACGATATAGATTGATCAAAATTAATTTAGTTGTAATTAAAGAATAGACTTACACAATTAATTTCAATATAAATTTGCACCCTCCTCACTTGACCATTCATCGGACATATTTTTGCATGTTAGTCACAACGTCATGCTTGCAATCATGTTCTGGTCATGCACAAAGTTTGCCTTCATGAGTACAAGTTGTATTCTCTATGTAAACATTTGTCGCACTCACACACGAAGTTGTATGCACTGTCGCGCGGGTGTCGTCACGATCGTTCAACGATCTATCACAAGTGTCACACTTGTCACTTGCACCGTCGGTTAGTCACACTGAGTGTATGTTGTCTTGATGGTTCAAGGCATCTTTTCTTCAAGTCATGTTGAGTGTGTGTTCACAAGGTCATGCATATACGAAGTCACTCGTTCACACACTTAGTCATTTTGCTGAAGCTATGTAGACTAGACTAAACCCAATAGTGGAACCTCCACTAAGTTGCACAGAGTAGTTTTAGCCCTTAGTGAACATGTACTGCTGCCCAGAATTGTGTAGAGCTTAAAGATACCTCCGAGGTAGTCTGCACTGCGCAATCCTAGAATCGACCAGACCGAATGTCACCCAGAACAATGCAGAAGTTTCTCAGCAAGCCATCTCAATCTACGATGCCTGCAAGCAAATCAACCAAGCCTCCAGCTGGTCAACCAAAGAGTTTGACTGGACAATGACCCCGGGCCTCACTCCTCCAAAAAAATTTCACAAAAGCTTATAGCATGCCCGCTTCCGCTGACTGAAGAAACTGCATAGACATGCCGAACAGACACCAACTGCCTGTCACTACACTGCCCTCAAAAGTTGCACATTTTTTCCAGTCACCCTCTCAGCCGGCCTACTGCTCATTTTGAAAACTACTTAGTTTTCATGAGCAGTCTCCTAACTGCCCAACATCCTTCTCAGCTCAGAAACTACACAATGATGTCCAGCAGGCTAGCCTCCCAGCTCTGCGCAGGTTTTGCCAGTAACCTCCCACAGCCCGCTGCCATCTCCCCAGAAAAATTGAGAAATTTTTGCCAGCAACCTCCTGCAGCCCACTGCCAGCTCCCCAGACAAATTGCATAGTTTTCACTGCTAGTCTCGCTCTGCTACGTGCACTATCTCCCTAAATAATTTGCGCAAATCTGCCCTCCATCCAAGAAAGATCCCGTAGACAGTCACTGTTGATCCGGATTTCCCATCTCATCCTCCCAATGACCTCTACATAATTTTCATGGAAAATGCCCAGAGCCCACATCCTAGCTTGAAATCTGCCTTGCACAGCTGCAAAGCCTTTTCATCTCTCCTGGTCACATGCACCCGAAAGCTAAAGACAATGCATCATGGTAGACTAGGAGATTTTTTGATTTGATGCCATCTCATCATGAGTGATTGCAGATACAAGCACATGGATGAGACATGGAATGATGATGAACTGAATGAACAAGAAGCGCATGCAAGGAGACTTGTTCATGAATGGATGAACACATGAAGCATGCCAAAGTACAAGCGAAGGAGTGACGTGCACATGAAACATTAGACACCAAGACCATTGAAGACTCCACACACCTTGCCATGCGAAGATGAAGCTATGATACACAAAGAGCACATCCATCACTCAGCAACACTGCAGCTCGACATGTACACCAGCAGCAGCATGAACATACCAGCTCTGTCATGTCAATTCATGTCATGAGTCATCTCGGCCACATCATTACTGTGCGCCACACTGTTTTAATCAATATAATGTAACGTGGAAGTCCAAGAGACCTACATGTAAATATGAAGAGTCATGTAAGTCAAACAGTCATGAGGGAAGTCGGACAGTCACAAGGGCCAGTTTTACCCTTAGCTATAAATACCCCTCATTTGTACATGCAAAAGACTTTTCACCTTGGCTCTTTCCACATAGCCTTGAGAGTCTGTAATCTTTTCTTTAAGGAGCAAGAAGTAGCTCCAACGCCCCACTATCGGGGTTAGTGATGTAATGGTGTACTGATGTGTCTTGGAACTTTCATTTATTTCAGAACCCTGATAATAGGCCAACACATTTTCGCACATGTATTTTATTTGTTTGTAAGACTATTCTTTGGACACTTGTAATGCATGTTTCTTTAACCTGTGTTAAAATAGTTGAACTATTTCAGTTGTTCTAATACATATGCTTACAAAAATGTGTTGTATAAGTTGTTAATGATGTCTCTCCCGTGTGGGTTATCTTCCCGGACACTCGACATAACCTTTCTCATAAACTTGTTATAACAACCGTCGCACTCATGTGGATTACTCCGTTGGGTGTTGTATGTGATATCTGTTCATTGTGTGTTTATGACTACCGCATCCATGTGGACTACTCCGCCGGAAGCTGCGCATGTCCTGTTGTGTTGTGTGTCTCTAACAGAGTTGGGACTATTCCCTTTTGACTTGAGACTCACTTCCACCCTCTCCCTCTGCGGTGAAAGAACCTTGACACAAGTAACACTAAGCACTCACCAGGCATGTGAACGTCGTTGTTTGAAGACAAAGGAGACCACTCTCATGTGATGAAAGGCAAGAGATAAGGAAAACCTTTAAGATAATGGCAACCGGGCCATCATAACATATGGGACTCCTACACCAAATGATGTGAGGTCTAGTTGGGACTTCATACCGGGGAGATCCCCTAAATGTTGGAGGGTTCAGCACCATCAACATTTCCAGCACTAGAAGGAGGGTCACCAGTAGTTTATGGTTGAATCTCCTCTCATCCCCACTCATCAATCATCTAGTCAAGGTTGTAACTCACACTCCATATCACCTACGCACAACTCTGAAGTTGGTTACTCCTCACCTCCCAGACA
This sequence comes from Pinus tabuliformis, assembly GCA_031772625.1. Classification (NCBI taxonomy): domain Eukaryota; kingdom Viridiplantae; phylum Streptophyta; class Pinopsida; order Pinales; family Pinaceae; genus Pinus; species Pinus tabuliformis. The sequence continues at coordinate 97,109,258 of CM062812.1, forward strand.
TGAACACAAAATTTCATATCAGCACCTCTGTGTCATTTGTTCCATCACCCGTCAATTTGTGAAAGTAGTAAAACTGATCCCAGGAATACAACATCTTCCATATGCATCAAGCAAGCCAAAAGCCACTCCCATAGGAGTTTTTGTATCATCAATGGAAGAAGAAGTTCTTGCCACACTTAAAGGTCTGGCTGAAGCTGTTGAGAATGGAGAAAAGCCTCCAGTATTCCGACAGGGAGAAGGAGACACCCTCGTGATCTTGGGCTCAAATTCCAGTACAAGAGGTGGAGGGGAAGGCAACGGAGGAGGCAGAGGCGGAGACGAACCAACAAACTCAGAGTTGGAACCATCAGATTCTGAAGAAGAGGAGGAGGATGAAGAAGAAGAATACATGGCTGACCAAAAATTGGAACGAATGACCAAGGGACGATTAGCTCTCTTGGGTTCTTTGTCTAGGATGCCAAAGCATTTGGAGAGAATGCTCACAAAGTATGACCCTAACAGAGCAATGAAGGCAGAAGATCACTTAGACAACTTCTACCTACAACTACAGACACTCGAGGTACGGTACGAAGACGTTGCATGCAGACTGTTCCCATGTACCTTGGATGGTCACGCAATAGTATGGTATCATAGCCTTCCTTTCAACTCCATCCATAACTGGGGTATGTTCAAATGCATGTTTCTAGAAAAGTTTGTTGATGACAAGACTCTGACCATGTTGCTCAAATAGTTGGGCAGCCTGAAGATGGAAGCGAAACAAAGGTAAAAGATTTTAATCAGAGGTTTCTGTGCATATTGAATAAGTTTGCAGCAGACAGGAATCCTCAAGATTCCATCACTATCAATTACTACACGTCTGCACTGCCAACTAGCCTTGCTCAGTTCGTCAAGCGAGCTGTGAAACCAACATTATTAGAAAACTGTGAAGAGGCAATCGTTGTATAGAAGGACCTGCACGTGATTGAAGCCATCAAGGATGATGAACCATCAAAGGACTCTAGAGACGCGAGCAGGAAGCCCCGGGCTGCAGAGAGTAAGGATAAAGACAAGGAAGCAAGCGATATTGAAACCCTTACTCATCTTGTAAAGAACTTGACAACAAAAGTGTCTGAGCTCAAACAACGAATAGTTGACACGTCTGTGAGCAACCAGTCACCAAGAAAAAGACAAGGAAGAATGTCATCAGGTAGCAATGGCTTCCCGACTAAAACTGCGTAGAGCTCTAGCTCAGTGTTCCAGTTAGAATAGTGCGTGAACAACGAGTTTTGATCATTTGATGAAGATAAGCATTCAAAAGGTTCTTGTTCAGATTGGAAACAAGTTGCAGATTCAGTATTCAACCATATGCAAAATGCAGTGAGCAGTACACATGGCCAGCTGGGAGACACAAAAGATGACGAAGATGCTGCACCTGATGAGACATCAAGCACTGGGCAGGTAATCAACACGTATCAGTGCTTTCAAGTAGCACAGAAGACAAACACCGAGAAGCAACCCAAAAATAAAAATGGTTGATACAATCTCAGAAGTCAAGGGGCTCCCCCTACAATTGGGGAAATGCGAGAAAAGGTTGAACTGTTGAGGAAGGTTGATCCACCAACCATCCAAAAGCAAAAAACACAAAGCAAGCCCAGGAAGACAACAATGAAAAAGAGTATGTCCATGAGAAGCACACTGCAGAACACTCTGCTGGACAAAATGAACACCAGTCTAACCTCAGACATCTCAGTGATTCTACCCGCTTTGGAATACAACCTCGTGGAAGACATGAAAAAAATCGCGTAAACATCAATTTGTTCAAGTTGGCTAAGATTCAGAGTCAACGAGATATTCTACTGCATGCACTGTGGCAAACATATATGGACAAAGCAACCTCTACCAGCAAGGGAGAAAGCACATCTCCCAGTTCACTCACAACTGTGCTCAACACACTCCGGACAGAAGAAGAAAACTTTTTTCCCCTACATTCTTGATTTCATTTGAAATTTTTAACTGCAATGTTCACAACTGTTTGGTTGATTTTGGCACATCAACCAATGTCATGCTTCTCTCCATTGCCAAGAAGATCAATGTGCAATGGAGCAAGACATCTTCGCATATCATCCAACTCGACCAGGCATGTGTACTAGCCATTGGTGAACTTCGAGATGTGATCATCTAACTATATCATGACGACTGAGTTCACCAGTGCATAAACATTGTTGTTGTGCATATACCAGAAGTGTATAGCTTACTACTCAGCAGATATTGGTCTAGAAAGTTGAATGGATACTTTTCTACAAACTGGTCACACTTGTGGCTTCTGTATCAGGGAAAAAACAATCAAAACCGGGTGTTATCTAAGAGATACATGAGGCATAACATCACTCCCATCAATGGTGAGAATGAATTTTTGGCCTTCATAGAGCTCATGTTCGATAATTGCCTCTTGGAAACAACGATGGGGTGTTATCTCGCACAGCCAATTCCAACCCCACCAGACATGCAGTTGGGTATCCTTCCTTGCCCAGTTTATGGAAATGAAACGTGTACAACGCATTATAACACTAGTAGCAATAGAAGTAGCAGTAGCAGTAGCAATAGTAGTAGTAGTACAAGCGCATCAAATGGTCCATGTACATATGAGTTTTGGTCCATGTACTTTGACGGATCAAAGGCACAGGATGGCTCTAGAGCCGGGTGTGCCTTGATCAACCAAAAACACAGGAAACATTTGATTTCGAGCCGCTTGGAGTTTGAGTGCATAAACATCATCGTTGAATATGAAGCAATCATGTTGGGCTTGCAAAAATCCATTAGCCTCAATGATGTCGCGCTCAAAGTGGTAGGTGATTCGGAAATAGTGGTACTGTAGGTACGTAACACCATACACTGTTTATCACCTCATCTAAAAAGTTACCAACAAGAGGTATGGCGACTGATATCTAACTTCCTAGCATTTAATATCACTGTTGTGCCATGAATGCGTAATGCAGCTACCAATGCTTTAGAAAATACAGTTTCTAGAATGTCACCACCTAGGGATAGATTTACTGTTGAAATTTTGTATAAGCCTTCTCTCCCTGATAACATAAATAATCTACGTGTTTTTTACGATGATCAAAAGCTACTACATTTCATGTCCAACGCTGATGTCTTCAAAGACACAGCGATTGATGACGACGATCACGAGTAGTCTCTGAAAGCTGGGGCTGATGACAAGAAATGCAACCTCATCCCCAAGGGTGTGGTATCTTTGGAAAAGCTCTATGACTTGCAGAACCACTTTCAGGGGCTAAGGAATAGCAAAACCCACAACTCCACCATGATGCATGAACAGATAAACTTGGGAACAGAACAAGATCTGAAGATTGTCAATCTTGGTATGTGTTGCATGCAACAAGAGCGGAAAGCCTTTGTCCGCTTGTTCAAACAGTACCAGGATGTGTTCACGTGGGCATATGATGATCTAAAAAACATATGAAACACGAATAATCCAACATGTCATTCCAATCAAAGAAGGTGTCAAGCCGTTTCAGTAGAAGCTGAGGAAAGTTAATCCATCACTTGAACCCCTCATACAAAAAGCGTTGACCAAGTTGTTGGATCCATAGATCATATATAGAGCTCGCAATTCCACATGGGTTTCAAACCTTGTTCTTGTACATAAGAAGTCTAGAGAAATCCACTTGTGCGTTGATTTCCGACACTTGAACCATGCCTCAGATAAAGACAATTACCCCATGCCGTCTATGGAGCACATTTTACAGAGAGTATCTGGGGCATAAATTTTTTCCTTACTTGACGGGTTTTCAGGATATAATAAGGTCTTGGTAGTGAAACCTGATCGACTTAAAAACTACTTTCTGTACCAATTCGGGTACGTTCATATACAGACGAATGCCATTTGGGCTTGTGAATGCAGGCACAACCTTTCAACATGCAATGGACATCACTTTCCGTGGACTCATCGGACAGAACATAGTGGTATACCTCAATGGTGTGACTATGTTTTCCAGAAAATGGTCAGACCACATACGCAACCTGAAGAAAATCTTTGAGCGATGCCAGAAATACGTGATTTCCTTAAATTCAAAAAAGAGCGTATTTGCAGCGTCTGAGGGAAACCTCCTTGGGTACATCATTGCCAGAAGCAGGATCAAGGTTGATCCTAACCAGGTCTAGACCATTACACAGATCCCTCACCCAAACAACAAGAAAGCAATGAAATCCTTCTTGGGAAAGATAAACTTCCTCCGGAAGTTCATCTCGGACTATGCGTAGATAGTGAAACCAATGCAAGGCATGATCAAGAATGATGCAACCTACAACTGGGGCAAGAGAAAAAAGAATGCATTCATCTGTATTAAGTAGGCTATAGTAGAAGCGCCTGCACTTTACAACCCATATTTCAACAAAGATTTCTTTCTATACACCTTTGCCTCTGACAACTCGCTTGCTGCATTACTCACTCAGAAGGATGAACTGAACGATGAACCTCCCATCTCCTTCATGAGCGCAAGCATGCAGGGACACAAACTCAACTACCCCGCCATTGACAAACATGCATATGCAGTATACAAGGTGGTGACAATTCAGACCCTACTTCCTGAAGAACCATTACATAGTCTATGTGCCTCACCCAGAAGTCTGCTCACTGCTTGTACAACAAGAGCTAGGTGAACGGTGTGCGAAATGGATGACAGCTTGCAAGAGTATGCTCTTGATATCAAGCCAATTCACACTATTAAGGATCATGGTCTTTGCAGACTCGTAGTTGAGGAAGTACATGCACAGGAGGAAGAAGAAGAGCTTGATGGTTGGGAGCAAGAAATCGAGATGTATGACGTAGAGCGAGCACCACCCACTGCATGCAGAAACTTTTGGTACGAAGATGTGCACCAGTACCTTAAGCATGACACCATACCATCTCACTTCTCCTCAAGCACCATACCATATAGAAGATGGCACTGCACCTCAAAGATTTATCCTATCAGTTGGTGTACGGAGTGCTTTACAAAAAGCACAGTAAGGGAATCTTGCTCAGGTGCCTGGAAGCACATGATTTAGAGAAGGTCTTACATGATCTACATGACAGACTAGTCGAGGGCCACTTCGCGGGAAATACCACTGTGCACAAACATTAGGGGAATTTTGAGGTCTAAAATGGGCCTCCTACGACAAATGTACATCCCAAATCAACTTTATAAGAACCAATAGGATTCAAGATGATGATGTCAACTATGAGGGATGATTCACCATTTTTGGAGTAAAAAAGTAAAAAGATTAAACAATAATAAAATAATAAAACTATGTTTTCAACTTGTATTTTCAACTTATCTCCATAAGGATTTACTCAAATTTCGAGCGGGATTACTTGTTGGATGCAAAATTTAATTCCCGCCCAAGGATTACCCATGTTGCATACTTTCAATGGACCCTGCTATAAGAAAAATGAGAAATACATGAAAAAACGTGATTGCAATCACATTTTTCATGTATTTCTCATTTTTCATGTAGCAGAGTCCATCGAAAGTATGAAATGGTTATTCCTTGGATGAGGAATCAAATTCTGCATCCAAGGAGTATTCTTCTCAAAATAAACCCATAAGGAGATAAGTTGAAAATACAAGTTGAAAAAATAGTTTTTATTTTTTTCTAAAATTTGATGATGTAATCTAATCTTATTTTATTATTTCCACTATTATTTTATAATTTCCTTAGGAGGCCCATTTTAGATCTCAAAAATCCCCTAATGGTTATGCGAGCTGGTTTCTATTGGCCCACACTGTTCAAGGATGCACACGCTTACGCCCGAAAGTGCACGTTCTGTCAACGATGCTCCAAACGAACACGAAGGTCAGCAGCCCCACTACACCATGTTGTAGTGATTGAACCGTTCCAACAATGGGACCTGGAAATCATTGGGAAAATTTTCCCACATTCGTCAAAACAACACCACTACATCCTGACAGCGACTGCTTACTTCACGTGGTGGACAGAAGTAGTTCTACTCAAGCAAGTGAACGATCAAGAAGTCATCAGCTTCCTCCAAGAGAACATCATCTCACGCTTTGGCATTCCGATATCACTTGTGTTTGAAAATGCAACTTACTTTTCATCTTTAAAGCTTTATGATTTTCCATTGCAATATGGTATTGTGCCGAAACATTCATCTAACTACTACCTGCAGGGAAATGGTCTCGCAGAATCAACGAACAAAAACCTTATCCACATAATCAAAAAGAACATTTACTTTGAGCAGCGTAACTGGCACTCCGCCTTGACAAATTCCCTATGGGTTGATCGTGTTACACCCAAACCCTCTCTGAACACTTCACCATACTTCTCGGTTTATGGTAAAGAAGCCATCCTACTGCCAAACATCTACTTGTCTGCACTTCAATTGTCTCAAGAATCCCAAGGCAAGCCTTGTCTACTAGTTCAACATAGGATGGATACACTTCACAAGCTGCATGAAGAAAGGATGAAGGCAAAAGAAAAGTTTACACTCCACCAGAACCGTATCAAGAGATGGATTGACAAGAAGTCTACAGGGAACTCTGACTTTGATGTTGGTGACTTAGTCTTGAAATGAGAAAAACCCCATGAAGACAAAGGCAAGCATACGAAGTTCCAATCCCCGTGGATTGGTCCGTACACTTTCCATGAGAAACTTGGACCACACACATACCATCTTCAATCACTTTACTGGAGGATTGACAACCTCCCTGTCAATGACCAAGATCTCAAACATTATTTTTAGTAAGTCAGGGCTGTGTTCCGCGCCATGTACATAGTCTATTTACTTCTTCTTGTTTTTTTCACTTTTCTTACTATTTTGTTTCATTTCGTTTGGTTTTCTTAGTATCATGCTATTTTGTTTTTTTTTATAATTATTAACCTCTACTGAGTTCTGGCTTTTGAATGAGTATGTGGCTGAGATCTAAAGAGTCTTGTGACACTGCAGCACTTGGCTAGTCCTGTGTTTGTCTTCTTTGTGCTTGGTTGTAACCTTTGGCTGATGAAACCATGATGGAAAATATGAGTTATATGCCAGGGAAGCTTGGGTCCAACCATGAACCTATGTCCACACTAGGAAACCTCATGCCCGTACTCAACCTTCTGTTATGTGTTTTCAAGCTCATCCAACTAGTAGTAACGGAGAAGGGGAAAAATCTAAACGAGCAAACCTATGTCAGAGGTCTTACATGATTCTCTGAAGGAAAAACCTCTTCTGCTCTCAATAAGTCGGGATCCCTCTTCTACTCCAAAAATAAATAAGTGCCTATGCACATTTCTCTTAAAAAATACAAAGGAAAAGGAAGAGAAAGGCTTCCTATGCAGAGAGGTGAAGCATGCAACTCCACCGGGGTATTGACCATCCTCGCTAGTAGTGGAGCAATCCATGTATTCCTGCATAACTCTGCCGAGGTACTGTCCAAGCCTGCTGTCAGTGGAGAAACACTGGAATGAAAACTTATACTCTAAATTTTTTAACTTGTGAGCCAAGCTATTGTTCCCTATTTTGAAACACTATGATCAAGATGATACTTCTTGTTGTGTTTGAATGATTTGATGAAAGGTGAACGATATCTGTCCATGGGGTAAGTGGGGAAACCAAAGTAACCCGCACAAAGATTCAATACTCCCTGAGAGACAAAGGCCCTGTGCTGTCAATGGACCAAAAAAGAGAAGTTGGATTTCAACTAGTGTGTCACCAAGTGTTGTAGCGGCTGCAACACCCTATTGTGAGCCCATGTTGAGTCTTTGCACCCTCCTCGCTTGATCTTTCATCAAACATATTTTTTCATGTTGGTGAAAATGCCATGCTTGCAATCATGTTATGGCCATGCACAAAGTTCATCTTCGTGTGTACAAGTTGAATTCGTTATGAAAACATTTTTCGCACTCACACACGAAGTTGTATGCATTGTCGCGCGAGTGTCATCACGGTCATTCAACGATCTATCACAAGTGTCGCGCTTGTCGCTTGCACGGTCAGTCAGTCACACTGAGTGTATGTTGTCTTGATGGTTCGAGACATCTTGTCATCAAGTCATGTTGAGTGTGTGTTCGCAAGGTCATGCATGTACGAAGTCACTCGTTCACACACTTAGTATTTTTTCCGAAGCTATGTAGACCAGACCAACCCAAACAACCGAACCTCCGCTGAGCTGCACTGAGAAGTTTCAGCCCTTAGTGAACATGTATTGCTGCCCATAATTGCGTAGAGCTTGAGGTTGCCTCTTAAGCAGTCTGCACTACGCAATCCTGGAATCGACCAAATCAACTCTCACCTAGAACAACGCAAAATTTTCTCAGCAAGCCATCTCAATCTACACTGCTCGCAAGAAAATCAACCAAACCTCCAGCTAGTCAACCGAAGATTTTGACTGGGCGGTGACCCCAGGCCTCACTCCAAAAAAATTGCATAGAAGCTGCCAATCATGTATGCTTCTGCTAATTAAAGAAACTACATAGAAATGTCGGACATACACCCACTTCCTGTGACTACACTACCCTAAAAAATTGCGCAATTTTTCTAGCCAGTCACCTTGTCAGCCGACCTGCTGCTCATCCTGAAAACTGTGCAATTTTCATGAGTAGTGTCCCAGCATCCCAGCATCACACTCAGCTCAGAAACTGCGCAAGGATGTCCAACAGGCTAGCCTCCTAGCTTTGCACAGTTTTTTCCAGTAGCCTCCCACAGCCCGCTTCCAACTCCCCAGAAAAATTGCACAATTTTTGCTAGCAACCTCCTGCAGCCTGCTGCTAGCTCCCCAGAGAAATCGCACGGTTTTCACTACGAGTGTCCCTCTGCTGCCTCCACTATCTCCTTGAAAAAAATTGTGCAGATCTGCCCTCTAGCTGAGCCAGATCCTGCAGACAGTCACTGTTGATCCGGATTGCCCATCTCAGCCTCCCAGTGACATCTGTGTAGTTTTCATGGATAGTGCCCAGAGCCCCCATTCCAGCTTGAAATATACCTTGCATAGTTGCATAGCCTTGTCCTATCTCTTGGTTACCTACATTCGAAAGAGAAATAAAATGCATCATGGTAGACTAGGAGATTTCTAGATTTGATGTCGTCTCTTCACGAGTGATTGCATATAAAGGTACATGGATGAGACATGGCGCGATGACGAATGGGATGAACAAGGAGCGCATGAAAGGAGACTTGTTCGCGAATGGACGAACACATGAAGCATGCCAAAGTAAAAGCGAAGGAGTGAAGTGCACATGCAACATCAAGCGTACACCAAGACCATCGAAGACTCTACACACCTTGCCATGTGGCGGTGAAGCTATGATACACCAAGATTACATCCATCACTCAACTGCACTACATCTCAACATGTACACCACCAACGGCATGAACATACCAGCTCTGTCGTGTCGAGTCATATCATCTGCATCACTACTGTGGGCCACACTATTGTAATCAATATAATGTAACATGGAACTCCAAGAGACCCACATGTAAATATGAAGAGTCATGTAAAGTTGAAGAGTCATGTAAGTCAAATAGTTAGGAGGGAAGTTGAACAGTCACAAGGGCCAGTTTTACCCTTGGCTATAAATACCCCTCATTTGTACAACAAAATAATTTTCACCTTGGCTCCTCCCACATAGCCTTGAGAGTCTGTAGTCTTTTCTTTGAGGAGAAAGCAGTGGCTCCAACGCCCCACTATCGGGGTTAGTGGAGTAATGGTGTACCAATGTGTCTTGGAAATTTCACTTAATTCAGAAGCCTGATAATATGCCAACACGTTTTCACACATGTATTGTATTTGTTTGTAAGACTATTCTTTGGACACTTGTAATGCATGTTGCTTTAACCTGTGTTAAAACAGTTGAACTATTTCGGTTGTTCTAATACATATGCTTACGAAAATCTGTTGTATAAGTTGTTAACATTGTCTCGCTTGTGTGGGATATCCCGCCGGACACTCGACAAAACATTTCTCATAAACTTGTTATAACAACCATCGCACTCGTGTTGACTACTCCACCGGATGTTGTATGTGTTATCCATTCACTGTGTGTTTGTGACTTCCGCATCCATGTGGACTACTCTGTCGGAATCTGCACATGTCCTGTTGTTTTGTGTTTCTTTGACAGAGGTGGGATTATTCCCTTTTCGACTTGAGACTCACTTCTACCCTCTCCCTCTGCGGTGAAAGAACCTTGACACAAGTAACACTAAGCACTCACCAAGCACGTGAACCTCATTGTTCGAAGACAAAGAAGACCAATCTCATGTGCTGACAAGCAAGAGCTAAGGAAAACCTTTAAGATAATGGTAATCGGTCCATCATACTAGATGGGACTCCTACACCAAACGGTGTGAGGTCTAGTTGGTACTTCATATCGGGGAGATCCCATAATGTTGGCGGGTCCAGCACCACCAAGAAATTCATATATATATATATATATCACATGCACTTCACTAGGGAGAAATACTATACCATGTGCATTCATATTGGGGGATATATATTGAGGAAAAAATGACATAATATATCGAGCATATAATAGGGGGTAAAGGGGTTTTATATTGGAAAAAATAAAAAATGGAGCTCAAAGTTATTTTTTTTTGTAAGCTTGGTGGTACCTTTCCATTAATTTTCAAAAATAAAGAAGGTTACATCCGTATGTCTAAGATTTAGGTGGCCTCAACCTGCCCAAAGGGAAACCAAATCTGTTGGCCACCTGACTGCAAATATGCCATCCATAAGAAAAAAATGATAATTCTAACCATCCATGCTATGTAAACCTAAGAGTCTTTGTACTTTTCTATTTTCTAGATAACTATAAACAAAATTGTTAATAAGCCCAAAACTTTGGGCCTGGAACATTCAAAATGAAGAAACAAGGATGCACTGTTGCTACTCATCATCAGTTAAATCCACCGTAGCAGGGTCCTTTGCAGTGGAACCCGACAACTCCGTGTTGGGCATGCAAGGGATATGCTGCTATTTGACTCAGTCGTCCACTTTGCTGCTGCAATTGAAAATGAATTTTTTGAAATTCTTTGGTATAATCTGACTGACCTTGGGGAGCTACATGCATGTCAGGAGGAAACTGCTCTAGATCTTTCTCATGAATGCTCTTCATCATCCAAAATAGACAAACTAACTGTTGGTATTGGGTTACTCTTCCACGAGTGTGAACTAGATCCGGGATCACTGCTTAACACTCATCCATATCCAATTCAAAGTTCTCAGTGATCTATCTAATCTCAGCCTCCCCCTTCACTAGGGAGAAATACTATACCATGTGCATTCATATTGGGGGATATATATTGAGGAAAAAATGACATAATATATCGAGCATATAATAGGGGGTAAAGGGGTTTTATATTGGCAAAAATAAAAAATGGAGCTCAAAGTTATTTGTTTTTTGTAAGCTTGGTGGTACCTTTCCATTAATTTTCAAAAATAAAGAAGGTTACATCCATATGTCTAAGAGTTAGGTGGCCTCAACCTGCCCAAAGGGAAACCAAATCTGTTGGCCACCTAACTGCAAAATATGCCATCCATAAGAAAAAAAATGATAATTCTAACCATCCATGCTATGTAAACCTAAGAGTCTTTGTACTTCCTATTTTCTAGATAACTATAAACATAATTGTTAATAAGCCTAAAACTTTGGGCCTGGAACATTCAAAATGAAGAAACAAGGATGCACTGTTGCTACTCATCATCAGTTAAATCCACCGTAGCAGGGTCCTTTGTAGTGGAACCCGACAACTCCGTGTTGGGCATGCAAGGGATATGCTGCTATTTGACTCAGTCGTCCACTTTGCTGCTACAATTGAAAATGAATTTTTTGAAATTCTTTGGTATAATCTGACTGACCTTGGGGAGCTACATGCATGTCAGGAAGAAACTGCTCTAGATCTTTCTCATGAATGCTCTTCATCATCCAAAATAGAAAAACTAGCTGTTGGTATTGGGTTACTCTTCCACGAGTGTGAACTAGATCCGGGATCACTGCTTAACACTCATCCATATCAAATTCAAAGTTCTCAGTGATCTATCTAATCTCAGCCTCCCACTCTACAATCAATTGCTTGACCGTGTTGGAGTTGTTGGCATTGTAAGCTTGAGTCACTTCTTGTATTATGTTAGAGGCTGGCTTGCACCCACGACCCGCCCCAGAAACCCCACTAGAATAGCTAGGTTGGATTTTTGGTGACGAAGCGACCTTCCTCTATTTTCCCTGGCCTCAGCCTCCACTACAATTTTTCCTTGTACTAGTTGCCTAGGCCATGTTGTTACTACTGCTTGACAAATAATATGCTTTTCCCAACTACGGGTACCAACTAGAACATGGTCGCATTTTGGGTACTTGATGTTGCCAAAGGTTGCGCCCACACTGCAGACCTACTAAGTCAAATTCACAAAAAACCAGCCAAGTAAGGAACCTGCGCCACATTTTGCTACTAATTGGTTGCTAATACAGGATAAGGGTGACATTGTTTTCAATCGTCTTCCTCTTCCCATTGGAGAGCTTGAATGGACTGACCATGCCAACCATTTTCAGGGCCTTAACAATAAATCGACATCTTCCACAGTTTATTAACTTCACTAACTAAACATTACAACATGAATGGAAAGGGAGATTGAGCTAGCAACTACACTGAGCCCGCAGTCCATCAAACCCCTTCTAACACGACTCCACACATAATGCTTGGGATATAGAAATCAAACCCCCATACATAGAGATGAGATTAAAATGAATGACATAAATCCATACCCAACTCCGAAACCAGAATTGACCTTTATCTAAACAGAAATTCCCAACTCGAGAGATTCTATTCCATAGGACCAAACTAACCCAGAAACCGGCCATCATGCTTCTTCCACCTTTGCCCCTCTACCATCAGAGGGTGTAGCTAGAGATAGTTGAACCACTGGCTTGACTGTGAGCTCTCCCCAAGATGAAATCACCTAGAACCAAACCAAATTCTTCACAGACCCAACCCCCTTTCGGCTCTTTCATGCCCGTGTGTGGGGGACTTCCTAATCTAGAACCCTTTACCACCCAAGCCATGCAAGCACCCATGTGAGACAAACATATGCCATACTCTACAGACATTGGGATGAGAAGGACAATGGACTCAGAGCCAACGAGGAACCTAGCGGGGCCATGCCTTTGGCACTTCTAGTACCCTTCACCCCATAGCCTGGACATATACATATCATCAATCAAGGGTCGAATAAACTGCTCCATACTAAGAAAATTTTCTAAGTTAAGACCGAAAACATACCAGTGAACGCTGTCAGAACCTGAAGACGACGACGACCGCCAGCTTCCCAACATCCCCCTCTCACACCAGATCCATAAGAGCTTGAGTTCACATACCACCTTACTCAACAAGTCGAATAAAATTCTTACCACTCCAAGTGTCCTTAAACCTACGTTGCCTTCAATATGGGGCATTAACTGCTGCATGCGTACTGCCACCACTCCAAATGTTGTATGCATGTTGAGGGTGATCAGAATGATCTTTAGAATTCACATTAATTGTTGGGCCAGGACAAACCCACTAGGGTTGGCTTGCACCCGATCAGGGAAAGAGCTCAAAGTTAATGAAAATATAAAGGGGTATAAAAAGTGTTAATGAAAAAATGGATACCTACAATATATAGTGAATGTAGGGGTTTTTTGAATTGGCAAGGTGTATTGGGTTGGTATTGGTAGGAGGTTAAATAATGTGATTATCTTGAGGTATTTTCCAATATGTAGGAAAATTAAGGGTATTGTTTTGTATGCCACGAACACACGTGATATTTCGTAGGTTCATTGAGTGAATACCACATATGCCTAAGATAAAAGGATTTTAAAAGATGAAGAAATATAAAAAGGAGGATAAATAATAATAATAAAATATAGAATAACAAATGATACAGGGATAAAAATAAAAGTAATAAATGGACGAAAAGTAAAAAAATATGAAGATAAAATAAAATAAATGATAAAGGTATAAAGCGAGTTTAAAAAAAGAGAGGGAATAATAGGAAAATATGTCAAAAAAATAAATTGGAAGAATGTAAATAGTGGAATATATATTTAAGTAAATAAAAATATATACAACAAACAAATATGGTTGTGCATAGATTTAGCATTTTGATTTTTTGTTTTATCCTAAGCTAATAAGTCTCTCTAATTCTATAGCGCATAATTTCTAAAAAAATAGTTGTTCTATGATAAAATTAATTAAGATATAATTGTCCATGAGGCCTTGGATAGATAGTGATCGGGTGCTATGTTAAGGCACTTCTTGATGTGAAGTCACCGGTTCAATTCCCCACTCAAATCGGAGTGATATATTAGACATGATGAAGATGTACTCCTACCAAGCTTACAAAAATAAATAAATAAATTAAGATATAATTAATGGATATACCTACACCATTAATGTCAATATAAACTTATTGTCCACCAATATTAACATGCTAAACTTGAAAATAATATTTTCTTTACAATTAAATTAAATTATAAGTTAATGGAACCCAACATTTAAAATATCAAAAGCGTATATCATGATGTAAATAGTAAAGTATAAGCAATAGAGGTAAAATGTAAAAATAGTAAAGTATGAAGAATACAAATAGTAAAGATAAATAATAAAGTGTGAAGAATAAAAATAACAAGATAAAATAAAAATAATTGATAACAAGTATCACACATAAAGCTAAAAGATGTAAACAAATAAATAAAAAATATAAAATGAATGAGAAATAATAATAAAATAATGAGTAATAGATAATTTAAAGATGAAAGTAAAAATAATAAATGAGTGAAAAATAAGAAAAGAGTAAGATAAAAGAAAATAAAGAATAAAGTTATAAAATGAGTTAAAAATAAGTAGGAGGATAAAAGAGGCATTAAAACTAAATGGGGAAGAAGTGTTAGAGTATCTAACTCTGACTCATGTTAGGTGTGATCACATGCTTGAGGAGGAGTTTGTTTAGTCTTTAGGGACTTTATTAGATCTTGTTGGCTTGAGAGGTATTTGCTCAAATAGATGTTCCTCATAGATTAATGTGAGGTTGAGAGATTTGCTCAATTGATTGATTTTGTGATCAAGGTAGTTTATATATCTTGAGATAACATTCATGTATTTTTAATGTAACAATATTTGATGTGAATTAATATAATGTGCTTATGCATTTATAAATTGGTGTAAAAACATGGGAGGGCTCAAGGACATGGGGAGAATAGTGTATGTTGGTTTGTCCATTTGAACGTGTTATTGTGAGAGCATGGTAGTTATGTTTCTTAGGATCACTATAAGGGGGTTTCACTTAATGAACCTGTTGGAAATAATAATGAGAGGGGGGGGGGGTGGTGGGGGTGAATCAGTATTATTAAATCAATATAAATTTTTCATTTCCATATTAAGATTCATATACGCTACTTCAGTTAAGGCAAACCGCGTGTATACGCAACTGTGTGTAATGCAACAAGCGTATATCCAGTTAACTTATGATTCAGTTAGTTGATCCTTAAAGAGTGCATCAGAACATTATTAACCATATGAACAGTAAACAGGAGCAGTAAAATAGAATAGATCATCACACACAAGAAGCACACATGAACACCATGATGTAAGGTGGAAACCCAATGTGGGTGAAAACCACCTGCTACAAGTTATCTCAATCTTCTTTTTAATAAGAAAATTCTTTTACAATGGTTCTGTACTGGTGCAGTCTTATACTAGTACGCAGGCTTCTACTTGCAGAAGGCTACAACCTTCTCTCGTTCTCCAGACTCTCCTAGAAGGGAGCTACAACCCCCTTAGCTCTTGTACTAGCCGATCCATTTACTAGTACGTAGGTTCCAGCCTACTGAATTGCTCCAACCTTTACTCGTTTTCCAGCTGCTACTGGAAGGGATCTATCACCCCCTTAGCTCTTGTACTAGCTGATGTACTAGTACGTAGGTGCCGACCTACAGAAGGCTACAACCTTCTCTTTCTTCCTCCAGGTACCACGTTTCATACATTTTCAAACTGGATACTCCTGAAGCACAACACCATAATCTGAAGGCCACATTTCATCCAATTTTCATACTGGACCCATCAATATCATTGAAGCACACAATCAATCAACACTAGCATCATCAATCTCTGAATCACACAATACTGAATCACTGAAACCCTGTCAACAAAATGCAGTCACCAGAACACAGAGCAGACCCCTGAACTCTGCAACAATATTCAGAACCAACTGTATCAACAAAAATCATGCATCAAAGTGCATACGCTACTTGGAAGTGCCTAACCAGCGTGTATACACAACTTCACCAAAGAAAATCAGCGTATACGTCATTAATTACTTACTTATAACTTCGCTGCACTTCCTAACTTCAAACATACTCAGATCATTACATATACAACGACAATATGTATGTTAGCAACCATATCTAATTCATCAGATCTCATAAAGATAAGTCATTCTGATCGTGATCCATTATAGATCTCATCCTTCAACACTGAAGCTAAACATAATCAATCAATCTGAATATGCAGAATATTGACACCAGTAAACAGTCTTCAGAACTCATCAACAACCAGAAACACCTGTAACTTCAAACATCATAGCTCATATGGTATACGCTACTTAGATGTATCTAACCTGCGTATGTATGCACGTTTATCACATTCAACCAGCGTATACATCTATAAATATTCATTCATGAGTTGCAGCTATTTCAAACTTAAGTTATACCCAGATCAGAACATTACATGCGTTAGTATACAGATCTAGAATAAATATGATCAAACCGTATGGAGATGATTCATTGCAAGCCATTAGATCCCGATCTATCCTTAGATCTTGTTCTCCATCAACCGTTAAGATTCCTCCTTAGCTTAGATCAAGCAATGCATCATGAACCCATAACCTACATACTGGATCTCATACTTCATCAGATATTCAAGACTTTCTCAATGCTTTTGCCTAATGATCCTCTTCTCCTTTTATAGTCTTAGGCCTTACTCAATACCATGGTCTAAAACCATTGAGAACCAATACTAGGGACCCAATACCTGGGTTCAACACTTCGGACGCAATACCAAGGACCAAAACCATAGGTCTAAATACCACGGACCCAAAAATAAGCTTTCCCACATGTATGCGCTTTTCCATGCGTGAAAGTGCGTGCATACGCATACGCAATTTTGATCAGAAATCCCGCGTGTATACGCACCTTTGTATATAGTGAACCTACGTGTATACCCTACTTGGTATATAGCAACTTTGTATAACCTGCGTATAACCTGCATATGTATGTGACTTGGTATATAGTGAACCTGCGTATATACTCTTCTTTCTTCATTCTTTGTAGTTTGATCATCAACTCTTTGCTACTGACCTGCTGCACTATGATCTGTCATCTGATTGAGTTGCCATCAAGGACAACACTTGTATCATAATGCCAACAATCTCCCCCTTTGGACTTGATGGCAAAGCTAACTTGTCGTACTGAGAACTGTCATCTGATTCCTTTGAGCTGTCCTGCATCCCATGTATTCTGTCACATCTGATATCCCTTCTGTAGATTCATCTAGTTATATATAAGTAAGTTGTTCTTCTACGAGTGGGTTGCCATCAAGTACAACACATGCATCATAATGCCAACAGAACCTCTCACATATCACGTGCATTCATGTCATACTAAACAATGCTCTTAATTTGACTACATATTGGAAAATACCTCTAAAAATCACATTATTTAACCCTCTACCAATACGAACCCAATACACATACCCAATTAAAAAAACCCTTACTTTCACTAGATATTGTAGGTATCCATTTTTTCATTAACATTTTTTATACCCATTTATATTTTTTCATTAACTTTGAGCTCCATTCTTTATACCTACCAATATAAAAACCCTTTACCTCCTATTATATGCTGAATATATTATGTCATTTTTCCTCAATATATATCCCCCAATATGAATGCAGGTGATATGGTATTTCTCCCCCAATGAATCCCCCGTGGACTCCTGTAACTGAAACAAATGCATTGAAGGAATCCTATGATATTATTGAGGGTGTATCACTGCTACGAAATTTTCTTTTGAAGACATGAGAGAGAGTCATTAAAAGAAGCATTAATTGGGAAGACCTATTGGAGTTGTTGGATAATGATATAAGAGAACTCATGCTCCTCTACAAACACCTCATACATGCCACCTGTGATAAAGATGTGTTAGGCCTCCGTTTTGTCTGGTTTTATACCACTTTTTTCTCTAAAATCACACATGCTTTCGTTTAGTTACTATCGTCGTTTTGTGCATTATAAAGTAAATATTTACTATTTGGCACTTTTCCCTTGTTTTAACAAGATTTAACATTAAAATCATAATTAATGACAGTTTTTGTGTTTGCAGGTCTAAAACTTGGAGGAATTGCCTTTATATACGTGATTACCAAGCGCATGATGGGTGGCCTTGATCCTACACTCTTGAGGATTCTTGCACTAAGAAAATATTGTACATGTTGTCTTCATCACTTTTTCTATCTTTGGCATGTCAATGTTCTCAGGGAAACATATGGAGTTACGAAAAAATAATTGTTCAACCAACTTCTATATGCAACAAATTTCTAGCCTGTTCTTGAACTAATGAAATGTTGTGCCTGCGCTGATTTGGGGGTTTGACATCTCGATGCAATTATGAAGAAAACTGAAGATGGATTTTATCCAAAATGATGTTTTGACAACTCCAAATGAGTTAGAATGTACCCATGTTTCACGTTTGATTTTCTAGAAGAAAATTTCTAAATCAACCCCAAAATTTGTAGAGTTTGCAAACTGCCAACTTCCTCCTCGATTTATGTGTAGATGAAGACAAATCTCAAAATTATGGGACATGGGGTTTTCTCCTAGTAGAGGAAATTAATTAAGATGCCAACGGTTTTTTAAAATTCACCATGTTTAGGGAGATTCAAAGGGTTCTTTGAAGCATATTTGTAAAAAATGCATTTTTTCCAAAATTCCAGGATCTTGCCTAGATTTGGAGAAAATGGGAAAATTTTAGTTTCTCATGCACCAGATTTTGATTTCTTTGTTAGAATATGGCTATGTTGTACCTCTATAGATAATTATAGGTTAAGGAATTATGCCAGAGCATCTAAAATGTTTTGTTTGTTTTGGATTTTTGGATGACCAATGCTCTAAACTGTTAAACAGGTGCAATTTCGTAATTACTTCAGATATATTAGAAGGGTTGACTCTTCACCTTTAACATAATTTTGATTTGAAGAGATGTGTAAGGTTGAGATTTAGAAAAATTATGATTCATTAAATCTGCAAATCGAGTATTTAACTAGTCATCCACAAAGGATGCGTGTAAAATCCTTTTACACCCAAACAAAATATATTTAAAGTTTAAAGGGAAGTGAAAATTAAAAGATGTAGAGGATTTAATTTAAACAGAAAGCTCAATTAACTAATCTCTATAATTGATTATAACTTCATGAGGGCTTTTAGATAGATTGAGATTCAATCTTATCTTACCTAGAATGCCCATTATTTTCAAACATATGCAGATTTAGACAAAATGGAAATATAAATAACATATAAGTACTCACAGGAACACAAGTTGTTTCAAAATGAATCCAGAATCCTTCTATTACTTTCAGAAAATAACTTCAGAGGATTACAAGTCTTCTCAAGAGTTTATCACAATGGTTCAACCCTTTATAGTTTGATCTACAAAGTATTTATACAAATTTCCTAAAAATATCTTGATTTAAATATCAAGATTTATTTACAAATATCTCAAAACTGTTTTACAAAAATATAACTACAGAATAGGAAAATAAAACTGCTTGGGCATCTTGACACTGAATTCGAGGCTTCTAGTGATGACTGGGCTGAAAAGGTTGTTGTTCTATTACTCTTGATAATTATATGTCCTTTTGTTCCTAAAAACTTGTATCTTGTTGTTGAAAACCTATTGTCTACTGTTGGAAATCTATTGTCTGTTCAATTAATGAGTTGTCATATCTTTTCCCATCTTTCTTCATCTGGAATGGAATATTTGATTAACTTTATGTATGTTTCATCCACTTTAGTGTATTTCTAAAAAGTGGGTTTGACTACAAACAAATGTTTGATTTCATGTTTAATCAATAAATCAAAACTCAAACCTTCAATAAAGGCTTTTCCTGTAATAGTCCCCTTAATCTTAGCAAATCTGGATTTGTCTATAGCTATAGCATGCAGCCTGCGCTGGTATTCTTCGAGGGGAACCAGACTGTCTTTCATTCCTCTTAAACTTTGAAGTCCTTTTTGACGTAGTATATTAAACGTTTTGTGGAACTTCTGAATACTAGCTTCTATATTATGGCATTTATTTTCTATTTGCAGCATTAGATTCGTTTTAGTAAGAATCCTTCTTACTTCCAAAATAGTTTCAATTCTTTCCTCAATTTCATATTCTTCCAGCTCTTCCCTTTTTTTTTGAATTTAGAATTCTAATCAATGCTTTTTCCTCTGCTGGATTTTGACCGAGGTCTTTCTTTACTTTTGCAATTACCTCTGATTTTTCCAATAGCTCCTCCTGCTCAAAAATAATTTCAATGGAAGGCCACAAATTAGTCATAGACTCATTGATATCCAGCCATATGTTTTCTTTGGCTTGTGCAATGGATTGAGCAATAGAAAACTCATTTTCTAGAGTCTCTATTCTCTGAGTTAATCTATGAGTTTTTAGCTAAGTTATTTGTTGAGTCTGTGGACTGTGTTTCCACTACTATAGTTGCTGCGATAGAAGTCCTTGTAGTAGGAGTTGTTGAAATACCTTCAATAGAAGTTGTTACTATAGGAATAGTTGCTGCCATATATGCTTATTGTTATTTTTCCTTTAATAAACTTCTAGTTCAATATCCATCCTTCGTATCTTTAAATTTTGTTCAACAATAATTTTGAACATGCTTTCTTTTTATTTTTCTAACTCACCAACTTCTTTGTTCTCTGGATCTTCAGTAGTAGGGAGTTTTAGCTGTTTCCTCAATTCTTGAATGTCATCATTTTTCCTCTTAATCATTTCCTTAGCAACTTTGACATTACTGGGATCATATCCCAATTTGATTATCATATCTTCTAAGGATTTTATCTTTCTATATTTGCCTAGTGATGATATCTTTTCTAGCTTTAGCTGGGACTGAATGTTCTTCAATGAAACCCGCAACTTAGATGTTGCCATTTTTGAACTAGTCAAGGTTGAGTAAATCATTTCTCTAGCTTGCTTGTGTAGATCAATCTAGTCAATAGGATGAATCTGTTTGGTGTCAAAAGCAAAAACAGATTGTTTGTAATTTTCTACAGTTTTTGGAAAAGGAACTTTAGGCTCTAGAAGGGCCATATGAAACTTTCCTTTTTTAGGTATCTAATGTTGAGAGAAGCCTGTGCTGGGGAGCTAAAGTTTGCTTCCAGAATTATGAATAAATGGTGGCCTTCAGTGCCTCATTTTTCTTCTTAATTCCCTGTATCTAGCAAATATACTTGGTTCTTTAGTAGTATCATCTAGCTCTCTTGTTTGGACTGATTCTGAAGGGTCTTGAATGACTAAAGATACAAGAGAGCTTGAGAAAATTTCTTCAATCCTTGGAAATGTCTTAGCATAAGGACTTGTTAAAACTAATGTGGTATGTTCTTGTGAGCTCTCTTCCTGAAATGGCTCTTCGAGACCGTTCTTTTTCTTCTTCTTGCAATGAAGTCCATCTGCTGAATTTCTAAAACTAGAAGGGAAATACTTTCCCTTGTCCTCTTGGCATGTTTTTCCTATGGCACTGGAGTTTGTGAAGTTGTAGAAATGAAAACCTGCTCTTCTGCTTCCTGCAATGTATTTTCCTACCACTCCTCTTGGTTCATGTACTGTTCAATCTCTGGTCTAGGAGTGTGTGCATAAGGAGTAGTTTTATGTTCTACCCTTAGCTTAGAAATAATCCCCAAGGGATCATAAGACCAGGTAAAACTTAATTTGAATTTCATTTGTTTCAAAAGGAGATCTTCTTCTTTTGCATATGCTTTAGTATTACAAATAAAGGGTCCAATATGAGCCTTTAACTTAAACTGAGACTTCTTTTTAGCTGACACAAAGTGTAGCTCATCCATATTCATCATCTGCCTTATATACTCTAATGAAAAATCCTAATTGGTACAAACTTAGGCAGTTTATATGGAGGAAGCTCACATCCATATACTCTAATCTCTGTGTAGTTTTGATACAAGTACCAATCTCCAGTCTTTGTTTTCTCGCTGAGGTGTAGAATTCTCTTGATTTCAGGGGAAATCCTAGGAACAACATCACTATTGAGCAAGCATGAAACCATATATAAAAACTGATTGGTGTAATCACTGAAGGAAAATTCATTGGTATTCTTCCTTACCAAGGAAGTCCAATGAATTACAGATTGAGGATTACCCTGCTCATCTAATTTCTGTAATTGAAATTGGAATTTATTTGCTTGATGAAATAAGAACAGGTATACAAGAACTGACTGATATTTGAAATATCCTTCTGTTGAAAACTTCAAGAACTAATAATGTATTGCTTCAGGAAAAAATTCACTCTAATTGAAGATCATCGATGGTTTTTCACCGATTGAAAACACTCACAAAAATCCTAAAATAATCTCATCAACCCATTGATCATTTGGACAACCTAATAGACAAGAAACTACTGAGACAACCTGTCTAGTCATTTCTGGGAACATTGAAGAGTGGTATGGAGAATTTTTTCTTAGTAATTCTGCATTTTCAGGTAAGAAGATCTCAAAGATCTTAGCTCTTTGAGGGAATGTGAGATTTTTATAGATTTCCATAAGGGAATCTACAGAAAAAGGGTGCAGAGGGGCTGAAGGTTTCACTTGAAGCATTTGGCATATAGACTCAGGGGATATTGTGAACAAAACATCATTGTTTTGAGCAATAAGAGCTCTTTGAATTGGAATATATCTGAAATGGCACCAGGTTACAAATTCTAGAAATAAATGAGTTTGGAGAATGGTGAATTGAGGCAGGAAGGAGTCCCACATGCTCAATTCATCGTTGGCATCAAGGAATTTCTGTTTTGCCCAATTGAGAAGTTCATATAGGTCAAACTCACATTGGGTTTCAGAGATTTTATATTCCTGGTCGACTAGGGGTAATCTATCTAAGTCTATGTCAGGGGTCATCATCGGATTTTTCTCTACCATTTTAGATTTTCCTTTGGAAGATATTCTGGAAATATACTTTAGTAAGGGGTGATGTTTACTAGGTGATTAGTGAATTTCTGTAGTGATGATAGATGGGCTTTCAATGTTGGTTTGGTTATACTAGACCTGCGCATGCAGCTTGTAAATGGAATGCGTAAAAGATACAAAGGTAAAATGTGTGTTTTATTTATGGAATGGTAAGTTTAAACATTTGCAAGGATATTTGTTAACAAGAGTGGGTCATTTATTACGGGAAGGTAACAGTCGAGGAGATGGAACAAATAGATACCAGTTATTTATTGACGAACAGGAGGTGGACAGATGGGGAAGGTGGAGTGGCTTTATTATTTTGGTAGGAGTGGGAACGATTATCTGGTGGTTTTCGGGGGGGGGGGGGCGAATGGTAAGTGGTTTATGGAGGGGGGGTCTAAAATATTTGAGGGGCAGACACGTTGCATTGAGAGTTTATTCAAAACAACTTTTTGACCCCGCCTTGGTTAAACATCGGAGACACGGAAGGGGTGGGTGAGGGGGATGGGGTTGAAGTGCTTCCCCAATCGTTGATCTAGGTGGGGAGCATCTCATTGGTTGAGATGAGCACCTTTATTACATAAAGCGACAAAACGTCAAGTCGTATTTATCAAGATTATTATTAGTCATTTAATTATGTTTAAACAAATTAAACCACTAATTAAGATGATGTGAGACATTTGAACTAGGGCACTTTTTTTAATATATCTTGGGATTTATTCATTATTTTTTCTATTTTTTTATTTCTCTATTTTTATTTTTTATATCCCTTTTCATTTTTTTCTATTTTATCTTTTTCGTTTATATATCTTATATTTTATTTTTCTTTCCTTTTTCAACAAATAGATGTAAAATTCGGAATAAGTTACAACATCGTCTCCATCTGGGGACTGCTTCTCCCCGTGGGATGTAGAGAAGATGCAGATCCATGTGCCTTCTCCTCGGGCTATGGAGTCTTTGCTATGAAAATCACACTTGACAACAAAATTTAAATGAAACTGGTAATGTACAATGGACTATGACCGTAGTAACTTCAATACTGAATATAGTGTTTAAGATATTGTCCATTGATAGGCAATGAAGAATATCTTCCTTCCAGATTATGTAAGATAAAAGTATTATTTCCCTTGATTTCTACAATGTTGAATGGTCCTAACTAGATATTATCAAATTTACCATGTTTTCCTCTTTCATCTCTTCGGGCATCCCATTTTAAGACTAAATATCCTTGCCTGAAGTCTCTTTCTCTAGCCTTCCTGTCAAACAAACTTTTCATCTTGTTTTGGTATTGGTGAAGCTTGTACTGAACTTCATCTCTGTCTTGATTTAACTCAATGATCTGATTGATTCTTCTTGAAAAATCATCAGGTTCTTCATATGATTCCTGTAAAAATTTCATAACAGGAAAAGCTAGTTGTGTAGGAAAAATGGCCTCAGTGCCATAGACAAGTTGAAAAGGGGATTTACCAGTTGATCTCTTAGGTGAAACTTTGTTAGCCCAAAATGCATACTTGAGATGGCTATCCCAATTCCTCTTATGATCTGAGAGTACCTTCTTGATAACCTTGACCAAACTCTTATTTGATGATTTTTCCAATCCATTTCCTTGAGGGTAATATGGGGTAGAATGATGCAATAAAATCTGATACTTTTGGCAAAATTCTATCATTTTAACACTACTGAATGCCTGTGCATTATTAGTGACTATCTGTTGTGGACAACCAAATTTGGATAATATATTTTCTTCAATGAATTTGATGACAACAATGTATGTTGCGTTCTTGACAGGGATGGCTTCTACCCACTTTGTGAAGTAGTCTGTAGCAGTTAGGATCCATCTGTGCTAATTACTGGATGTTGGAATTATCTCTCCTATGAAATCTAGTCCCCACTATAAAAAGGGTGCTTGAATCAACACTAGAACAAGTGGAAGTGCTACTAACCTTTTCTTCCCAGCAAATATTTGACATGGAATACAACTTCTGACCTTTGCTCCAACTTGTGAAAACAACTTCGGCCAATAAAAACCTTCTCTCAAAATTTTGTATGTTGTTGCTCTCCAAGCATAATGTCCTCCACATATACCTTCATGAAATTGTTCTATAACACCTTCTGTTTCATTTTCAGTTAGACATAAAAGAAGGATATTCAATGGATCTTTCCAATACATGTTAGCATTGATGATACAATATTTCATAGCCTTTAATCTGAGGGTTCTGCATTGATTTTTTGTGAATCCAAGAGGATACTCAAAATCATGAAGAAAATGTATAATATCAGCATACCATTTAGATAATAAGAACTTTTCATCAATATGAAGTGGAAGAGGAGTTGAATCTGTAGTAGAGGAAGGTTCTTGTGTATTCTTCTCTCCTGAACTTTGAGAAGGTTCTTGTGTATTCTTCTCTCCTGATACTTGCATGATAGTATTGATTCCTAGAACTTTACAATTTGATTCAGCCAAGAGTTTGGCTAAACCTTGTCCTTTCACCAACTTAGTAGATTGGATATCTAAATCAAATTATAGTATTTTTGCAATCCATCTTCCTCTCCTACCATCTGTACCAAGTTGTGTCGAGACAGTCTTGACAGCATCATTTGGGACATAGGCAGTAATAGGGGAATGAAGGACATAAGTTTTGAAGGCTTTTAAGGCTTGTACGAGAGCATAAGCTTGTTTTTCATTGATATCATATTTCAACTCAGCATCTCTCTTAAATTTGTTGAAAAAGCCAATAGGATGATCATCTTCATTATCATTCTTTTGCAATAAGACAAAAACTAATGTAGTATCAGAGGCAAAAGAGAAAATTCTAAAAGGCTTTGAATAATCAGGATTGGCTAGTACTGGGGCTTCAAAAATAGCCTTCTTGATTTGTGTAAAAGTATAGCTTACCTGCACTTTCCATTTGACTTCACGATTCTTCTTTAGCATATCAATAATATCCTTGACTATCTCAACATAGTTTGGTATAAATCTTCTTAGAAAGTTAATCTTTCCTAGAAAAGTTTAAATTTATTTTTTATTTAAAAAATAAACTAATTATCTCAATGGCCGAGACTCGTTTTGGATCAGTCACTAATCCTTCTTTTGAAATAATGTTTCCAGTAGCTTTCCTTCCTTTATAGCAAACAAATATTTCTTTGGATTGAGCGAAATTCCATATTTCCTGCATCTATCAAAAACCTTTCTCAATTTCTTTAAATGTTTCTCATCAAAATTTGAAAATACAATTAGATCATTCAGATAAATAACAACAAACTTGTTAACTTTACCAACAAAATCTAAGTCCATTTCTCCTTGAAAGGTAGCTCCTGCATTGGTTAGGCCAAACGACATTCTAGCATACATAAATGTACCCCAAGGAGTTGTGAATGTTGTTTTTCCCTATCTTCTAGACTTACTAATATCTTATTGTATCCAGAAAAGCCATCCAACATTGAAATTCTATTGGAGCCTATAACTTTTTGGAGCAATTGATCCATCTTGGGCAATGTATAATTTTCCTTTAAAGATAGTTTGTTTAAGTTTCTAAAGTCTACATACAGTATTATTTCACAATTTTTCTCTCTGACGAGAACTAGATTTGCTAACCAATCAGAGTATCTTAGAGGAACAACAATTTTTGCATCCAAAAATCTTTTAAGTTATTTTTCAATAGGTGGAAGCAAAACTCGATTTATTCTTTTCAATTTTTATTTGAAAGGTTTAGCTTCTAGTTTGAGAGGAATTTTATGTTTAATACGAGTTGTGTCATAGGTTTTAAGCTCATCAAATGACCAAGAAAAGACATCTTTATAATGCTTGAGAAGATTAACATATTTGTATTTTTTCTCTTTAGGTAATGATTCTGAAATTTTTACATTTCTGATTTCTTCATTGCTTCCAATATTACAATCTTCAACATCCTCTTGCTATGAACAATGTAAACTTTGAAACGGGAACTGATACTGTTACCCGTTTCGTAGAGATAGCAAAAAAGTGACCTGATTTTGGAAAGGGGTGATGCAGAACACACATGTTTTTTTTAGAGCATAGTTTTTGGCACTTTAATTTTTTTTTTATGTACATTACGTTTTAGAATGGTAGTGATTTTCATGCTGATTTTAAAAAGTGGTAATTCTGCATCAAACCCTTTTTTTAAAAGACCTATTTTTGACTTTAAATTTTCTAATGTATGAAATGTAAATAATTATTTTGTAAATTTAATAATTTTTTAAGTGGTCGTTTTCTTCATATTTTCTTGTTTTTTATTTTAATTTTATTTTTTTTGTAGTGAGGTTTTTATTGTTTTGCATTTTTAAATTAGAAGGTCGATATTTTGAATTTTCGATATTCTACATATTTATACATCCTTAATTAATTTTTCAATCCACATGAAATAATTGTTTCTAAAAAACAATATTTTTTAACAATGGACATAAAAATAACCATTTTTAACATAAATATAACTAAAAAACTACATGTTTTGATAATTTTTTGCTAGAATTGACATGTCAAAATCACAATTTTTATACGAAAATTTTAACTAAAAATGGTTAAATAATAGTTTTTTTTATGAATTTCATGTCAAAAAAATAATAATAATCTTTTTTTTCCAAAAGATAATGATTAACTTAAAAATTAATGCGAAAATCACATATTACAAATATTGAACGCATAACAACCTTAATTGAGTGTTTATTCTTCTCATAAAATGTCAAAGTCAAAACATTGCAAAGCTTGATTTCCAAGCATAACTTAAATTTAATCAACAATGTCACGTAATCCAAACTCTTCGTCCTCTAGAGTTTCATCATTGTCTTCTTCCACAATATTTTCTACTTCCTTTTGCTCATTTTCCTCTTCTAATGGATCTTTGATGTCTACGAATCTCCCAATGTATGTCTTTCCAAACATTCCATGTAATGGTGGTTGGGGTTCCTTTACCTTTTTTGCCACACGTGATTCACTAAAGTCCCCTTTCTTCAACCCAATTTCTTGCATTGCATCTGGAAGAAATTGAAGAGCATTAATTCTTTGCTGAATGAAATTGCACTGTATTGGATCTTTTTCAATTGCAATGCAATTTCTTCCTTTTTGAAGGAAACATGCTAGTGTTGTTCCTAATTATCAAGCACAAAAGAAATAATGAACTAAATTAGTACAATGACATATTAATTAAAAAATAACATATTGAAATTCAATTCCATATAATAAAACTTACCTGAGCTAGAAAATAAATCCATAACCCAATCTCCTTCATTTGAACATATGTCTATAAGATAGTTAATCAATAATTGTGTTTTTTTTATAAATGTTAACTATCTCTCCTTTTGCTTCTTTGTCTTCATATGTTAGTTTTCTCACAACAGCATCATAAGTCAGTGTTTGGCTATGACTCTTTCCGTCTAGCCGGTTAAAAATCATAGACATATGGTTATCATCTTTTTCCCAGCTATCAATATGAATGAACTCACAATCATTTATAAATTGTTGATCTTGATGGTTAAGAAGATTTGACTTTTGCTTGTAACATGAAATAGTAAAAGTTCAATTAACTTGTACATAAATGAATTTTTCAACATTAATCAAATATACATTTTAAACGTCTTACCATGTAAGCTGCATCCTTGAATTTGTTTTCCCCTTATAGCTTGACAATATCATTGCCAATTGTGTGTCTGAATGAAATGTCACAAATCTCCATAATGGTGATGACGTGACTTCTACAAATCCCGCAACCACTTTACTAAGAGCTTGATAAGTATAAGGGTCACTATCATAGTCAATGTTTGGAATATTGAAACCATGGGGAATATCTGCAATAACTAGGGCATAATCCCTTTTAGGTATGAGTTTAGCAATGTCTTCATAGTCGCCTTGTATTACTTGATATTGAATAGTGTCTAGCCCATTCCAAATGAAATGATTAAGAGTTGGATCAAGTTCAACATTCTTAATACGTTGCTTCCTCAGTCTTTCGATCTTTATTTTTTCAATAAAGGTTTTGAAACTATCTGGTGCTCCATTATCATCCTTCCTCATCTTTTATAAAATAAACAAATATATGTGTAAGTTATAAATTAAAAATAGTACACAGATGAATAAAAATGAATGTATAAATCAAGATACCTTTTTAAATGCAAGATAAAAAGCTTTTAATGTTGATGTAGAACTTGAATCTGGATAGTTGCGTACAACATCATCCCAACTATCTTCATTCAACAATCTAACCATTTGTTCTTGAATTTTCATGTAAACTTTGTGACTGCATAGATAAAGTAACAAAAAGTTAATATAATTATATGTATAACAAATACTACCAAGAACAACATGTTTTATTTAAAAGATAATTATAATCTAGAAATAAATAAAATAATTCAACAAACTTACTTTTGAAATTCTTCAGAACTTTCTTCCAATGATAATTCCCCTGACCTCACACGAGATAATATTGTTTTGACAATTTTTTCATCTTTCACTCCTTGCATCGCTCTCCAAGGTGTGATAGTCATATCGTCTGGAAGCTGCTTCATTTCAGGAGCTGATTTACTGTTGCTACATATCAATGGCTTAGACTTTTTGACCCTTTAGTTTTTAATGCCAATGTCTTCCCAGATGCTAAAAATCTCATCAATCAACTTCCAAACATCTCTAGTTCTAAATGCCAATTGGAAAATGTTATCAGCACCTCTGAATAAATCACTAATTTTTTTGCCTTTTCCACCTTTTGAATTGGTTTTCTCTTCAATTTGATAGTCTATTTCCATACAACATTCCTTTCGGAAATCTGCAGTAACATTTGTCCTATCCCCACCACATTTTTCTTGAAATTCACTATGAATAAATCTAACCCTTTGGATGAAAGTCATAGACATCCTATATTCATTATCTGAATTATGATCCCATGCCACTAACTTTGTTTCTGTATCTGATAAACTAGCATAAATGATACATTTCATTGTTTCAAAACGTGGGTTATTAGGATATTCCTCCATCAATTGTCTTTGAGCTTTTACAGAATGGTTCCCCCCAAGCACATAATAATTGTATTCAAAACATTTTGACTTATCAAATGCTTCTTTGTTGGGAACTTGAAGTGGATCAACAAGAAGCACATAACTAACCACATGAGCATATGGATTGTACCTCATCAATGTCTTCAAGTTGTGAACATGCAGATGATGTGGCTTTCTGACTTGATATTGACATTGTCCTTCACTTGCCTTATAGGTTTGTCTGACATTAAGCTAAAATGTATGACCACCATCAATTAAGTTTCTCTTTGTCAAATTCTGTCAAATGGAATTTTGTTTCCTTTTGATAATTCCATCCTCTAAATCAGCTCCTGGTGTAATGATTTCTCTGCTTTCTTTTGAAGTTTCTCTAGGTTCTTGACTGTTGGTAATGACTACTTCAAAATCTTCAACTTTACTTTTCTTCGTCATAACATTCTCAACAGATTTATTCTTGGGCATTGTTACTTTAGGCCTTTTACGACTCTTCTCAGTTCCAATGTCATCTTCAGTAATGGCAACATATGCTTCATTGTCAGTTTCAACTTCATCGTCCTCGAAAGTAACTTGTCTACCCTTGCTAGATTTATCCACCAGAGGCCTTTTTTCTGATTCTTTGAATGTAGTTTTGTAACATCATCAATTACTACATTTTGCTTGTTTTCCATATCTTCTTCTGACACTGAGTAAAAACTGCTGACAACTTTCATGATATCATGCTCTATGAAATGAATGCCTCCCAACCTAATTGAACAACTTTCAACAAAATTCTGCCAAACAAAATATCATATGTCAATAAAAACAAAGTTAAAAAATATACTTTCAAGAACACAAATATAAATAAAAATACTTACGATGTTTTGTTTCATCTCATTTATGATTTGTTTACACAACTTTGTAGATACCTCTCTCATGTCATACAATGAATATGATAGTCGGTATTTAATCCTTTCATGTGACTTGGGAGCTTTTGTAAGTATGTAAACAACTTCAGTGTCTGGTACCGAACACATATCTATGACTCTTCCCATCACCTCATAAATTCCATTATCATTCGGTATATCAATATATAGATATATATTCACATTTTGGCTTTCTCTTTCTTTCACATACCAGATTCTTGATGGAAATTTCACCTCTTTTGAATTCTTCCAGTCTAAAATCATCTTCTTATCATTTGAGGCACTTGAAAGATTTGTAGCCATGAGCTCAGGTGGAGTTCATTCACCAATGTTTTTTGAAGATGCACCTTTAAGAGTTTTTGATCCAGAAAGATTCACAAAAATCTTCTTTGATGCCATTTTCCTGAAAAATAGAAACACATAAATCAGTAAATAACAAAAACATATTAACTTAAATTAACAATGAAAATATATCATAAATTTTTTATTTGTATAATCAGAATCACCCAGCCACCCCTGACGAGCAGTCGGGCAGGTGGGTGGGCGGGCGGGAGGGCCGATGAGGGACGGCGGGGCGGGGTGGGCAGCCGGGCGGGTGAGGGTAGGCGGGGATGGGCAGGCGGGTGAGGGGCAGGGGGGACGACGGGGATGGCGGGCGGTTGAGGGAGGGCGGGCCGGGTGGGTGAGGGCGAGAGGGCAGGCCAGGCGGGGTTGGCAGGGATGGGTGGGCGGTTGAGGGAGGGCGGGTCAGGTGGGTGAGGGCGAGAGAGTGGGCCGGGCGGGTGAGGGCGAGAAGGCGGGCCAGGCCGGTGTGGGCAGTGAGCGGGGAGGGGGTGGGCGGGCGGGCGGTTGGGGGGGGGTGGGGTGGGGGCCAAGGGGGGCGAGGGCGTGCATGCCGGAGGGCAGGTGTGCGGGGGGCGGGTGCGTGTGGGTGGGTGAGGGTGGGTAGGGTGGGTGGGGGGGGATGGGGGGGGGGCTAGGGGGCAGGCGGGATGGGTGGGGTGGCTGTGGGCGGGCGGGGCGTGTCGCGTGAGGGTGGACGGGCCAGGCAAGGGTGGGTGGGCGAGAGATACGGGCCGAGCGAGGGTGGGTGGGTAGGCGGGCCGGGCTGGGCAGGCGAGGACAGGTGGGCGAGGGCAGGGCGGGTGGGGCGGGGCGGGCGGGCCGGGTGGGACGGGCCGGTGAGGGTGGGCGGGCAGGCGGGTGGCAAGGGCGGGGCAGGTCAGGCGGGCGAGGGCAGGTGGGCGAGGGCAGGTGGGCGAGGGCGGGGGGGTGGGTGGGCGGGGCAGGGCGGGTGAGGGCAGGCGGGTGTGGGCGGCTAGGCGAGGGCAAGGAGGGGGGGGAGCCAGGCGGGAGACGGTGGGTGGGCGGGCGGGTGGGTGGGCAGGCTGGTCGAGCCGGGTGAGGGAGGGCGGGCGGGGTGGGCCGCGCGGGCATGGGAGGGCTGGAGGGCAAGGGCGAGAGAGCGGGTGGGCGGGCAGGGTAGGTCGGGCGGGTGAGGGTGGGTGGACGGGGCAGGCAAGGGCGTGCGGGGAGGGTAGGTGTGGGTGGGTGGGGAGGGAGAGGCCGGGTGGGCGGGGAGGTGGGTGTGGGTGGGCAGGGAGTGGGAGGCTGGGCGGGGAGGGCGCCGTGGGGGAGGCCGGGCAGGTGGGGAGGGTAGAGTGGGTGGGCGGACGGGGAGGGGGATGCTGGGGGGCAGGTGGGGAGGGGGAGGCAGGACGGGCTGGGTGGGTGGGCAGGGAGGGGGAGGCAGGGCGGGGTGGGTGGGCGGGGTGGGGGAGGCCGGGGTGGGTCAGCGGTCAAGGAGGGGGAGGCCAGGCAGGCAAGGAGGGTGGGGTGGGTGGGCGGGCGGGGAAGGGGAGGTGGGACGGGTTGGTGGGAATCGCTCAACCCCTGGGGCTGGGCGGCCGGGCCGCCAGGCTGGCGCGGGGGTGGGCACCGTAGCCCCACCCTGCGCCACCTCGGCGGCCCGCGCGGTGGCTGGGGGATTCCCGGCAGCCCGCCCACCTACCCGTGCTGTGGCTAGGCGATTCCCAGAATTGCCCAACGCCCTCTGCCAGGCGGGCGGGCCGACGGGGTGGCACAGGGTGGGAATGCGGCGCCCACCCCCGCGCCACCCTGGCAGCCCGAACGCCCAGCCGCAAGTGTTAGGACCTACAGTTCCGCCTGAAGTGCGACCGCGTTCGACGACGAGCGAGCGGTTGGAGAAATGTGAAGAACAGCTCTATGAAGGATGTGCGATGGAGACATGTACATATGCGAGCACAAGAAGGTTGAGCAATGGTTTTAGATGCGTGGGAGCATGGTTGATTACCCACGGGGCCGACCTACGACTTGGAGTAAAGCCGACTTGCATTTGCGATGGAGTAGGGGCATGTTATATCGTGGAGGACGAGTTGGCTAGGTAGACTAACTCGCCCTGCCACTCGTATAAGTTCGTGATGCGTGGATGGCATTCGATCATCACATCTTCGACCTTCAACAAAGGAGAAAGGCGCAGTTCAAAGGATACGAGGTGCAGGTTTAGTGTAGCCGGATGCGCCCAAGTCTTGGGCGAGGTTACACGGGTTGAACGCACGGGTGTATCGGCTGAACAAAGGCGTTGGGCGAGGAGCGCCCACCGGTCGAAGAGAAGGCGTGCACGGGTAAGGCGTGGGCGCCCGGTTGTGCAAGGCGTGCACGGGTGAAAGCGAGGGCGCCTGGTTGTGCGAAGGCGCATGGGTGAAGGCGTGAATCCCCGGTTGTGCGGTTGTGTAGCTCAGGTGAGCGCCCGCCTGTCATGCAGAGGCAAACGCGGAAGTTGTGTACGGTGGAAACAGTGAAGTGTTGAGATTGTGAACGGAGGTGTGACTCGTGCGGAGGCACCCGTGTGTGGCGACTTGGTTACAACGAGGCACGCCCAAGTTGGGCAAACAACACGATCGTGCGACAAGGTGAACAAAGGGTTGGTGAGTCGTGCGGCGACCGTGCAGAGGTGCCGACGAGCTGGGCAACCGAGTTTGCCGAAGTTGAAAATTGGCTAAGTGTAAATTTGGGGTTTCCCAAGATTTAACTTGTACTTGTAAAAGAAGATTATATATATTGATTTGGGCAGACTCATATTACAGGGAGTTGCCCCTTCCTTTATACTGTTGTGCATTTCTCTTGTATAATGTTGTTTATGTGAATGTTATGGGCTTTCACTTGTATAAAGGAAACATAATAATACTTGGTAACGAAAATAAAACTAAGTATGGAATGTTACGCATAGTCTACAATCGTAAGTATTGGTGAAAAGAAAATGATTGGTAGTGCCGCACCTCGCTATAAGCGGTTGAAAGACTACCGCAGGTGTAGGGTATGATAGGTGGTATCAGAGCTGGTCCAAGTTTTGCAGGAAACTTGGTGGACTGAATCAAGGCGTTGATTATATGAAGACCAAAGACTTGAAGGAAGTTCAAGTTTTGCAGGTAACAGGTGGAATATCAGGGTGATTTAGGTCAATGGTGAAACAGGTTTAACAGAGGTGAAGCTTAGTGCTTGGACCAAGCTGAACGACAAGGCATGGCAGGTTTGGAAGAATGCAAAGGGAAGCTCATGCTTACCTTATATAGGTTGAAGCAGATGAAAGAAGAGAATCCACAGATTCAAAGGAACTTGAAGTCTTGGAAAGGAATGTTGAAGACGAACTTCTTCAACATGATTGGACAATGGAGAAAGATGAAGTTGTAGATTGTGTTGACAAGGAAAAGGAAGCCGTGATAGTTGAGGATGTTGTAGATGTGACAACGATGGAGGATGAACTTGAGATTGATCAAGTTGGACCAGGATCGTGCAGTTTGCAGACAGGGATGGATGAGGAAACTCACATGTAGGAGCCTCATGAGGATGATGTAAGTACTGTTGATACTTGTGTTTCAGTTGAGCATTTGGTAGATGAACCGTATGCAGGGAAGGGCAAAATCAGTTTGCCGATGCTAGGGAGGATCTTACCATGGATGTCTATGATGAGACCTTGTATGGAGAAGCAAGGATTGTTGATTGTTGCAGGACTTGTTGGGTTTGTTTGTGACCTTATGGTAAAAGGTACAAAGGCCCGTGACAAGGGAGGAACATGATGATCATTGCGGAGGATTGGGTCATGCTTTAGCCACATGGAGAATTGGCTAAGTGCCCGACATGACTCATGGACAGATTGAAGGAGGGCACACACTTGAGTTGCTTGGGTGGACTTCTCATGGCTGAGACCAAGAGATAGTCTTGGTGGAACCTTTAGTGGGGGAGCTATGATGGAAGAGACTCATGATATGATGATGATATGGTTGGGTGATCGAGTTCACTAGACCGAAGATTGCAGACTTGGATGAGGATGACCGATTGTTGTGATGAGTCTACTTGGTTGGACTACATGGGCAACTTAGTCATGGACATCAGGTTGGAGACATGGAGCATGGAAATCTTATGCAGGGACATGATGCAGGAGCACTTGTAGAGGTGTCACTTATGGGCATCCAATGAGGAGTGCCAAGGCAGGGATGTTGTGCAGGTCGATTTGCTAGTGTGACATGGAGACTTATTATTTATGAGCCGATGAAGAGGTTGTGCACTCTTGTACAACAAGGCCATGGACTTGGAAGGAGTTGTGAGCATACTATGGAGCATTCCTACTACATGGAGAGCTAAGGCATCTTGTAGAGACCTTTGGGCCGAGACTTGTATGCTTGCTAATATTTTGGTTGGAGATGACTCATGGAGCTCATGATGACATGAGATTGTTGTGACTTTTAGGGACTTCATATATGGTGGACTTGGAGGATCTGATGCATTGAGGAGCTGAGGTCAGAGACTTGATGCAGAATGGGATGCATATTTTCGAGTACATGTATGGGAATGGCTTGAAAGAGTGACTTGATGTGGAGGATCGATATGAGACACTTTGGAGTGATGGAGTTACAACGATGATGATGCCTTGGTGTTATAGACATTTTTGTGCCTCGTAGCATGGAGCATGAAATGTCAATAATTACAGGGATCCTCAGTCCCTAAACATGTTGTTCTTACCCCTAGAAGAACAAGGTCAGCAAACCACAGCACTTCCATCAGTTCTCCACCTGAAAACACTCAGAAACAGCCTATTTTTGGATCATGTCAGCTGCTCCACTGAGCATCTGCGCTGGAATGCAACTGCTCCTCCTTGTACCTGCGCTGTAAGTCAAATTTAATGAAGGCTACCTGCGCTGGGCGAGATTGGCCAAGTGGCACAGTCATTCTGCAAGGTGTCAATTGCCCAGGAAGCTTCCAAACTGACACTTGGTTCATGGGATTCGCCCTGTGATGAGTAAGAGGTACTTGATCTCCATGTGTAAGCAAGGATCTCCAAGTGGACTCAAGAACTGAAGTTTAACTGAAGAGGGAGAGGACACTAGTCAGCTTCATGCCAGCCTCAAGCTGACTCATCCTCTCTTCTTCTCTCCTATATATAGAGCTCTTCTATGAGGTCTAAGGAGGCTGGAATTTTGTGCAAAGCAAGGAAGTGCTGTTGGTTTACAGTTAGAGCTATTGGGTGATTGCTTTCTAGAGGTGAAGAGGAGATTTCTTGCTGCTGGGGAGGTGCTGCTGGATTGGAGCCATTGATGGTTGTAACCTTCTCAGAACCCTTTTACTTCTATCAATAAAGCTTTGAATGTTCTCCTATATACTTGTATTGCATTGATGTATTGTATTTACTTGTATGTCTGATTCACTCTAATCCATGCATCAGTTATGAGTACATGTTTCTTGTAGTTTCCCTCTCTTGTTTGTGTAGGATCTGTGTGTAGCTGGGCCGGCAAAGGGAGCAAGGAGTTGGGAACAAGAGACAAAGAGAGGATAGGATCGACAAAAGCGAAAGACACCGGTTGGTTAATCTTTTCTTCCTTCTCTGTACTTTCATAAAGGAAAATAATCAAAGCTTTACTTTCAGTTGTTGCTAAGGACTGTCACCCTTAGAGTAGGGATAGGGTCATCCGAGTCGGATACTTTTCCCCACAACACTTGGTGGCAACACTTGGGCATGGGTTGAGTTGAGACTTAACCACTTTTGACACATGGGAGCTGATTGATCTATGATCATGGGCAGCACATGGATAGATGAGACAAGTGTATACTTGTTTCTATGGCAGACTTGAGGGAGGGCACATTACAGATATGATGGAGGTTGCTTCATGGACCTGGATGTGGCACATCGAGAGTCGGGAGATGATCTCTTCCTTTGAGGAGATGGATGTTTTGCAGATGGATGATGATGTTGGGGTAGATGTGGCCGATTTCATATAGCACATTAGTACCAGACATCATGGACAGCATGTTGCAGATGAGATGAGGGCTACTTCATGGACCTGAGCTGGCTTACACTTGTATGGAGATGGATTCTTGATCGAGTTGAGGATGTGACGGGATGTTCTGATTACACTTGTATGGAGATGGATTCTTGATCGAGTTGAGGATGTGATGGGATGTTCTGATTACACTTGTATGGAGATGGATTCTTGATCGAGTGGAGGATGTGACAGGATGTTCTGAGAAACAACTGATGGTGGCATGAGGATGTGCATTCTCATGGTTTGAGCGTGACAGTTGGACTGATCACCCGACTAGTTCAAATATGAGGGAGCTCAATGTGCAGAGATGTGTTAGCATTGTGTTGGAGTATCATGGCAGCAGTCCACACGAGGATGACACATGATGAGGTCGGCACAAGATGTTGCAGGAAGCATGTAGCTTGAGATGGAAGGATCAGCCTTCCACGATGGGGAGAGCAGCATGTGGAGATTGCGACGAGATGGTCAATGATCATGCATTGGATTGAGATGATTTCTGGTGTATGACATACCGATGGGGTGTATAC
Organism: Pinus tabuliformis; assembly: GCA_031772625.1. Classification (NCBI taxonomy): domain Eukaryota; kingdom Viridiplantae; phylum Streptophyta; class Pinopsida; order Pinales; family Pinaceae; genus Pinus; species Pinus tabuliformis. Next base: position 97,147,261 of record CM062812.1, read on the forward strand.
CTTGGTATGGTGATCTTGGTGACAGATGGTTGCCGGGACGAGACATGATGGAGATGGTAGTTCTACATATGTTGCAGGGATGATTGCAGTATGTGGAAGAGTTGACATCATGGGTGAGACAGTTGTTGATGATCTTGGTGGATGGCTACCAGGATGGTATGTTGTTGAGGACGACAACGACTTCAGGTGGAGGAGGATGTTAGGACCTGCAGTTCTGCCCGAAGTGCGACCGCGTTCGACGGCGAGCAAGCGGTTGGAGAAATGCAAAGAACAGCTCTACGACGGATGTGCGATGGAGACATGTACATATGCGAGCACAAGAAGGTTGAGCGATGGTTTTAGATGCGTGGGAGCATGGTTGATTACCCACGGGGCCGACCTATGACTTGGAGCAAAGCCGACTTGCATTTGCGATGGAGTAGGGGCGTGTTATAGCATGGAGGATGAGTCGTCCAGGTAGACTAACTCGCCCTGCCACTCGTATAAGTTAGTGATGCGTGGATGGCATTCGATCATCACATCTTCGACCTTCAACAAAGGAGAAGGCACAGTTCAAAGGATACGAGGTGCAGGTTTAGTGTAGCCGGATGCGCCCAAGTCTTGGGCGAGGTTACACAGGTTGAACGCACGGGTGTATCGGGTGAACAAAGGCGTTGGGCGAGGAGCGCCCGCCGGTTGAAGAGAAGGCATGCACGGGTAAGGCGTGGGCGCCCGGTTGTGCAAGGTGTGCACGGGTGAAGGCGAGGGTGCCCGGTTGTGCGAAGGAGCATGGGTGAAGGCGTGAACGCCCGGTTGTGTAGTTGTGCGGTTACGTGGTTGTGCATGGGTTCTTGGGCAGCTCGGGTGAGTGCCCGCCCATCGTGCAGAGGCAAACGCGGAAGATGTGTACGGTGGAAACGGTGAAGTGTTGAGATTGTGAACGGAGGTGTGACTCGTGCGGAGGCGCCCGTGTGTGGCGACTTGGTTACGACGAGGCGCACCCAAGTTGGGAAAACAACACAATCGTGCGACAAGGTAAACGAAGGGTTGGTGAGTCGTGCGGCGACCGTGCGGAGGTGTCGACGAGCTAGGCAACCGAGTTTGCCTAAGTTGAAAATTGGCTAAGTGTAAATTTGGAGTTTCCCAAGATTTAACTTGTACTTGTAAAAGAAGATTATATATATTGATTAGGGCAGACTCATATTGCAGGGAGTTTCCCCTCCCTTTATATTATTGTGCATTTATCTTGTATAATGTTCTTTATGTGAATGTTATGGGCTTTCACTTGTATAAAGGAAACATAATAATACTTGGTAACGAAAATAAAACTAAGTATGGAATGTTAGGCATAGTCTACAATCGTAAGTATTGGTGAAAAAAAAACGATTGTTAGTGCCGCACCTCGCTATAAGTTGTTGAAATACTACCGCAGGTGTAGGGGTGTCACAGCAGGGGTTGGGTGATTCCCACCCACCTGCCTGGCCTCCCCTTCCCCGCCCGCCCACCCACCCACCCTCCTTGCCTGCCTGACCTCCCCCTCCCCGACCGCCCACCCACCCCGGCCTCCCCCACCCCACCCATCCACCTCGCCCTGCCTCTCGCTCCCCGCCCGCCCAGCCTTCCCCTCCCTGCCCGCCCACCCACTCCACCCTCCCCGGCCGCCCAGCCTCCCACACCCACCCAACCATCCCGCCCTCCCCGCCCGGCCTCCCCCTCCCGCCTCCCCACCCAACCTCCCCCTCCCTACCCTCCCCGCCCGCCTACCCACCTTGCCCGCCTACCCACCCCGCCCGCCTACCCACCTCGCCTGCCTACCACCCCACCCGCCCAGCCTCCCCTCCCCGCTCGCTCACACCCACCCTCCCTGCCTGCCCACATCGACCCTCCCCACGCGCCCTGACCTGCCTCGCCCACCCGCCCTCGCTTGCCCGACCTGCCCCGCCCTCGCCCACCCCACCACCCACCTGCCCTCGCCCACCCCACCCACCCACCCGCCTGCCCTCATCCGAACGACCCGCCCCGCCCTCGCCCACCCACCCACGCCCGCCCTCCCTCACATAGCCGTCGTGGCGGGCGGCGGGCGGGCAGTGGCGGGCGGTGGGCGAGAGGGCCGCCAAGGTGGTGCGGCCTAGGTTGGCGCCACCCCCCAACGACCTGGCCACCCGCTCGCGCGGTGGCTCGACGATTCCGGGAATCATCTAGCCACCGCGGGGGCGGGCTGGCAGGTGGATGGGCGAGCAGGCCGCCAGGGTGGCGCGGGCCAGGCGTGAGTGTGGGCAGGGAGGGCGGGTGAGGGGTAGGCGAGGGAGGGCGGCGAGGGCGGGTGAGGCGGCCGAGTGGGGTGGCGAGGGTGGGTGGGGCAGGCGTGGGCGAGGGCGGGTGGGAGGGCGAGCGTGCGGTGCGTGGGGTGGGAGGGCGGGCGTGGGTAAGGAGGGCGGGTGGGGCAGGCGGGGTGGGCGAGGGTGGGTGGGGTGTGCAGGGTGTGAGGGCAGGCGTGGGTGGGGAGGGCGGGTGTATGGAGGGCGGGTGAGGGGGCGGGCGTGGGTAGGGAGGGTGGGGGAGGGCGGGTGAGGGGGCGGCGTGGGTAGGGAGGGTGGGGAGGGCGGGTGAGGGGGCGGGGGAGGGCAGTGGAAGGGTGGGTGGGGGTGGCGTGGGGTAGGGCAGGCGTGGGTGGGGTGTGCAGGGTGTGAGGGGGCGGGGGAGGGCAGGTGGAAGGGTGGGTGGGGGTGGCGTGGGGTAAGGCAGGCATGGGTGGGTGTGCAGGGTGTGAGGGGGCGGGTGTGGGTGGGGACGGCGGGGGAGGGCGGGTGAGGGGGGCGGGCGTGGGCAGGGAGGGCGGGGGAGGGCGGTGAGGGGGCGGCGTAGGGCAGGTGGAAGGGTGGGTGGGGGTGGGGTGGCGTAGGGCAGGTGTGGGCGGGGGTGTGAGGGGCAGGCAGGGTGTGAGGGGGCGAGAGGGGTGAGGGTGTGTGTGAGGGGGTAGGAGGGGTGAGTGAGGGAGGAAGGGGGGGTGGGGGAGGGTGTGGGTGGAAGGCGGGTGGGTGTGAGGGTGAGGACAGTGAGTGGGGCGAGTGGGTGTGAGGGTGGGGAGGTGGGGGCGAGTGGGTGGAGGGTGTGGTGTGCGGGAGGGGGGTGGGGGTGGGGTGGAGGGGAGGCATGGGAGGGTGGGGGTAGAAGGAGGGCGGGTGCGGGTGGGGATTGGGGGTTGGGAGGTCGTGTGGGGATGTGGGGGTGAGGGTTTAGGGGTGGTGTAGCTGGTGAGGGTGCATTGAGGGGGCGGGATGTGGGGGGAGGGGGTAAGGGGGTAGGGGGGGTGGGGTGTGGGGGGACGGGTGGGACAGTAGTGGGTGTGGGAGTGGGTGGGGCTGCGGCGCCCACCTCGGTGGCCCACCCTCCCGCCGTAGGGGTTGGGTGATTCTAAGAATCGCCCAACCGCACAGCCTGTGGGCGGGCTGTCGGGGTGTGCGTCGCAGCCGCGCCCGCCCCCACACCCCCTACTGCCCCACCCGTGCCCTCACACCCCACTCGCCCGCTCGCCCTCCCTCCCTGCCCACCCCGCAACACCACGGTGGCTTGCCCACGACTGTTGGGTGATTGAGTTTGGTCGGGCCCACCATGCTCACGACGGACGTAATTGTTATTTTGGCTCAGAAAAATTATTAATTTTAAAAAAAAATCTTTTCATTAAACTAATTTAATATGAAAATTTTCAAGGAAAAAAATTTAACTTACCTTTCAATTGCGAGAATTCTCCGTTGAATATATTGTTGATAGCAATGTAGCTACTCCACAAATTCACAAGTCTTTCAACGAACTTCAGAAAACCTGGATGTGATGTGAGTAATAGTGATAATGTAATTTAGTATATACGTGAAATTACGGAGATGTTTTACCATATGGTTAATGTGGGATAATTTGTTTTAAAATGTGATAAATTGAATATTGTAGAATTGTTTTACAACGGGGTGAATGTGGGATTAATTTGTTTTAGAATATATTATAAAAATTAAAAAAAAAACATTCAATTGTTTAGTAAATATTATATACTTTAACTATTAAAATAATTAATGTAGAAGTTGTAGTTTACAATTTTAATTTTAATGATTTATTTCATAAAAAAAATTAGTTTACATTTTTCAATAAATTGTAGAATAAAATAATGAAGGTAAATAAATCTAACAAACTTTTTGGAGGGAAATATTTTCGCGAAACTTTTTGGAGGGAAAATTTCATTCTCTAAGCTATATAATATCTTTAGGAGACTCTCCATTTGTATCATTCAACATCTTCTATTTGAAATGGATGGATTGTTCTGATAGTGAAGTTTCGATTTATACACCATCAACATCTTCATCGCATAACAACTCTATTCATATTGATGAATATAGCAGGAATTCTTCCACTATGAATAGAAAGTCAATTCTTCCACTTAGTCCTGATTCTGAGGACTATGAAAGAGGGGATGGAGAATTTCAAATAAATAAAGAGTCACAGATTCCACTTAGTCCTAATTCTAAAGACTATGAAAGTAGCAGTGATGATGAGCTTGATGACAAATTTCAAAAGAATGGATTGTCACGGTGTCCACTTAGTCCTCATTTTAAGGACTATGAGAGCAACAGTGATGAAGAGCATGATGGTGAAGTTCAAAAGAATGGAGTGTCATGGTGTCCACTTAGTCCTAATTCCGAGGACTATGAGAGTAGCAGTTTTGAAGAGCATGATGGCGAATTTCAAAAGAATGGAGTGTCACGGTGTCCACTTAGTCCTAATTCTAAGGACTATGAGAGCAACAGTGATGAAGAGCATGATAACGAATTTAGAAAGAATGGAGTGTCAAAGTGTCCACTTAGTCCTAATTCTAAAGACTATGATAGCAGTAGTGATGAATAGCATGATGATGAATTTCAAAAGTATGGAGTGTCACAGTGTCCAGTTAGTCCTAATTCTAAGGACTATGAGAGCAGCAGTGATGAAGAGCGGGATGATGATTTTCAAAAGTTTGGAGTGTCACGGTGTCCATTTAGTCCTAATTCTAAGGACTATGAGAGAAACATTCATGAAGAGCGTGATGATGAATTTCAAAAGAATGGAGTGTCACAGTGTCCTCTTAGTCCTAATTCTAAGGACTATGAAAGAAATAGTGATGAAGGACAGGATGATGCACTTAGTCCTAATTCTAATGAGTATAAAGGTAGCAGTGACAAAGGACAGGATGTAGCATCTTCAATAAGTAAACAGTCACATTTTCGACGTAGTCCTAATTCTATGGACTATGAGAGTAGCATTGACAATGCACATGAGGAAGAATATCCATTAAACATCGAGTCAAATTTTCCATTCAGTCCAAATTCTAAGGACTATGACAGTAGCACTGAAGAAGGGGAAGATGAAGAATATCCTCCAAGTCAATATTTGAAAAGCAGAGCTGATCATAGTGTGGATAACATTCCTCTTAATGATGATGAAAATCCTTATACAAATGATGATCCAATGATGGAGATGTTGCCAAGAAATATTGTATCGAGGAGTAGGAGCAGACCTTTTCGTATCAATGCAAGTTGTTCTAGTTATACAAGGGGTAGAGAAGAATATCTGACGAGAAGAAGTTCTATCAACGCTCTCATTTCAAGTGAATGTTGCCAAAAAGATTGCTTGAAACATATGGATTTCAAATTTGCATTAGAAAGAAGGAAGAGATATTTGTCAATGAATAAAAGCATGCAAAATTCATATTTAGTTGGGTGCATACAATCTACATTGTCAGGTTATGATTATCATATTAGGACTTTATTTATCTGTAGAAAAGCTTTCAAAATGTTTCATTCAATTGGAAATTTTTGTCTCTCGAGAATTCAAGAAAATTTGAAAAAGGATCCCACATTTTATTCAGAAGTACGTCATAAAAGACAGTTTGGGCCATTATCAAATATTGCAATGTCATGGATGAAAGATTTCTTTTCAAAGCATTGAGAGTGTATGCCAAATAGAGAGACAATACATATTCCAGATAATTTTTCAAGATGAGAAATCTACAACTTATACAAAGAATATGCAGAAGGTGCTGAGGGACATGGCCGGTTTATTACATATCAATATTTTGTGAAGGTATGGAAGAAAGAATTCAACAATGTTTGTATTCCTAAGAAGACAAGGATGAGGATTTGCAGTACATGTGCTTCTCTTAAATAAAAAAGGGACAAATGTGAAGGGTCAGAAATAGGTAAGCATTCATAACTTTAACTTTTAAAATTGTATAGTCATCAACTATGAAAGCATATTTCTTAATGACTTTCTTTTATGTTGTGTAGATTTAATTGTCCAAGAACTTCAGGAGCATCGCGAACAACAAACAAACGAAAGGAAGAAGTTGTACAAGCATCGAAAGAAGTGTTATGATAATCCGAATAAATATTTGGGTTTGATAATTGATGGTATGGACCAGAAGAAAACACTTTTACCACATTTTGTTTTCACACCCAAAAATTTACAAGAGGAAAATTTTATTCAGTTTCACTTGGTCGGTTGTATGGTCTTCAATGGGAAAATGTTGCCAAGGGTGTACTTCACAACTCCAAATATTCATAATGATGAAAATCTGACCATAACCATAATTCATGATGTGATTTCTCATTGGTCTGGTAATCTTCCTGAAGTTTTGTATCTACAATTGGACAACACTTGCCGTGAAAACAAAAATCAGGTTGTTTTTGGATATCTAAACATGCTTGTTGAATTGAGAATTTTTCAAAAGGTAAAGGTTGTTTTCCTTCTTGTTGGGCACACTCATGACCATATTGATCAAATGTTCAGTCGTTTTTAAGTCACATTGAGGACGAAGGAAGTTGGGATCTTGCCATCACTAATTGAATGTATTAAGAAATCATACATGCCAGAGCCTACTTTTGATGTGTTGGAAGAAACTGTTGACATGCGAAGGTTTATTCTGGGATCATATGGTGAGGGGAAATGCATTTAAAAACTTAATGACATTAGCTTCCAACATCAATTTCATATCAAAAAAATTGATGGGAAAACACTAATATGGGACAAGAAGTATTCAACTACTACAGAATGGGCACCGTCATCAGGTTTGCAATTTTTGAAGTTCATTCCAGATCATCCAATATTTGCATAAAAAATATTGTTATTACAATCAGTTGGTGAATTTCATAATGCACGCAGACAAAATAGAGATATAAATTATTCTGATTTCCTGGAAGAAATTAAAAAATGTATTAGATATACATATGAGTACTTTGACGTTGATGATTCAGTTTGGTGGGAGTCATTTTTCAATAATCAAAGTGATATCATTTCAGAAACAACAAATGAAGATATACCTTTGAAAAATCCATTTATTTGGCCACAAAATGTGTCGAATGAACGTGAGGAAATAAACATTGTTGAACAACAACAATCTCAAGGTATTATTAATTCTTCACAGGAAAAGGAAAGAGAGATGTATATTGGTTCCAGAAGATCTCGTGCACAACGTGAAGCCATGGAAGACCTTTACAGGGGTTCAGTACAGGATATTAAGGAGGGTTGCATGATCATAGTGCTAGCAGATGGAGATCCCAATGGCTATCCATTCTGGGTTGCTAAATTTATAAAGTTCTTTACAGAAAATGAGGATGTTACAAGTGTTGAAGTACATTGGTATGCCACAAATACACACCCATTCAATGGTGTGTATAAGCCAGAGATGGTAGTTCACAAAAAAAATGGCAGAAAGAGAAAAAGAAAGGGTACAAATATAAATCGCCGTCGTTTCAATTTAACAAAGAGAGGAACTCTTCTCTTCAAGACGATAGAGTTTCTGAAAAGGTTGTTACCAGAAGGAACAGTGTTGAGATGGGAGTCTGCTGAAACCAGTCGTAGATCTAGAAGAATTTTGAAACCTGAAATGATGGGCATGCATGTGGACTCAGATGGGGCACTAGTTGATGAAAGAGAAGAATATGGAACATCTTCGTCAACATCCAGTCACTCATCTGAAGATGTGAATTCTAATGGTGTGCAAGAAAATATGAGTGATTTTGAATAATTGTTTAAGACAGTTTATATAACTGATGTATGCATCATATCTTGAAATAAAATTTATGATTTCCATATGGTGTTAAATGATAAGTTATGAGGCATTTTTATGTTGTTGGATTATATGTCTTAATTATGATAATTTTTATTGTTTAAAATATCTACAATGCAATATTAAATTAGAGATATAATGTATGTTTTATTCAATATACAAATAATGACTTTTGAATTCATTTAGTGATGTAATTTGTTCATAATGTCATGGTTTTTTAATTTTATAGTTGAAAAAATTTCAATTTCTTTTGTATCTAGCATGTTATGGTTGAGAACATGTTGAATTTATACTTAGGAAAGAAAAATGATATTCTACCAAAAACATTAATGTGTTTTTTTCCTCATAAACAACTTTGTTTGGCACATAAAAATTTGGTTTTACTAGCATTTTTTAAAAAGTTTGAAAATTGACCCTAAAAAAAAATCATCGTTCCAGTATCATCACTTTTTCGTTTTCAAGTTGTATTTTGCACGAAAATTTCGTAGTCACTGCCATTTTTAAAACATGTTCAAAATTGACCCTAAAAAACAAAAATCATCATTCCACTATACACACTTTTCGTTTTTAGCACTGTTTTTAATGTTTTTTCGGGGATTTTTAGCTAGAGTTCCCTTTGAGTTTATAGTTCCTGTTTCAAAGTTTACATAATTTATGAACTTGATAATGAATTTTTTGAAACATCATTATTGTCAAAAAGTATTTTAAGAGGAATTAAACCTTTTGGAATGTAATTATTCGGAAACTAAATGATATTATGATAAACTATTTTATGATTTAATTGTGAAGTTTCATTTTCATTATTTGACTTATGGTCAATGATTTGTTCTTCTTCAATTTGTAGAGCTGAAAATTCATATTTGCTTGCAAGAAAATCTTTAATTGCTCATTATCTTCGAAAACTTGCCAATGTTTAAGATTATCAGGGATGGAAGGTCTATACTTAACTTGAATGTGATATTGCAATTGCATTGGATCAGGAATTTTGAAAGAGCTAACAGAGACTGCTAAATATTCTACATAAATGTTTTCATCTCTAGGGATTGTTGTAATGTTAAAAGCTTGAAAGTAATTATCCAGAGAATCCAATACCTCATTTCGATAAGATCTAAGCATATGATGTTTTTATTGGCATATATTTCTTACTTGTTTTACAATTAATTTTGATTCACTGAATACACTTAAGTTTTGGGCTTTTGGAATTTTAGTTAACTCTAGTCCTAAAAGTAAGGCTTCATATTCTACTACATTGTTTGTAACATCAAAGTCTAACTTAAAAGATTGAGTTATATTTTCTTTATCTAGAGAGATAAGTACAATTCCAGCTCCAACTCCATCTTTGGAAAAGGCTCCATCAAAGTATAACTTCCAAACATCAGTTTTTATACATTTGGGTTTATTCACAGTCTATTCAATGCTAAGTTGAGAATTTTGGAGATCATTAGTTGATAAAGTGAAACATCCAAAATCTTGATCAACAACATAAATAGGATGATTTATTGCTTGATCAAATTTACAAACAATATTAATAAATCTCACCTCTCTGTATAATCTAAGATGTTCTCCCCCATAAACAGGAATTGTAGCAAAGACATATCCATTTGCAAACTTCCCCCTAACTTGGCACAACAAGATTTGGATAATAACATTCCAAATTTTGGGGGAATATCTGTAACAACAATATCTAAAACTACACTCTTAACAGGGATCTGAGCTAGAGTTACAACTAAATCCTTAATTAATCCAAGACAAGGTACCTTCTTTGAATCAAAGGTATATAAATCATGATAAGGTCTTGTGATTTGTAATTGAAGTTGGTCCATAATTACTTTAGGCATTAGATTGTGAGAGGCCCCAGAATCTAACATGCAATTATATAAGAGAAAATCATGAATCTTCAAAGTAACATAGAAGGGAGGGACATTTTCATCAATCATATCAGAACTAGGACCAAAAACCACTGAAGGTTTTTCATCTTGTAAACTAATCACATCTCCCTCAGCATCAATACTTGAGGATTGAATCCATTTTGACACTTGATTCTTGTAACCTGGGTTTTTGGAGAGTTCAGATAATGGAATGGGAATCTTAACTCTCTCTAATTATTTCTCCACATTAAAAGTTGTTGGAACAGTCTTTTCAAATGTGTTCTATTCATTGGGTTGATTTAATGGTTGAAGCATTATTGTTTGTGTTTTAGTTGTTTTGACCAGAGGTTCATTAATAGTGACATTTTTAGCTAGTCTACCAGGTCCTGGTATTGGTCTCAAATCATATCTTTTGGGAGAGTTGTGTGGTACTCAACAGGTAAGATAAGACCTGGATGAAGCTCAATGCATGTATAAGGGTAGTTGAAGGAAAGAGTATGACATCCAGTTGGACTGGTTGGGTCCATTGGTGTAAATGGATGATGGCAAGACAAGCATGGGAAAGATAATCCAGAAAGGTAAGGTGAATGGATTTGAGGCACAATATTCCTTGCCTATGTTGGGAACTGTTGTTCTCAATGTTGTGCATGTGTTGCATGCATAGAGGGAGTTCTCTTAAACTTGACCTTATGATATCTAGTAATTATGTTGTGACCATGATTATGCCGATGTCTATATGGGCATACATGTATGTATGTATGTATGTCATGTCTGACAGGGTCATCATGGATCATGATTATTAATGCTAATATTTATATGTATATATATGTATGTATGTATGTTGTTGTCTGACAGGGTCATTAGGAATCATTCTTGTGGAGGAATGATTGCTTACGCAAGTGAATGACATGAAGAGGTTCTTGGTTTATGAGGAATCAAGTGGAAGAGTAGTCATGAAAATATACAAGGCCAATATCATGTGGTTATCAGTCGATATTATGTGATTATATTATGTCTATGTTATGGACAGGCTATACTGAGGGATACAACAACGAAATGAAAGCAGTATGGTCTGCGGAATGTTGGGACAAGCATGGATAAGACACTGGAAGCACGGTTTCTTGGTAGAGACAGTGTGGTTTTGGGTGTGTGGTACTACTGTTGTGCATTGTTGTACATGTTTCATCTATGATGTTGCGTGCAAGCAGTATTGTGTATATATAGTGTGTGTACATGTTGTTTATGCAATTTTATGTATAAGGTGGTACATATAGTGTAGTGTGAATGTTTTATATGCAGTGTTGGGTATAGATGGTGCTATGTACATGTTGGATATGTGGTGTTGTGTACATATTGTACTATGTGCATGATGGATATGCAGTGTTGTGTGCAGATGGTGCTATGTACATGTTGGATATGCAGTGTTATGTACATGTTGTATATGCAGTGCTATGTACATATGGTGTTTTGTACATGTTGTACATGGAGTGTTATGTACATATGGTGTTGGGTGCATGATTGTACAAGTGGTGTTGTGAGCATGTGGTTTCGTGTACATGTTGTAGATGTGGTGTTGTGTGTAGATGGTGTTGTGTACATGTCATGCATATGATGATGTTTAATGTGGTGTCGTGTACATGTGCATGTGGTGTTGTGTACAAGTTGTATAGGTGGTATGATGTACATGTGGTGTTGTGCACATCTGGCATTGTGTATATGTTGTACAGGTGGTACGATGTACATGTGGTGTTGTGTACACGTTGTGTAGGTGGTGCTTTCTACAAGTGGTACCGTGTACATGTACATTGGTATTGTGTGCATGTCGTACATGTTATGTTGCAGGCATGCGGTAATATGTATGTGCATTGTGTAGTCGTGGTATCGTGACATATGCATTCATTGTGTTGTACTCTATGTACATATTTGTGTTGTGTCATACAATGGGTGTAGGTGTATGTGTGGTATGTTAGGTATAGCTACATGTATTTTGTGGTGTTGTACATCAAGTATAGTTGTATGTGTTGTGTTGTATGTCAGGTGTAGGAGCATGTATTGCATGGTGTTGTATGTCGTATCTGGTTGTATGCTTGTGATGCACACTATGTGTATGTGCACATGGTTGAGGAGAAGGAATTGGGTGTTTGTCGGTGTGGAAACCGATCCAGTGTGCGTATGGAATAAGTACAAAGGTAGAAGCTAAGGATTGATTAAAGGATAAGTATCAATATTTTATTTCAGTTTATTATGCATGTGATTTATGATTATGGTCTATGATCATTACATGTGATCTATGATTCTGGTTTATGATGGTTATATGTGATTTATGATGTTGATCTATGATGGTTGTGTTTTGAGCTAACCTGATACGATATGTTTATACATGATGATTTGGTCAAAGAGATAGTTTGACTTGTTGTGACAGGAAGCGAATAGAATTGCAAGTGTACCTTGTTGACATGCCACCAATGAGGTATGATTTGAAGTTATCTCAATTTATTTTAAATCTAATGGAAATTATGTGCTTGGTATAGGAAGCATGGAAATTCCCAATTGGGTGGTTGAAACCAACTGTAAGAATTAGCAACAACAACAAAAGAAACTATAAAAGGCAGCAATATGTAGGTAAATCATTCAAGAGCAGGGCCATTATGGGACACTCGTACCCAATAGTGTCCATTGATTGCCACGAGCATGCTATGACCAATATGATGTTTTGAGGCAGGGATATGCCTTGGTTTTTGTATCTTCTAATGTGAGGAAGCCTTGCTAAGGGATGGACTACCCAGGATGGGGGTGCCAGCGGAACTTGGAAGGTGTGTGACTACACGAAAGGGGGTGACTGGATTTCCCTAAGGTCTGTGTAGCAGAGAAGGGGAGGTTGGGGATGGATTTGTTTTGGTCATTAGCATTTCCAGATGGAATCAGATGCACATTGGGAGTGCGCCCTGGAAAAATGAGTTGATAATTGTTCACTAAGAGGACAAGTGGTGTTGGATTATAGCATTGGTCATTGGATGAAACGTTGACCTGGAAATGGATTTTGGACTTCCTGGGAAGGAGCTGAATCGTGGTATTACTTTTAGGGTGGAGGTGTGAGCCTCTGGATTCCCTTGTTGATTGATACAGGCATTATATCCTTTTATTTGTTGGTTGAACATATGTGTATATGTGTATATTATTGTAAATATTTTAACGAGCTAGTTTACAAAACTCGACAAACAATGTGGTTATTTGTTGGGTGAAGCAAATGTGTATGTGTATATGTGGTTATTGTAAATACCATAATGAGCTATATTATAAAGCTCCAGTAAATAGTATGCTTGCCATGTTTTAACAGATGGTCATTGTAAATATTGCAACAAGCTATGTTATAAAGCTTCATGGGCAATATGTTTTGTTTTCAATAGTCTTGTTGGTTATAGGTGTCATTGAACACCAAGGACAGTGTTCCCCCAAGGGGGAGGGTTCTGTAACAGCCTTGGTTAAAAATCCATGTAAAATATATAAGACCACAGTCATGGGACACATATTCCAAGTTGAATGGTGAGAAAAACATCCTAGTGGGTGTTCATTTGGTTTACTATGGATAAGGAAATTGGAAAAGGAAATGGAAAAGACTTTGGAAAGGCATGAGACATTAATTGGAATTTTATTTATGAAAATAATGGAAATTAGGAGAAAAAGGAGGTGAAAGGTCATAGGTTGCATGTGAGGAGGAAAATGAAGAAAAATAATGGAAAATGAAGAAAATAGAGGCCTAATTGATAAAAAGGCTTCTCGGGATCAATGAGCAGGTTGGGTCAGAGTAGCTCGGTCAGTTTAGTTTTGGAGCTCTCTCTCTATTCTCTCTCTATCATACCCTTGGACACTTAGAGTGTTCTTGGAGCACTCTTGGAGAGTGTGGCATACTTGGATTTTTGGAGAAATGAGGGAAAGGAAGAGCAAGAAAGTGCAAGAGGACATAAGGATCAATAGCTATAACGAGTTTTACTTGCAGGTAGCAAGTTGCATGTATGTTTTCCTCACTATTTTTGTCATGCATGGCACATGCATGTGGTTTATTGGTCATGATTTATCATTGGCATGGAGGATTGCCTAGATTGACAGTGGTTTTGCATAGCCTTGCCATTTCTTGGATAGTCATGGTGTTGTGGGTTTATTTATTTGTTTTTCTAGTTGGTTCTCATGTTTCCTTTAGCTTGGGTTGAGTTATTAGTTCCCAGAGCCTTGGTTGGAAAAATGATCTAGAATCCCTGTAATAGCTTGGGTTGAGTTATTATTCCTAGAGCCTTGGTTGGAAAAATGCTCTAGAGCCCTGTAACAGCTTGGGTTGAGTTATTAGTCCCAGAGCCTTGGTTGGACAAATGCTCTAGAGCCCTTGGTAGGTTGAGTTACTAGTCCTGGAGCCTTGGTTGGATAAATTCTCTGGAACCCTGTATAATTTATGGGTTGAGCTACTAGTCCTGGAGCCTTGGTTGGACAAAATGCTCTGGAACCCAACAACAACCATGGGTTGAGTTACTAGTCCTAGAAGTTGGGTTGGAAAAAGTGCTCTTGAGCCCTAGAAGGCTTGGGTAGAGACCAATCTGATGATGGTTTCGTGGTGTTCGACCGTGAGGTGGAATCAATGTTTGATGGGTTGATGTGGTTTGGACTCTAGAAGCCCTGGATGGTTTTGGTTGATGAGTTTTATGAGATCCCACATTCATGCTTGGAATATGGCACGGGGGTCAATGGTTGAAGAGATATTTTGCTCAACCATGTCTACGACCAGGTGGAATGTGGTAGTCCCATACTAGGTTGGATTTTTCATCATTAATACGAAGTTATTTGTCCTTGTTATATCATGAGTATTATACTGGTTTATATGGCTAATGTTTTCTTGGTAATTCTATTGTTATTACACTGGTTATGAATATGTATTATGGCAGTGGCTATGTATGGCTCTCATCATGTTTCTACTTGTAAATGAATGAACAATGTGTCAATGGCTTAATGGATGAAACTACAACTAATGCGATAAGGAAACAATGCTTCATAGTGAATCTCATATAAGTATGAGACCCCTATGCTCAGATCTGTTGTTTACACTCGTAGGTTGCATTGATGCCAAGTGTTTGATAGAATGTCAATCCCATTTAGGGATGGTTAGGCCTAGTCTTGGAGTTAGTTTTGGGTTTATTAGTCTTTTCATCATGTGTTTAATTATTTCCAAAAGTTACAGCAAGTTCTATGCAGTGGTCGAAATTCTAGGCTTAAAAAGTTCCTTAAATTCCTTGGACTCTGGCACAGGTCTACTGGAAATAGTCCCTTGACGTAGGGATGCAGGCTTGTGGGAGAATCCAGAGCTCTCTAGATGCTGGCATGCCCATATCATGGGAGCATCCATAGGTTTAAAAGCTTAAAAAATTAGTAGGACTCAGGGGTTGGTTAGCAAAAAGGTTGGGATGGTTCTTAGGAGTCCTATTGTTGATTTTGAAGGTTTGTATGGTGTATTTCCATCAGTTCCACTTCCTTAACATGAATTAGGAGGTCGAATCATATCACAGTAACTTCTCGTCACTTGGTATTTGTATTACCATGGTATTTTCCCAAGGTATTAGTTTTTAAATTGATGAGGATAGATTGCTATATAATTTTGAGTGAGTATTGAGTTTGTGATTGGATGTTTGGAGTGAGTGTGTGAGTGAGTGTTTTAGCGCTTTGCATATCTTATCATATAACTGTAGATGAGTTGAGTGATGTGCTTATCATAGTTTATTTTCAAATTAGAGAGGTTGATGGGTTTCTCATGTTGAGAAGATTTGAGAACCTAGTATGAAACATTTTGAAACGTGGCTTGCATGGAGGAGTTGAAGGCATAAAGACTTTATGCTTGGGAAGATTAGAAGATAATTATTAGAGGAGGAGAATCTCAATCCAATGGTATTTTGATAGTCTAATGAATGTTGGGTGAGGCTCGTTGGTTGTGGTGGCTTCCAATGGATGATTATCTACAGAGTCATGTGAGTATGAACTTCTCAATTGATGGATGTCAACACACTATTGTAGAATTTGAGTCTTCCAGTTAGTGGGTGCCAGTTACTTTATGTAAAAAAAATTCAACCATTAATAGAATATTTAAGCATCAACAACAGCGGGTGGTTTTTTTCCATGGAGGGGGTTTTCCACCAAAAAAAAATTGTGCTCTCTTGCGTGAATGTCTTTTGATATTGTTCGTGGAGTTTATTCTAGTTTTACATGTTATATTTGTGATTTGATGATGGGTTACTAATATTTTGAGTGTTTTTATAAAAGAGTTAAAAATTAATAAAAATCTTATCACTATTGGTTCACCCCCCCCCCCCCATTAGTAGTGAAGCGATTTCCAACAATTAGTATAATAGATGGTTCTCTTAGTGGAGCTTGATCCCTTGAGGGTAGATCATAAGAAGGGTTCTCTTTTATTGTCCATGGAAGTAGTATACATATAAAACCTTCAATCAAAACATTCATATTAAGTATGAAACCCTAGCTTTTGCAACCAAAAGTGCAAAGGAATGCGTAGAACCAAAAAAGGGAAATATACTAGTAGGGTCAGCACCAGGGTTTGGTTACAAGCACTACATCACGTTTGAAAAGAAGGTTTAGGTCAATGGAGTAGAGCCCTACCCTATGCACAAAGGGTGCAAATGGAGAGACAAGTGTGGCAAGGGAGTGGCGGTTACACCCCACAACCAGCCTAGCTAATGAGAACTGTCAGTTCCAAGCCCTAGCAATCTAGCGTTGGATTTGTGCCACCTCGCTCATGTCGGGACAAGCCATGTAAGTCAAGGAATAATCTAGAAATAAAGGTAGATGTATGTAGTTATTAGTAACCACAAATTTAATTTAACCATAATAAATATGAAGTCCTAATGTCTGCACGTAATCTACTTTGTATCAATTAGAATTGCATAACCATAAACAAGGGTTTCCAAACAATATATATTACCACATAAACCATTTACCTTATATTATATCTTTTTAATCAGTGAACAAGAGGTAAGGTCAATATTTTGTGGTTCAGTCTTATATGAACTTGTAAACATATATCATTGAACATTAAATATAAAGGAAACTATGGCATTATCATCTCAGACAAAGAACAATATAGGACAAAAAATCATACAAATTGGTCTCAATGACAATGAACTATCATTCATATAATTCAAGGCATAATAAAAGTGAAATGGTTATAAGATTAAAATAATTAAAGGGTGTGGATGTTACATACACATCTCCCTCATACCAGGATATAGAATATGCCTCTAGGTGCAATTATAAATATTTTTATAATTATAAAAGTATTTATTTTAGTTTTTCCCCAATGGGGTTGATGAATCAAGGTGACATAGGGATTGGTCTAGGTGCCTGCCACCCCACTATCCCCTCGACAATTAACAGGGGAAACATGGCAACCCACTGTGATCTAGCCTAATGCGAATTGAATTCTCTTTTAGTGTGAGCAATGGTGCATTTCAGGACTAGATAATGAGCAAGGGTATAATGTTTCTTCAGCATGCATTGCGACTATATTGTGGCCTTTGGGGTCGTAAAATTGGTATGGTATGGTAAGAGGAGTGAGTCGAGCCCACCTTAACTAAGAAGGAGGTCAAGTTGGAAAGGAATTATTTCTATGTGGATTGACGGTGGTATCTTGGAGGCTTAGCTCTAGAGCCTGGGGAACTGGGGATGAAGGTAAGATGACCCAATGGAAGCACAACTGGGACCCAAACATAAGGAGTTTATGCATGGCTACATATCTGAAGGGATTGTTGAGGTTGCAAAGTTTCTAGTGGTATTTTTCATGTTGGAATGCCAAACCAATTCGACTCAGGATTCTTAGGCCTAGTAGAAGGTATGGACATACAATTTCACTACTTTGTTTTATTCCACAATTGTTATATATTTCGGTTACAACCTCTACATTTGGGAGCTTTGGATTCTGATTTTTAATTCTAGTAGTATTTATTTCAGTTTTGGTGATGGGTTATTGTGGTTCAGCGATTTTGCTGGTGGTCTGAGGGGCTTAGATGGAGAGGTATGTGTTTGTTCTCTCCCTCGTCTCATCGAGCTAACTGTGTGATTTCTAGAGCAACAATTTTTTTGGGTATCATGGTGGGGTTTGAGGACTAACATTGCCCTTTTGTCTCAGACGTGGGCTTAGTGAAGTTAGAACCTAGGAAATTTAACCCATTTTTGTAGGTTTTAACCCCATACAGAAATTACCTGCATACGAATTCTAAAACACGGAAAATAAACAATGTGAGAGCATAACACATAAAACACATATACACAGATATTTTCCCCTAGATTCCAAAAAAAGGGCTACCAGCTTGATTTTTCATTATATTCCTTTCAATGTTACAATACATATTTATACATGCCGAAGCATCCAATACCATGGACTGAAAACCATCGCATCCAAAACCATGTGTGAAAATCATGCAAAAAAGCATAGGTGGGTCCACCCAACCTAACATAAGGTCCACAACCAAAATTTTCTAGGGCGCTGCCTCGGACCCCATAGAGTGGGGTTACCTGCACCCCTCAAACCCCCTGTGACTCCCCCCCACTACGCAATTGGCACAACGAAGGGGGGGGCTCCGCCCCCTTCCTAACCCCCCGGTTAACTACGTGGGCTAGTCGTGGAAAGAATATAACACAACCCAACATTCTCCCACTTGTTGTTTTATTTCCACAGGGGGCCATAAGAGAGCCTAGTCATTTATCCAACCCTGCAATGCCCATTGTTTCTCTACACCAAGAGAACTTCTCAAAGCTCACAGATTTTTTCAATGCATCTGCAGTATTCTTCAAAGTGTCCACCTTTACCAGCAACAACCTTTTGTCTTCTATCATATCCCTCACAAAGTGATACTGAACATCAATGTGCTTTGTATTTGAATGATATGCAGGGTTCTTTGCCAATAAAATTGCACTTTGGCTGTCACAGTCTATCCTTATAGCTCCCTGTACTAACACCATACTTGAACACAATCTCTGCAACCAAACTGCTTCCTTTCTTGCATGAGTAGCTGCCATGTATTCTGCCTCTGTAGTTGATAGTGCCACTACCCACTAGGTTAAACACATACCCACTTGTAGATCTTCTCAGATCCAGATCTCCAGTCCAGTTTGCATCAACAAAGCCACGAATATCCAACACTCTATCCAATCTTGGTCTTCCTTGGTAGCACAAACCATAATCACTAGTGCCACGCAAATACCTGAAAACCCACTTCACTGTTGTCCAATGCTCCTTCCCTGGTTTTGACATAAACCTACTCAATACTCCCACTGCATGTGCAATTTTTGGTCTAGTACAGACCATTGCATACATCAGGCTACCAACTGCACTTGCATATGGAACATAGAACATGTCTTCTTCCTTTTCTTGTGTCTTGGGACACTGTTCAGTAGATAACTTTACACCTACAGGAATAGGAACCTTCACCGTTTTACTATCCTGCATATTAAACCTCTACAATATTGTCTCGACATACTTCATCTAGTTTAACCAGAGCTTCCTCTTTGTCCAATCTCTTTTAATTTCCATGCCCAAAATATAGTTTGCAGCACCAAGATCTTTCATGTCGAATTTGGAGGACAAATGGGTCTTCAAATCCTAGATAATTTCTTTGTCATTTCCAACCAGCAACATATCATCCACATACAAGAACAGATAAATAACACGGTCACCAATTAATTTAAAATACACACAGTGATCTGCTTTGCTTCTGGTGAAGCCAAGTCCCTGTATAAATGTATCAAATTTCTGATACCACATACTTGGTGACTGTTTTAACCCATACAGAGACTTCTTTAACTTGCATACCAGTTCTTTCTTACCCTTCACCACAAAGCCTTCAGGTTGCTTCATGTAGATCTCCTCTTCCATATCCCTGTGAAGAAATTTTGTCTTCACATCCATATGTTCTACCTCAAAATCAAAAGCAACAGCAACAGATAAATGTAATCTAATAGAAGTTACCTTGGCAACAGGAGAAAAAATATCACCAAAATCAATTCTCGGCACCTGGGAATAACCTTTTGCTACCAACCGAGCTTTGTATTTCTCCACCTTTCCATCTGCATTTGTTTTCTTCTTGAACACCCATTTGTTGCCAATGGGTTTCCTTCCAGCCAGCAACTCCACCAGATCCCAAGCCTCATTTTCGTGCAAAGATGCCATTTCATCAAGCATGGCCTCTTTCCAGAGTTTTCCATCCTCTGAATCTACTGCTTCCTTCACAGTTCTGGGATCATCATCAATGATAGATAAAGCAAAATTTGAATAGAAAGCAAATGGACTATACCTTTCTGGGTACCTTCTTTCTCGAACTGATCTTCTCACAGCCGGAGTTTGTGGCTCTTCTTCTTCTTATTCCTCCTCCGCTGTAGAGTCTAATTCTTCCTCCTTTAGCTCAAACTCTATCTTCTCAGGTTCCTTTGGTTGGACTTCATGTTTAATAACATCTTTCACCTCTCTGAACACCACATCTCGGCTGTACACAACCTTCCTTGTTACTAGGTTCCAAAGCTTATAACCCTTTAAACCATCCTTATACCCAATAAAGATGCACTTTTCAGATTTACTATCCAACTTGGTTCGTTTCTCCTTTGGAACATGTACATATGCATCACATCCAAATACCCTCAGATGTGAAAGAGAGGGTTTCTTACCAGTCCATACCTCTTGTGGAGTCTTATCCTCCAACGCTGATGAAGGTGATATATTGACCAGGTAACATGTTGTCTCCACCGCCTCTACCCAGAATTCCTATCCTAATCCGGCACCACTGAGCATGCTTCTTTCCCTTTCCATCAATGTCTTGTTCATTATTTCTGCAACTCCATTTTGCTGAGGTGTATATGGAGTAGTATTCTGCCATGCTATACCACATTTCTTACATAATTCTTCAAATTCCTTACTGCAAAACTCTCCACCATTATCTGTCCTCAACACCTTTATCTTCTTCTCTGTCTAGTTTTCCACCAGAGCCTTAAATTCTTTAAACTTGTCAAAGACTTCAGATTTCTTCTTAAGGAAATATATCCATGTATTCCTTGAGAAGTCATCTATAAATGATACATAGTACACAGACTTACCCAGTGATGGAACCTTCATAGGTCCAAACACATCATTATGCACAAGCTCTAATATATGTTTCGCCCTCTTACCACCAGAGGGGAAACTCACCTGATTCTGCTTCCCATATACACAATTTTCACAGAAATCAAAATCCAGAGAGCTATTACTCATACCTTCTACCATACCTTTACCATGAAGTATTCGAAGGCCCTTCTCTCCAATATGTCCAAGCCTTTGATGCCACAACATGGTCTTCTCTCAAAAGACCACTAGATTTCTGCTCCTCTTTCAGGAACCACAGAACTGTTGCACCCATCAACAACAGTACTACCTTGCAGCTTGTACATAGTTCCAATCCAAACTCCCCGCATCAATACTAGTGCTCCCCGAACCATCTTGTAGGTATCCTTCTCAAACACTGTTTTTACACATGCATCATCCAGCTTGCTTACAGAAATCAGATTTTTGGCTAATGCGGGAATATGTAGAACACCGAGAAGTGTTCTAACTCTTCCACCTTGCAACTTCAACTTTAATTTTCCACGACCAACGATTCTAGTCTTCCTGTCATCCCCCAAGAAGACATCACCACCATCATATTTCTCATACTCGTAGAACCACTCTTTGTAGGGAGTGAAGTGAAAGGATGCACCTGAGTCAATCAACCATGTCTCATGATCTACATGTGTACTTGAAGAAGCCAAGTACACATCCCCACCTTCATCTGAGGTGGCTTTCACCTCTACAGAAGGAGCATCATCAGATCCCTTTCCTTTATTAGGATCTTTAGATTTACAGTCCCTTTTGTAGTGCCCTTCCTTTCCGCATTTCCAACACACCACCTTTACAAGTTTTCCTGGAGATTTATATCTCCCTCTAGATTTAGATCTCCCACTCAATGACTTATTTTTGTTTCTGTTCTGAGACCGTCCTCGTACAGACAAGGCATCACCATTCTGGCTCTCCATATTTTTCTGTCTCATCTCCTCCATCAGCAAGGATGAGACTATTTCATCAAACTGCAAAGCAGTTGCATTGGTACCTATTGCAATAACCAAACTATCCCACGAATCTGGTAGAGAACACAACAAACTAATGCACTTATCTTCATCTAAAATTTTGATATCAACAGACGATAACTGACTTACCACAGTATTAAATACATTCAGATGCTCTGTCACCGAGTCTCCATCTTTCATCCTTAGGTTATACAACGTTTTCCGTAGGAACAGTTTATTCACCAGAGACTTATATTGGTACAAAGTTCCTAACTTGTCCCACAAAACCTTCGTCGTAGCTTCCCCTGATACATTCAACAATACTGAATCTGAGACACATAATCGTATTGTGTTCTTTGCCTTCCGATCCAACTTCTTCCATTCTTCATCGGACACTCCCGTTGGTTTAGTACATGGATCTACCGTGATCCACTGATCTTTATCCACCAACAAATCCTCCATCTTGAGTTTCCATAACTCAAAACTTTGACCATTAAATTTCTTGATCTCTATTTTTCCACTGCTCGCCATCTTCTTTTACCACCAGAATCGATCTCGCAGATCTCCCACTAAACAGTGTCTACCAAAGGCCCGAGTGAAACCCCTCAACAACAAAGGCGTCCCCTTGAATCCAAAATAGCTTTGATACCAAATGTAGGTTTTAACCATATACAAAAATTACTTGCATACGAATTCTAAAACACAAAAAATAAACAATGCGAGAGAATAACACATAAAACACATATACACAAAGATTTTC
This sequence comes from Pinus tabuliformis, assembly GCA_031772625.1. Classification (NCBI taxonomy): domain Eukaryota; kingdom Viridiplantae; phylum Streptophyta; class Pinopsida; order Pinales; family Pinaceae; genus Pinus; species Pinus tabuliformis. The sequence goes on from CM062812.1 coordinate 97,170,071, forward strand.
CCCTGGATCCCAAAACCGGGACTACCAGCTTGATTTTTCATTATATTCCTTTCAATGTTACAATACATATTTATACATGCTGGAGCATCCAATACCATGGACCGAAAACCATCGTGTCCAAAACCATATGCGAAAATCATGCACAAAAACATAGGTGGGTCCACCCAACCTAACATAGGGTTCAAAACCAAAATTTTTCGGGGAGCTGCACCAGACCCCAAAGAGTGGGATTACCTGCACCCCTCAAACCCCTTGTGACTCCCCTCTCTACGCAATTGGCGCAACAAGGGGGGGGGCTCCGCCCCCCTCCTAACCCCCCGTTTAACTATGTACGCTAGTCGTGGAAAGAATATAACACAACCCAACAATTTTCTAGGAATTTTGGAGGCTTGGTGGTGGTTGGTATAGCCCAAGGTTGAATTGGGGTTCTGAGATGATCTCTTACTACTTGCGGTGTTACGACATCTTCTTATTAGTGTTTCTTCATAGGTTAGGATGTATTTGGGTGGGCTCTCAACATTTCTTCTTGGGTTAGGTTAGAATGTTGGGTTGTGTTATATTCTTTCCATGACTAGCTCCCCTAGTTAAACAGGGGGGTTCAAGGGGGGGCGGAAGCCCCCCCCTTCGTTGCGCTGATTGCGCAGTGTCCCCCCCCTTCGTTGCGCTGATTGCGCAGTGTGAGGGTCACATGGGGGGCAACTACGCCCCGGGGAATTTTTTTTTCAGACCCATGGTTTTGTGCATGGTTTTTGCACATGGTTTTGGGTGCGATGGTTTTCGGTCCATGGTATTGAATGCTTCGGCATCTATATATATGTATTGTAACATTGAAAGGAACATAATGAAAAATCAATCTAGTAGTCTCGGTTTTGGGATCCAGTGGAAAATCTCTGTGTATATGTGCTTTATGTGTTATGCTCTCGCCTTTGTTTATTTTTTGTTTTTAGAATTAGTATGCAGTTAATTTCTATACAGGGTTAAAACCTACACTTACAAGCTCATATGGAGAGGTTTGTGTTTGTTCTCTCCCTCGGCTCACCAAGCTAACTGTGTGGTTTCTGGAGCAACAATTGTTTTGGGTATCATGGTGGGGTTTGAGGACTACCATTGTCTTTTTGTCTCAAACATGGGCTTAGTGAAGTTAGAACCCAGGAAATTTAACCCGTTTTTTGGGAATTTTGGAGGCTTGGTGGTGGTTGGTATAGCCCAAGGTCGAATTGGGGGTTCTGGGATGATCTCTTACTACTTGCGATGTTACGACATCTTCTTACTAGTGTTTCTTCATAGATTAGGATGTATTTGGGTGGGTCTCGACATTTCCTCGAGGGTTTTGAAAGTACCCTGGGTGTCAACTCACTAATATATACTTGGTGCTTCTATCTGAGTGAGGGGACACATTGTGTTGGCTCTGTTGATATCTAGTGGTGCACTAGTAGTAGTTATGTGTGCAAGGTTTATTTGTGTGTAGTCCAATTAGCAATGCATTGTCATCATGGGTGAGTAAGAAGGGGAATTAGTGAGAGAGGGAGGCGCGTTGGGCACTTGCTAGATGACCCTGAACCTGGTGAGGTTTTTGACCCCAACCTAGCCCAACCACCTATATCTTAGGGACAACCTCCTCCTCCGACTAATTTCAAAAACCATCTCCAACACATAACTCTTCTCCTGGAGTAGCATAGGAGGGGTTGTAATGATGATAGGAATGTGGTCATTATCTTCATGAATGATCTCCAACAACATTAGTGGCATATGCAAGATCCTTTGGGCAGTATGCATAAGGGGAAATAATGAATATAAGAGAAACTGGATCGCTTTGAAGGAAGATTGGCCCATATAGAGAAGCACATCCACTATGACTTTATACCTCCACCATCACCTGACTCTAGTCTAGATCATCCTGCTTCGGTCAATTCCTCCAATTCCTAAAGGTCATTGGCTACATTATGAATTTGAAGGTCTTCTGGTATCACTTACCTTTCTGGTTTTAGATGATAAGGTTGTTTTGATAGTTAGCTATTTGTCTTAGTATTCACGTATTGGCCAATAAATCTGGTAAAAGTGAAAACAATAAGATTTTGAGAAAATGTAATCAAAGATATAATATTTTGACATAATACAAAACTAAATTTACCAGAAATATTTATTTTAATTTTAACTTATTAAAATTAATTAGTAATTCTTTTAAAATATTTTTTCAAAATTTATTTTAATTTTATAAACATAATACTATAAGATTTAAATGTAAATTATATTAAAAATTTCATTTTACTTTTATTTTTATTTTATGGATTGAAATAATGTATAAAATATTCAACTCGATTTATTTATATTTCAATTATTTAATATAATTTTATATACCATCAAACTAAATTTCATTTAAAATAATGACATCAAAAGTATTATATTTATTTTAATTACAGAATCGGAAAATACACCCTTTCCATTTCTTCCTAAGGCACTAAAATAAGTGTATCCCTATGAACTTCCAGAGGGACAAAGTAAAAAAGGGTGGCCATAGAATCGCAGCCAAAAGGTTGTGTTTGTTTCACACCAACATGACCCAAACCACCACAATGAGGCACCATATGTTGTCTAGGAGACATAATATACGTTGCAGCGTGACTGGACAAACAGTGCAAAGCAAACCCATGACCCAAATAACAATTTAAAGGGCAAACTATCGCTCCCCGGGCCAAACCTTAAAACTACCAAGTTGTCACCCTACCTCTGACACAATGGCCCAAATTCAAGGACATTATTCAACTTAGGGCAATGAAGAGACATGCAAGACCATGAAATGAACCACCATCCCAAGACACAAATGGTGAGAAGAGAATTCTAAACAACCAACGTAGAAAGCCAAACCCTATGCCCAATTGACAGACCACAAAATTTAAAGCTAAGCCAACAACCACCATATAAATCTTTGAAACACCAAAAATAATATTTACGAATAGAGAGAATATTCACCAAGACCTAAAACTAGGAACAAAAATCAAAAGCCCGATGATATAGCCACCGTAACACTAAGCAAACCACAACCCCTAAAACTAAGACATGTCAAGGATATGATATATTTTGAAACCAAGACATGTCAAGGATATGATATATTTTGAAAATCATAATCCAAAAGAAATAATTGTGAGAAGACGACCACCAATTCAAACATCGACTTGAACTCAGAATTATACAAATACAACCAAAAAAAAAACATAAACATAGAAATAACAATACACTCTTGAACCTGAATAACCAAAAAACTAATTAACAAAATCCAACCACCACAAAACAAATTCCATCACAAGAACAACTCACAACAAGTGAAAAGAACTTAATAGCGCTGAAGATAGGAGCCTCACCTCTGGTCCTCCAACTCTCATACATGTGCCAATCCATTACAAACAAGTGAAATTAAGGCAGGGGCTCCAACCTCCTCCTCCCGGATATTGGCACGCAACCCAAGTCACGAGACAAATGTGCGACTAACACAACATCCTAGACAACTGCGCTTCTCAATCTTTGTTTTTACCGTGAAAGCACCAAATTTCTGTTCCTATCAACGCTAACGAAACGAAACGAAAGGGAATTGTGTCGGATTTAATGTCTCTTCTAAAAGCAAATGGTGCGATAGAAACGGGCGAAGCCACCCCGCTGGTTCGTGGAATTAAAATTCACGGTATATTCCAAGTTGCGGGCGTAGTAAGTCAACCGACGTCTAATTGGCGTGTTGACTATACCGTCTTTTGCACTGCAATTCCATGTCATTTATTCCAACACCATTCTCTGCAATGCCATCTTCTTCATCATTGAGGAAGCCCGTGCTACTACGTTTCTTATATCCAGGAGCAGAGCATCATGGCACGCCATCGTCTACTCACCAATTCGACGCCTCTCACTGTTTATCAACTTTGCTTTCTTCTTACATCTGCCCTTCTCCTCCTCCTCCTCCTCTGCTTCACAACATCATGTACTGGCAGTGGCTACGAGGAATGCTACTGGGGTACATGTGGGAGCATTGAATTCGCCTACCCTTTTGGGAAAATTAACAGCGGCTGTGGTGATCCTCAGTTACAGCTAAACGGTAGTTTGGATAGCAATCCTCTGCTTTTACTCAATGGAGACGAGTATGTCATCTTGCAGCCGACAATCTTGGATAGTAATAGCCTTTATAATAATATCATGACAATTGTTAACTACAATCTATGGAAGAGCAAGCCGGGGGGTAGTTGCAATGCTTCAGGTAAGTACTCTCAATTTTGGTGGCCCGCCTCTCAATTTCGTATAGCCCACGGATACATCAATCTGACGCTTTGGGGGCAGTGCAATGAAAGTATTAAAGGGCATAAGCGCCGTTTATGTGGCGCTGATTGGTACATCATTCCCAATCCAGAATCTGTGAGGCGATTATGCCAAAGCAGTATTCAACTGCCAGTTAGAAACAACTTCTCATTCCAACGGAATCAGGATCTGAGAACACGCCTCTCAGCAGGTTTTGAAATAACATGGTATGCCGACAGGAAGAGAAACCGAAGCTGTGACGCTTGTAAGAACACTGGCGGGAGTTGTGGTTATAACATTTCAGAACCAACTAGTTTTCTTTGCTATTGTATCGATGGCACCTCGCATGCAGAGATATGCTCCACTAATAGTATTGGTACTTTTCCTGAACCCCTTCTCCCAATTCGATTACAAGACCCAATGCTTAAATTATCACCATCTATAAAAATGTTTTAAATGTTCCCTCCATTCTGCACTCTTAAACCCATAGACATATATGCATTTTTTCCGTATATTGTCAAGTATTCCTCCCCTTTGCAAAAATTATGGATCGTTGCTTTAACTCATAATAGTTGTTATCTATGTTACCAGAAACGGGACGGCAGCGAGGGTTTCTGGGAAAAAACGCACAAGAAACGGAACGGGACGGAAAACGCCGTTTTCTACGTCCGTTCTGGTCTTCATGGTCAGCACTCAGAATTTACTAACATTACCTGTTTGGGAGGTGGTTTGGGGTGTGTATCTTCAACCATGCACATTGAAGAATGTATAACGACGATTTGAGCGATCACACTAATATTCCCAGACAGGGAATCTATAGTTTGATTGAAAGCACATAGTTTCATTGCACATGTCGCTTCAATTGCCAATTTGGACCATAGTTTATTTATAATCGGGATTTGTGGCATTTCCTATTACATTAATGTATTTTCCATTATCTCCCATTTTTCTGATGAAGCTATAGTTTTTATAACTCAAATAGCATAATCAAGCCAAACTCTACGCCCAACATCAATCCCACAACGTTAGAAGTTACTAATTTGGAGCAGGCTATAATCCACTGTTATATCTCCCTGCATTGTAGCAGGTCATAAGAGTCCACTGTTGTATCTCCCTAGCATTGGAGCAGGGTCATATATTCGGCCCGGGGTCTGGCCATACACACTAATCCATTATGGGTAAATCATAAATGGGATGATTACATTTTCAGCGATGTAAATGAATGTTTTGTTATGTAAATGAATGTTTTGTTTTATGTTTTCTTTATATTTTCTCTCTCCTCGTTTCTTGAATGCGAAACCTCTGAATACTGTTTCTCGTCTCGTTCTCGTTTCTGGTTTCGTTTCCCGTTTCCCGTTTCTGGTAACATAGGTTGTTATGGCCGCGTTGCAGGTCATAAAAGCAGGCTTGCCATTGTAATAGGTAGCTATGATTTCTTCCCATTGAAAATCATTGTGAACTTCTATCTTGTAATTTCCACTGTTCTCACCTATGTAAATCAACAACACATTCATATGGATCTCTGTATTTCACTGCAGGTTGCATCATTGGAGGAGTTGCGCTCACAACAATAGCAGTGCTGTTCTTAATGTTTTATGCCAAGAAGAGAAGGCCTAGTCCTGGTACCTCTACTTCAAGGGTGGAGAAATTCCTAAAGGAAAATGCTGATGAAATGCCAATCAGATATTCACACTCTCACCTCAAGAAGATCACAAACAACTTTGCAGAAAAGTTGGGAGAAGGAGGGTTTGCTGTGGTGTATAAAGGAATGCTTCGGAACGGCGCCCTAGTGGCTGTTAAGCTTCTTGATCGGCACAGGCATACCGAGACCCAATTCATGAATGAAGTTGCTACCATTGGACGTGTCCATCATGTCAATCTGGTTCGTCTGCTGGGGTACTGTTTTGAAAACCCTATAAGCGCACTGGTATATGAATACATGCCCAGTGGATCTCTGGATAAAATTTTATTTGCCCGGAAAGAGGAGGGGCAAGTGTTAAGGTGGGAACAATTGTATTCGATTGCTTTGGGTGTGGCCCGTGGAATTGCATATTTACACCATGATTGCGAAAAGCGCATCGTACACTTCGACATCAAACCTCACAACATATTGCTGGACGCCGACGATTTCGGTCTCGCAAAACTTTGTGGAAAGCGAGAGGATCATATTTCTATGACAGGAACGAGAGGGACGCCGGGATATGTTGCGCCGGAGTTGTGCCATAATGATGCCGGTCCTGTTACAGATAAATCAGATGTCTATAGTTTCGGAATGCTGTTGCTAGAGATTGTTGGGGGCAGAAAGAATATTGATGTGCAGGTTAGCCGGTCCAGTCAATTATACTTTCCTGAATTGGCTTTCAAGCTGATTGAGAGTGGTGAGTTGGGGATGAGGTTGAGAGGAGGGGAAATGGAATGTGCAGACGAGGAGAAGGCGAGAAGACTCACAAAAGTTGGATTGTGGTGCATTCAATATAACTCTGCAGATCGTCCTTGCATGATGAGGGTTGTGCACATGTTAGAAGGAAACGGAGATGACGTCGCCAAGCCTCCGCCGCCGTTCAATTCCTCGGCCACACCTGAAAATGTTGTGCTGCCATCCACGGTAAATTCTTCTTCAATTGAGATTACTTTATAGATTTATATCTTTGATTGTCTTTACTTAAACCAGTCCCTGGACTTTTGCGCGTCTCTCGCCGATTCGCCGGACTCCATACAATACCTTTGTGAAAATGACTGGGTGACTGCAGGAAGTGTTCAGATCCTAACTCAGGTGAACTGACAGCTACCAGCCATGATTTTTTTCTCTAATGTAATAATGTTTTTACTTCTGGAGTAGGACTCAGAATCTGCTTGTTTCTGAGAACATGTACATCAAGCTACTTTTTATCTGAGAAAGATTCACTCTGCCTCCTTAATTGATAAGTAGCAGAGGAATTAAGATTAAAAGCAAACTTCTGGTCATGCAAGTTTTTTTTACAGAGCCAATTTTATCTTCTTCATTTGTTTTTTATTATTAAGGGTTCTTTTATCAAATATTGAAAATTCCAAGGTGCGGTATATTTGGGTTTGTATAGAGCCATTATTTTTTAAAGTACAATCCATTTGCCTGTACTGATCTATTAAAAAAATTGGAATATAGTGCTTTAATATTCAATTTATAAATTCATTATTCTTTTTCAATGGCCTGATGGGTTTGGATTTGGATTTAATATTCAATTTATAAATTCATTATTTTTTTTCAATGGCGTGATGGGTTTGGATTTGGATTTACTCATGCATAAAAAATTTTTTGAAATGCAATAATTTTGGTAGTAAACTCATTATTAATAGTAATAATTTTATAATAATGCTTATTTTAATTTTAAAATATTAAAAACATTTATTTATTTTAAAATATTAAAATCATTTATTTATTAATTAATTAAATTAAAATAATAAAAAGCTTATAATATTTTTAAAAAGTATATTTTCAAATTATTTTTTAATATAAAAAAAATATGATTTATATTATAAATTTAATTATTTTATTTATATTCATTAATTAAATTAAATTTTAAAATCTTTAACTGAATTTGTTTTTATTCTAAATATCTAATTAATCATTGCAGTATGAAATAAACTTCATTTAAAAAAGGGCGGCTGCACTTGGCAGCATTTGATTGGAACAGGTGGATCGCTCCCAAGCACTCGATGACTTTGCAATGCATTCCGAGAACTATTAAGGAGAATCATCTACATACCTGTTATAAAATTAAATATCATTCACAAAAATGCCTAAAAAACAAATGTTTACAAATGAAAAGATAACAAGTAATCCTTGGTTCCTAAGTCTACAACAACACACTAGCCATTACATAACATGCGACATCTATTTAAATAAAACATTGTAATGACTGCACCTTTACAAGCATGCTTTTGAATCAAACTAAACTATCTAGAGGATTTTCAAAGGTGTGTGTTTGTCCAGAAACTTTCCAAAGGCGGACCCTCTTATAAGTGGGGAAAAACGACTCTCACAATCACCATTTATGCAGTAAGAATTTGACTTAGTCCAACCACGCAATGGCTATGGTTTGGCGAATCATCTCCTCCAACCAGATAAAAGTGTTTCCAATTTCGTTTTTCATGTGTAGATTCTAAATACATATATTTTTTAAAAAATATTTATTTCTATTGGACATATATCAAATTTCTAAAAAATATAGGTTAAATATAGGTTTTTTATTTATGCTATAACATTTGATTGGTTGACCTATTTTGAAATTATAAAAGAACCTGCACTAATATATATGAAGACCAACCCATTAATATTAATGTGTGTGTGTGTGTTTTAAGACCCTGGACTTAAGCTTGACCTCGTTTCAAGGCTTCACTGGATTTCTTAATTTTATAAAAATATAAAATCAACATTAAAAATTATGTAAAATAGGATTACACAAGAATCGTCTATTATCTATAATCATACAAAAATTGTCTCATTAAAATCCATCATTTACATACAAAACTCGGGGCCTGATGTGACTATATGAGGAAAAATATGTTAGACACTTAATCCTTGGGTTATGATTTGGGTTAGTGTGTATTATGGTAAATAGTTGTTAAAGTCCAAGAAGACCCAAAAACTGAATCAACAGTTTCATTATGTATTTATATGTACATTATGTACATCATTCCTTGAGATCATCATTAATAATATAGTTAATTTGGTTTCCAATTTTGTTGTCTTACAATGGTATCATAGTGCAGGTTCTAGGAGTATATGTTACACTAAAAAATGTCACCTTGACTACTTACAGTTAGTATGGCTCAAATCAACAGTCATACTACCCTCTTAGGCAAGTCTCATGCCTCTGTTATCCATCTCAAACTCAAAGAAGAGAGAAAGTCTTGTAAAAACTATGTTTATCTCTGGGGTCGCAGGTTCTCTCTAGCCTTACCTGCGGGGACGCTGACCATGTTCACAAAATCTGCGTCCATGGACGCTCTGTATGTTAAGGGACAGGTGCGTCCCTCTATAAAAGGCAAAATGCGCGAGTTTTATCTTGAAAAAGTTACTTGTGGTTACTTCTAGAACATTCTAGAGGTCGGTTTGATGAAATGGATGCGCCTTCAGTTGTTTCATGTATCTCTATTAAGGGGGAACTTATCCCATCAATAAGGGAGCTATCCCACCCAAAGAGGGGGATGATCCCATTGATAGTGGACCTGAATAACCTCTTTACAGCACTATAAATAAAGGCATTGAGCCAGAAGGAGAAGAGGTTGGAGCTATACATTTTCTTTGGGTAAATGCTGCAGGATTTAGGTCTTCCATTAGAGCCTTTGTGAGGAGAGATTGTCTTCACTTGATTCTACTTGGGAGAGGGTGAGCTTTGTCAAAGTAGAGGAAAACCCTTGATGGACCCTGGGAGGAACTTGCACAACACCAAGGCCAGGTTGTAAGAGTTTCTTTGTTTCGTTATTAATACAAACTGGTTTATTTTTCTCAATAGCTTGTGTTAATGAGTTATTTCATGTGTTCCTTGGTCTGCATGTTGAATATATGTTTTATTATATGAAATGCAAGTGCTTGGTAATTGTTTGATTGTTTGTGGTTGCAGGAATTGACTTGAAGGAGGAGCTCATCCGGATCGTCAAGAACGGACTTCAACAACAGCGTTTTGGAATAAGGTAAGCCTAAACACTTGTAGTTTTCATGTTGTAAAAGGTGTATTTAGAGAAAGATCACTCCATTTTGTCTTGTTTGTCATTAGAATGTCTTAGACTTCTAGGAAGGTCAGTCGTGTCCGCACCCTTGACAGATTCCGTGTGACAAATTGGCGACTCCGCTGGGGAATCCATTAATGAGAGAGTCTTTTCCTTTATATGAACTTTGCTTTGAGAAAATCATTTTTATTTTCTGGTTTTTGACTGTGAGAATTAGTATTTGGGTGGCTTAGCTTTAGATTTAGTTAGATTTGGTTTTTCTTCATTTTTCCAGAAGGACGCACCCTCTGAGTACTGCACAGTGCGTCTTTGGACGCGCTGTTGCCGTCTGCACAGAGCGGGGCCGCACCTGTGACAACGGGTTGCCTGCGTCTTCCTGTAAAACTTAAGAAAATTCCATTTTTGCTTTAAATTGCTTTTAGATTTTGTTTTTCCTTAGTGTTTTCTGCCCAGATCCTTTAGTACCCTGTCAAGAATTTTCACCTGAACTAGTTTTGTGAGCTTTGAGTGTTTTAGTGGTTTTCAACGAAGTTTAGACCTAGGGTTTGATTTTTGGAAAGGCTTTGTAGTGACTTTGATAGTAGAAAGTTGTCCAGCCTTAGATCTCTCTGGTTAGTCAACCTTCTTAGAAGTCGGGCCTGTCGTAAAGTCTCCTTTTGTGAGCAACTTGCCATTTGAGTTGTTTTGGGTCAAATTTCGAATTACTTGTTTATAAAGTATTGATTTCCATTTTACAAAAAGATTAGAGTTTTGTTTTGGCTAGTTTTTGATTCTGCAATAAGCTAGTCCTTGATTTGATTGTGATCAAGTAAAACACCTTAGAAATAATCATTGTTAGTTTTGGCCTCGTTAAGATTGCTTAGAGTAAATTTGCCTTTAGTTTGCTTATGAGTGCATTTTCATAGATTTTAAGAGTTGTTAAGATTGATTTTTGGTTATATTAGATTTACTTGCTTTATTAAAAGAAAAATACAAAAACATCTTCTTAAAAAGTCTTGTTTCAAGTAGCTTTTTGTTTTCGAAAGAAGAAAAGAGTTTTTTCGTGCATGTAAAGAGAGGTTATGTTTTTATGCTTGGAAAAGACAAACGAATTGTTTCTTTGATTGTCTTCAATTAAGAAGTTGCTTTTATAAAGATTGCATTCTCTCAACTTTTTAGTTAAGCAATTCATCGAAAAAGTAAAGTAGTGGATAAATCATTCTAGGTGCATTTTGTAGTGGTTTCGAGTCGAGTCAACACACCACTAGTTTCACTTCCATCACCTTTTGACTTAAGAAACAACCTTAAAAGTAACGCTTAAATTAAAATCAATCTAGTAATCTTTATTTTTCTAGGGCTCTGAAGCACCAACATAGCTTAGGCTAGGGTCTTGGAGTAGGTGAGTACTTAACTCTCCAAGACTACAAAACCAAACAGATAGTCTATCTTGAGTAGAACAAATCCAATTGTTTCAGTTACATTCTGGGAAAGCTCCTCTTAAAGGAGAAGCACGAGCTCGTGTCCGAACCAGTGAGGGGATCATTCCTCCCTCGTTGGGAACGACGCCAGGCAGTACGTATTACAAACGGTAAACCTCGGATTAACCATTGTCGAGGAGCCAGGGGTCACTTATCGGTAAACCTTGGATTGTTGTCAAGGAGCCGGTAAGGGGATTGGAGCTTGCTACTCTGCCCTTGCGTGCTGTCGGAGTTTAGACTGTTCCCCCAGGTGTAATTGTTGTGATTGGTAACCTTAGTGGCCATAATATCTAGGATTCTACCCAAGGTGACGGTGGAGGGAAGGTCCCACTGTACCTGGAGCAGACGTCGGTTATACTCACTTGGATTTTCTGGGGGGTTCGCTTCACTTCGAGACGGTTAAAGTGGAGGAACTTGGTCCAGTCTATTCATTAAGCAGGTTGCCGGGGTAACTGTTCCACCCACCATTTCTGTACTGAATCCTGCGAGGTTGGGCCTAATCACCAACTAGCGCTTTTGGTCCGGAAGACTACTGTTTGTGTGTGGTTTGACGCTCTAGATTATTTAGGCGTGTGCTTCAAATTTGTTTGCTTCTTTAGAAGACTTTAGGTGGTTTGATTTGAAATTTTTTACTTTGTTTTCGTGTGTTGTAGTTAAAATCTTTAATTGTGGCGGAATTACCGAGACAGTCCCGTAGACTTCGGGGCAAGTCTCCTGAGATTGTTACCGGAATAGATTTGTTAAGAAAACTCCGTAAATCGCGGGGTGAATCTCCTGAAGACGTTCCGGGTCATTTAGAAGGGTTAAAGGTCCTTGTAACTCCTCCTAGTGGCAGTAGAGTAGGATCACCTGAAGAAGGAGAATTTTCCTTGGTAGTCCATCCAGATTACCAAAGTTTAGAAACAGGTTACAATCCCGAAGCTGTTACAGTTTCCGAGCTTGCTGGTAGTTTTTCATCTGCCAGTGAAACAGGCGAAGAACCTGAAATTTCAGAACCTGTTACTCCAACTCCTAGTGTTCCTGATTCACCAAGAATAGAAAGAATTATCACCGAAAATCTTCCTGTTGGATTAATTGCTATAGAAGAACTTGTTCCAGAGGAAGAAATAGGCGTTTCTGATTCTGAAGATCTAATTACCCTTGATCTAAGGGAGCGTGAATCCATCTTTTACAGTCCTCCTAGAAGTGAATCTTGGTACCTTGCATTAACCAATTTTTTAGACAACTCAGTAGGTTTTTCTACACCTCGTACTCCGGTTCCACCTAGAGGAATTCATTCTCCTGTAAATATGTCTGGTCAGTCATCTGTGTTTTCACAAAGTCCTGAATCATTTTTACATGGCGGTCCTTCTGTTCCTACTGGGTATCAATCACTTTCTGGTACCTTTGCGGGAGCATCTCCTCAACCTGTTGATCATGGGTTATTAGTTGGAAACAGTGGTAATGTACCATTGAGTATAGGTGACGTTTATATGATGTCAGGTTCAACTCCCATTAACCAACCTCAAGGTGGCCAATTACCGCCTGGGGGGCAACCTTCGTTAATGCCTGGGGGGCAACCTCAAGGTACTTCATTCGTGACTGGGGGGCAACCTCAAGGGTATCAACCCCAAGGGTATCAACCCCAGCCTCAATATGTACCCCAAAGTCAACCTCAGTATCAATATCAACCTCAAGGATGGCAACCTCAAGGATGGCAACCCCAAGGGTATCAACCCCAAGGGTATCAACCTCAAGGATACCAACCTCAAGGTCAAGGTCAACCCCAGTATTCGTATTTACCTCAAGGTTATCAACCTACGGGTCAATACCCTGGTCAAGGTTATCAACCACCTCAAGGGCAATCATATGGGACTGCACCTTACAGTTATCAACCCTATCCTCAATACGGCTATGGATCTCAGTATCCTCAACCTGTTACGAGTCAATACCCTGGAATGTTAACATGGGATCCGTCACAGGGTCAACAGATGTCGCAACCAAGTATACAGTCGGTACCTCAAGCAGGACAACCTGCAGTTCCTGGTCCACCCCAGCAACCGCAACCTGTCCAGTCAAGTGTTCAGACCCCTGTAACTTCTGTAGTTACTCAGCCGCCAATTGCACCTGGTACTCCACCTCACACGGCTGCAGCAACTACCGCTTCATCTACCATGCTTACTTCTGGAGTATCGGCAGCTCCGGTTTCTACTGTCCCTGTAACCACTCCTCAGACATCTGTACCGTTGTCTGGACCCACGGTTCAAACCACAGTCCAGATGCCTGCAGGCCAACCTGGTACAAGTACGGTTGTTACTACTCAACCTCAATTTGTTCAACCTCCGTACCAGGGACAGTATCAACCTGGGCAAGCTGCCCAACAACCGGTTTACCAGTATCAACCGTATCCTGGGTACACTTATCAACCACCTCAGCAACCCCAGTACGGTCCGGTTAATCCTGGTTTTCCAGGAGGATATAATATCCCAAATGCGACTCCTGTTCCTAGTTATCCTGGATATCCTCCTCCTGGGGCTGGTATTGTGACTCAGAGTTTTAGAGATCCTAACCGGCAGTTACCGTTTATTGCGACTTTAGATTTACCCGACTTGACGCGCCTAACGAACGATCCAATTCAATATCTTCAGTTCTGGCCGCCAATGCCAAATAAGTTGCCCAGCGATATACCCAAGTTCGAAGGTAAGTCTGGAGAGGATCCGTCTAATCACGTGATGACTTACCACCTCTGGTGTGCATCAAATTCCATCTCAGATGATTCCATCCGCTTACGTCTTTTCCAGCGTACACTCATTGGTCTCGCAGCCAAGTGGTACATTGAGTTACCACGGGCCTCTTTTTACAACTTTAGCCAGTTAGCTACCTCGTTCTTAACTCATTTTCAGTTACCAGTCAGATACGATAATGGTACAGAATTATTAACTTCGCTAAAACAATCGACATCCACGTACATTTCTGATCACATTCATGAGTGGAGACGTCGAAGGAGATTAGTGAAAGTTTTTATCCCGGACCAAATCTTAGCTGAATGGTTTGTCAAATCATTATTACCAAGAATTACTGAAGATGTAGCTAAGGCCGGAGTAGTTACTGAGGAGCAAGTCATTGCTCAGGCACAATACCTTGACTTAGTTTACACTCAGTCGGGTACGTTACACGAGAAAATTCCGGATCTTCCAAAGTCAAACCAAATCGCTGCTGCTCCTTCGGGATCTCATGCCGCTGATGGTATGATTGGTATCGTGACTACGAAGAGTAAGAAGAAGTCTTCCAAGACCTCCAATACTCCAATTATCACTTTGCCTGATTCTCCGACAGGAGAGTCTTCTCCTCCTGAACTTACCGCCGACATTCACGCTGTAGAGTCATCTACGGCCAAATCCAAAAACGGTGGAAAGAAGAAAGGAAAGAAGAAGGCTAAAGCAGACAAGGCTCCAAAGGAGAAAACGGAAAAGTCGGAAACCAATGACGAAAAACGCAAACCTCGATATCCTTGTCTTATTTGTGAAGAAGATCATTTTACGAGAGACTGCCCTCATCGGGCCGAGGTAGTGAAAATAGTCAAAGGTTCTCCCACTCCTGCTGTGTTAAAAAATCCATTTCCAGAGCAGGAGAATAAGATGATAGGTTCTTCTTCGAATGCCAGTGAAGAACCCATTTTGATGATGTCTCATGTCAGGATTGCGACTCGATCGCAAGATTATGGTAGTAAGGCTCCTGTTGATGGTAAGGAAGCAGAATCTTCTCACTCTAACCCATCAACCTCAGCTCCTGGTTCCGATCCACTACAGATCGAAAAACCTAACCCAGACTTAGTGATTAAGCCGCCCGCCAAGGGTGTACTTCGAAGGTCTGCTTTCAATCCACATGCGAGAGCAGCCCAGAATTACAACATTGTTGAAGACTTAGCTGTTTCACCTTCAGCAATGTCGGCACTCGAAGTGCTGCAATCATGTCCAGCGCAACGAAAATTGCTTTTGTCGGCTATTGGAGCTGTCGATGTTCAGGACCCGAACCTAATGATCTTTGATCTAGAAAGTAGTACACCACGTCTCCCCCATCAAATGGCTTTCCAAATTCCAGTGATAGTCAAAAACAGGCCTATTCATCGGACTGTGATTGATGAGGGAGCTTCTACGTGTATTATGTCGATTCAATGTTGGAGATCGCTTGGTTCTCCTTCGTTGAACCAATCCCCCACCATCCTTAAGGCCTTTGATGGCCGTGGGTTCCGTCCGTTTGGTATTCTACAAGAATTGCCTATAGGGGTCGAAGGTAAAACCGTTAGTCTGGATGTGGAAGTGGTTGATGCCCCTCTAGACTACAACCTTCTTTTGGGTCGAAGTTGGTCATATGCTATGACAGCGGTCGTTTCATCGGTCTTCAGAGTCATTAAGTTTCCACATAACGGTAAGATCGTGACTATTGATCAGCTGACATACTTTTCATCCGACCCAACCTCTTTAGAAACTATCCAGCATGTTGGTAAAACGACAATCCCTTATAGGGACATTGGTGTAGGTTTAGTTAAGGATTCCGGTTTACTGGGAACTTTTCCTCTCCCTCCACTCAATGCAGACCCTTCGTTCGCAACAATTCATATGATCACGTCAGAAAACATTATTTATGATGATCCTTGGTATGTTCCCTCTGACTCTGAGCTAGACTCACTCGGTGATGTTATGCCGTTGAGTCCGTATGAGATTGCTTATGAAGCTCTTATGTCTTTTACCGACTTTCATTCAACCGAAACCGACCAAATGAATGTGGTCAGTGAAGAGTCACTTTTCACCTCACCCTTAGAACGGATAACGTTTCCCGAAGAAGTGTCATCTGACGAACAACTTCGCGAAATCCTAAGTGTAGATGATCTACCATGGGAAGATCTCCATCACAGATCTTCGTTTTTACCTAAGGATGATGCATTTGAAAATGATTTTTCATCTATCTTTACCGCTGAATATGTCAAAGACGCTCAGGATCCAACGAAACATTCTGATTCAGAGCTGAATTTAGGGAATATTTCTCGTACTATTCCCATTGATATTTCAGTGAAGCCCGGAATCGAGGAGAACATTCATATAGGTGCCGCATGTACTGAAGAAGAAATCCAAACTTACAAGGCCCTATTCCAAGAATTCCGCGACGTGTTTGCCTGGTCTTACGAGGAAATGCCGGGAATTGATCCTGCCATTGTTGTTCATGAAATCAAAACCTACCCGGATGCTAAACCCATTCGGCAACGGTTGCGTCAGATTCACCCTCGAAAAGCGGCTGCGATTAAAGCAGAAGTCGAAAAGCTGTTGAAAGCAGGTTTCATTTATCCGATCCCGTTAACGGATTGGGTATCGAATATTGTTCCCGTCAATAAAAAACAAGGAACAATAAGAATCTGTATCGACTATAGGGATATCAATCGAGCTTGTCCAAAAGACAACTATCCTACGCCTTATATCGATCAAATTATTGATGATTGTGCCGGAAGTGAGATGTTTTCCTTCATGGATGGTTTCTCAGGCTATAATCAAATCAATATTCTACCTGCCGATCAACCAAAAACGGCATTCATTTGTCCATGGGGGACATTTGCTTATTGCAAATTACCTTTTGGGCTTAAGAATGCCGGCGCTACTTTTCAACGGGCGATGTCTTATGCATTTCATGACATCAAGCACATTGTGCAACCCTATCTCGATGATTTGCCTGCTCATTCTTTACAACGAGCTGATCACCTTGTCCACCTACGAGCAATCTTTATGAGGTGTAGGCATTATCGAATTCGGTTGAATCCCCACAAGTGTGTTTTCTGTATAGAAACAGGTCGATTGCTGGGATTTGTTGTTTCAAAAGCCGGCATTCGCGTCGATCCCTCGAAAGTCGAGGCTATCATCAAATTGCCTCCTCCTTCGAGTTTGCGCCAACTCCAAAGTTTGCAAGGGAAAGCGAACTTTTTACGCCGATTCATCCCAAACTACGCCGAGGTCACTAAAGGTTTTACACGGTTGTTGAAACAGAACGCACAATTCTTTTGGGACGAGATTGCCCAACAATCTTTTGATGCACTGAAACACGCGTTGACCCATGCACCGTTATTGCATCCTCCCAACTACAACCAGGACTACTTCTTATACCTCGCAGCTTCGCATTCCACCATTGGAATGGTGTTAGTTCAAGAAGATGAATTCAAAGCAGAGCATGTGATATATTATCTTAGTAGAACCTTAAATCCCACTGAGTTAAAATATTCGCATGTGGAGAAATTGGCCCTGGCAGCCGTTCAAGCTGTCCAGCGTTTTCGTCACTACATTCTTCTCCGCAAGACTACAGTTATTTCGGATTGCAACCCTATGATTTATATTTTGACAAAACAACTGCTAGGGGGCAAGTACTCTAAATGGATTGTTATCCTGCAAGAGTTCGACTTGGAGTTCGAGAAGTCCAAGTCTAAGAAATCTTTAGTTTTTGCGGAATTGATGTGTGATTTCCCGAGTGCTGACACAGAGACTGTGGCAGAGGAGTCCATTGTGGACGAATCTTTGTTTCTTATTAGCACTTTAGATCCGTGGTATGGGGATATAATCATCTATCTCCAAACCCAAACCTTTCGGCCTGAAGCTTCCAAGGAAGACCGTCGAAAAATTCGGTTTCGATCCCAGCAATACAGAATTATTGGAGATACACTTTATCGCCGGGGGGCAGACTTAGTTTTTCGACGTTGTTTAACTCACGAAGAGGCTGAGAGAGTTTTGAATGATTGTCACTCTGGAGCATGTGGCGGTCATATGTCTGGGTATGCCACAGCTCAGAAGGTGTTGCGCGCTGGCTATTTCTGGCCGTCTATGTTTAAAGATTGTATCCTTGCTGTCAGAACATGCCACAACTGTCAAGTGTTTGATCGAAAGATGCGCGCTCCACCTGCTCCTCTCCACCCTATAATTGCCGCTGGTCCATTCGCCAAATGGGGCATTGACTTTATTACTTGTAACCCTCACTCGGCCGGGGGGCATGCGTATATCATCCTCGCGGTTGATTATTTTACAAAATGGGCCGAGGCGATGCCTACATTCGACGCAAGCGGCAAGACAGCTGCAGTTTTCGTATTCAATCATATCATAACTAGGTTTGGTGTCCCACAAGCAATCATTACTGACCATGGGAGCCATTTTCGAAACGTCATGATGACTGAGCTTACAAGCCAGCTTGGTTTGCGCCACGATAGCTCTACTCCTTATTATCCGCAAGCCAACGGTTTGGTTGAGTCAATCAACAAAGTTCTAGTCATCATGATTCGACGGATCATTGGTATCCATCGAACGAATTGGCATAACATGTTATTTTCGGCGCTATGGGCATATCGAACTTCAGTGAAAAATTCAACAGGTTTCACCCCTTTCCAGCTAGTTTATGGCTTAGAAGCTGTGTTACCTATTGAATGCGAAATCCCATCACTTCAAATGGCTGTCGAATTACTTCCAGCTACTTCCGAAGAGGAGAAACGGTTATTATACTTGGCTAAATTAGATGAGACTCGACGTGACGCTACTTTAGCTATCGAGACTCACGCGAAACGAATGAAAGCTCAGTACGATAAAAATGTAACCCCTCGAAGTTTTTCGGAAGGAGACCTAGTACTATTATATGATCAAGCTAACGATAAGCTAGGTGCCGGAAAATTCGTTCCCATGTGGCATGGGCCCTACATTGTAAAGCGAAAGCTAGCAAAAGGGGCTTATGAGTTAGTTGATTTTGATGGGGACTCTTTGGGTAAACCCAGAAATGGACTTTACCTAAAGAGGTATTATGCTTAAAATGATGGGTATGGAGAAATTTTTAGATAGGTTAGATTTCCTTTCTAGCTAGCAAGTGTGTTAGTTTAGTCAGTGTGCTTAGCTTAGCGAGTGTGGTTTTTCGTCATTATTCTGGCTTATCTTGGTTTTACTCTTGATATTGTAGATGTCGACGCCTCTCCAAACATACATTGGATTTGCTGATGGTGCTTGTCGTAATACACGGAATATCTCTTCCGCAGCTTGGGTTATCTATTCGCCCTCTGACGAGTTAGTTTCTATGCATGGGGTAAGCCTCGGTCAAACAACGAATAACATTGCAGAATACAGTGCAGTGGTTGAATTATTATCCGAATCTATTTCATTTGGAATTCGACGTTTGATAGTGAGGTTAGATTCTGAACTTGTTGTATTACAGCTTAATAGAGTTTATGCCATTAGAAATCCTGTGTTATTAAGGTTGTTTTTGAGAGTGCGTCTCTTGGAACGTGAATTTGATTACATTGAATATCAACATATTCCAAGGTCTTTGAATACATTAGCAGATGCAATTGCTTCTCGAATGTTGGACAGACATTTACGATAATCATGCAAGTAAATTTAAAAACATTTCATCACATATGTTAAACAAGATAAGCCGGTAATAGTGATATATATAGATAGAAGTGTGTCAAAAAATATATACATCGTCTTCGATCATAGGTTTAAAACACCTTATGATCGGCAAAATGATAGTACAAAAAGTCAAAAATGTCACATGTGACTACAAAAGTGACTAGTCAATCACTGGTGGTGCTCTCTGTACGACACCACTGCGCGGGCTACCTTACGCAAAAATCTCCTAAACGGTCCAGGGACCGCGACTACGAAGCGCTGAAGCCTGATAGGAATGTCGTCCATAGTAGTCTCAGGTATATCTGCCGTGAGACGCTCTAGATCATGCTCCAACTCAGCTAGTACTTCTGCTGTCGCGTCCTGTGGGGCCGGTACCGGTGCAGCTGGATGTAGTCTATCATAAGGCCGGAGGTTGGCTGGACGCTGTGGACCAACATCTGCATTTTGAAAAAGTTTACTATTAGTTTTGAGACGATATATATAAAAAATACAAAAAATACATAACTAGAAAACTTGTGAAAATAAAAAGTACCTCTGTCGTCCCATTGTTCTCCCTGTGGAAGAACCATGTCCGGATCACCTCTGAAATCCATTCCGGCATACGGAAAGTCCTGTATCACAAAAAGCTGGCCCTCTAACCAGTCAAAATAACTATCTGAGAATCGAACTACTGTCGCGCCCTCGTCAGGATGCCGGGCCATCACCGCAACCCATCGTATCAGCTTTGGCTGCTGGGGACCCAAGATATCAACAGTGAGTTGCTGAGGGATCAGCATTGGAATTCTCTCCAAGGCAAAGCTCACGACTATAGGCCCATATCCAAAAGTCTTTAGTCGTCCGTTCTTTGCCTTGGTCAGTTGGCTCTTCATATGAGCCGACACAGCTTCACACCAGTTGAAAATGGTGCCTTGGTAACAGTCAATTGCCATCCGCATTTGGGATCCGGAAGCAATGTGTAAAGCGGCCGCGCCGCAAATTCTGGTAACCGTGAACGCTATGACTTTGAGTTCCGGTAGAGTGATGTGTTTTATCTCTATGCCTTTTGAATGGTGAGCCCCAGGTGTGCACCAATCCTCGCGGAGACTATCAAGGGATTGGCCACCCGGCCTAGTCCCCGCAAGACTGAGTTGCTCACCTCTGTTTGGCAAGCCAGTGAGAAAGTATACATCCGAGGGCTCTATCTCGAGCTGGTGCCCTCCTATGTAAAAGCATTGTTCTTGTACGTTCCATCGCTCAACCAGCCATTCCAAGAATCTTACCTGGCCCCTCATGCCCGGTATGGTCCAATATTTGTATAATCCGCATGCTCTTAGGGCATCCAGGGAAGGTTGATGATTTATTGCAGCTTCATCTTCCTCTACATGCTCTCTTTCTCTCCAGTCTAACATGATTAATGCCCTGCATATCAAAAATAGCAATTAGAAATTGATTTGGGAATTTTTGGTGGTTTTTTGAGAGAGTTGGGGTTTTGAAATGCGCGTTTCTCGGAGGACGCACCCCGGCTTTGTAGCACAGGGCGCCCGGACGCAGCTGGCCTGAAGGCGGGCTGCGTCTTCCGACCGTTTTCCCGTATGAGAAAAAGTCGGGGGACGCAGGTCACCCGAAGGGCACCTGCGTCCGCCGAGAGGCGCATTCCAAAACCAAAACCCCCCAAAAAATGAAACTAAGACCTAAAAATTAATTCTAAACGGATAGAAATGCAGAGTAGGATGTGTAAAATACCTGGATGAGACGGCGTTCGATTCCGACGGTCAGATTTTCCGCAGCGACCACGGGAAGTTTCTTGTCAAAAGCTCCTTTTTCAACCTCAACAGTGAAACGGTAAAAATGACATGGTAAAAGGTCTTTTTATAGGTTTTTTGGATGAATTAGTTCATTTTTTACCATGAAAAGATGTTTTTGAATGTATTTTTGCCTATTTTAAACAGGTATGAGTAATGTGTTGCTTTTGTGCAGGACAAAGGGATTTCGAGGGAAATTGTAATTTTTCACAAACAAAAATATCAGAGTCATCTTTTAAGCCCTTTTCTGACTCCTAAAACATGAAAAGATCGCCGAGTGTTTCTTTTTCACTCGTTAAAACGGAATTAAAAGACGGTCCCCTTTTAGCTCTTTTCTGACCGCAAAATCAGGAAAAGATTGCCGGGTTTTTGTCGTTTCGAACTCGATAAGGAAATAAAACGACGTGTCCTTGATCGCTTTTTACTTTTCAGGTTAACGACACTATTATGAAAGTACTCCTTGGTCGCAAGATCAAGCGGTTCCCCCAGGTATTATTTTATACTTTTTCGGGCTTGAGGGACACAAATATACGAAAAAGTTCAACGTGGAGTCTCCTTTAGTTTTTTCAGACTCTCTAAAATTGAAAAACGCCGAGTTTCTCCTATACTGGGCTCGTTAAACTTTTACAGTAGAGGACCTGTTCAATTACAAACAGGAACGAACCACTCCTTCCTAGGGTTCGAATTTAAACTAGGTTGGACTCGTCCGAAGGATGAGCTTATAATCAAGCATATGTTATCCTCCTCAAGCTTGTTAAAAATAAAGAGGTACTTGCCAGAAATGGTGGGGGAAAAGAGAGAAGAATGAACCTGTTTGTCACCTTTTGTCTCAAAAGAAACTTTATTACCACTCTTGAACACGACACTTTTCATTCACCTGGGTTGGGAAATCTTTTACCTCACAGTTGACCAAATCACTTTGAAAGTCTTTAACCGGGTTCCAGGGGTTAACTTTGAGTTATACGTCACCAAGCCATCTGTTGTGTCGTTATGTGTTCAAGAGGTCTGCAAGCAAAAACTTTCATCTGCAAAATACTTGTCATCCATTTGACCATCCCTGAGTCAGTCCTTACAGCAACATTTCTTCAACTTGAACAATGATTTCGTGTTGCGGGCTTGCCTGCAACGGGTCGCTTTCTATCGACATCGACACATTATCTAGAAAGATGACTTAGGAATCGACAGTACCTTGAAGTCTGCATGCATCAATGGCAGGTTTCTCGCCTTTGACGTCAGTTTACATCATTGACTTTCGATCAGAGGATTCCGTGAAGTGTTCGACATCAAAACATCTATTCACATTTCACGGGTTGTGCTTGGTACTTTGAGAACCATTGACATTACTGGTGGTTTCTCTCACGCTTGTTAACAGTTTACATCATTGACTGGTAATCAAGTGGTTTCTACCATGTTCGACATCGAATCATTTAATCACATGGCTAGAATCGTACCAATTCGGGAAGTAGAAGTGAAGACCCTGGATCTAGTTTCTACCATCCAGGCTGCGAGGAGTTTTGTATTCATTATCTATGTAGACTAATCATAAACAGATGGCTGCGTCCATACTGTGTCTACAAAAGTCTATTAAAATGATGTACTGCAAGATCATTCCTGTATCAGAATAGTTAGTCCATTAGTTAAAGTTTTGAATCTGAGTATGGGAATGCCTACCTCAGTGATGATATAATCTTATCCATGTATTTTGTGTTGAAAATTGCAGGTTCCAACCAGGCCATCCACAAGGCAATCCTTGAAATGATAAAGCGCTTCACCCTTCCTAGAATTACAAAACCCTATTCTATTCCAGGCTTCGCACTTTAGGGGGCAATCTGTTACACTAAAAAATGTCACCTTGACTACTTACAGTTAGTATGGCTCAAATCAACAGTCATGCTACCCTCTTAGGCAAGTCTCATGCCTCTGTTATCCATCTCAAACTCAAAGAAGAGAGAAAGTCTTGTAAAAACTATGTTTATCTCTGGGGTCGCAGGTTCTCTCTAGCCTTACCTGCGGGGACGCTGACCATGTTCACAAAATCTGCGTCCATGGACGCTCTGTATGTTAAGGGACAGGTGCGTCCCTCTGTAAAAGGCAAAATGCGCGAGTTTTATCTTGAAAAAGTTACTTGTGGTTACTTCTAGAACATTCTAGAGGTCGGTTTGATGAAATGGATGCGCCTCCAGTTGGTTCATGTATCTCTATTAAGGGGGAACTTATCCCATCAATAAGGGAGCTATCCCACCCAAAGAGGGGGATGATCCCATTGATAGTGGACCTGAATAACCTCTTTACAGCACTATAAATAAAGGCATTGAGCCAGAAGGAGAAGAGGTTGGAGCTATACATTTTCTTTGGGTAAATGCTGCAGGATTTAGGTCTTCCATTAGAGCCTTTGTGAGGAGAGATTGTCTTCACTTGATTCTACTTGGGAGAGGGTGAGCTTTGTCAAAGTAGAGGAAAACCCTTGATGGACCCTGGGAGGAACTTGCACAACACCAAGGCCAGGTTGTAAGAGTTTCTTTGTTTCGTTATTAATACAAACTGGTTTATTTTTCTCAATAGCTTGTGTTAATGAGTTATTTCATGTGTTCCTTGGTCTGCATGTTGAATATATGTTTTATTATATGAAATGCAAGTGCTTGGTAATTGTTTGATTGTTTGTGGTTGCAGGAATTGACTTGAAGGAGGAGCTCATCCGGATCGTCAAGAACGGACTTCAACAACAGCGTTTTGGAATAAGGTAAGCCTAAACACTTGTAGTTTTCATGTTGTAAAAGGTGTATTTAGAGAAAGATCACTCCATTTTGTCTTGTTTGTCATTAGAATGTCTTAGACTTCTAGGAAGGTCAGTCGTGTCTGCACCCTTGACAGATTCCGTGTGACAGTATAAAAGCATGGTTTATCTTCTCTATTTATCTTTTGAAATTTAAGGATGTGTCATTTCATGCCATTAAAATATTATTGAAGGCTAGGACTACACTAGAGCACATGTTTCGGAGTTTCCAATTGCTTGCTGACATAACATTGTTGTTGTGAATACTTTGGAGGTAAAAAGATCCCAATTATTTGATGATGAATTGAGAACCAAAACAAGAGCCAAAACTGTAGAGTTGAAAGAACGACTAGTTTGTAATTCTACCAGTGTGTATACACTATTTCTTTCTATATATAGAATCATGATTTTTGGCTTGAGAATGTGAAAAACTAGGAAGTTCGTGACTCTCAAGGTAGCAACATCCTGAGTCAACAGAATGTAGATAACCAATTTGTTTACAAGTGGCATCAAGTACAAGGATAGATCATTTGTTATTGAAGGCAATGGTAGTCTCACTTATGATGAGTATTTTTTATGTTTTTTGTTTTTGGTAGAAGAATGTAATCTGTCTTGTGCCTTTAGAAGAAAGTTGTTGAAGATGTGCATTGGAAATTCCTTCAAGTTTATAAGTTTGTATTGCATTATTAAATAGGTCAACTCTTCGTATGTTCTTATTGAAAATTATTCATCTTTTGCTTCTCAAATTATGTTGTAAACAAGTGCATTTTTGGTTGAACCTAACACCTGAGATTGACTAAAATGGCTCAAATTAAAAATCTATTTGATATATTAAACATTCTCATTAGTTCCATTGTCGATGAAACTATAAATGTCAATAAAGTAAGTCTTGTTGATATCAAAATCCACGTACATGATGCAATGGAGACAACTGAATTTCCCGAGATTGAGTCTCAAGTACAACGAGACAATCCTAATTCCAAACAGTAGTCAGAGGTTGATGGAGCCATTTCGAAAGAAAAATTCCATGCAAATGTAAAAATTGAATCTCCACTTCCCAAAACATTTGTTAGACCTTGGGAAGAAAATGTACATAACAAAAACAGAACCAACGTGGGATACAATAAAGATGTTTCTTTTCATGTGCCTAATTTTTCCAAACCTATCCAATTTTGTAGTGTTGGATTTCTAGATGATATTGTCCCACAACAAATCGTTAGATGCAAATATTGTGACAGAGTTGGACATGAGAAATCTCATTGTTACGATCTTCATCCCTACAAACATTGTTGAAAGAAGAATTGCCATTCAAACAAATGTTTCAAACATAATACTACTGCAAGAGAGAGAATTAATTTTGGATGGATTCCTTCTTGGGATTGATCTAGGGTAGACAAGAATATTTACAGGTCATACCACAAGATATGTTCGAGAGTATTGACTAGTCTTGCAGCGAAGCATACTTCATCTTCTCACCTTGTATCTAATGAAAATGTAGCAATAAAATCTCAGTTTGACTTTGCCTTGGTCAAACTATAGAAAATTCGAATTTCCACATCAGCAGACAACTTGGATGATGTTAACTTGTGTGACATGGATTGTGTCACCCAATTTACTTAACAAATTCAAGTTGGAGGAGTTATATTCAAGTTACGTATGTTTGATTGCTAATTTGTAGCAATCTATTTCAGTTAATTTGAGTTATTGTCAGTTTAACTAGTTCTAACTGTCAAAAGAACTAGTGGAGGTCAAGTTGTGGAAGTGGAACTTCAACCACACTCAATGATCAACTAGATAACTGATCAATCATCCCAAAATAATTGTTGCATGCAGAGAATTCAAGTTACGCAGTTGAGATGGATATTCCAAGGCAATCTACTATCAGTTGTAGCGTATTCCAATGTGTACAGGTGGTGCATGCAGTCGGAGGAAGGACCTAGGGCAATTGCGCAATTCCATGGTGGGAAATTCCTAAAAAATAGTGGAAATTTCTGAATGGAACAACGCAAGGAAATAGGAGCGTGAAGGGATTGAAATTTGGCTAAGTGTTTACCATAGTCAGTCAGTCAGGTAGAGGGATAGGCTATACACTTGCAAGATGTGCTCAGGCTTGAGCAAGCATATGTATTTCATCTCTATTCTTTGATTAATACAATATAGATAGTAAGCGATTTTGAGCAGTTTCTTTCCCCTAGATAAATCTTTGTGCATGTGTGATGTTTCTTTTTGCATGTCTATGATTCTTGTTCTAGATAGTGAATTAACTTCCACAGATCAGTAAAGTAGCTTCAATTCTTGTGATTTAGTAAATTTTAATGAGTAGTATTGAATCTACAAATTAATTTCTACAGTATCTGACAAGGGGGGAATTGATGGAATTGATATGGTCTACCACATGTTCAAATATTTTTCAAGTGAGCCTTAGTCAGAGTTGTATTTCTATAGCCTAGAGTCTGAGTTCAGAAACCAGATTCAAAGTTGTAGACAGAGTTATTTTGATTTATGCTCTATGAGAATGAGCATGATTGCATGTTTTTTCATGTTGAGATTTGTGAAGGAGCACATCCCCAAATTAGGAATTGTTCGAAAGTTGGTTTGTTTGAGGAATTGCTATGATATTTCAAGAGTTGATGGCCATCCTTAAACCATCACTGGTTGAGACCTTGAGTTCTCCGAAATTTTTGTATCTTTTTTTCTTTTCTCTTAAAAACCACCATCCTTGGTTTGTGGTCATCCTTTGAAAACCATTTCTGAGAGACATTCAACTCTTGGTTGAGATGTTTTCTTTCATTTTTAGTTCTCATTCTTGGACTTTGATAGATCCCTTCAGATTAAGGGGGGAATGTTGGACACCTATTCCTCGGGATATGATTTGGGTTACTGTGTATTATGGTAATTAGTTGTTAGAGTCCAAGAAGATCCAAAAACTGAATCAACGATTTCATTATGTATTTATATGTACACTATGTACATATTCATTGAGATCATCATTAATAATACAGTTAATTTGGTTTCCAATTTTGTTGTCTTACAAAATAGCATACCAATCTTAGAAAAATCCATTTTTTTGAGTTATACCAATTTTTCATAAATAAAAACTATGTATATTCAAAAAGACAAATTGATTTTCTATGTTTCATCTTTTTACACCATGTTCTAAAAGTTTATGCAAATACCTCTAATAATTCTTTCTAATTATTTTACCAAAATTTCATTGCAACTAACATGTCATAATTGGATAGTGTTATATCGCACTTGTAAACATATCTTTATAAAGATAGAAACCATGAAGAAAAGTGTGATTGCAATAAAAAAAGTTGATTTTCCTTTGTTCCATTCTTCTCATTCACTACATTAATGCTAATTGAATTTTTTTTACTCGTGATTTTCTGACAAGTATATTTATTATTTTAAGTAACATTTATCTCTTTGTTTATAGGAATGATAATGACATTTGGAAACATTGTCTAAAAAAAAATTGGACATATCTATGGGTTACAAGGATTTAATAAGCATGTCCATATGCATGAGCTCAAAACTAATTATCATGGAATTGTAACAACTCCTCCATAAAGGATGTTAGAAGGGTCCTTGACAATCATTTATTTAAATCTAACTTCATTGAAAAGAAGATAAGATGACATTTCATCATGTCAAACTTACAACCCCTACTTCAAACCCATATTGAAACTAGTACAATCACAATAGTAAATGTGGTCGATATATATTGATCGGCATCATTTTCATACGCCGATTGACATATAAAAGGTGGAAAATATTGTCAATCGATGTATATCAACAACATTTACTAATGTGATTGTGCTAGTAGAAGGTTGACATGTGTGGGAAGATTCATATACCATGATTAACTATGGTTCATATTGGTTGACCATGGTAGTCGAGGATTGTTAATGGTTATGATGGTTGAGCATGGTTAACTAAGGTTTACCTTGGTCAACCATTAATGTAACAATTTATTTCTATTACATTAATGTTGATGATTGTTACATTGTTACATTCACATTACATTAATGTTGAACCTGGCTAACCCTTGACAACCCTTGACAACCATGGTTGACTATGGTTGATGTCACATTAATGATAATTTTAATGTTACATCACTATTACAATAAAGGTGACATTAGTGGTTGAAAAGGGTTGACCATGGTTGATCGAGGTAGACCTTGGTCAATTGAGGTTGAACTTGGTTGAGTATGGTTGACCTTGGTTTACCATGGTTGACCTTAAATAACCATGGTTAACAAAGGATTTAGATGATACATTATGGTGGACTAAACATAACCATGGATGACCATGTTAAGCATGTTTAACTTGGCGACCATGTTTGACCATGGTGGTCATGGTTGAGCTTGTTTGACCATGGCTGACCATGGTTGAGCTTATTTCACAAAGCTTGAGTATGGTTAACTATGGATGACCATGGGGGAACATTGTTGACCATGTTTTTCAACACTTAACTATAAATAACTATGTTTTACCATGTGGACTAGAGTTAACCATGGTAGACCATGAAGACAACCTAGCCATGTTTGACCCACGAGGGGCTTCACTCAATGAACCTCTGACATAGCATGTGTGTTTGTGGCATACTAAATGATACCCTTAATTTGACTACATATTACAAAGTATCTCTAAAAATCCCTTTATTTAACCCCCTACCAATACGAACCCAATACACCTTCCCAATTTAAAAGACCCATACTTTCACTGGATATTGTACTTATCCATTTTTTTATACCCATTAATATTTTTTCGTTAACTTTGAGCTCCATTTTTTATACACAAAATATAAAAACCTTTACCCCTTATTATATGCTCAATATATTATGTCATTTTTTCCTCAATATATATCCCAAATCAACCAAGTAAACCTAGGTCAACCTAGTAAATATGTTAAACCTAGTAAACTTAGTTCATCCTCATAAAACTATGTCAACATAGTAAACATAGGTTAAACTAATAAACCTAGTAAAAATAACAAACAAAGTAAACTTGGGCCAACCTACTAAACCTAGGTTTACCTACTAAACCTAGGTTTACCTACTAAACCTAGGTTTACCTAGTAAACCTAGGTCAACCTACCAAACCTAGGTCTACCTAGTAAACCTAGGTCAACCTAATAAACCTAAGTTAACCTAGTAAATCTAACAACCCTAGTCAACCTACTAAACCTAGACAACCTAGGTCAACCTAGAAAACTTAGGTCAACCTAATAAAGGTAGTAAACCTAGTCAACGTAAGTAAACATGTAAACATAGTAAGTCTAGTAAACCTAGGTCAACTTGGTAAACCTAGTAAACTTAGGTCAACCAAGTAAACTTAGGTCAACCTATTAAACTTAGTAAACCATGGTTAAGCTAGTAAATGTAAGTCAACCTAGAAAATGTCATAAATCTAGGTAAATATATTAAACAATGGTAAATCTAGTAAACCTAGGTAAATCTATTAAACCTAGTAAACCTATGTGAGCGTAGCTCAACCTTAGTCAACCTAGGAAACCATGGTTGAGCTAGTACACTTAGCCCAACCTAGTAAACCTAGTTCAACCTAGGAAATGTAGGTCAAATTGTTAAACATAGGTTAACCTAGTAAAATTAGGTCAAGTTGGTAAACCTTGTAAACATAGGTCAATCTATTAAACATAGTAAACCATAATTAAGATAATAAACCTAGGTCAACCTAGGATGTAGAAATCATGGTGTAGATTTGCAACCACTTATGAAGTTTTAACTAAAATCACAAGACACAAACCTACTCTATTACTCTACAGAAGTTAATTCACAATTTAGAAAAAAAAATTTAAACATGCAATAAGAAAGAAAACACATGCAATAAGTATTTTTCTCGGGGAAAGAAAACTGCTAAAACCCCAATGTTTGCTTGCATTAAATCAAAATAATAGAGATGCATTACAATTTCTTTGCTCAACTGAGCACAACCTACAAATGCATAACCTATCTCTCTTCTCACTGAAAGGCCTAGACCCAAACTTAGTCAAATTTTGCTTCTAATTGAGCTCTTGTTTCCTTGCATTGTTCCTTGATAAATTAAGCCCCTATTATTTAGGAAATTCATCAAATTGATTGCACAAATCCTTTAGGCTGATCATCTGACTACATGCAACACCTGTAGACTCTGGAATATTCTACAACTGATGTTACATTGCCTTGTAATCTCCACCTCAACTGGGTAGCTTGAATTCTCTGCATGCACTAGATATTTTGGATTGATTGATCAGGTAACAGATGATCACTGAGTTTGATTGAAGTTCCACTGCACAACTAACATTCCACTAGTTCCTCCAAAAGTTGGAACTAGTTTAACTGAAAGCAACCTGACATAACTGACCTTGATTGCTACAAATTAAATCACACATGTTTAACTGAACTCTAACTCCTCAACCTAGAATTTACTGAGTAAACTGGGTGACACAAGCCATCTCACACAAGTTAACATCATCCAAGTTGTCTTATGATGTGGAAATTCGAATTTTCTCAATTTAATCAAGGCAAAATCAAAGTGAGAATTTCTTGCTTCATTTTTCAATGCTCCCTCTCAACGAGAAAATGATTATCAAACCACCCCTATCCTACACCTATAGAGCTCGAACTTCCCTCTTGAAAAGGCCTTTCAAAATGTCAGCATCTTTTTCCTCTGTTAGAATGTATTGCAACAACACTAACTGCCTCTGCATAAAGTCCCATAAATGGTGAAACCAGATATCTATATGCTTGGATTGATCATGAAAAATATGATTCTTAGAGAGATTAATGCAACTTTTATAATCACAGTAGATCAAAATTGGATCCATCGTTTGACTAAACAATCCAACAAGTATCTTTCTCATCTAGATTGCCTCACATGTTGCTTGAATTGAAACCATGTATTTTGCTTCTACCGAGTTGAGTGCCATAGATATTTGCTTCCTGCTGTACCAAGAAACTGTTGTGGACCCAACACTGAAAATTCCAGCTGATGTACACTTTTGGTTTGATGGACTCCCCACTCAATTTTCATATGTGAAGCCACACAACTTCACTCCCTCTGTCTATATGTCCCATAGTCCAAACTAGGTAGTGTCACTGAGGTACTGTAGAACATGCTTAGCTTCCCTCCAAAATAATTTGGTTGGCCTTACCATAACATGGCTCAGTTGGTTGACTACATAGCACATCTCTAGTCTTGTGTTCGAAAGATACATAAGTGAACCCACTATCATGGAAAATTTCAGGGGCTAATATTCATAGGTGGGCTAATTTTCCATGATTTTTCCAAAAAAAAAAGATTCGCCAATTTCCATTTTTTATAAAAATGATTCGCCCAAATTTTACAATATAAAATTATTTTACCTTAAAAATCGCCTACATTATA
Organism: Pinus tabuliformis; assembly: GCA_031772625.1. NCBI lineage: Eukaryota > Viridiplantae > Streptophyta > Pinopsida > Pinales > Pinaceae > Pinus > Pinus tabuliformis. The sequence goes on from CM062812.1 coordinate 97,201,860, forward strand.
TAGAGAGTATATATAAATCATTATAAATTTTAATAATTTTACAAATACATCAATAAAGATTTTATAGTTTGCATATTACGGACTAGCGAGATTCGCCAATGTTTTTAAACTTTAAGATAATTTTCCATCCTTCAAATTTTCCCTACCCACTAGCTGACAATAAATGGTAGAATCCACTTCTTCACCTGAAGTGGCATCCTCCTTCCTCTATTTGGTCGCTAGAGGTGTCTCCATGGTTTTCAAATCACCATGCGAAACATCTATAGTATCTCATTTGTATTCTTTCCTTGAGAGACAAACAGTTCCCCATTGCCTTGCCATACTTACAACCCGAGGAAGTAGTGCATGAGACCCATGTCCTTCATTTCAAACTCCCTTGTAAGGTCCTCCTTGCAAGATCTAATTAGCTTCTCATCACCAGTTAAAATCAAATCATCAACATATAAGACAATAATGAGCAATTTATGTGAAGATATGATAGAGGTTTGAATCCGCTTCAATTTCGGTGAAGCCCAAACTGGTGAGATAGTTATCAATCCTTGTGTACCAAGCACAAGGTGCTTTTTGAGACCGTACAATGCTCGTTTGAGTTTTCACACATGAGACTCTCGATCAAAAGTATTAAATCCTTCTAGTTTCTCGATGTACACCTCCTCCTCAATAACTCCATTGACGAATGTTGTTTTTACATCCATCTGCTGGATCTTCGACCCCATTTGCACAGCTAGTGCAAGTATTAATCTGATGGAGGAGTACCTTGCTACAGGAGCAAAGGTTTCCTCATAGTCAATCCCCTCAACTTGAGAGTACCCCTTGGCCACAAATCTGGATTTATACTTCTCTATCTCCATCTGCTTCCTTATTAAAATTGAAGATCCATCGTGAACCCACAACTAATTTATCTGCTGATCTTGGGACCACTTCTCAAACATTGTTCTTTACAATGGATTCATATTCCTCCACAATCTCATCAACCCATACAAGTTTCTCTACTGCTTCCTTGAAAGAGGATGGCTTAGTATCTACAAGCTTAGTCATTAGAGCCATGTAGCCAGTGTACCAATTTGGTGACCTTCTCTTCCTGCGTTAATTTGAAGGAGCACCCACATTCTCCCTCGCATCCTGAACAAGTCTCTCAACTTCCTTGGTCCTTTTTCTACCTTCTCTGGATGGTTCTTCTTGAGTGGTTGTCTCCACTCTTTGCTCCTCAATTTGTGGTTGCTCCACATCTTTGTAAGGTTCCTCCTTTGGAACTAAAAGTTCCTCCTCTAGTGGGTTCTGAAGCTCCCTCTCAAAAGAGCACCACATGAATTTGTCCTCATCAAATTTTACATCCCTTCACACAACTGTCATTCTGATGGATGGAAAGTACACATGGTAATTGTGTGGAGTTTCAGTGTAACCCAAAAATACCCCCAATTTTGTTTTCAACTCTAGATTCTTCCTTAATTCTTTGGAGACATATAAGTAAACAGAGGCAACAAAAGTCCTAAATTGTGACACATCCAACTTCCTCCTCGAGAAAGCCTCCTCTAGTGTAATCATGGCAAGAATCCGATGATGACACTTGTTCTGCAAATAGACTGTTGTGTTGCATGCCTCAGCCCACAAGTGCAAAGGTAGGCCTTGGTCATGCATCATCAACCTCGATTCTTCCACAATGCTACAATTATTTCTCTTAGCCACCCCATTTTGTTGTGGGTTGTGGGGTGTTGTCAACTCTCATCAAATTCCTTCTTTTGCACAAAATATTTTAAATTCATTCAACACGTACTCACCTCCAATATCATTGCTGAGAGCCTTCACTTTATTGCGGGTTTATTTCTCAACCAATGCCTTGAATTCTATGAACTTATAGAATGTATAATATTTCTTCCGCATGTAGAAGATCCAACACTTCCGTGAGAAGTCATCAATAAAATTGACAAAATATTTGTGCTTGGCAGTGGAGGCTATCAAGAAAGATCCACAAACATTAGAGTGGATCCTTTCAAGGACTGTATGTGCTTTGTTGTATCGATAATGGAATGTGTATTTTTTGTACTTCCCCAAGGTACGTCATTTTCATACATCCTTTCGCTCAAGTGCTCCTTTGGGGATGCTTGTGGTTATATGCTGCATGATCTTCAGGGCACCATGATGCAAATGACCAAGTCTTATGTGCCAAATTTCATCGACATCGTGGCTCTGCACCTTCTCCACCTTTGTGATTAATGCAGCACAATCTTCCACATCTATCTTATATAGGTTCTTCACATGAACCCTATTCTGCTTCACCTGTCCTGTTGCTATGTGTCTTAGGAATGATTTTCCTTTGTTGAAGGTCACATCATAACTACGGTCTTCCAAAACTGCAACAAAGACGAGATTTTTCTTTAATACCAGAACGCACATGACATCCTTGAGCCTGAGGGTGGAGTCTAACTCCCTCTGAAAGGTGAATGTACCAATCCCAGTTGTGCTATACCTTCTATCGTCCCCCATGTCGATGTGCATCTAAAAATATTTTTCTTCCAGGTCACTGAAAAATCTCTACACCCTGTCATGTGGAACGATGCACTTGAGTCCAAGTACCACACGTTCTCCATTGTTATGTTGGCCATGCATGCAATGAGGGTAAATTCAAGCTTGAACTATGAAGCCAAGGCTTCACCTGCTACTCCTCCTGAGGTCTTCTTGCTTGCCTTCTTGTGTGGACACTTCGTGGCATAATTCCCAAATTCATGACAATGGAGGCATTTAATTTTGGACAAATCTTTCCTTTTTCCCCTTTGAATGGATTCAGGTTAATTTGGATTGAGATTTCTTCCATTTTCCCTTCTTTGCCTTTCTATCCAAAGAAAATTTTTCTTCATCCTCTCCCTTGGATGAAGTCCCATCTCTGGTATTCCTATTAATTTCCTCTTGTACTAAATTAGACCATAAGCGCTCCCAATTTGGTAGTTTCTCCCTCCCATTCACTGAATATTAATGGTCATTCCATCTCTTGGGAAGGCACAGAAGGGCTAGTATTACCAAGTCTTCTTCAAGAATATTAACACCAACCCTACCAGGTTCATCGTGACATTGTGTGGACTCGATTGGATACTGCAGAGTAGTGTCATTCTTTTGCATATTGATACTTTGAAAGTTTATCCTTGAGCACCACCTTCCTATGGTCACTATTATTCTCGAACAATTTTGTCATTACTTTCCACATTGTGAAAAAAGTTTCTTTTTCGTGGATATTTGAAGCAATATGATCTCGTACTCCCTCCAAGATTATTCTCCTAGCCTTGGCTACATCTTTCTTCCACTAAGCAAGGTTTTGGGCATCAGATGCTTGTGGTTTTGCAACATCTGACTTGAGGTATTCTAGCAATCCATTGTCATCCAATACCACCTCCATGTGATCCTTCCATGCAACAAAATTAGATGTTCTTTCCAAGGCATACTCTAGCCTTAATCCATTGAAGGTCATGTTCTTAGCTCTGAAGAAATATCACTACACCACTGACCTTCCACTAGTTCCTCCAAAAGTTGGAACTAGTTTAATTGAAAACAACCTAAGATAACTAACCTTGATTGCTACAAATTAGCAATCACAGATGTTGAACCAAACTCTAACTCCTCCAACTCAAATCTACTAAGAAAACTGGGTCACACAAGCCATGTCACACAAGTTAACATCATCCAAGTTGTCTGCTGATGTGAAAATTCACACTTTTTTAATTTAATTAAGGCAAAATAAAATTGAGAATTTCTTGCCACATTTATCAACATAGTAAACCGAATAGGGAAAGGGAAATAGAGATAGAATGAGTGGAATATAGGCAAGTAGAGAGAGAGGGGAAGGGGAAAAGAGAGTGAGATAGGTGGCGAAGGGGGAGGGTTGGGGAGAGAGATGGAGGAGGAGGGAGACATACCGAGAGAAGGATAGATAAGGAGAGAGAAAGGGAGATAAAGGGAAAAAAAAGAGGGGGTTTAGGGAGAGTGTGTGTTAAAGAGAGGGAGTGAGAGGGAGTGTGAGGGAGTGTGAGAGAGATGGGGAAAAGAAGAGAGAGGGGGTAATAGGGAAAATGTAAGACATAGAAATAGGGAGAGGGGGAGATATAGAAAGGTATTAGGTAAGGGGTAGAGAGAGAGTGATATGTTAGGGAGTTGGAGAAAGAGAGAGAAAGAAAATCCTAAGCCTCCCTCTCTCTACCCCTTTCCATGTTTATATTTGCCTCTCCTCCTATCCCTCTTTCACTCCAAAATAACAATTTTTATTATTTTTGAACTAATACTTAAATCCAACACTCTACTCATGATCGTTATAAATATTTTAAGCTCATTATAAACATTGTTAGAAGTGACTAACATATGAATTCTAACCCTGCCTGTAATTGAGTTTTAGAGATAATCCATGAAGTTTTCTTGAAACATAATAATGATTGAATGATCGATGAAAATGTAACCATAGTGACCTTAGCCTTGATGCTAGATTTCTTTTTCTTCTTAATTTATTATTAATTTAACATGTCTTTTTATGTTAATGATTTTAGATTGTCTTCTAATTACACTAATAAATGTATTTCTATTGAAAAAAGTGTTAGGTTTTAGAATTTTTTATTACAAATATTATATGTATAGTCAAAATTTAATAAAATAATTATTTTTAGTTATTAAGGTTCAATGAAATGTTTATGCCTATCATATTCGCCTCCTGATGCATTTCACATCTCAAAAGCCACTCAACATGTGTAATTATCTATTCAGGAGAATTTCCAAAATGTCTAAAAAGATACAATTAAAGGACAAGGAACACTCGCCAAGCTTGTTCCATCATAGTCTCATCAAAACCATTGTCCTTCACTAGCTGGCAGAGAGAGGTATGGCTTGGGAAGCCTTTTTGGAAGTAGCTTTGAAATGGCATGAGGAAAATGCAGCATCTCAGTCTCCAAGTGCACCAAAACAATAAACAGAGGTGGGGTCATCTAGCAAAATAATGGAGAAGACTCAGCTACCCAAACCTGAGTTGATTAAAGTGTATAAGAAAGGGCAGAGGCTTGTGTTTTCTTCTTACAAAGAGAAAGGGGCCAAGCCTTCTTCATCGACAAAGCAGGAATCAACAGCAAAGGATAAAGACACAATAGAACACGAGTTTGAACTAATTGATCTAGAGACTAAAGATCAGACCAAAAACATGAGAAAAACTATCAGGGACAAGGACTACCAAATAAAGGAGCTGGCGATCAATTTGGAAAGGGAAAAGTATGTTATATCATTCCTTGAACAAGAAAACAGTCAACTCAAAGCAAAGGAGCTGATACTAGAAAAGGAAAAAGCTAAGTTAATGCAGCAAATCGGAAAGGTAAGGAGATCATGACATCAAGCGAGCCTGAAGCATCAGAGGTGAGAGGAAAAAATAAAAGACCAAGAATAAGAGGCCTCAAGAAAGCTTTGCAAGAGGAACAAGAACAAATTCTGCTTAATGAGGATCTTGACCTAGAAGATAGGATTGCCCTAGAGGTTCGTCAAGATAAAGAATATTGGCTTAATAGGGTGACTGAACACTTGGAGAAACTCCTTGAGAAGGAAAACATAGACAATCAATTTCTCACATACATGGTGCATCACTATCAAGCTGAAAACATGATCGCCAATGTCAAGGTAAAACAGCTTGAAAACAAGCTCAAGGAGGTCAAAAAATACCAAAAGGATGAGGGAAACTTGGATATGCTTGCTGAAGCATCCATGAAGCTATAAAAAACCTATTTTTACACCTTCCCTCCAATTTTGAGAAAATTCTGAGCATTTTGAGGTTTTTGACAAATTTTGGTCTAAGTTCAGAAATTCAGCTGCTCCAGAAACGCGCTGCACTTTTCCTTAGGCCTCCATTTGAGGAAAGGTCTACATTTTTGGAAAGGTCTTGACATCCTCTAAAAACCCATTTGCACATATTTTGCGGAGGTGGTTTAGTTTTGGAGAAAAAATCAAAAAGGTGGCAAAAAGACTAGCATTCTGGACCATTTTTTGACAGGTGTTGTGCTTCTCGAGCGAGCTTGGGTGAATGGATTTTTGAAGGTCTTTCCATGCTCCAAATTCATAAATTCAAACTGTTCTGGAAACTATACTTGAAGGGCTAGTTGACCATTCTCTCATATTTGAATTTTGACTCCTGGAAGGCACGGGAAAATCAGCTCAAAGTTGACGTTGCGCTTCTGCACTTTCTGTGTTTTTATTTGGAAAATTTCACTGTGTAAAATTTCTAGTTTCTAGTCTCACTTGGTCAAAGTCAAGATTCTCTATGTAATGGCACTAGTTACAAGGCTAGGTGATGTAGGCATGAATAAATTTACATCATAGGAAGTTTTTTTGTGTTTATTAGGTCTCATAAAGAAGCAAACTCCTAAACAAACTCTTCATGAAGTGTTTGAGTTTCACATTCTCACTCTCACCCGTTGGTTGAGAGAATCTTGGAGTCAGTCCCTCCACCAAGGAATTCAACTCCTGAAGGTGGGAAAGTGATCTAGGAGAGTCTATAAGTATCATTTCTCCTCAAGAGAATAGGGTTTAACTTTTTGTCAAGGAGGCTTGCATTGTAATCACCTTCAGCTAATACAGATACAGGTTGCAGCTATTTTCAAGGAACTCTAGCCCGGTGAGTTCATGGTGCTTGTACTTCATTATTTTTGTTTTCTCATGGCCTAAACATCTTTATCTACATTATATTTCTGCTTTCTATGAATTCCTTGTGATAAAATACTCAGAATTCTTGTTTTTCAAGCTTTGTTATCTGGTTTTCATAGTTATGTGTTTTGTCTTCCTAAGCTAATGAAATCATGTTTTTTTATGCTCATTAGTTTCTTCCACACTATATCCTCTATACTACACTAAAAAATACTCAAATTACACCATGGCTCCTGAATTATAGCTCCTTCTTATGTTTTCTCCTGCATTCCCATAGCCTAGACCTACTTGTGGCTCCAAACCCTAAGTTCAGGAAATCCTTAAAAACCAAATTATCACAAACAAACAAACAAATACTTATATCTAGTCTAAAATTCATTTTCTTTAAAGTCATATCACTAATAAGAGACTTAGAGATATTCCTCTCATGCTCAGTAGGGCTAGCTACTGAGCTGAAGTGGTTTGAGGTTACCCTTCTCGATTTCCTTTTCAGCCTAGGAGATTGTAAGGACTAACAGGTTGCATTGATGCCAAGTCTTTGATAGAATGTCAGTCCCGATTAGGGATGTTCAGGCCTAGTCTTGGAGTTAGTTTTTGGTTTATTAGTCTTTTCATCATGTGTTTAATGATTTCCAAAAGTTACAGCAAGTTCTGGGCAGTGACCGAAATTCTAGGCTTAAAAAGTTCATTAAATTCCCTGGACTCTGGCACAGGTCTACTGGAAATAGTCCCTTGACATAGGCATGTAGGTTTGTGGGAGAATCTAGAGCTCTCTAGATGCTTTCATGCCCATAGCATGGGGGCGTCCAGAGGTTTAATAGCTTAAAAAATTAGTAGGACTCAGGGGTTGGTTAGAAAAAAGGTTGGGATGGCTCTTAGGAGTCCTATTGTTGATTTTGAAGGTTTGTATGGTGTGTTTGCATCGGTTCCACTTCCTTAACGTGAATTAGGAGGTCGAATCATATCATAGTAACTTCTCGTCACTTGGTATTTGTATTACCATGGTATTTTCCCAAGGTATTAGTTTTTAGATTGATGAGGATAGATTGCTATATAATTGTGAGTGAGTATTGAGTTTGTGATTCGATGTTTGGAGTGAGTGTGTGAGTGAGTGTTGTAGTGCTTTTCATATCTTATCATATAATTGTAGATGAGTTGAGTGATGTGCTTATCATTCTTTATTTTCAAATTAGAGAGGTTGATGGGTTTCTCATGTTGAGCAGATTTGAGAACCCAGTACGAAACATTTTGAAACGTGGCTTGCATGGAGGAGTTGGAGGCATAAAGACTTTATGCTTGGGAAGATTAGAAGATAATTATTAGAGGAGGAGAATCTCAATCCAATGGTAGTTGGATAGTCCAATGAATGTTGGGCGAGGCTCATTGGTTGTGGTGGCTTCCAATGGATGATAATCTACAAAGTCATGTGAGTATGAACTTCTCAATTGATGGATGTCAACACACTATTTAGGATTTGAGTCTTCTAGTGAGTGGGTGCCAGTTACTCTATGTAAAATAAATTCAACCATTAATAGAAGATTTAAGCAGCAACAACAACGGGTGGTATTTTGATATTGTTCATGGTGTTTATTCTAGTTTTACATGCTATATTTGTGATTTGATGATGGATTACTAATATTTTGAGTGTTTTTATAAAAGAGTTAAAAATTTTAAAAATACTATCACTATTGGTTCACCCCCACCCCCCCCCCCACCATTAGTAGTGAGGCGATTTCCAACAATTGGTATAATAGATGGTTCTCTTAGTGGAGCTTGATCCCTTGAGGGTAGATCGTAATAAGGGTTCTCTTTTATTGTCCGTGGGAGTAGAGCACATATAAAACCTTCAATCAAAACATTCATATTAATTATGAAACCCTAGCTTTTGCAACCAAAAAAGCAAACAAATGCGTAGAACAAAAAAAGGGAAATATACTAGTAAGGTCAGCACCAGGGTTTGGTTACAAGCACTAGATCACGTTTGAAAAGAGGGTTTAGGTCAACGGAGCAGAGCCCTACCATATGCACAAAGGGTGAAAATGGAAAGACAAGTGTGGAAAGGGAGAGGTGGTTAAGCCCCATAACCAGCCTGGCTAATGAGAACCGTCAATTCCGAGCCGTAGCAATCTAGCGTTGGATTTGTGCCACTTCGCTCATGTTAGGACGAGCCATGTAAGTCAAGGAATAATCTAGAAATAAAGGTAGATGTATGTAGTTATTAATAACCACAAATTTAATTTAACCATAACAAATATGAAGTCCTAATGTTTTCACATAATCTACTTTGTATCAGTTAGAATTGCAAAACCATAAACAAGGGTTTCCAAACAATATATATTACCGCATAAACCATATACCTTATATTATATCTTTTTAATCAGTGAACAAGAGGTAAGGTCAATATTTTGTGGTTGAGTGTTAGATGAACTTGTAAACATATATCATTGAAAATTAAATATAAAGGAAACTCTGCCATTATCATCTCAGACAAAGAACAATATAGGACAGAAAATCACACAAATTGGTCTCAATGACAATGAAATATCGTTCATATGATTCAAGGCATAATAAAGTGAAATGGTTGTAAGATAAAAATAATTTAAGGGTGTGGATGTTACATACACATCTCCCTCATACCAGGATGTAGAATATGCCTCTAGGTGCAATTATAAATATTTTTATAATTATAAAAGTATTTATTTTAGTTTTTCCCCAATGGGGTTGACGAATCAAGGTGACATAAGGATTGGTTTAGGTGCCTGCCACCCCACTATGCCCTCCACAATTAAGAGGGGAAACATGACAACCTGTTGTGATCTAGCCTAATGTGAATTGAATTCTCTTTCAATGTGAGCAATGGTGCATTTCAGGACTAGATAATGGTGGAGGGTTTAATGTCTCTTCAGCATGCATTGCAACTATATTGTGGCCTTTGGGATCCTAAAATTGGTATGGTATGGTAAGAGGAGTGAGTCGAGCCCACTTTAACTAAGCAGGAGGCCAAGTTGCAAAGGAATTATTTGTGTGTGGATTGAGGGTGGTATCTTGGAGGCTTAGCTCTAGAGCTTGGGGAACTAGGGATGAAGGTAAGATGACCCAATGGAAGCACAACTAGGACCCCAACATAAAGATTTTATGCGTCGCTACGTATCTGAAGGGATTGTTGAGGTTGCAAAGTTTCTAGTGGTATTTTTCATGTTGGAATGCCAAACCAATTCGACTCAGGATTCTTAGGCCTAGTGGAAGGTCTGGACTTACAATTTCACTACTTTGTTTTATTCCACAATTGTTATATATTTTGGTTACAACCTCTACATTTGGGAGCTTTGGATTCTGATTTTTAATTCTGGTAGTATTTATTTCAGTTGTGGGGATGGGTTATTGTGGTTTAGCTATTTTGATGGTGGTATGAGGGGCTCTTATGGAGAGGTATGTGTTTGTTCTCTCCCTTGTCTCAACAAGATAACTGTTTGGTTTCTAGAGCAACAATTGTTTTGGGCATCATGGTGGGGTTTGAGGACTAACATTGCCTATTTGTCTCAAACCTGGGCTTAGTGAAGTTAGAACCTAGGAAATTTAACCCATTTTCTGGGAATTTTGGAGGCTTGGTGGTGGTTAGTATAACCCAAGGTTGAATTGGGGTTCTGATATGATCTCTTACTACTTTCGGTGTTACAACATCTTCTTACTAGTGTTTCTTCATAGGTTAGGATGTATTTGGGTGGGCTCTCAACATTTCTTCTTGGGTTAGGTTAGAATGTTGGGTTGTGTTATATTCTTTCCACGACTAGCTCCCTTAGTTAAACAGGGGCGTTCGAGGGGGGGCAAAGCCCCCCTTTCATTGCGCCGACTGCGTAGCGGGGGGGTCACAGGGGGGACGACAGTGCCCCAGGGAATTTGTTTTTCATACCCTTGGTTTTGTGCATGGTCTTCGCACATGGTTTTGGGCACGATGGTTTTTGGTCCATGGTATTGGATGCTTCGGAATGTATATATGTGTATTGTAACATTGAAAGGAATATAATAAAAAACCAATCTAGTAGTCTCGGTTTTGGGATCCAGTGCAAAATCTCTGTGTATATGTGTTTTATGTGTTATTCTCTCGCCTTTGCTTATTTTCTATTTTTAGAATTCGCCTGCAGTCAATTTCTATACGGGGTTAAAACCTGCACTTAGGGGCTCAGATGGAGAGGTTTGTGTTGTTCTCTCCCTCGGCTCACCGAGCTAACTATGTGGTTTCTGGAGCAACAATTTTTTTGGGTATCATGGTGGGGTTTTAGGACTACCATTATCTTTTTGTCTCAGATGTGGGCTTAGTGAAGTTAGAACCTGGGAAATTTAACCTATTTTCTGGGAATTTTGGAGCCTTGGTGGTGGTTGGTATAGCCCAAGGTCGAATTGGGGGTTCTGGGATGATCTCTTACTACTTGCGGTGTGTTATAGACAATTTTGTGCCTTACAGCAACAGGCATGAATTGTCAATAATCCAAGGGATCCAAAGTTCCCTAAACATGATGTTCCTACCCCTAGAGGAACAAGGTCAGCAAACCAACAGCTCTCAGATCAGTTCTCCACCTGAAAACACTCAAAAACAAGCAATCCTGAAATCAAAGCAGGTGCTCCACTAGGCTTCTGCGCTGAAACTCAGCTGCTCCATGGTGTACCTGCGTTGCAAAGCAAGTGGAACAAAGGCCACCTGCGCTGAGCAAGATGGGACAAGTGGCACACTGAGTCATTGCTCTGGAATCTTCCAAAAATGACACTTGGATCAGGTATTTCGCCTTGTGATGAGTCAGAGGCTCTGTTTCTCCAAGTGGAAGCAAGGTTCTCCAAGTGGACTCAAGAACTGAAGATCAACTGAAGATCAATTGAAGAGAGAGAGGACACAAGGCAGCTACACATCAGTTGCAAGTTGACTCATCCCTTCTCAATTCATCTATATATTGAGCTCTCTCCTATGAGCTCAGGAGGCTGGAATTGTGTGCAAAGTAATGATATGCTGTTGGTTTCACTATAGAGCTATTGGGTGATTGTTTGAGGGAGGTGAAGAGGAGAAATTCTTTCTGCTGGGAGGTGTTGCTGGATTAGGACCTTCAATGGTTGTAACACTCTCAAAACCTTTACTTCTTCATTAATAAAAGCTATTGAGGTTCTTCTATATGCTCTTGTTTCAATGATATATTGTGATGATTGTATATTTGATTTACACTAATCTCTGAATCAGTTATGATTGCATGTTGCTTGTAGTTTCCTTCTTTGCTATTTTGCAGGATCTCATTGTAGCTGGGCCAGCAATAGAGCAAGGAGCTGGGAGCAAGCAGCCATAGAGAAGAGTTTGGATTTGACATTAAGCGCAAGGCAACGGTTAGTGCATTCTTTCATTCTCTTTTGCTTTCATAAAGAAGTAAACCTTCAGTAGTTTCCTTTACAGTTGTTGCCGAGGTACTATCACCCTTAGAGTGGGATAGGGTCATCCGAATCGGATACTTTTCCCTACAACAAACTGGCGACTCCACTAGGGATCGTATCTGTTTGATTGTGTTTGTAGTATTTTGCTATTCATTTCCTGAACAAAAGAGTACCAAATCGAAAAGCTTTTGACTATATCAAAAGCGAAGTAGAGGGCAGCTACTCTAGCTCATTTCTGAGCATGTTCATGATTTGAAGAGCTGATCTACAAGGACCCTTGTAAGCTCTTAGTGATAGCTTTTCATCCTCCTAATCATCCCTTTAAGTGTGCTTGACTGATTGCTTCTGATTTGAGCAAAAACTGTGCATTTTTGAGAAAATTGTGACCCGGAAACTGTGAAAACGCAACTTTCGTTTTCCAAAGTAGGTAGTACACAGGCTACCTGCTTTGCAACGCAGGTCCCGAAGGGGCTACCTGTGCTAAGAGCCAAACTGGCTGAGCAGCACCTGCGTTTGCCCAATTTTGCCTAGTACAGTTCGGGTTTCCTCCCTTTCTCTTGCCTATTTTCATTATAGGTTTTGCAGCCAGTTACCAGTCCTGTACCAGTTCTGAAACCAACATTACTTGCCATCATTCCGCCTCTGTTATATAACGAATTGTACTTGTTCTTTTGTATTTCTTACATCATTTACAATTTCCCATAACGAAGAGTAAACTAGTCTTGCTTTGGCCTCTTAGATCTGAACCTGTGTTAGGCATTTTGCTGGTCTAAAGAGTTAGCTTGTTTGCTGTCCATAGCTGATTAGTCTGTTTACTTTCGTCATTATGGTTTGATTTCATGTATTTCCAGTGATTAAACAAGTGAATCTTAAGGTGTCTTTTGATTTTGGAAAAAACTTGTTTGTTTTCGCTTTAAATCGAAATCAAAGTTATATAACAACTTTCTTTCTGTAATATATCAACATTAAGAAAGGGAAAAGAAAATACATGCATTGTGCATTTTGCATTTGAAAAAGTTTGCATGATGATTTAGGAGAAAGTGCATTAGTTTGTGCTGTATGAACTGTGTGAAAAGAATTTGCCTTTCTTCTCCCTCAGTAGTTAAGATTTTCATCAGTCAAAAAGATTTGAAAAAGCTTGCTTCTCATCTTAGGCTGCATTTAGGAATTTGTCATATACATCTCGTGGTGAACCTTGAAAGGCAAACTTTAAAAAGATCAACTTAAAATATACTGAATGAACCTAACAACGCATTTGAAACATAACGCAAACATATAGAGGTCTAGGTAGAGACGTGTTCCGGCGTCGTTAAACATAGTGACTGTCGATTTCTACGAAGGTGGGTGATTCCTCCTGAGAGTCGGTGGCACTAATACGGACTTGTGCTCCCATGTACCGTCGCGTATATATTGGGAGACCCCTATAGGCAATCATCCTTTATCCATAGGAAGCCGTGTCGGCCGCCCTACTGATCGCGATGCAGTGAACACAGCATTCACGAAGATCGACCACCCGTACCGTAAAACGTATTCTGTGGTTTCGCGAAAGGTTTGGCACACCCTCTGCCTAGATCTCCAGAGCAGTTTCTTTTGGCCCTTTTCAAACTCTATAACTGAAAAGGTCCAACCGAGCATTTGTCACTTCGGGCTCGTTAATACATCGAAGGAGACTAGAGTCATCTTTAGCTTTTTCTCGACTCTTAAAACATGAAAAAGCAAAGTTATGTTTAAAAGCGTCTAATAAAATTCATTCAAATCGGAAACACAAATTTTCCCCTTTATATTTTAGTTGATCGAGTAATCCGCAATCGTGGAAGAAAGTCAATTGAATATCCATCGTTCTCGGAGGCTTGCGAGTCAACCGTCTTTGTCTCCAGAATCGAAAACAGTCCGGACAAAGCGAGCTCGTCGAACCAGTTCAAAATCTCCTTTAAAAGTTAGAACAAGTGTTCCAACAACATCTGAGATTCTGGTTACTCCACACATTTCCGGAAACTCTGCCTCCATAGAAGAAGTTCAACCGCCACAAAAGGACGGTAATACCGATCCTAGTCTGGGGGCAAATACTTGTATAACTGAACCAGTTCCATCTGTAACTGGTCCAGAGAGTTTTGTTCCTCAAACATCTGTCGCTGTTGATACAACCCCTTCTTCGGCACCGAAAATGTATTACGGACCTGACGGTCTTCCTCTTCCACCTGGTCTGATTGCGATAGAGGAAATTATAGAGGAACCGCAAGTATCCACTCCAACTCATTTTGGAGTAGGGGTTACTCTATTTCCTGCTACGACAGAAGTTTGTCCATCACCAGTGGAAGTTCCTGTAGAATCACTAGGCAATCAATTGGATAGACTAAAAATGTCTGAACAACCGTCGACATCTAGGACTGTGTCAAATGACACGGCGACGACAGAATTACCTGCTGCAAATCCAACAATGTTCGCCGGCGTACCATCTGTCCCAACTAGCTCTCAGTCGCTAGAAGGAGTCCACCAAGAGACTATCTCGACAGTATGGTCTGTTCCTGTTTGTTCCGGAGTAATGTCTGGTAACTCTTATGGTGAGACTCATCAAATTGACCCTTTTGGGAATCTAATTAGGCCATCCAGTCCTCCAAGACAATCAATTGCCTTGAGTTCTGGATTACCACCGTATGGGGGGCAGTATGCCCTTTCATTACCCCCTCCGGGAGGGTACCCATACGGGAGTTCTCAACCTTATTCAAGTTATGGTGGAATTGCAGCGAGTAGTTGGGTACCTATGCTATCCCAACCACCAAGAGTTGTATATTCTATGCAACAGTGTGTACCTGTGACGAACATCCCAACTACACCGGCTATTGTAACCGTGTCGCAAGTTCAAACAATGCCTGTTGTATGTCAACCTCAGATTTCTCAGGTTCTCATGCAACAACCCCTTGACCCTGCGACCCAACCACAATTGCCTACTAGTGGGGCGACACAAGTACAATCGGGTACAATCACCTCACATCTTGGTCCAATGGTTAGTGTAGCGCAACAACCCATGGTATCGCAACCATGGATAGTGTAATACCAACAGCCACAATTCCAACAAGTGTACCAAGGTTCTGAACAGCAAATCTTTGCGAATACTGGACAACCATATATCCAAAATGGTCAAAATCAACCACTTTATAGTGGTCAAGTCCATCAACCGTATCAATCATACCAACATCAACTCCATTATGCTGGTATGCAAAGACCAACTGTTCAGGCGATTCCATCGTATCCTGGTTACGCTTCACCTAACTTGAATCAACAGTTACCATTCGTGGCGACTTTAGAGTTGCCTGATTTACATCGGTTAACCAATGATCCAATTGCTTACGCCCCATGGTGGCCAGTGATTCCGCACAAACTTCCATCCGACATTCCTAAATTCAATGGAAATCCAGGTGAAGACCCGTCGAATCATGTGATGACATTTCATCTATGGTGTTCGTCGAACACTTTAAATGACGATTCGATAAGGCTTCGCCTCTTTCAGAGGACATTGACAGGTCCAGCGGCAAAATGGTATATAGAATTTCCCAGAGCTTCGTTCGACAATTTTAGCTCCCTTGCCACGACATTCTTAACCCACTTTCAATTACCAATAAGGTATGAAACGGGAACAGAGATATTGACTAATTTCAAACAGACAACCGCAACTCATATATCAGATCATATACATGAGTGGCGACGTCGACGAAGAATGGTTAAAACATACGTTCCCGATCAGCTTTTAGCTGAGTGGTTTATAAAGTCGTTACTTCCGGCCATAACGGAAGATGTGGCAAAGGGGGGAGTCGTAACAGAAGAGCAGGTTATCGCTCGTGCACAATATTTGGACTTAGTATATACTCAGTCCGACACGCTCTATGACAAAATACCAGAAGCCCCTAGACCAGAGTTTTCAATTCCTCCTCCTCCTCCTAAATCAAATAGTGACTCTCATGCCGGCGATGGCGTGATTGGCACGGCAAACACGAATCCGAAAAGGACCAATCAAAAGAAGGCCCGTAAGGATTCGAATCAAAATGCGCATGAAGAAGTTCTTGCTTCGGAAGTAAATGTCGTATCGACAGATAAGGGCAAAGAAACCAATCAACCAGGAAGCAAGAAGAAACAAAACAAAGGGAAGAAGAATAAACAAGTTGAGTCATCTCCTAAGAAAAATTCTTCAAACCCTCCTGGAAATAGGAAACGGTATCCATGTCAAATATGCGATGACAAAGATCACAACACTAAGGATTGCCCATTCAAAGCTGAGCTAAAGAGGTTCTTTAAAAGTCCTCATACCTCAACTGTGTCAAGTGATCAATTTCCTAACCCAGGTCAAAATATGGTTGATAGTGGAAACGCTTCCCCATCTCAAGTGCTTATGTTGTCGGTTTCAAAACAGCAAAATGATGCTTTGATTTCGACAAGGAACAAAGATTACGGGAATCCACAGGTGTCGAACGATAAAGGTAAAGATCAACCTAGCAGTTCGACAACAACTTCGGCAGAAGTCGTACCCCCCATCACGCATGAATTAACAATAAAACCGCCAAAGGGAGTAGTGCACAAGTCGACCTTCAATCCTCGTGCCAGAGCGGCACAACATTATAACATAGTGGAAGATTTGGTGCAATCGCCATCTGCTATGTCGACTCTTGAGGTACTACAACATTGCCCATCCCAAAGGCAGGCATTGTTATCAGCAATTGGTGGGGTGGATCCTAAAGATTCCAATCTAGTGTCCTTTGATCACAAAGGGTATGATCCTCAGTTACCAGCTCAACTAGCTTTCCTCGTCCAAGTGAAAGCCCTCAACAAAACAGTTCATAGAACGATTATTGATGAGGGGGCATCGACATGTATTATGTCGATGAGTTGCTGGAAGACTTTAGGATCTCCAACCTTGTTGCGATCATCGACAACATTAAAAGCATTCGACGGAAGGATATATACCCCTTACGGTATCCTTAGTAACCTGAAAGTTGAACTAGCGGGCAAAACAGTAGAAATAGATGTTGAAGTCATTGATGGCAATCTTGACTATAACATCCTACTGGGAAGACCATGGATTTATGCCATGCAAGCTGTTGTGTCGACTTATTTTAGGAAGATCGCATTCCCCTTTGAAGGAGGGATTACGGTCGTCGATCAACAAAACTTCCTCCCTAATGGTTCACAAGTTACAGGAAGCGTTCCCATGATCCATGGCAGCGACCGGTCGATTCAAGATATTGGAGTAGGTCTGTTGAAAGATCCCACTATGATGGGAACTTTCGCGCTACCACCTCCTATTTGCATAGGAAATGTACCATTTGTAGCAACATGCAATATGGTATCCACCTTGAAAGTCACAGAAAGCAGAGTCGCTATGGATCATTCGATGGTTTTGCCACCAAGCCCCATTGAAATATTGTAGCAATCAATGTTTCAGGCCTGGGAGGCGAACCCCAATCAGCGCTCATCGAGCGTTTGGGTAGATAGATCTAGAGAAAATGGTACCCCATTAGATCCTTGGTCAAAAGTACATGGGACTGACGAAGGAATCTTACAATCAATGATGATTGAGGGGGCACCATGGAATGACCACCACCATCGTTCCCTTCTTCCAAAATACGAAGAAGATACTCAAAAGGATCTTTACCACCCTTCAGTCTTTGAATTCCTAACAAATACTGTAAACACGGTGGATTCCGAGCGAAACTTATCCAATATTGAAGAGACTATAGCCATAAATATCTCGACCAAAACAGGTGTTGTAGAGAATATTCATGTTGGCAAAGGTTGTTCCCCTTCAGAACTGGAAATATATAACTCTCTTTTTCGCGAATTTAGAGATGTCTTTGCTTGGTCATATGATGAAATGCCAGGCATCGACTCGAGTATTGTTGAACATGAAATTAAAATGTATCCTGATGTCAAACCAGTAAGGCAACGACTTCGACAGGTTCACCCTAAGAAAGCCACTGCCATTAAGGCAGAAGTTGAGAAACTTCTCCATGCTGGATTCATCTACTCGGTTCCACTAACTGATTGGGTATCGAATATTGTACCTGTTATGAAAAAACAAGGAACAATACGAGTGTGCGTCGATTATAGGGACGTAAATCAAGCTTGTCCGAAGGACAACTACCCTACACCCTTCATCGACCAGATAATTGATGAATGTGCCGGATGTGAAATCTTTTCCTTTATGGACGGATTCTCCGGGTATAATCAAATTAATATCCGCCCGCAGGACCAGTCGAAGACTGCATTTATATGTCTGTGGGGCACATTCGCTTATCGAAAATTACCCTTTGGTTTAAAAAACGCAGGGGCGACATTTCAGAGGGCTATGAATTATGCCTTCCATGACATCAAGAGCATTGTTCAACCATATCTCGACGATCTTCCGGCTCATTCACGAAAGCGGACTGATCATCCGCAGCATCTAAGAGCGATATTTCTACGTTGCCGACACTACAAGATAAGACTCAATCCGCACAAATGTGTATTTTGCGTCGGTTCTGGTCGTTTACTTGGCTTTGTAGTCTCCAAGGATGGGATTCGTCTCGACCCTTGTAAGGTTCAGGCAATCATCAATTTGCCTCCACCTTCGAATTTGCTTCAGATTCAGAAACTCCAAGGGAAAGCAAACTTTCTGAGGAGGTTCATTCCAAATTACGCAGAACTTGCTAAAGGTTATACACGTCTTTTGAAAAAAGATGTACCCTTCGATTGGGACCAGGTTGCGCAAGCTTCCTTTGACGCTTTGAAAGAATCTCTAGTCAAAGCATCATTAATGTACGCCCCAGATTATCTTAGGGATTTTAACCTGTATCTAGCTGCAGCAGATACAACCATTGCGATGGTTTTAGTTCAAGAAGTCAAGGGAGTTGAACATCCTGTATATTATTTAAGTAAAAACTTAAATGATACAGAAAGTAAATATTCTTACGTTGAAAAGCTAGCACTTGCTGCTGTTCAAGCGGTACAGAGATTTCGACATTATATCCTCTTTAGAAAAACTACCATTCTGTCAGATTGCAACCCCATGACTTATATACTGTGACGACAGTTGCTGGGGGGCAAGTATTCCAAATGGATAGCGATTCTTCAAGAGTTTGATCTGGAATTTGTGAAATCCAAGTCAAAGAAAGCTCTGGTATTCGCAGAATTATTATGCGACCTCCCTTCGTCGTCCAAGGATGAAACCTCCAAGGAATCAATCGTGGACGAGAATTTGTTTCTGATATCTGCAAGCGATGAATGGTATGGAGATATAATTATCTATCTCCAAACCCAAAAGTTTCGGCCGGACACCTCGCACTCCGAACAGAAACGTATAGGATACCAAGCAAAAGACTACATGATCGTCGGTGATACTCTTTACCGTCGTGGTATCGATACCGTTCTGAGGAGGTGTCTCACCCATGAAGAAGCCAAAAAAGCCCTGAATGAGTGTCATTCAGGCGCATGTGGGGGGCATCAATCAGGTTTCGCTACAGCCCAAAAGATATTAAGAGCACGATATTTTTGGCCAACAATGTTCAAAGATTGCATAATCGCAGTCCGAAGTTGCCATTCCTGCCAAATCTTTGATAGCAAAACCAGAAAACCGCCCGCACCCCTGCAACCAATAGTTGCAGTTGGGCCTTTCGCCAAATGGGGCATCGATTTCATGCAATGTAACCCCACCTCGACCGGGGGGCATGGGTATATTATAGTCGCAGTAGACTATTTTACCAAGTGGGCCGAGGCGATGCCTACATTAGACAATACTGGTGAAACAACTGCCCTTTTCTTTTTTAATCATGTAGTCGCCAGGTTCGGCGTACCCCAGGCTATAGTTATAGATCATGGATCGCATTTCCGCAATCACATGATGGTCGAATTAGCTGCCAAACTAGGGCTATCTCATGACAGCTCTACTCCGTATTATCCACAAGCCAACGGACAAGTTGAAGCAATCAACAAGGTCCTGAAGCGTATGTTGCAAAGGATGAATCGGAGTTCATAAAAGAAGATGGCACCTAATCCTGTATGCAGCCTTGTGGGCCTACCGAACCTCGGTAAGAAACGCGACCGGATTCACACCTTTCCAATTGGTGTACGGTCTAGAAGCAGTCTTACCGATCCAGTGTGAAATTTCGTTGCTTAAACTCGCAATTGATCTCCTCCCCGGAACTTCAGAAGAAGAGGCTCGTCTCTTGGAATTAATCCAATTGGATGAAACCCGTCGTGATGCCGCTTTGGCTAACGAAGCCCATAAGAAACGAGTCAAGGCTCAGTTCGACAAAAATGTCAAACCACGTATCTTCTCAGAAGGTGATTTGGTCTTGCTTTATGACCAAGAATCCGATAAATTAGGAGCAGGTAAATTCAATTCCTTATGGATGGGCCCCTATATTGTTAAAAGAGTGTTAGCAAAAGGAGCCTACGAGTTAATAGATTACGACGGAATTCCACTGGCGCAGCCCCGGAACGGGCTGTACCTCAAGCGTTACTATGCTTAAATAGTAACCTGCATGCTTTTGTCGTATTTTGTTTTCGCCAAAGTTCTTGTTCTGGTTGAGTGATTCCCCTTTTTCATTCCTTGCAGATGTCAAACCTTATGGAGACATGTGTTGGATATGCCGACGGAGCGAGTCGTAGTTCGCGGAACCTATCCTCCGCAACATGGGCCATTTTTTATCCAAGTGGCGAGTTAGTAAGTTTCAGAGGTGTATGTATTGGGCAATCAACGAATAACATCGCTAAATATAGCGCGTTGATAGAACTACTCTCTGATGCCATCACACGAGGCATACGCCGGCTAATTGTCAGGCTAGACTCACAGCTCGTAGTACTACAACTCAATGGTATATATTCTGTTCGTAATCCAGCTATTTATCGCATGTTCCTAAGAGTAAAGATCTTGGAAAGACGATTTGATTCAATTCAATATCAACATATTTCAAGAAATCTAAACACATTAACTGACTCATTGGAAAACTATGTGTTAGATAGACATTTGCAACATTTATAAAAAAAGACACATCATAAAAAGTGTACATATGAATCATCCAAATCAACCAGAATAAGACTCGAAAATCAAAATATATATAAGCTGTTCATAAAGTTCATACATAATGTTCTGTAACCGAGACAAAAATTGGTCATATGACCTAAAAACTCAAAATTCTAGGGGGCACCCTAGCCTAGTGATGCTCCTGATAGTAAGCCACAGTCTGTGCTATCATGCGCAGAAGACGGGTCCATCGTCTAGGTACACCGATAGTATGCTGCTGCATCGGTAAAGGTAACTCGTCAATCTGTACATCCGGAAGACCACGGGTAAGGTTCTCAACCTGCCCTTGCACAGTTGTAAGGGTCTCTATGTCGCTAAGATCACGGATAATAACTCTCCGAGCAGGCTCCTCTGCCGGAGCAGCAACAGGTGGTCTCAGACGAACTTCCGGACGAACAAGACCGACAGCTGCAAGCACACATGAGTTCAATCAAAGTCTTGAAAGAATAAAGCACAAGAACATTATGAATGAAAACAATGAACAGTAATATGGTTGAAGTTCTTACCAGTAGCATCCCACTGAGCACCGTCTGGCAGTACCATATCCGGATCACCCGAGAAATCCATACCAACATATGGGTACTCGGAAAAAGACATCTCCTGGCGATCGAACCACCTAAAGAAAGCAGCATTGAAAGAAATCTGGGATTGACCTGCATGTCTGGACATGTGATCAACCCATCGCCGCATACGTGGCTCGGTAGGAGAAGGCACTCCGAGATCAATGTACTGAGGTTGCATCAGAGGGATCTTCTCCAAGGCGAAGGCAGTCAGAATCGAACCAAAACCAAAGTTCTTCAGCTTCCCGTCCTTCACCTTGTTCAATTGATTTTTCATCTGACTAAGCACTGCATCACTCCAGTTGAAGATCTTCGGTTGGAGACATTCCAAGGCGTGCTGCATATGAGACCTGTTGGCAACATGTAAAGATGCACTACTGGCCATCCTACCAAGAGTATACAGAATAGACCTTAGAGGCCTGCTGGTAACATCACGGATAACCACCTTGCCGTCTCTGCTCGGCTGGGACCCCTCCCTGCAATACTGGCGGACATAATCTCTCACGGAATCATTCCCCCGAACTGTACCTGATAAAGAAATAGGGGCACCCCGCCTTGACAGGCCAGTCAAGAAGTAAATATCTGTCACAGTCAATGGAATAGGTTTGTTCCTGATCTGGAATACTTGGTTAACAGGATCCCAAGCATCAAGCAAGTACTGCAGTAGTGAAATCTGTGCTCTCATGCTAGAGATACGGAAAAACTTCAGTAAACCACAGTCTCGTAATGCGCCCACCGTAACAGGATCATGAAGGGCAATCATATCTTCTTCTTCATGTTCTCGTTCTCGCCATGTTAGGGCCATCTTGATCAAGAATCCCTGCAAAACAATCAAGAGAATGAGTCAGCTCCTGAAATTGATGAAAAACTGGCGAAAATTTCATCAAAATCTGCAAAAACTTGTTGCTTTTAAGCCCCAAAGCAGGTGCCCAGTTTACTACCTGCGTTGGGAGACAAGCTGCCTTCAAGCAGCTTGGATCCCAACGCATTTTTCGAATGGGGAACCTGCGTTGATCAGAGGGCGCCCTGGAAAAACCCCAGAGGCTCAATAGAACAGAAAAACAGGCATAAAACAGGAAAATGAAACCATGAAAATGAAGAGCTAAGGTTTAGCTCCTACCTGGTCCAAACGGCGCCGAAAATCGTCCGCAGAATCTCCCGGAATTAGCTGATGAAAATCAAGGGGAAAGAGGCTCCTCCAAAGCTCCAACAAGCAAAATGCAAATGAAATGGTAAAATGAGAGGTAAAAACCCTTTTTATTTGCTTTCTTACGTAATTCGAGGTAAATATTAATGTGTTAATCTCATTTTCAAGTAAATATTACTCATTTCTAACTAGTTTGTTGCAGCAATTTGAAAATGCAGTGCCATTAGTGAAAAGAGAAGCTAGTTATGGTAAAAAATCAGAAATAAACCATATAATTGAGCAAGGTTTGAACGTATTCAAGCTCGTTAAAAAATGAACTGCCCCTTAAAGTTTAGGGGGCATATGCCTTGTCTGCGTTATTATGCAGGGGACATCATCGAGCAGTTTTAACAATGTTCATGCTCGTTAAAAAATAAACGCAAGAATCGAGCAGTTTTTGTACAGAGTTCATGCTCGTTAAAAAATAAACATAAATTGTGAGCAATCTTTCCCTACAGTTCAAGCTCATCCAGAAAAAATGAACCGGTAAATAACCTTGAGAAGTGTAACCTTTGAAAGCCATTTTAGAAACCTTTGGTCGTGTTCTTGCAGTCTCACCTCCATCCGTTCATTTGGCCAATCGTTCATCTCCATATGTTTGTTTACCCATTTTGAGGAACAGCTGCGAAGAGTGATTTCATTTAGCCATCCTTGTGACACTGCCGTGATTGGAAAATTCCAACCTGTACCTGGAATCTGCTACTATCCCTGTTTATCACTCGTTCCTCAAAAGACGAGTCTTCTTTGAGCTCTTTTCACTGACTCGTAAAATATGAAAAGTTTGCCGAGTTTTGGCCTTCCAGCTTGTTAAAAGGACCGGAAGAGCTATCCCTCCTCTAGATTTTAATCTTTTTGGACCTGAGGGATTATTGCACAAAAAGATCGAGCGCTTGCTTTTTCGGCTCGTTAAAGCGATCGAAAACTCATCCCTTCTGTATTGTTTTATACTTTTTCGGACTTAAGGGATTAAATGACGAAAAAGGAATTTTGGAGTCGACTTTACGTACCTTTTCAGACTCTCTAAAAATGAAAAGGGCCGAGTTATCCTTGTCGTTAGACTCGTTAAATTCATTAAATAGCGACAAACTTGTCTTTAGACGAGAATGAGTTTCCCTATCGCTAAGCTCGTTAAAACATAGCGATGGGCTTGCCCGAAGGGCAGGTTATAGAACAAGCATATGTTATCCTCCTCAAGCTTGACAAAAATAAAGAGGTACTGGTCAACAATGACTGGGGAAAAATTGGGAGAACCTCACAGCTTTAATGGTAGCAAGTCGCTCTTGAACATGACACTTTGTCCTCCGTATCACATCGGGTTGGGTTGTTTCATTCACCGGTCTCATAACCATGGTCCTCGCCACACCATCCACATTTGGGGTAATGCTACCAATCCATCACATCAGTGTCGTTATATGTTCAAGAGATGTGGTTCTTCAAAGAGTCAACCGTGTCCCATCCACTGCCATACATTGTCCTTCATCCATTTCATGATCGCCACCCTGAATCATACATCACAGTTTGTTTTCACCTCATCACAATCACTAGCTCCGTTCCGTGTCACTGATGTGGGATTCATTAAGGCCCTCCTTTGACGGATCGCTCCTTGTCGACATCAGCTCACTATCCAAGGAGTTGATCTAGGAACACCCCCTTCAGTACTTTGAAGCTTGCATGCCTCAATGGCAAGTTTCTCACTTCCGGCGACAGGTATACATCAATGACCTTCGACCAGAAGATTTTGCATGGTGGTCGACGCCAAGTCCTTTATTCCCACCATGTGAATTGTACTACCGTACCTTGAGGGTCATCATCCTTATCGGTGATTCCTCTCGCGCTTGTTAACGGTTTACATCATTGACCGGTAATCAAGCGATGTCTTTCCATGTTCGACTTCAAGAAATTCTCACATGGATCGACTTGTACATCGAGTGAAGATCAGAAGAGATTGAAGACCCCGGATCTAGTTTCATCCATCCGGGCTGCGATATATATTCAGGACATAAAGACATTTGATATGTACATCATTACAGCAGATGATCATTCTTCTCAAAGGATGATAATTTCGGCAGAGAATTATCAGTCTACAATCAGACGATCGTCTGTTCTATGTACCAAAATGTATTTATAAAGCTGAGCATGGGAATGCCTGCCTCAGCTAGATCATGAAAATGTATGAAAAATAATGTATTGTATTGTATCTTATTACAGGACACTTCTCAGCAGATTGAATGAACTTCGGATCCTCTCAATAAAGCATTTCACCCGATAAACGACCTCATACTTTAGGGGGCATCTGTTATAGACAATTTTGTGCCTTACAGCAACAGGCATGAATTGTCAATAATCCAAGGGATCCAAAGTTCCCTAAACATGATGTTCCTACCCCTAGAGGAACAAGGTCAGCAAACCAACAGCTCTCAGATCAGTTCTCCACCTGAAAACACTCAAAAACAAGCAATCCTGAAATCAAAGCAGGTGCTCCACTAGGCTTCTGCGCTGAAACTCAGCTGCTCCATGGTGTACCTGCGTTGCAAAGCAAGTGGAACAAAGGCCACCTGCGCTGAGCGAGATGGGACAAGTGGCACACTGAGTCATTGCTCTGGAATCTTCCAAAAATGACACTTGGATCAGGTATTTCGCCTTGTGATGAGTCAGAGGCTCTGTTTCTCCAAGTGGAAGCAAGGTTCTCCAAGTGGACTCAAGAACTGAAGATCAACTGAAGATCAACTGAAGAGAGAGAGGACACAAGGCAGCTACACATCAGTTGCAAGCTGACTCATCCCTTCTCAATTCATCTATATATTGAGCTCTCTCCTATGAGCTCAGGAGGCTGGAATTTTGTGCAAAGTAATGATATGCTGTTGGTTTCACTATAGAGCTATTGGATGATTGTTTGAGGGAGGTGAAGAGGAGAAATTCTTTCTACTGGGAGGTGTTGCTGGATTAGGACCTTCAATGGTTGTAACACTCTCAGAACCTTTACTTCTTCATTAATAAAAGCTATTGAGGTTCTTCTATATGCTCTTGTTTCAATGATATATTGTGATGATTGTATATTTGATTTACACTAATCTCTGAATCAGTTAGGATTGCATGTTGCTTGTAGTTTCCTTCTTTGCTATTTTGCAGGATCTCATTGTAGCTGGGCCAGCAATAGAGCAAGGAGCTGGGAGAAAGCAGCCATAGAGAAGAGTTTGGATTTGACATTAAGTGCAAGGCAACGGTTAGTGCATTCTTTCATTCTCTTTTGCTTTCATAAAGAAGTAAACCTTCAGTAGTTTCCTTTACAGTTGTTGCTGAGGTACTATCACCCTTAGAGTGGGATAGGGTCATCCGAATCGGATACTTTTCCCTACAACACGGTGTTACGACATCTTCTTACTAGTGTTTCTTCATAGGTTAGGATGTATTTGGATGGGCTCTCGACATTTCTTCAGGGGTTTTGAAAACAACCTGGGTGTCAACTCACTGATATATGCTGGGTGCTTCTATCTGAGTGAGAGGACACATTGTGTTGGCTCTGTTAATATCAGGGGGTGCACTGGTAGTAGTTATGTGTGCAGGGTTTATTCGTGTGTAGTCCAATTAGCAATGCATTGTCATCATGGGTGGGTAAGAAGCGGAATCAATGAGAGAGGGAGGTGTGTTGAGCACTTGCTAGATGACCCTGGACCTGGTGAGGTTTTTGACCCCAACCTAGCCCAACCACCTATATCTTAGGAACAACCTCCTCCTCCAGCTAATTTCAAAAACCATCTCCAACACATAACTCTTCTCCTGAAGTAGCTTAGGCGGGACTGTAATGATGATAGGAATGTGGTCATTATCTTCATGAATGATCTCCAACAACACTAGTGGCATATGCAAGATCATTTGGGCAGTATGCATAAGGGGAAATAACGAATATAAGAGAAACTGGATCGCTTTGAAGGAAGACTGGCCCATATAGAGAAGCACATCCACTATGACTTTATACCTCCACCATCACCTGACTCTAGTCCAGATCATCCTGCTTTGGTCAATTCCTCCAATTCCTAAAGGTCATTGGCTACATTATGAATTTGAAGGTCTTCTGGTATCACTTGTCTTTCTGGTTTTAGATGATAAGGTTGTTTTGATAGTTAGCTATTTGTCTTAGTATTCACCTATTGGCCAATAAATCTGGTAAGAGTGAGAATGCTAAGATTTTGAGGAAATGTAATCAAAGATAAAATATTTTGACATAATGCAAAATTCTATATTTACCAAAATATTTATTTTAATTTTAACTTATTAAAATTAATTAGTAATTCTTTTAAGATATTTTTTCAAAAATTATTTTAATTTTATAAACATAATACTATAAGATTTAAATGTAAATTATATTAAAAATTTCATTTTACTTTTATTTTTATTTTATGGATTGAATTAATGTTTAAAATATTCAACTGGATCTATTTATATTTCAATTATTTAATATAATTTATATACCATCAAACTAAATTTCATTTAAAATAATGACATAAAAAGTATTATATTGAGTTTATTTACAGATTATAAAAAATATTAAAACTATTTAATTTTATTTAAGTCTAATATAAAATCTTAGCTATATAATTTAAATAGTCCGTAAAGTTAATAAACATCCATCCATAATAAGTATAAAAACCCTTATATCATATATCTCACTTTGTTCAAATTAAAAAAATAAAATAACAACTCACTAAATTACATCATACATCTTACCTGGCTCAAATTTAAAAAAAAAACACACACATAAAACTAACTAAATTATAATTTTATTTTAAATTATTATTATTATTAATGAAAACAATTAAGATATAATTTAAACATATAAACATTTGAAAAAACATGGAATATGATTCTTAATTATGGAGATCTAATCCCATTTTATCATGAAGATTCTCAGTTTGTAAATAAGCTTTGTTAGAATACCCTATGCCAATAGTATGGCTTATCAATATCACATATGAAAAAACAACAGTTCACGACACTTATCTATATGACTTTTTTTAATTGATTAATATAATTAAAAGGGAAAAAATGCATAATTACTTTGGAGATAAATCTCAACCTTTGATTTGTGTATACTATATTCTAAAATATTTTATGGAGGTTAAATCTCTACCATCCACACTTAATTTATATGAAGTTTTTTTTAATTAATCAATTTAATTAAAAGGGAAAAAATGACATAACTATTTTGGAGATAAATCTCAACATTTAATTTGTGTATAAAAATATGAATGTTCTAAAATATTCCATGCGGGTTAAATATTTACAATCCACTTAATAATTATCGATAATTAAATTAAATTTTCAAAAAATATATTGCAAAATAAGCAAGCACATCTATCCATCTCTGTAATTTTTTTTACTTAGACAGTGAAAAATTATTTAAAAAAATTATGAATTAACATACTTTTTCCTTCATATTATTATGCCTATGTTTGAGCTTACAACAGAAATGATGATGATAATCAAATAAGATCAACTTTTAATTACATATTTTGATTTATCAGGTTGTTTTTATGAGAAAATAGTTTAGAAATGAATTTGTTTGGTTGCTTTTTAAATTTATGGATAAAAATTTATATATTTTAACTATATTATAAATGTTTTTTTATAGAAACATATTATTTGTATTTTTATTATTTAGTAATTACTTTTTAAATATTTATAAAAAATATTTTATATTATATAATAAAACACAAAATAAATACACTTTAACATTATATATTTTAATCACATTTTTAAAACAAATTATATTTAAATTTTGAATTATGGAAAAAACATAATTAATAATAATTTAGAAAAATTATTTGTTAAACACACATGGGCAGCAAGACAAAATATGACAGATAAAACATGCAATACCTTTTTTATTAACAAGAGATTTACATTTATAGTACATTATGTGACTCTTGGGTTTCAGATCCCAAGGTCTCTTGGACTGCTTTTGTCCATTCGACTTCCACACTAACCCATTTAGGATTAGGTGTCCAACATTCCCCCCCTTAATCCGAAGGGTTATGTATGAGTCCAAGAAGAGAGCTGTAATACAAAATGTGCAAAATATGCATGGCAGCACTCGGCTGAATGTGCTCTATGAAATATTGGTATAAAGGGCGGTGGTTTAAGGATGACCACCAACACTGGAACGCTTAGTGCAGTTCCCGGAACTCTTCCAAAACTGGCAAGAAACTGAAGTTTTCTGCTAGAGGAAGTGATCATATTGTTTTAAAGAGGGAAACCTTCAACCATAAAAGGGAGGTCTCACCCCGCATAAAAGGTAAAACTTCAACCTGAAAAGGGAAGTCTCAACCTGTGATGGTTTAAGGATAACCAACAACTCTGGAATGCTTAATGCAATTCCTGGAACTCTTCCAAAACTGGCAAGAAGCTGGTGTCTTCTGCTAGAGGAAGTGTTCTCAAGTGTGTTCCCGGAACTCTTCCAAAACTAGCAAGAAGCTGAAGTCTTCTGCTAGAGTAAGTGTCCCAGATTGCCAACTGAAGGCATGTTCACGGGCATCTTTGTCGTTGGCTACAACTCTGAAACTGGTGTGGCAGGTTGTGGCTCAGGCTCACTTGATGTGACTTTGAAGCTTGTAGATGACCATCATTTCCCCCCCTGTCAGATACAAGGTGAGATGATGGAGAAAACTCAACTGCAAGACTGTTCAATACTCTAGAACAAGTTCTAACATGCGTTTGGAATATCTTCTTGGTTGTTGATGCCCATTGCCAAGAAGCGATCCATCCAAGATGAATCTTTGTTCTTGCAGGAAGTTTGTTTCTGAAGCATCTGTGTGAAGAATGGTTGGTTTTATGACAGTGCTTACATGGTTGAAGATCAAAACAGTGATCTTTCAAATGGCCAACTCGGTCACAGTGTTGGCATTTCACAATCTGTTGTTGTTGTTGTTGTTGTTGTTGTTGTTGTTGCTGCTGTGGAAGAGGGGCAGAGTCTGGAACAGCTGAAGCTGAACTGTCATGAGAAGTAGATGAGCTGTCATGAATGAATCCAGCGCTGTGAAACTGAATGGGCTTTGAGTAGTCTGGAATATGAAAGGACAAGTCCTTTTCATATCCAAGACCAGTTCTGTGCTTGTTGTGAACAAGCCATTCCCAAGGTCTGATGATGGGCTTGGGAAGTGCAGACTGAGTTTCTGCATCTGCATGTACAGTTGTTGCTTTATTGGGCATTGGATCTGAATGAACTTGCTGCTTATGGGAGTCTATTTCACTGTTCTGAACAAAAACAGGTTCAGAATGATGACTCCTTTGTTTTAATTCTTCTTGCTGAAGCTGAGATTCAAGCTGTAAAAAATCAATCTTTTCCTGTGCATTATATAAGCATGTCTGAATTTCTGAGAGAGATCTTTTGCTGATTTGTAATGTGTCATCAACAGTAGATTGTATAAGAGTTTTCATGAACTCTAATACTTCACTGATTCTGGCCATTTATGCGTTAAAAACTGATCAAAACTATTACTTAATGCAGAAAAGTAATTCCCACTCACAGTACACAAAAATATCCTTTATAAATGTCAGCAAATGATCAGTGTGCAATATAAAGGATTACAATCAGCTCACCAAAATCTTTATGCAGCAGTGGAATCAAGGAATCAATGCACTATACTGAGTTTTAAATACAATGCCACAATTGGGGCAGCGGCAACTGCAAATAATAATCCCCCAGCGCTATATTACAGAAATATGCTGCCCTGGTACACAGATAATGACTCAGCTCTCAAGGTTGAGGCCACACGAATCTATTCAGCCATATAAATCAGACAAATATAATATATATATCAGTCCAGGGATGAAGAGAGGAACACGAACTGTTAAATAGAGGATATATATGCCTTTGGTATAGCGGAAAACACGCTCAGAACTGATGTCACCCTTCGACCATTTCAGAAAAAAACTTTCACAAGCTAATAAATGTGTAGTGACTCGGCGCAGGACAGTGCTATCATAATAAACTCGAGCCACAAGAAAAAAATTGCTTTTATAAGTCTAGGCACACACCAACTGGAGATATTTTGGCTAGCTAGACAATATTAATTCGCCCCTCCAAGAGATAAACTCAGTCAGCAATATTAGAAAGGGAAAACTCTTTATTTTCATCAAAGAACTTCATCCTTGGAGACTTCAGCAAACATGGCATCTTTAATAAGTTGATATTCGATCTCAGAACTCAATATTTCTCTCATGTCTTGTTATACGATATCACAATGGGCACGCAGCTACAGCAATTCGGAGACAACAGTATTGCTGATATAATATTATGGTTACTCGATTCACAGGGTGGACATTATGAAGAAAAACCACTTTATTTTCATTCGACTAAAATTCTTTGACTGGTAACCGTTCAAGTTATCTCGAGGAAACCAAAATACAATACTCCATGGGAATATAATTCGGTTTTTTATTTTCTTTCACTGATGTCCAGGCAAGGCAGCTTTGATTTCACTACGCACACCAGAGTTGCAATTTTTGTTCTTCAGAGGCGAAGTTTCTCGAGAGAGGCGAAAGCTTCGGCTTCGGCGATTTTGGCCGTCAATACTTAAAGATGTTTCGTAGCAGAGGTCAAGGATTGGCCCACAACATCTATTTTGAACTTTGTATGGCTGAAATCAAATTCAACGCTGGTTAATGATTTTGGAGACCCGTTCCGGAGACATGTGATGCATTGTCGGTTTAATGAGAAACCTGCAATCCCATGGTCAGCGATTACAACATCACTTGGAATATTTGTGATTGCTGTGTTAGTTGGTCACATAATATATGCTGCAGTAAACTGCATTGCTAAAGTGGAAGAAGACTTTCGTAAAAAGGAAGAGCACCAGGTGTTCCAGTGGTTCTGCTCGGCTCCTGGAACTCTGATCTACTTCAGCGTTCATTCATATACCACATAATTTTTATTATTCACGGATTTCAATACGACCATTAAAAAATCACCAACGCATATGCAGGCCATTCAACACTAGTATTGAGGTATTCTTCAGTTCAATGCACCACCGTTTAAAAACAACTCGCAACATAATGAAACGATTCCAGTGCACAATTCAAGGCTTCCAAAATTGATGTGGGTCTTTACAACTTCAACGGCTACGCTTTGATGTGATTCAGGGCGAGTTTCGATGCATAAACAACATTCCAGTTAAAACTCAAAAAGGCGTTAAGCCAAACGCACCAAACTGAACACCAAACTGAACTGAGCAATAATTAAAAACGCGCATTTGAAACAGCATCATTCAAAACTTTATTTGAATCTATATCCGCTGCGCCAACATTATACTCGTTCAATCGAGGGGAGGTCTTTTTCGAATGAAACCATTGGTGGCAAAGGCAAAATCTGAAATCGGTTCTCAATAGGGAGGTTATGTACATAACCTTGTTTTCTGCTAGAAACAGAAAGATATTTAGAATCTACAAACTCAGGCTCAATATCATATAGAAACCGAGATATAGTTGTCCAAACCCCTTTAGGTGTACCGGCAGCATTCTCAAAGTAAAATATGGTGGTCCTGGAGCAAATTCGTTAACTTGTCTTTGACATTGTCCCCCAGGTTGTCCTAGAACCCCGTGTCAGGAAATGCCTCTTCTATTGTCATAGGTGGCGCATATCATGAGTATGCACCCACTAACAAAATTTTAATTATGCACCGCACTAACAAAACTTTAATACAGAGATATATTTATAAACAGAATAGCAATATACGGCACCATACCACGCTTCCGCTGCGCTACCATTCAACACAGCATACCGGAACTTGACTTCAAGGCTTCATTGCAACGCACTGCCTTCAAAAACTCAATGTACACAGTGATGCTAGAGATTGTTCGAATGGCCATCAACGCAATTTAATACCATTGAAATGTAGTTCAATACCAACTTGTATGCATTCAAAACTTGGACGGGCACAGCGTCAATATCATATAAACGCACAGCGTTCAAAAACCACAGCGTTGTATAAAATTTTACAAGTCTCTTGGAATAGACCGTAGAAGGCCCGTGCTGCGGATTCCAGTACAAGCTCCTGGTCTCTCACAGTTTAAGCGGTGTCATATTCTTCTACAGCGTTGATACACATTCATTCATTTGAAACGCATTGATACCACAGTCATTCATTTGAAACAACGGCAGTCATTTGTACAAATACTCAAAGCAGCACACTATTTCAGGCAGCGTGAAAAACAGTTATGTTACCAGTGGTATGTCGATTCAACAGAGGCGTTCTTTGCTCCACCCATCAGTCCATCGCGGAGGATTCCTCGCACAGGAAAGCAGCAGGCCAAGCCCGGAGACGTGCTCTTCTTTCGCTACAGCGGCCATGGAACTCTGGTTCCACTGCAGAACTCCACCGGCTATGACGAGTGTATCGTCCCATGCGATTTCAATCTTCTTACAGATGAGGACTTCCGATTAATGGTGAACATAGTACCATGGTTTCAGACTCGTGCCACAGTGGAGGCCATGGACTCAATACTCCGTTTCTTGAGAGAAGAAACTGGAGAAGCTGAGATGGAAGCTCATAAAATCAAGAGCGCTCTATTTAAGCTTTTCGGCAAGAAAGCTAGCTCCAAAGTTCAAAGGCTTGCTACAGATAACGACTCTTTCCTGGAGGAAATGGGACAGCATGGACAGCGCTGGACAGGACAGCGCTTCTTTCAGGAACGTTCATGGGCAGTCCAGAGCGCAGGTACAGAGAGGGCAGGTATAAAACGTCTATGAGCAGTTACAAGGAGCGTTTCGTATGTAGAGAGCAGTGACAGGAGCAGCGTAATTATCATGAAACGCTTGGCAGTTAGTAAATCGCAGATGGATCAGCGCTTTAAATGGGGCAGTTATGGACAGAGCGCAGTGGTGACAGAGGCGTTGATGACAGAGGCGTTATAAGGCAGCGCTGATAGAGGTAACATCCTCTATTCTAAGAAATGCTCAGAAAAGTATAATCAAGAGGAGAGCATTGGTTTACAAAGGCCACAGAAACAGGTGGCTCACAATGGAGCAGGGCAGGAGATCGCCTGCTCTGATACCATGTTAAACACACATGAGCAGCAAGACAAAATATGAAAGATAAAACATGCAATACATTTTTTATTAACAAGAGATTTACATTTATAGTACATTATGTGACTCTTGGGTTTCAGATCCCAAAGTCTCTTGGACTGCTTTTGTCCATTCGACTTCCACACTAACCCATTTAGGATTAGGTGTCCAACATTATTAAAATAAATTAAATAAAAATAAAACTCTACCATTCAACCCTTAATAGGAAAAAAAAAGATATAACCAAATTTCCTTTTTTTTTAAATAATCAATCTCATAACATTTTAATAAAAATATTATTAATAAAAAATTAAATAAAATACTAACATTTAACCTTATATATCTTAAGTATCTCAAAAATATAACAATACATAATCAAATCAATAAAAAATTTCTTAATCATTCCATAAGATGTTGACTTTAAATATACACAACTAATAAAGTTCGAGTGCTTTCTTGTAAAGTATCTCTTACAAATCTATAACATTTAACCCTATAATCATCCTAAATGTCTCAAAAAGAGTAACAACATGATCAAATCAGCTAATAAAAAATATCCTAAAAAATATAACAATACATAATCAAATCAACGAATAAAAAAATTATCGTCCCAGAGGATGTTGACTTTAAGTATACACGACTAATAAAGTTGGAGTGCTTTCATGTAAAGTCTCTCTTACAACTCTATAAAAATGACGAAGTTGGTTATGAACAATTACTTTTAAGGTAGAAGTTTCAAAGGTCAATACATTTATATTGTAATGGGTCTTACAACTCTATAAAAATGACGAAGTTGGTTATGAACAATTACTTTTAAGGTAGAAGTTTCAAAGGTCAATACATTTATATTGTAATGGGTCTCCAAATGTCAGTCCTCGATAATTCCAGGGACAATATTAATCATCATTGTGACTTTTCTTCGAATCAATCTCCCTTTAGATATAATACGTTTTCCATGAAAAGTTCTATGCTAAAGTCAATATACTAAGTGATGGGCATGCATGCCTGCCACTAAAATTCAATTTTCTATCTAATCAATCCATCCATCCATCTCCAAAGTCTAGGTTGCTAAGGCCAATATACTAAGTGATGGGCATGCATGCCTTCTACTAAAATTTAATTTTCTATCTAATCAATCAATCAATCTCCAAAGTCTAGTTAATCAATCAATCTCCAAAGTCTATACTAAGTGATGGGCATGCATGCCTTTTACTAAAATTCAATTTTCTATCTAATCAATCAATCAATCTCCAAAGTCTAGTTAATCAATCAATCTCCAAAGTCTAGTTACAAGTTGATTTGAGATATTTTACTACTTAGATTTGGAGTATTACTTAGATTCAGATTATGGACAACGTTTGTATTATTCAGATTTAGAAGTTGCAATGGCAATACTAATTGGGTATTTGATCTAGGTAAATGGAGAAAGACGATTATATTTTTTTACTCAATTTTCATTTATAAGGAGATGGTGAATCTTTTTTCAAGGAGATGGTGAATCTTTTTTCACATGGTGCTGAGAGATAAACACATGGACAATTATGAACTATTTAATGGTCATGAAGAAATAAAGAGGATCCTACGAGGCATTTGCTATGATATATGGATGAAATAGTGGTTCGTCTTAACAAAATGGCAGGTTACATAATTTTAGATTATGATATTGACTCAGAGACATCTCAAAATGAGGCAGTTATTAATGCTACTCCACTCAACATGACCACTGCGCCTTCTTCTCGAGATCTCCCGATGATTATCTTAGATGACTGAATCCATAACTGTTTTTGTTTATTGTTGAATGTTTGGACTCTCGTCCTTATGGTGTCGTATTCATCTACGTTTATGTATATGTTTTATCATTGTTTTATGTGTCAGGCCTCTATTTTCATTGTGTAATGTGTTGTTTAGTAGTAATCTCTAGATCTTTTGGTGTTTTAAAGTCAAACACTATGTAATCTTGTTAAAATATGTGATTGTTTTTTTGTAAGGAAGTTACTGGTCTTGTTACGAAATCAACATGGTTTTCAAAGAATATAAATTGTAATCATGCTTTATTTTTTATTATTAATAGAAATATATATATATATATATATTATATATATATATATATATATATATATATATATATATATATATATTTCCATATTCCTCATGAAATCCTTTTTCTTTCCCTAATAAATTTCAATAACATAAGCATAAGAACGTGACAAACCCCATTTATATATATATTTCCATGTAGGTTCCTCATGGAATCCTTTTTCTTTCCCTAATCAATTTCAATAGCATAAGCATATGAACCTGGCAAACCCCTTGTACTAATGATAGCAGTCTAGCGGCAACTTATCTTCTCTTGTAGAAGCACAATCTTCAATAATCCACTTTCACATGTTATAGGTGTAGCCACCCCTTGTACTAATGATAGGAGTCTAGCAGCAACTTATCTTCTCTTGTAGAAGCACAATCTTCAATAATCCACTTTAACATGCTATAGGTGTAGCCACGTACACGTATATATAAATATATATAATTTCCAATTATATAATTTATATAAATGTTAAATAATTTATTTACGGGGTTTTACTCTATATTATAGTTCATTTAAAATAATAATATTTATATGAGTTTTGATTAAATTATTAAGAATAAAAGAAAATATTATATTGTAAAATAAATATAATATTAATACAAAACATAGTACAAATTATCACCTCCAAACTTTGTCAAAAGGACTTGAATGTTATTGAGAAAGATTGTTGTAACAAAAAGCAAAGTCATATCACCATAGATTTCAGTTAGGATTTGAAGAAAAGACAGTGCAATTATGGTTAGTATTGTCTACTGGAAGAGTCAGATTTACATGAGGATATGTTAAGTCACCAAATACAGAATTTGACAATAAACAACCCTCCACATAACCCAAACATGAATCTATATTATTGTGGCTGAAATGATTATTCCATTGGATGCATTTAATGTCTTCAATGCTAGAGAACACATTATGGCTATTGAGTTGTTTATCCTTAAAAACCATCTTGAGCAAAGTGTCAAATTGTTGATGCAAAGATAGGGAGTATAGGAAGTTCAGTCGCCTCTTCCGAGACCAACTCATATTCGGGAGATATTTAAGCTCACCAGCAATGATTTCAGAATTGGAAAATACACCCTTTCCATTTCTTCCCGAGGCACTAAAATAAGTGTTTCCATATGAACTTCCAAAGGGACAGAGTAAAAAAGGGTGGCCACAAAATCGCAGCCAAAAAGTTGTGTTTGTTTCACACCAACATGACCCAAACCACCACAATGAGGCACCATACATTGTCTAGGAGACATAATATACGTTGCAACCTCACTGGAAAAACAATGCAAAGCAAACCCACGACCCAAATAACAATTTAAAAGGTGAACTATCGCCCCCGAGGCCAAACCTTAAAACTACCAAGTTGTCACCCTACCTCTAACACAATGGCCCAAATTCAAGGATATTATTCAACTCAGGGCAATGAAGAGACATGCAAGACCATGAAATGAACCACCATCCCAAGACACAAATGGTCAGAAGAGAATTCCAAACAACCAACATAGAAAGCCAAACCCTACGTCCCAATTTACAAACCACAAAATTTAAAGCTAAACCAACAACCACTATATAAATCTTTGAAACACCAAAAATAATGTTGACGAATAGAGAGAATATTCACCAAGACCTAAAATCAGGAACACCAATCAAAATCCCAATGATATAATCAGGAACACCAATCAAAATCCCAATGATATAGCCACTGTAACACTAAGCAAACCTTAACCTCATTAAGCTACAACCATATAAAAAAGTGTTGTAGATTCCAACAACCTAAAACCAAGACATGGCAAGGATATGATATACTTGAAAATCATAATCCAAAAAAAAAATAGTTATGAAAAGAATATCACCAATTCAAACATTGACTTGAACTGAGAATTATACAAATACAACCCAAAAAAACATTACAACACAAAAAAACATCGAAATAGCAATACACTCTTGAACATGAATAACCCAAAAAAAAAAAATACACTCTTGAACATGAATAACCAAAAAAAAAAAAAAAAAAAACTAATTAACTAAATCCAACCACCACAAAACAAATTCCATCCCAAGAACAACTCACAACAAGTGAAAAGAACTTAATAGAAGTGAAGGTATGAGCCTCACCTATGTTCCTCCAACTCTCATACATGTGCCAATCCATTACATACAAGTGGAATTTAAGGCATGGGCTCCAACCTCCTCCTCCCGGATATTGGCACGCAACCCAAGTCACGAGACAATGTGCGACTAACACATCGTCCTAGCATCGGGGATTTTTCTTAATCTTTGTTTTTACCGTGAAAGCACCAAACTTCCTGTTCCTATCAACGCTAACTAACCCGCACGATATTCTTCAATGGACGAAAGGAACGGAATTGTGTCGGATTCAATGTCTTTTAAAAGCAAATAGTGCCATAAAAAAGGGCGAAGCCACCCCGCTGGTTCCTGGAATTAAAATTCACGGTATGTTCCAAGTTGCGGGCGTAGTAAGTCAACCGACGTCTAATTGGCGTGTTCATGATGCCGTCCTATATACTGCAATCCGTGTCATTTATTCCAACCCCATTCTCTCCAATGCCATCTTCTTCATCTGTCTTTGATTATTAAGGCTTCTTTTTTCAAATATTGAAAATTCAAATCACAATCAAAGTTAAGAACCCTCTCCATCTACAGGTGGATGTCGCGGTCATAAAAATTAATAATCCTGAAATGTTATTATCTTCAATACTACTACGAATAATTAGTAGAGAGGATTGCATGGTTGACTAGACTTGAATACATATTCACTTTACGTGATCATTAATAGAGGGATGCGACACGGCGTGTTGAATTTATTGCAGTTTGCATACCAAATGGCGACACACATGAGGAATCTACACCATTATTTGCCGTCCAACAGGATAAAATCTAAGCGTCTTGATTTTGCGGTCTTCTGACTGAGATTGCCTGGCCGTTCACTTCACGCCCATTCACTCCAATGCGATCTATCTCCTTCGTCTTCTTTGCAGAATCCCTGCTACTAAGTTTTCCATATCCAGGAGCAAAGCAGAGCAGAGTGTCACAGTACATCATTGCCTTCTTACCAATTCGATGTCTTTCACTCTTTATCAACTTTGCTTTCTTCTTGCGTCTGCCCTCCTCCTCTGCTTCATAACGTCATGTACCGGCGGTGGCTACGAGGAATGCTACTGGGGTATGTGTGGGAGCTTTGAATTCCGCTACCCTTTTGGGAAAATTAACAGCGGCTGCGGTGATCCTAAGTTTCAGCTAATCTGTAGTTTGGATAGCAATCCTTTGCTTTTACTCAATGGAGACGAGTATATCATCTTGCAGCCGACAATCTTGGATAGTAATAGACTTTATAATAATAGCATGACAATTGTTAACTACAATCTATGGGAGAGTATGCCGGGGGGTAGTTGCAATCCTTTAGGTAACTACTCTCAATTTTGGTGGCCCGACTCTCAATTTCATATAGCCCATGGATACACCAATCTCACGCTTTGGGGGCATTGCAATGAAAGTATTAAAGGGCATAAGCGCCGTTTATGTGGCGCTGATTGGTACGTCATTCCCATTCCAGAATCTGGGAGACTATTCTGCCAAAGCAATATTCAACTGCCAGTTACTAACAACTTCTCATTCCAACGGAATCAGGATCTGAGAACACGCCTCTCGACAGGTTTTGAAATAACATGGTATGCCGACACGAAGAGAAACCGGAGCTGTGGCGCCTGTAAGACCAGTGGCGGGAGTTGTGGTTATAACATTGCAGAACCAACTAAAACATTTATTTGCTATTGTCCCGATGGCACCTCCCATACAGAGATATGCCCCACCAATAACATTGGTACTTTTCCGGAACCCCTTCTCCCAATTCGATTACGAGACCCAACGCTTAAATTATCACAATCTATAAAATTGTTTTAAATGTTCTCTCCCTTCTGCACTCTTCAACCCATGGATATATGTGCATGTTTTTCCCTATATTGTCAAGTATTCCTCCCCTTTGCAAAAACTATGGATGGTTGCTTTTACTCATAATAGTTGTTATCGCCGCGTTGCAGGTCATAAAAGCAGGCTTGCCATTGTAATAGGTAGCTATGATTTCTTCCCATTGTGAACTTGTATCTTGTAATTTCCACTGTTATCACCCAAGTTAATCAACATCACATTCATATCGATTTATGTATTACTCTGCAGGTTGCGTCATTGGAGGAGTTGCGCTGACAACAATAGCAGTGTTGTTCTTAATGTTTTATGCCAAGAAGAGAAGGCCTACTCCTGGTACCTCTACTTCAAGGGTGGAGAAATTCTTAAAGGAAAATGCTTATGAAATGGCAATGCCAACCAGATATTCACACTCTCACCTCAAGAAGATCACAAACAACTTTGCAGAAAAGTTGGGAGAAGGAGGGTTTGGTGTGGTCTATAAAGGAATGCTTCGGAACGGCGCTCTAGTGGCTGTAAAGCTTCTTGATAGGCACAGGCATACCGAGACCCAATTCACTAATGAGGTTGCTACCATTGGACGTGTCCATCACGTCAATCTGGTTCGTCTGTTGGGGTACGGTTTTGAGAACCCTATAAGCGCACTCGTATATGAATACATGCCCAATGGATCTCTGGATAAAATTTTATTTGCCCGGAAAGAGGAGGGGCAAGTGTTAAGGTGGGAACAATTGTATTCGATTGCTTTGGGTGTGGCCCGTGGAATTGCATATTTACACCATGATTGCCCAAAGCGCATCGTACACTTCGACATCAAACCTCACAATATATTGCTGGACGCCGACTTCACCCCTA
The DNA here is from genome assembly GCA_031772625.1 of Pinus tabuliformis. Classification (NCBI taxonomy): domain Eukaryota; kingdom Viridiplantae; phylum Streptophyta; class Pinopsida; order Pinales; family Pinaceae; genus Pinus; species Pinus tabuliformis. Next base: position 97,242,657 of record CM062812.1, read on the forward strand.
AAATTGCTGATTTCGGTCTCGCAAAGCTTTGTGGAAAGGGAGACGATCATATTTCTATTACAGGAACGAGAGGGACGCCGGGATATGTTGCGCCGGAGTTGTGCCATAGTGATGCCGGTCCTGTTACAGATAAATCAGATGTCTATAGTTTCGGAATGCTGTTGCTAGAGATTGTTGGGGGCAGAAAGAATATTGATGTGCAGGTTAGCCGGTCCAGTCAATTATACTTTCCTGAATTGGCTTTCAAGCTGATTGAGAGTGGTGAGTTGGGGATGAGGTTGAGAGGAGGAGAAATGGAATGTGCAGACGAGGAGAAGGCGAGGAGACTCACAAAAGTTGGGTTGTGGTGCATTCAATACAACTCTGCAGATCGTCCATGCATGATGAGGGTTGTGCACATGTTAGAAGGAAATGGAGATGACGTCGCCAATCCTCCGCCGCCCTTCAATTCCTCGGCCACACCTGAAAATGTTGTACTACCATCCACGGTAAGTTCTTCTTCAATTGAGATTACTTTATAGATTTATATCTTTGATTGTCTTTACTTAAACCAGTGGCTGGATTTTTGCGCGTGGATCGCCGATTCGCCGGACTCCATACAATACCTTCGTGAAAATGACTGGGTGACTGCCAGGAAGTGTTAAGACTCAGGTGAACTGACAGCTTCGAGCCATGATTTTGTTTCTCTAATGTAATAATGTTTTTACTTCTGGAGTATGACTCAGAATCTGCTTGTTTATGAGAACATGTACATCAAGCTACTTTTTATCTGAGAAAGATTCACTCTGCCTCCTTAGTTGATAAGTAGCAGAGGAATTAAGATTAAAAGAAAACTTCTGGTCATGCAAGTTTTTTCTGACTTCGATTAATGTGCACTTTTTCTGTATAGGGCCAATTTTATCTTTTCATGTGTCTTTGATTATTAAGGGTTCTTTTATCAAATATTGAAAATTCCAAGGTGCGGTATATTTGTGTTTGTATAAAGCCATTATTTTTTTAAAATACAATCCATTTGCCTGCAATGATCTATTAAAAAAATTGGCATATAGTGCTTTAATATTCAATTTATAAATTCATTATTTTTTTCAATGGCGTGATGGGTTTGGATTTGGATTTACTAACGCATTAAAAAAATTGAAATGCAATAATTTTGGTATTAAACTCATTATTGATAGTAATAATTTTATAATAATGTTTATTTTAATTTTAAAATATTGAAAACATTTACTTATTAATTAATTAAATTAAAAGAATAAAAAACTTTTAATATAAAAAATAATATGATTTATATTATAAATTTAATTATTTTATTTATATTCATTAATGAAATTAAATTTTAAAATCTTTCACTGAATTTGTTTTTATTCTAAATATCTAATTAATCATTGCAGTAGGAAATAAACTTCATTTAAAAAAAGCCGCTGCACGTGGCAGCATGCTCTTCCCAATTAGACGGTTTGAAATTGAAACCACGTGCATGCTCTTCCCAATTAGACGGTTTGAAATGGAAAATTTTGTGTGTAAATAACATTTGATTGGAACATGTGGATCGCTCCTAATCCAAGCACTCGATGACTTTGCAATGCACTCCAAGAACTATTCAGGAGAATCATCTACTGCATAGACACGTGGTGGAAGCAGGTAGACAGAAAAGGCATTTCTTATTAAAAATGGCCCTCTCAATCGAGAGATTTTTAAACTTGCAACCCAGAGTTTTCCCACGTTAAATATTCTCCAGGTAAACTCTAGGTTAAGAGCAAGCCAAATCCTTGCAAAATTAAAGAGTTAGATGGTAATCATTTACCTCTTAATCTAGTTTCTAATTATATAATATTTCTCCATTCCAATTAAGGATTGGTATTTAGTAATTGGATTGGTATTTATTACTAGTTATATTCTAAACTATGTCATTGTAAACTATGTCATTGTAGATTTTGATAGCTCTAAAAATTGTCTTGAACAAAAATTCGATGACTTTAAAATTGAAACTCCAAGTCATTTAGAAAATCACCATAGCTTACTCTTCGTGTCCTCTTGACTTATTGATGATCAGATTAAAATGAAAATTGATAGGCCCCTGTTGAAAAATCACTATTTTTTTTTGTCTTACGCTAGTTCATTAAATTATAAAGAGTAGTGATTGAATATGAAAATTTCCCAATAATGATCATGCACTAGTGAGATATGTGTATATTGTGATAATAAGGCAAGACAATTCTCTATAAATGTTGTTTTTACTACAGACCAAAATTCTCAAAGACAATATGAGTTTACAGTAGTTGAAGTTGAAAAAACTTAAAAATTTACAATTTTCTATATCAAAAACAAGCTAAAAGTGTTTCCAATTTGGTTTTTCATGTGTAGATTCTAAATGCATATATTTTTTGAAAAAATATTTATTTTTATTTTTATTTATTGGAGATATATCAAATATTAAAAAACATAGGTTTTTTATTTTTGCTATAACATTTGATTGGTTGACCTATTTTGAAATTGTAAAAGAACCTGCACTAATATATATGAAGACCAACCCATTAATATTAATGTGTGTGTGTGTTTTAAGACCCTCATAATGGGGCTTAAGCTTGACCTCGTCATTTCAGGGGATTTCTTAATTTTATAAAAATATAAAATCAACATTAAAAAATATGTAAAATAGGATTGCACAAGAATCGTCCATTATCTATAATCATACAAAAATTATTTCATAAAAATCCATCACTTACAAACAAAACTCCCTGATGTGAATATATGAGGAAAAATATGTTAGACACTTAATCCTTGGGTTATGATTTGGGTTAGTGTGTATTATGGTAAATAGTTGTTCAAGTCCAAGAAGACCCAAAAACTGAATCAACAGTGTCATTATGTATTTATATGTACATTATGTACATCATTCTTTAAGATGATCATTAATAATATAGTTAATTTGGTTTCCAGTTTTGTTGTCTTACAATGATATCATAGCGCAGGTTCTAGGAGTATAAAAGCATGGTTTATCTTCTCTATTTATGTTTTGAAATTTAAGGATATGTCATTTCATGCCATTAAAATATTATTGAAGGCTAGGACTACACTAGAGCACATGTCTCGGAGTTTCCAATTGCTTACTAACATAACATTGTTGTTGTGAATACTTTGGAGGTAAAAAAATCCCAATTATTTGATGACGAATTAAGAACCAAAACAAGAGTCAAAACTGCAGAGTTCAAAGAACGACTAGTTTGTAATTCTACGAGTGTGTATACACTATTTGTTTCTATATAAAGAATCATGATTTTGGGCTTGAGAATGTGAAAAACTAGGAAGTTCGTGACTCTCAAGGTAGCAACATCCGGAGTCAGCAGAGTGTAGATAACCTATTTGTTTACAAGTGGCATCAAGTACGAGGATATATCATTTGTTGTTGAAGGCAATGGTAGTCTCACTTTTGATGAGTCTTTGTTAGGTTCTTTGTTTTTGGTAGAAGAATGTAATCAATCTTGTGCCTTTAGAAGAAAGTTGTTGAAGGTGTGCATTGGAAATTCCTTCAAGTTTATAAGTTTGTATTGCATTATTAAATAGGTCAACTCTTCGCATGTTCTTATTGAAAATTATTCATATTTTGCTTCTCAAATTATGTTATAAACAAGTGCATTTTTGGTTGAACCTGACACGAGACAATCCTAATTCCAAAAAGTAGTCAAAGGTTGATCGAACCATTTCAAAAGAAAAATTCCATGTAGATGTAAAAATTGAACCTCCACTTCCTAAAACATTTTTTAGACCTTGGGAAGAAATTGTACATAACAAAAATAGAACCAGCATGGGATACAATAAAGATGTTTCTTTTCATGTGCCTAATTTTTCCAAGCCTATCCAATTTTGTAGTGTTGGATTTCTTGATGATCTTGTCCCACAACAAATCGTTAGATGCAAATATTGTGACAGAGTTGGGCATGAGATAGCTCATTGTTATGATGTTCATCCTTGTAAACATTGTTGAAAGAAGAATTTCCATTCAAACAAATGTTTCAAACATAAGACTACTGCAAGAGAGAGAATTAATTTTGGATGGATTCCTTCTTGGTATTGATTTAAAGTAGCCAAGAATATTTGCAGGTCATACCACAAGATATGTTCGAGAGTATTGACCAGTGTTGCAGCGAAGCATACTTCATCTTCTCACCTTGTATCTAATGAAAATGTAGCAAGAAAATCTCAATTTGACTTTGCCTTGGTCAAACTAGAGAAAAATTGAATTTCCACATCAGCAGACAACTTGGATGATGTTAACTTGTGTGACATGGATTGTGTCACCCAATTTACTTAAAAAATTCAAGTTGGAGGAGTTATAATCCAGTTATGTATGTTTGATTGCTAATTTGTATAAATCTATTTCAGTTAATTTGAGTTATTGTCAGTTTAACTAGTTCTAACTGTCAAAAGAACTAGTGGAGGTCAAGTTGTGGAAGTGGAACTTCAACCACACTCAATGATCAACTAGATAACTGATCAATCATCCAAAATAATTGTTGCATGCAGATAATTCAAGTTACGTAGTTGAGATGGATATTCCAAGGAATCTACTATTAGTTGTAGCATATTCCAATGTGTACAGGTGGTGCACGTAGTCAGAGGAAGGACCTAGGGCAATTGCGCAATTCCATGGTGGGAAATTCCTAAAAAATAGTGGCAATTTCTGAATGGAACAACGCAAGGAAATAGGAGCTTGAAGGGATTGAAATTGGCTAAGTGTTTTCTAGAGTCAGTTATTCAAGCAGAAAGATAGGCTATACACTTGCAAGATGTGCTCAGGCTTGAGCAAGCATATAATGGCAGAAGTGCCCTCAGACACGTAATTTTATTAATCAGAAAAAATAATTACATAATTTGATTTTGCAAGAGTTTACACCCGAACAACACAAATACTCTTGCAATGAGCTATATATAAGCTCCATGTCCTAACTACCTCTAATTATGGATCACTTATTAAATAACAAGTGTCCATTTACAATAAATACTATTCAAACCAACTAGCTAACTAATCTCCTGAAATAGAGCCTAAGATACAACACATTTGGAGAGTCATATCTAGTTACAACAATATGCTAATTCTAAAAGTCTCCATTAAATAATTAAACATTCTAGAATAATAATTATTAATTTAATATCTTAAATTAATAATTATTTTATTCTAATTTTATAACCTATGATAAAATTGTATCTTTGGATCATCTAACATTCCCCCTATGATCCAAAGATACATTACAACAGATACCAAGTTCATCCCTGAACTTAGTAAATTTTATTCTGCCGAGCGGTTTCATGAAAATGTCGGAGATCTGATCTTCGGAAGGACAATAAACTGGTTTTAGGACATCTTTGGCAATGAGAGACCTAATATGATGATACTTGGTGTCCACATGCTTTGTCTTTGAATGAAAAACTGGGTTCTTGGCAAGTTTGATGGCTGACTGGCTGTCAATGAATAATGATGTCATCTGTATTCTTTGATTAATATAATATAGATAGTAAGCGATTTTGAGCAGTTTCTTTCCCCTAGATAAATCTTTGTACATGTGTGATGTTTCTTTTTGCATGTCTATGATTCTTGTTCTAGATAGTGAATTAACTTCCACAGATCAGTAAAGTAGCTTCAGTTCTTGTGATTTAGTAAATTTCATGAGTAGTATTGAATCTACAAATTAATTTCTACAGTATCTGACAAGGGGGGAATTAATAGAATTGATATGGTCTACTACATGTTCGAAGATTTTTCAAGCGAGCCTTAGTCAGAGTTGTATTTCTATAGCCTAGAGTCTGAGTTCAAAAACCAGATTCAGAGTTGTAGACAGAGTTATTTTGATTTATGCTCTATGAGAATGAGCATGATTGCATGTTTTTTGCATGTTGAGATTTGTGAAGGAGCATGTCCCCAAATTAGGAATTGTTCGAAAGTTCGTTTGTTTGAGGAACTGCTATGATATTTCTAGAGTTGATGGTCATCCTTAAACCATCACTAGTTGAGACCTTGAGTTCTCCAAAATTTTCATATATTTTTTTCTTTTCTCTTAAAAACCACCATCCTTGGTTTGTGGTCATCCTTTGAAAACCATTTCTGAGAGACATTCAACTCTTGGCTGAGATGCATTTTTTCATTTTTGGCTCTCATTCTTGGACTTTGATACATCCCTTCGGATTAAAGGGGGAATGTTAGACACCTAATCCTCGGGATATGATTTGGGTTACTATGTATTATGGTAATCAGTTGTTAGAGTCCAAGAAGATCAAAAAATTGAATCAACAATTTCATTATGTATTTATATGTACACTATGTAAATATTCATTGAGATCATCATTAATAATACAACTAATTTGGTTTCCTATTTTATTGTCTTGCAAAATAACATAACAATCTTAGAAAAATCCATTTTTTGAGTTATACCAATTTTCATAAATAAAAACTATATATATTCAAAAAGACAATTTTATTTTGTATGTTTCATATTTTTACACCATGTTCTAAAAATTTATGCAAATACCTCTAATAATTCTTTCTAATGATTTTACCAAAATTTCATTGAAACTAACATGTCATAATTGGATAGTGTTATCTCTCACTTGCAGACATCTCTTTATAAAGATAGAAACCATGCAAAAATAGTATGATTGCAATTAAAAAAGTTGATTTTCCTTTGTTCCATTCTTCTCGTTCACTACATTAATGCTAATTGATTTTTTTTTCTTCGCGATTTTCTGACAAGTATATTTATTATTTTAAGTAACATTTATCTCTCTGTTTATAGGAATGATAATGAAATTTGGAAACATTGTCTCAAAAAAAAAATTGGACATATCTATGGGTTACAAGGATTTAATAAGCATGTCCATATGCATGAGCTCAAAACTAATTATCATGGAATTGTAACAACTCCTCCATAAAGGATGTTAGAAGGGTCCTTGATAATCATTTATTTAAATCTAACTTCATTGAAAAGAAGATAAGATGGAATTTCATCATGTCAAACTTACAACCCCTACTTCAAACCCATATTGAAAGTAGTAAAATCGCAATAGTAAATGTGGTTGATATATATTGATCGACATCATTTTCATACGCCGATTGACATATAAAAGGTGGAAAATGTTGTCAATTGATGTATATCAACAACATTTACTAATGTGAATGTGCAAGTAGATGTTTGACATGTGAGGGAAGATTCATATACCATGATTAACTATGGTTCATGTTGGTTGAATATGGTTAAAAATGGTTGATATTGGTTGACCATGGTAGTCGAGGATTGTTAATGGTTATGATGGTTGAGCATGGTTAACTGAGGTTTACCTTGGTCAACCATTAATGTAACAATTTATTTCTATTACATTAATGTTGATGATTGTTACATTGTTACATTCACATTACATTAATGTTGAACATGGCTAACCCTTGACAACCCTTGACAACCATGGTTGACTATGGTTGATGTTACATTAATGATAATGTTAATGTTACCAGGAAACTATTGTGGACCCAACACTGAAAATTCCACTTGATGTACACTTTTGGTTTGATGGACTCCCCACTCAATTTTCATATGTGAAGCCACACAACTTCACTCCCTCTGTCTATATGTACCATAGTCCAAACTAGGTAGTGCCTCTGAGGTACTATAGAACAAGCTTAGTTTCCCTCCAAAATAATTTGGTTGGCCTGACCATAACTTGGCTCAGTTGATTGACTGCATAACACATCTCTAGTCACGTGTCGAAAGATACATAAGTGAACCCACTAGCATGGAAAATTTTAGGGGTTAATATTCATAGGTGGGCTAATTTTCCATGATTTTTCAAAAAGAAAAAGATTCGCCAATTTCCATTTTTTATAAAAATGATTTGCCCAAATTTTGCAGTATAAGATTATTTTACCTTAAAAATCGCCTACATTATATAGAGAGTATATATAAAATCATTATAAGTTTTAATAATTTTACAAATACATCAATAAAGATTTTATAGTTTGCATATTATGGACTAGCAAGATTCACCAATGTTTTTAAACTTCAAGATAATTTTCCATCCTTCAAATTTTCCCTACCCACTAGTTGACAATAAATGGTAGAATCCACTTCTTCACTTGAAGTGGCATCCTCCTTCCTCTAGTTGGTCGCTAGAGATGTCTCCATGGTTTTCAAATCACCATGTGAAACCTCTGTAGTATCTCATTTGTATTCTTTCCTTGAGAGACAAACAGTTCTGCATTTCCTTGCCATACTTACAACCCCAAGAAGTAGTGAATGGGACCCATGTCCTTCATTTCAAACTCCCTTACAAGGTCCTCCTTGAAATATTTGATCATCTTCTCATCACCAGTTAAAATCAAATCATCAACATATATTACAAAAATGAGCAATTTATACGAAGATATGATAGAGGTTTGAATCTGTAGTATAACAAGGGGGATAATATGGGGTACAAAGGGAGGTACCCAAGGGAATAATGTAATAATGGGATGGGTCATAGTAATAAATAAGGTGGTTAACCCGTATCATGTAAGGGACCACAAGTAGTTAGTAATAATGTAATGGGCCCATGGTATTAGATACATGGTATTGAGGGAACCATGGTAATGACCCATGGTATTGTATGCATGAGGCCTATATAGAGGCTAGAGACTCCCCATTGAGAGATGTGAAGGATTATTGTATGAACATGCATATGGCTTGTGGAGTGTTCTCCTTCCTTAAGGAGTGAATGTATGGTGTTGCCCTACTTTAAGGGTTTGATTAATAAAGTGAAACATTTATCTATATTCAGATCTTGTTATTTCTGGTGTTATTTACAGTTATTGGGTATATTGGTCTCATTTCATATATTTGCAGGTCAGATATATAACAAGTGGTATCAAAGCACTTTCTTGGGCAAAAGTGGAGAATTTTATTTTTTTATTTTTTGCAGGAACTTTCTAGGGCGGCGAGTTTGCAGATTAGAACTGTACGTTTTGGGGCAAAATCTACAAAATATAATTGCAAATCTGGATTCTTTGTGAAAAAATACCTAAGTTCAAAAAAGAAAAAATCGGTCGAATCGGAGTCCGGATGAAGGAGATCTTGTTGATTTAAAAATCAGTGTTGTTGCAGACATTTTTTGGGCGGCAAGTTTGTGGAGCAGATATGTACGTTCTATTGAAAAATCTGCAACATCTAATTGCAAATCTGGATTGCTTGTGAAACAATACCCAAATTCAAAAAAAAATCAGTGGAATCAGAGTCTGGATGAGGGAGATATCACTGATTTAAAATCAACTCTTTTTTTCAGAATTTTTGGTGACGGCGGGAAAGTTGCACCACGGATCTGAAATTCCAATGCCTAGATTGGGATTTCTATCACATGGGAAGATGCAAAATGGTCATTCCATTTTCGAAAACAGGTCATCATAAAGATTCTGAGCAAGATTTACTAAACTGCGACCACTCTAAATTTTCACCAAGTAAGTGATTTTTATTTATTTTATTTTTTTTCGTGTCATATAGCAAGATGCTTTTTACAGGAAAAGGTAATGGCTCTACTGTTGAAGAATTCATACAGAGACAAAATTTCACATATGGGGAACATTGGAAGGATTTAGTGTGGCTTGGTTTCAAAGATGAGGTTACCAAATGGTGGTTCTCACTTGACAACAAGCAGTTGACCAAACTTTCAAATGCAGAATTTGAAAGAGTCTTTTTAGACAAATGGTCTCGTGCTAGAAAAAAGGAGAATGAGACACGTAAGAGGTTATTTTCTACTGGTGTCTCCTTATTGCAGGTTCATGGAGTGATTCAGAAGGAGAAGATGTTGTGTCTATAAATCCTAGCTGCAAGCATAATTTTATCAATGTTAATTTGGCAAAAAAATTGCAAGTTCCAGCAAAACACATTGAAAACATACAGGGTTATAATGAGGATGTTCAAGTTTATAAAGATTTGAAGCTTTCTATGGATAAGTATGTGTTGCATTGTGACTTTTATACTTCAGATATGGATAACATGGATGTTGTTTTGGGATATCCTTGGATGGAATCTGCGGGTACCGTCAATATTAATGTGCAGAAGAAATTCCTGAAGCTCTGGTATAAAAAGAAGAAAATTACATTGCAGGATATTTCCATTAAGACCCAAGCAGAGACCATGGAGGCAGAAACACAAAGCTCTAATGACACTTACACATCAGATGATGAGCCTTTGATGGTCGATAACCAAACACAAACAGAAAAACAAGTAGAGTCCAAGGAGGTTGAAGCAGAAAATGTTACATCGGATGAGGACTCAGTGGTTGAAGTAATATTGGAAG